>CM049427.1:257334315-258534315 GCA_026929855.1 Poa annua | reverse complement strand
GCTTGTATTGAGTCGGATTGCTTGAGTGTTATACATGCGATAACAACGACATCCTCTACTGACAATTCGGCAAACTGGAGCCTTATTTTGGAAGTAAGAGGGATTCTTAATACCTTCCCAGACATATCGATCACGAAGATTGACCGTGTGAGTAATGGGTCAGCTCATGTTTTAGCTCAATTAGGCAAATCTGGATATTCTGATATGTTTCGTGATTCAGTTCCTGACTGCGTTCGGGATCTGATCGCGTTAGATTGTAAGAACAAATTGTAATCGCAGGGGCAGCAAGTTTCTTACGCACTCTTTTCCTTACCAGGGTACCTACGGGGCTAGAAGGTTTTTAATGAGGCGGCTTGCTGCTCAACTTGCCGCTCATCTTTTTATATATGGTAAATTTCAAAAAAAAAGAATCAATTGTTTCCCATAGGGTTTTTAGCATTAAAGAGTCTAAAACTCTGCAATCTTAAGACTGCCAGAAATGGCAGTCTCAGAAATTTGATTTAGGAATCATGCAAGGTGCTCACTTGCTTCTGTATGCAGTCTGATTGTATTAGCTAATCTTGGTATAAAACTTATTGGTGCGCGCACATTCTAGGATAGGGGTTCCCAATGGGCACAAAGTACCTGAACCTTAAGGTTCTGATGGCAAAAAGAGCGAGACCAAGGAAAGCTTCCCCTGTCGAGATCCAGAAGGCAGCTGCCCATTTCCCCTCATCCTCGATGTATGTGAGTAGAGTGACAGATTACCAGGCTGCCAAGGTTATTGGTGACGAAGAAGTAGCCGTAGAATGTTGTCTTTGATTTCTTTTCCCCCCTTTCCTCCTCATCAAACTGATCATCAGCAAACGTTGTGATGGTAGGCTGAGAGGCTCCATTCCCTAATGCGATTTTGAATATGGACATGTAGAATATGATCGTCTCTGCTTTTGTAGGTGATCTGCAGTCTTGCATCTCTTCCGAGTCACAACTGTATTTATGAAAGAAGAAATGGGAGGATATGGAGAGCTCAAAAAACTGCGCGCCAGAGGTACTTGCATGTACCTCAAATACATAAAAAAAAACTCATCCTGGGAGCATATGCTCCCAAATCAGCTGACCTGCGCGCCATAGTATGTATGGGTGCAGCTAGGGTGATGCCAGATTGCCAGTTAGGTAGCAGGTGTTGCAATACAAGAGCCAAACTGCGCGCCAGAGGTCAGCTGATCTGGCATGCAAATTGCAACGTGGTATCATCTTCTTTATTTCAATTTTATTTGTCATGCTTCTCTTCTGATATTTCATCAAGATATTTTCTCTATCTCTTCTCTGCTTCCCAAAATGCGATTTCCCTGTCTCTTTTTTTGGTTTTTCATAATCAAACATACTATGATGCAGCTAATACTTTCCATATTATGTTTAAATATTTGGCCATCATACTCAAGTTTTGTGGCAGATTGCGGTCGGGGTGTTTTGTCGAGACTCGAGACGTCTGAGGTATATAGTTAGTGTTAATTGTTGGATGATCACCTACTTTAATACCGCTGGCCTCCTTTCTCGGGCTACAGTCCCGCACATCTTAATTGTGTTTGTTGGGCTCCTTCCGAAAATAACACAAATCCTAACTCCTCACTGCCTAAACAGACCTTGCTCAGAGCATGGATCACAAAATAGATGCAAGGTAAGAAATATGCATGATATTGTTGGTAGATTTCGTCCGGTAGTTATTTGTCAACACACCAAGAAAATGAACACTGCTTATTTAGGTCTCATTTGGAGCGAGGGCCTGGAATGTTGCACCATTAGTATCATGCCCTGGATACAAACATGAAAGTGTAACCTTAGTTTTTACCACTTGAATATGGCTGCTCTGTTCCGGTTACAGGTTACAACACTCATGTTTTCTTTACTATCATTTTTCCCCCTTCGGCTTTTGATCTATCACAACAAATTGGAGCTATATAAAGTCATTTTAGAGGCTCTGGTGCAACTGCAAACACAGAAGAAAGCTCGTCTATATATATATGACGGCGTCATACATTAGATACAGTTAAGTAGTTTATATACACTAGAATACATATAACTATATTACTTATACAAACTGTATACTGATGCCATCATGCCTGCATATGTACAGATTGGCTTGTACTATCCTCTCTACCTATAGCATAGACTATCTGTATCAAAACTTGTTCCCTGGCTCCCTAGCTAGCTTGCTGCCCATCAGAGTCTGTCAGAGCTTCCTGTGATATCCTTAACCCTTTGTCTCAACCTTCTCCTGTGGTCTTGGATTTTCCATAGCCCATGGCCAAGGACGACGGCGGAGTATATGCCGTGGGTGATCATCGGTGACAGAATATTGCCGGTCTGCATTCATCACATTGCGAAACAGATATATATGTTACCGACTGTCTTGATGATGATTTCAATCAGTAAGAGAATCAGTGGGATTTAACTAGAGAAGTAAAATAGTAAATGTTAACCTGGATCCATTCGAAGCCGAGGTAGAAAGCCAGGATTCCTTCTAGGAGAGGCGAGTATATCTTCCTCATCTGCCTCCTTTCGTACCAGGCTGCAAATTCAGAGAATACAGTTATATTTATTATCCCTCCACTACGCAACTAATACATATATCAGTTTTCATTGGTAACATGAGCTTGGTAGGACAAGGATACACCCAAACACACCTGCAAATAGTTTCTTCATATTCTGTCGCCCGGTGTGCGAACGCATGACTGGCGTCACCACATAGGTAGGGTCTGAAATGAAACATTCATATGTAATCAGAATAAGAGTGTTTTTTTTCTCTGGAAAATCAGAGTAACGGATTGGTGCCGATTAATCCCATCCCAAAGAACAACATCCATGGTATGAAAATCGATGGGTTTATTACTACCTTTCGGCGCTGTAGCGACGTAGTAGAGGGATCCTGTGAGCGCCGCGGTGATGGCTGCTGCAAACGTTTGAGCAAAGGGAACAAAAGGAGGCACCATGCCACTCTGCACATTCATATATTTTCCTCAATTGGATCATTAACTGAATATATATTATTCCAACAGAAGAAAATCAAGTACGGCCGGGGTAGAATAGAACCAAGTGATCCAATACGTACCAGGGATACGATCCCTCGGGCATCTTTCATGAGCTCTGTCCCTCTCAAGAATATATCAGCCAATGCTCCCTGCAATTAATCAGTTTCAGTCTACTGGTGCCACAGAAGATTGCAATATGGGAAGAATAACTAATTAAGCAAGGAATATGTAGAGCACAGTGCACATAATCAAGTAGGAGTACAGTACCTGGACGGCAGCACGGTAGAAGAGCTCCTCTCCGATGGAGCTGGCGGCGACGATGAGGATGAACTGCCATGGCGACATGCCGACGAAGAAGGTGCGCAGCTCCTCGTCCTCGACGTCCCTGATGGCGCGTGCGTGCGGCGAGTACTTGACCACCTCGTCGTCGAGGATGAAGAGCAGCGCCATGATGGGCGGCGACGCGTAGCCGAGCCCCTCCACCAGCGCCGTCAGCGACGGGTGGAAGCCCCCCGTGGAGTCTATCCCGGCCAGCCCGCAGATCGCCCTCCCGGCCAGCGCCATGCCCGCGTATATCCCTGCTCGCCATCGCCGCAAACCCATTAATGGCCAGTGATAATTAGCAACTGCAGTAGGAGAGTAGCAATTTGCTTTGACTACTTACCAATGCCGTAGCTGAGCCTGACGATGGCGCCAAGCTTCTCCCACATGGCGAGCTCCGCCTCGCGGGCACCGAACCCGCCGGGGCCTTCGACCACGGCGGGCACGTTGACGACCGGCGGTCCATCGGCGGCGAGGCGGCCGGTGGTGCGTCCTGGCTGGGCGCCTTCTCCTCCGCCGCCGCCGCCGCCGCTGCCCTGACGAGCCTGGGCGCGGATCCAGCTCCCGGCGCGGACGCGCGGGGCGAAGCCGATGGAGCAGTGGGTGTAGGAGCAGCTGCTGAAGCTACATGGCGCGAGCTCCATTAACCCTCTCTACCTCCACCTAGCTTAACTTGTATGACGATCTCTTCTCTTCGTTAGTTTCTTGCTTCCGGTCTTCGCCAACCGATCGATCGTCCCGAGTAAATCTGAGAGGAGACAGGAAGACAGAGCTGGCTGTGCAGTAAACAATTCAACACTACAGACTTTTTTTAATGGCGGCGATGGTCGTCTTCTCACTCTGATCTTTCTCTAGTTTTTGATTCTCTTCTCTCTATCCATCTGTCGAGAGCTTGGCGGGACGAAAAGGAAAGGATGCAGAGGCGCCTGCGTGGAGCGTGCCCAGTGGGCGCTGCCAGATGAGAGGGATACGCCTGGCCAACCGGCGCCCGCCATGTCAGCCACTTGATAAGGTGAGGCGATTGTTACCTTGCTGACATGGCATCCAATCCATCCGAGTATCCGACTCTCTGCTCATGTAGGCTGTAACACGATCGATATATCTTCTCTTCCGTGGTTCTCATCTCACCAAAGCTATGATACTGATGCGCATGTTTACATCTGCGTGATAATTGACTAACCATTACGGATGCAGCCACTATGTAGATGGAGTAAGGTTTGGGCCTTGCAGACAGTGAGCCTATTCCAAGTACAAATTTAAAGGTTGGAGACGTCCTTGTCAGCCTGGTTGATGTTGAACCTCTCCCCAAGATGGAAAAACAAGTTTGGTTTCGTTGTTGCCTAACAACCAGGGAATATGTAGCCATATGAAACAACAGCAAAATCAAATGGTGGAGCTCGTAGGCGCACTCCCACACAACCTAACTCCGATAGCAGCACGACGCTCGTTGTCGCATCCATCAATTTTGACAATGAGATTACTTGAATATTGCTGTCAACATGATATAAAACGACAATTTTGCATGAGCTAATCTCTATATTGTAACATATATACCAATTAAACTCACATGACTTGTCCGTATAGAGTACTTCCATAATAAAATTCTCAAGGTAAATAACATACTGAGTGAAGAGATTTAAATTATAGCCAGTAGACTACGGAAAATGCATATCCAAGCTATATGATGGTCCTTGATGTTTTATGTCCCGGTCGCCAAATCGCTCTTCTCCCACCTAGCCACATCTTCACGGTCGCCTTTAGTCTTATCAGTTTTCTTCTTGTATCGCTTCTCTGCGGAGCGGTTCAGGTTGGCCTCATTACATGAGATTTACTGGATTTTCAAGACTCGATTGACCATAGTGGCCTGATTTCATATGGAGAGTGGCTTTCCCTAGGCATATCTTGCCCAGTATATATCCGGAAAGGCCAAGAAGAGCGATCCGACCATATCCTAGGAGATCCACGAATATGAAAAATTGTGAGGGCCTGAAAGGCCTCCTAGGGTGGCTAGTTATAATGTAGCTAAGATTTCGTCAAGCACTTGAAAAACTATCAAAATGGTCGTCCGCAGAGTGCGTGTTTGTGCGATCCTCACCTCCCAAGCTATATATCGCCTCACATCCATTGTCTTTCCCGTGGTGGTTATGATCTAAAAGTATTAAAGCTCTCATTCGAGCATATCTTTGGGCCGGTTGTAGTAAGGTCACCGGAGGGAAAGCAAGCTGGGAAACCTTGCAAAAATTGCTGCGCTTTTTGTATAAAAACCGATCCAAAAGTAAACAGACCCAAAAGTAAAGGATGCAACATCCGAGACATGCCTAGCCAAACTGACAAAGAACACGGTTGAAGAACAAATGATCTAGTGATTCCTTTAGAATTCACAAATAAAAATCCCCTTCCAATATTTCTTTTAAAATTGTCCCATGTCAAGATTTTATTCTTGACCATTAGCCAGAAAACTTTGATTTATTTCACACCTTGAAAGCCCAAATATACTTATAAGAGAAGTTTACATTTGTAGTAATCATATACAAATACTAATTTGATGTTGCAAACTTGAAACCGAGAAATAGTTGCTACGTTCTTGATGTTTCCGAACACTTCCAATAAAACTACTACCCAACAATATGTGTTATGCCAAGTTTTTTTCCAGCTCCGTTGAGGGAAAGGCGAGGCGGCACCACGTATTTGACTCGCTCTAGTGTTTGTAATCGTTACTAGGTGGTCATTTATATTACTTTAGAGTTATATCTGTACTACGGCAGATGATTGTTAACAGGTTGGTGAACTTTCCTGACAAAATAGTCCACTGAATTGCCAAGCTGGGCCTTAAATAATCCGATCAGTAGCAATGCAACCTGGGCCGGACTCTTGGGCAGCTTTGTGCCGTTCCCCTGCAGGCTGCACAGGAGCCTTGGAGAGAATCATATGAATGAATTTGTCTCGGAAAATAAAATAGAGTGAATGAATTGCAGAGGAAGGAAAGAATACGAGCAGTTTGCAGCAACCGGATGCAACATGCATATATGCTCCACGCACGCGCATAGTACATTCCGCAAGCTGCATGCTATGTGTGATGTTTTCCTTTATACTATTTACTAGTATAATAAAAGATCAAAAGCAGCAATGGAAAACTAAATTTAAGGCATCGTCGTTGGATCGACGGAAGGATTTGCCACCGGCGATACGTAAAGCATCAAAGATTTCGCCTCCGCCGGCGGTGCAACCGTGCAAGAGCTACCCCATATAGAGTTTGCGGGCGCGAGGACGGCCAGCTCTGTCTCCGGCGAAATGGCGCTCAACTACATGGGCGCCGCGGCCATCAACGCGGTGGCCGCCCTGCTGTCCATCCCGGTGATCGCGGCCGGCATCTGGCTCTCCACGCAGGCCGACAACGCGTGCGTCCAGATCCTCCAGTGGCCGCTCATCGGCCTCGGCATCGCCGTCCTCGCCGTCGGCCTGGCCGGCTTCATCGGCGCCTTCTGGCGCCTGCCATGGCTCCTCCTCGCCTACCTCGTCCTCATGCTCCTCCTCGTCGCCGCGCTCACCTGCGTCACCGTCTTCGTCTTCGTCGCCACCACCGGCGCCTCCGGCCGCCCCGTGCCCAGCCGGGCCTTCCTCGAGTACGACCTCGACGACTACTCCGGCTGGCTACGCCGCCGCGTCGACGCGCCGGGGAGGTGGGACGAGATCAAGACGTGCCTGGCCACCACCGCGCCCGTGTGCTCCGACCTCAACCGCACGTACACCGCGGCGCAGGACTTCTTCGGCGCGTGGCTCTCGCCGGTGCAGTCGGGGTGCTGCAAGCCGCCGACGAGGTGCGGCTACACCTTCGTCAGCGCGACCCACTGGATCAGCCCCATCGACGCCGGCGCCGACCCGGACTGCGCCGCCTGGAGCAACGACCAGGACGTGCTCTGCTACTCCTGCGACTCATGCAAGGCCGGCCTGCTCCAGAACCTCCGCCGGGAGTGGCGCCGCGCCGACGTCGTCCTCGCCGTCGCCACCGTCGCGCTGCTCGCGGTCTACGCCATGGGCTGCTACGCGTTCCGCACCGCCAGGACCGACGAGCTCTTCCGCCGCTACAGGCAGGGCTACACGTAACTGTACAATGATAATTTGCTCATGTGCATGCAAGCGGTTTGCACCATTTATTTCATTCCATTTGATATTTAGGATCGATGGTCGTTGTACAATTCTACTCTCTTCGTTCCAAAATAAGTGTCTCAAGTTTAACGAGAAATCCCACAAGATATTAATTCTGTTCTTTCCTTTGACCGTGAGAGACTTCTAGGACAACGGTGTGCTATATCGATCACGAGTGTCTATGTTCGTGAGCAGTTTTTTTAAACGGGGAGATTATACAACTCCCACCGACGCATAATACTCCCTCTAATTGTATGCAAGGCGTATAGTTTTTAAGAAAAAATTCAAAATATAAGATTTACTATGATCTTTTAACAATTTTATCTATCCCAAAATTAGTCTCAAACTTGAACGGATGGATTTTACGAATTGTTTTCATTTAGTGACTATTGAGACTCTACCCTTCCTAAAAAAAATGATTCCAACGTATGCTACATATTTATATTTTAATATTCGTGTAGAAAACTATACGGGTTACATTTAAAAATGGAGGAGAGTAGTAAGTGTATCTGATTCAGTACAAAGTGATTTAGTACAACTTTGTATTAAATCAACGAGGCTTATATCATTGATATTATGGAGTACAAGACTTATTTTCTAACACTAATCTAGAAAAACACTTTCTACTTCCAACAAAACTTATCATGTTTCTAGAAAAAAATGTTCTTCTTCACACCTCCCAAAATCCCACCAGCTTTTCCCACTGACTCAGTACAAAGTGATTTACAACTTTGTATTAAATCAAGGACGCTCATATCATTGATATTAGGGAGTACAAGACTTATTTTCTAACACTAATCTAGAAAAACACTTTCTACCCCGCAAGGGCCTAGAACTTCAACTGCATTGAAGGCGGTTGGTACAATATTACATCGAGGGCCCCAGAGGAGTTGCATAAAGAACCCCAAATCTTTGGACTAAGACGCCATCCGATCCTTCTTCCTCGCCGCCGGTCAGCTGGGACCTGCAAGGCCTGGACATCGACATCACCACCGGGGAACTTGCCACCTGGGGCGACGCCAACTGGGACTCCCACGCCGAGATCGAAGATCCTCCGGTTAAGTTAAGGAGGAAGAACATGCCCTGGCAAGCGTGCCAGAGTTCTGAGCATGCATATCCCGATGGATGCAGTAGCCTAGATCTGAGTGGAGGGGTCTCTTCTGTGTGGACTGCTGACGCGCTGCTCCCTGTTGGCCGGCTGCTGCTGCTGCTGCTGGACGAGCGCGGCCATCTCCGTCTTAAGCTGAAGAATCAAGATGGAGCAGAGTACGAGTACCACTCTCTAAGTAAAGTGCAGATCGAGAAGCAAGCTACAGTATAGGTGGGAAGAAGCATGAACGACGAAGTAGCATAGCAGTACCTGTCTGCACTGGGTCTTGAGCTTGAGGTTGTCGTCGGCGAGGCGGCGGACCTCCTTCTCGAGCTCCTGCGTGTAGGCCCTCTTCCTGGCCCTGGAGCGCAGCGCCGACTCCCTGTTCTTCCGCATCCGGACGCGGGCCTGGGTGCCTCTGACGCGCTGCTCCTCGTCGCTGCTGACCCCGGCGGCGGTGTTGCCGATGCTGAGGGAGAGGGTGGGCAGGTCGTCCATGTGGTGAGGCGGGTGATGTCCGGCAGCAGGGGGTGGGTGAGGGGTGGTGCTGGAGATGGAGAAGAGGGAGCTGAACCCGCTCAGGCTCGGCTGCGCGCTGGCGCTGCTCGCGGCCTGGTCGTCGGACATGGCTGCGTTGCGTGCTCGCCCTCGCCGTTCTTGAGTGGAGTGGAAGACGGAGACGCGCGGAGGTGCTGCTACAAGTGTAGTGTGAGTCGTGGATAATAATATTTAAAGCCACGTAGGTCCACATCCACCGACCGGCCTTATCCATCCACGAATAGCAAGAAAAAAGGTATTAGCACCATGATACAAATTCATACACAAATTTATTTTAATTACTTATTTTATAAGGTAGAATGATACAAAAACTTGGTTGGTAGTTCAAAATGGTACAAACCACTCAGAACTCGACATGTGGCTAACACTTGACAACCACTGGTGTACAAATATTAAAAACAAGATCAAGAAGCTACCTTGCGTCAACTCCCAATCAAACACCCTATTAACACTGCAATGTTTCATTGTTGAACAGTATTCTGTGATTTGGTCTTCAAGTTGCTGGTAGAGATTGAAGAGCTGAAACAGTAAGTTGTCGTTGTCGAAATTGTACCTCCTGATTTTCTAAACGTACTGATTGACCCAAAGAAACTGTTAGCTGAAACTTCAAAAGTGATGAAACACAAGTGAGGGAACAGCCCGGGAGTAATAAGGCCGATACAAATAAGGTTGCATCACATAGAATTTATGAAGGATACATACAATTTAAGAAGGAAAGGCAGCAGGTGCAGTCCATCGGCTGGAAAGATGCCATGGCCTGAAACAGCATTGCGAGTACTCAGATGTCCTGATATTTCAGAGGCATGAGGACACAATTTGAACGCAGCAGAACAAAGAGAGCCAATGCATCCCAACACATGCCAGCATCCAAGGCATCGATGGGGCAAATCTTGCTGCTTAAAAATGTGTAAATCGACAATGCAGCAGCTACTCACTTTGGGGCAGAAGTAATTGGTTGGAGTTTTCCTTGGCCAAGACGCGAAGGGCGAGGACGACAGCAGCAGCGTGTGAGCCGGGCGGCCTCCTTGTTTGTCATTGTAGCCTGGGCGTGCCATGGAAGGAGAGACGAAGGTGAGGGGAGGGGAGGAGAGAAGGTACGGGAAGGGGAGGGCAGGAGGAGAGTGAGTACCTGAGCACGTGAGGGGGAGATGGAGCGCAGCCATCCATGCTCCTCCGATAGCACATCGAGGAAGACAGTGATGCAAAGAGCAGCAACGCCTAAACCTCACGTTCAGCTCCAGCTTCCGCACGGTGTACATCTCCTGGGTCTCGACGACGACGCGGCGCTTGACCTGCGTGAGCATGCCGAGGAGGGAGGGCGTGGTGCGGTGGCAGCGACGGAGGCGCATGGCCTTGAGGGTGCGGCGGTGGAGCTTGCGCGTACCGGGGAGGCCCCGCGCCAGCGTGATGTACAGGCGCGGGCTCCAGTCCATGGCACCTTCGACTTGAACGCGTTGAACGCGCTCCCGCTCATCTTCCTCACCCAGCGACCGGCGATTTGCTCCGGCGGCCGGAACCCTAGAGAGGGAAGGGGGCTGGAGGAGGAGAGATGGGGCACGACTGGCTGGCGGCTAGGGTTTCCTACGGGAGTTTTGTCTCAGCGATCGACGACTGAGATCGACGCGGACGCAGGTTCCTGGATCGGACGGCTCGGGATGAGGGGAGAGTTGTGTGCACCAAACTGTCTACCCACTAAGCCAATGACGGGCGGGACCAAAAACGGTCAGCAAAAGTCAGCGGCGAAGCAGACGGTGGAGATCGCTCCAGGGTGAAGATCGGACGGTCCGGAGCGCAGAATCGCTGGGAGGGCGCGGTGCAAACCTATGTATATCTTTTTAGATGAGACCCATTGGTACTAGCACCCAGGGCTTACTTTTGTAGAAGAAATACTCCTTGGTGAGAATTCCATGAAATTCGTCCCCGATGGGGTTCGAACTCAGATCGCTGGGTTGCCTCAACACAACCCCAACCATTGGGCCACTGCCCCGTTCTCAAAAATGAGACCCATGGGCACTAGCACCCAAGACATACTTTTATAGAAGACATGCTCGTTTGTGAGAATTCCAGTAAATTTGTCCCCGATGGGGTTCGAATTCAGATCGTTGGGCTGCCACAGCGCAGCCCCAACCACTGGGCCTCTGCCCCGTTCTCATGGGGGTGGGGGCGGGGGAAATCATTTATGTCCAGAAATTGTCAGGGCGTGCAACCATTGATTAGAATGTCTTTCTTTCCTCTCCTATTTAGCAATGCTATAAAGCGCGCAAGAGCTGCTTTTGGTTGGTGTTCATGAAGGGGATCGTGTGCAGAAAACAATAATTTTCCTACCGACGATATCCTTAAACTAGCCAAGATCTATTCTATGCAGATATAGTAGTACGAACGGAGATCGGAATACGTACCCTTGTAGACCGAAAGCGGGGATTACGTTCCCGCACAAACGTTGTCGATGAAGACCGACGTAGCCGACCTCAAGGTCGTGTAGAGGAAGCAGGCCTCCGAGTACCGCTAGCGCAGCACCTCGCAGGGAGTCGCACACGTACGGTGGAGACGACGCCTCCGAAGCTCCAGTCCAGGACGAGCAGCGGAAGACTTGGACCGGAACACCAGCAGCGCGGCAGCGGGCTATGGTGGAGGAGATCCCCGACTCCTCTTGCTCGGCGCGGCTCCAACTTGGGAATCACGAGATCGAGAGAGAAATCAGGAATTAATTGGTGAATTAAAAGGCTGGGGTTGCCCCTTCTTATATAGGCTCCCAGGGGGAGCCAACCTTGCCAGCCAGGCAATGTGGGACTATCCCACAGCCTGGTTCGGCTAGGCTTGGTGCGCCGGCCCCCTGGTGGGCCCCTTGGCCCATCCAGGCCGGCCACCAAGGCTCCCCACCGAATCCCCTAGGGATCCTTCCCCTCTTGGGCCTTCTTTCATCCGGAAGGCCCATTTAGGGAAATCTGCCTTAATAAATTCGAAAATAAATATATAAAATCATATTTGCATATTAATAACACTAATTAATATCAAACATAATATATATAATATTTCCTAGCTCCGAAAACTCTTTCGGCGCTGCCCGATCTCCATCGGACCTCTCCCGGGATGTTCCCGGTGATCTCCTTCCTTTCCGGTTGTCTTGTCGAAACCCCTTAAGTGTGTTACCCTAGCAGTTCGATATAATATCAGGTATGATCAAGACTCCTCAATGATCAACGACTAATCCGTAGGCCTGGACCCCCTGAATTAATCCCTGAGATATAACGAATGACTTTCATCTATCAAACCTGAACGTGAAGTCTTAGACCTTTTGCCATAGCGATACTTAGCACGTCCGAGCGTCGCTCCATAGATATCTCCATACCTAATCCCGACCTCGTTACCGACGACGCTATCTTCTACTCGTTCATGATCTCATGTCTCCGTGACCTAGTCACATGCTTGCAAGCTCATTAGACATGATCTCACCGAGTGGGCCCGAGAGTATCTATCCTGCTATACGGACTGGCAAATCCCGCTCTTGACCCCTCGTCTCAATACTCCTTTCCAATACCCAAAAGTATCACCGTTATTGTCATACTAATCCAGATACGACGTTTGGTGCAATCAAAGTATCTTTGGGGAATATCAATAAGAGTTGATCTCACGGTCAAAGGTGTAACGACTATGTTCTCCAAATCTGGGTATGTCCATCACATCACTCTCCAGCGATATGACTCTCATTGCCGACCGGCGCCCTGCCCCATGACCGGGAAACCTCGATCATCAATCGCGCAACGAAACTAGTCTTAGTAGAGGCTACTAGGGACCTGGTTGTTTACGTATCACACCCGCATTAATGTTTCCGCTTAATACGGTTCCAGCATGACACAAAAACCTATTATGAACAAACGAGATATGATAAAGAATACACTTTATTAATTTCCTCTAAGGCATATCTCCTTCAGTCTCCCACTTGCACTAGAGTACAATTTAATCTAGATTAGAACTTGGTAAAAGCCTAACACCCATAGCTAACTGGTGTTGTTCATGCTTATCAAGCGGAAGAGGCTTCGTCAGCGGATCTGCCACATTCAGATCCGTATGCGCTTTGCAAATCTTCACATCGCCTTCCTGTACGTATTGACGTATCACGTGGAAGCGTCGGAGAATGTGTTTGGCGGTGGAGTGAGACCTTGGCTCCTTGGCGTTCGCAATGGCACCCGTATTGTCGCAGAAGAGAACCACGGGGTCTTGCACGCTCGGGAACACTCCAAGTTCGATGACGAACTTCCTCAGCCACACAGCTTCATTCGCGGCCTCGCAGGAAGCAATGTACTCCGACTCCATTGTAGATTGTGCGACTATGGGTTGCTTCCCACTTCTCCAGCACATGGCGCCTCCATTCACCTTGAACACGTAACCTGTCTGTGACTTACTGTCATCGGGGTCTGAGCAGAAACTTGCATCTACGTAACCCGTTACGCCAAGTTCCTCATCGCAGCCACCATACACAAGGAACATTTCCTTTGTCTTATTGAGATACTTAAGAATGCTGTTAACAGCTACCCAATGCGGCATTCCAGGATTACTCTGGAACCGGCTTGTCAAACTTAGAGCTAATGCCACATCTGATCTAGTACTCAACATTGCATACATGATCGATCCTATGGCTGAAGCATAAGGATGTTTCGTCATTTCGGCCTTACCCAGTTTCGTCACCGGACACTGCGCCTTACGCAATATCTTATTCTTGATAACCGGCAGAGAACCCTTCTTTGCCTTCTCCATATGAAAACGCTTCAATATTTTATCAAGATAAGTACTCTGACTTAGTGCTAATAGGCGCCTTGATCTATCACGGTAGATTTTTATGTCTAAAACATACGCAGCTTCTCCTAAGTCCTTCATGGAAAACTTACTGTTTAAATATTCCTTCACGCTATTCAGAAGTTCCACATCATTCCCTATTAGCAATATGTCGTCAACATACAGTGCTAAGAACACAACCGAGCTCCCACTCATTTTCTTGTAAATACAGGTCTCTTCCACATTCTGGATAAATCCAAAACCTTTGATTACCTCATCAAAGCGAAGATTCCAGCTCCGAGATGCCTGCTTCAATCCATAGTTGGATCGCTGAAGCTTGCACACCTTGTTAGCACTTCCTGGATCGACAAAACCTTCCGGCTGTACCATGTACAACTCTTCCTCAATGTTTCCATTCAGGAAGGCCGTTTTGACGTCCATCTGCCAGATTTCATAATCATAGTAGGCAGCTACCGCTAACAAAATCCGAATAGACTTAAGCATCGCTACCGGTGAAAAAGTTTCATCGTAGTCAATTCCATGAACTTGTCGGAAACTCTTTGCGACAAGCCGAGCTTTATAGACGGTCACATTACCACCAACATCAGTCTTCTTCTTAAAGATCCACTTATTCTCGACGGGCTTGCGCCCTTCGGGAATATCCACCAAGGTCCACACTTGGTTATCATACATGGATCCTATTTCGGATTTCATGACTTCAAGCCATTTCTCGGACTCTAGACTCTCCATCGCCTCCTTGTAGTTCGTAGGTTCGTCCTGCTCGACTAGCATGACGGTGCAAACCATATTGCCATACCATTCTGGTGCGATCCGAGATCTACCAGACCTACGAGGTAGAACATCTTCCTCGACAGTTTCTCCCACTCCTTCCACGGAGGACGTTTCCGGAATTGCTTCCGTTGCGCCACTCGGAATCTCGAGTTCAGGATCAACGATTTAATCGAGGTCTACCTTCCTCCCACTTACTCATTTCGCGAGAAACTCCTTCTCTAGAAAGGTACCGGTCTTCGCGACAAAAGTTTTGCCCTCAGCTTGGTTGTAGAAGGTGTACCCAACGGTTTCCCGCGGATATCCTACAAAGACGACTTTCTCCGACTTCGGTTCGAGTTTGTCGGGCTGTAGTTTCTTAACGTACGCCTCACAACCCCAAACCTTCAGAAACGATAACTTAGGCTTGTGGCCATACCATAATTCATACGGCGTCGTTTCAACGGACTTGGACGGAGCCCTATTTAAAATGAATGCGGCTGTTTCTAACGCATAACCCCAGAAGGACACTGGCAGATCGGTAAGAGACATCATAGATCGGACACTATCCAGTAGAGTACGATTACGTCGCTCGGACACACCGTTACGCTGCGGCGTTCCGGCGGGCGTAAGTTGGGGCACTATGACACAACTCTTCAGATGTGTGCCAAACTCAAAACTCAAGTACTCTCCACCGCGATCGGACCGGAGATGCTTGATTTTTCTATTAAGCTGATTCTCAACTTCACTCTGGAATTCTTTGAACTTTTCAAACGTTTCAGACTTGTGTTTCATCAAGTAGATATAACCGTATCTACTCAAGTCGTCAGTGAAGGTGACGAAGTAACGATAACCATTGCGTGTCGAAACGCTCATTGGTTCACATACGTCTGTATGTATGATCCCCAACAAATCCGACGCCCGTTCAACGAAACCTTTGAACGGTGTCCTGGTCATTTTGCCCATGAGGCATGGTTCACATGTATCGAGGGATCCGAAATCCAACGAGTCCAAGAGTCCATCGGAGTGGAGTCGCTTCATGCGCTTTATAACAATATGACCAAGACGGCAATGCCACAAAAACATGGCGGTATCGTCACTACACTTAATTCGTTTGGCCTCTATGTTATGGATGTGAGTACTACGATCGAGATTCAACAAGAATAAACCATTACTCTCCGGAGCATCAACATAAAAGATATCATTCATATAAATAGCACAATTGCTTGACACTGATTTAAATGAATAACCGTCTTGTAACAGGCAAGACCCACTTATAATGTTTACACTCAAGGATGGCACAAAATAACATTTATTTAAAACCAAAACTAATCCTGATGGTAGATGCAGAGGGAGCGTGCCGACAGCCACCACGTCGACTCTCGATCCGTTGCCGACGCGCATCGTCACCTCATCCTTCGCCAGCCGCCTTCTATTCTGTAACTCCTCCTGAGAGTTACATATATGAGCAACAGAACCAGTATCAAATACCCACGTATTGCTCCGGGCGGATGTAAGGTACACATCTATAACATGTATATCAAATATACCCTGCTCTTTGTCGACCGTCTTGCCAGACTTCCTATCCTCCAGATACTTGGGGCAGTTGCGCTTCCAGTGACCCTTCCCCTTGCAGTAGAAACACTCCACGCTAGCTCTGGGACCAGACCTGTTAGTCCTGGACTTGGCAGCCGACTTGGCCTCCCTCCGGGACTTCCAGCTCTGCTTTCCCTTGCCACCGGACTTCTTGAAATCAACGGTCTTGTTGACCATCAACAGCGTGTGCTCCTTCTTAGTCTCTACCTCAGCAGTCTTGAGCATCACGAACACTTCACCCAGGGACTTAGCCATGCCCTGCATGTTGTAGTTCATGACGAAGCCTTTGTAGCTTGGTGGCAACGATTGCAACACCCTGTCAATCGCCAGCTCATCGGGAATCTTGCACTCCAGAGCATTCAGGCGTTGAACGTAGCCAGACATCTTGACTACATGCTCTCTCACACTGCTATGCTCTTCCATCTTGGCTGAGAAGAAAAGCTCAGAAGCCTCATATCTCTCAGCCTTAGCCTGCGGCGCGAAGACAGCCTTAAGATCCGAAATGATCTCAAAGGCGCTCATCTTCTCAAAGCGCTTCTGCAGGTCGGCTTCCATGGCGTAGAGCATGCCACTCTGGACAAAGGCAGAATCCTCCGATCGGGTCTGGAAGACCTTCTTCTCATCCTCAGAGGCATCATCTGCAGGAGGTTCACCTATGGCGGCCTCAATGACGTAGGCCACCCTATGGGGAGTGAGGAGGATCCTCAGGTTGCGGAACCAGGCCATGAAGTTTGACCCATTGGTCTTAAGGTTTTCTTTCTCAAGGAACAGACCTAGGTTAAACGAGGGGCGAGACATCTACAATGGAATTTGCAACAACATAAGACTTTGTTCATAATAATTTTGAGTTATAGTATTTTAGAAAATAACTGAAATAACTCCCACTCAAACGAACATCCCTCCTGGTCGTTTAAGCGATTACACGACCCCCCTCCATTGCACCACCCCTCATCATCAAAGCCGGCGGCACAACTTCAGGAGTAGACAAAATCGTCCGCCACACCAATTTTGTGACTCGTGCTCGGCCTTTCGGCCTTCCTGTTCCGAGGCCATACCTCTGAGTATGCTAGGCTCGCCACCAAAGACCTCCATGCTGACGCTTGTGCAACATGGCTTACACCCACCGTATGCGAACGAAGATATGTATGACACCCGATCATCACGGCCTGCCTCATAATGTAGAACTTTATTGGTGGTGCGCGTTGGAGGGAGAACACTAGTGGTATTTTGGAGGGATCATCTTATTCAGCTACCGCCGTGTAACACACACAATCACACAAAATAAGATGCACACAAAACATCAAATGTAATGCAATGTGATATAGTCCATCGCGCCATGGTCTTCTTGGCGCCCGCAGTTTATAAACAATTTAATAAACCTACCTTGACCATATCACATAGCCCCTGCAAAATAAAGTTAGACGCTTCTACTTTATCTTTTGCATATTTTACGTGGCTTGGGGCTTTCGTAAATAGAACCGCTTCATACCTACGAATCTTATGACCACAACAACGATCCAATAATTGCATGTTTAAGCATCCCTTTCGGGCCCTCCATTGAAAATGCGAAGACCAACTAAAGAGAGAGAAACTGTCACCCGCCAGCCACAGATACGGTACAAGCCGTATGTCAGTAGTGGAACCAGTCTCGCGTAAGCGTACGCGTAAAGTCGGTCCGGGCCGCTTCATCAACTCAATGCCGCTGGAATACACAAGTGCACGCTAGAGGGTAGCAAATAACAGGAACGGTGCCCCCGTGCAGAGCACGGGTTCTAACAGCGTACAGCTATATCTTACGATAGATCGGCTCTGATACCACTGAAGGGGATCGTGTGCAGAAAACAATAATTTTCCTACCAACGATATCCTTAAACTAGCCAAGATCTATTCTATGCAGATATAGTAGTACGAACGGAGATCGGAATACGTACCCTTGTAGACCGAAAGCGGGGATTACGTTCCCGCACAAACGTTGTCGATGAAGACCGACGTAGCCGACCTCAAGGTCGTGTAGAGGAAGCAGGCCTCCGAGTACCGCTAGCGCAGCACCTCGCAGGGAGTCGCGCACGTACGGTGGAGACGACGCCTCCGAAGCTCCAGTCCAGGACGAGCAGCGGAAGACTTGGACCGGAACACCAGCAACGCGGCAGCGGGCTATGGTGGAGGAGATCCCCGACTCCTCTTGCTCGGCGCGGCTCCAACTTGGGAACCACGAGATCGAGAGAGAAATCAGGAATTAATTGGTGAATTAAAAGGCTGGGGTTGCCCCTTCTTATATAGGCTCCCAGGGGGAGCCAACCTTGCCAGCCAGGCAATGTGGGACTATCCCACAGCCTGGTTCGGCTAGTCTTGGTGTGCCGGCCCCCTGGTGGGCCCCTTGGCCCATCCAGGCCGGCCACCAAGGCTCCCCACCGAATCCCCTAGGGATCCTTCCCCTCTTGGGCCTTCTTTCGTCCGGAAGGCCCATTTAGGGAAGTCTGCCTTAATAAATTCGAAAATAAATATATAAAATCATATTTGCATATTAATAACACTAATTAATATCATACATAATATATATAATATTTCCTAGCTCCGAAAACTCTTTCGGCGCTGCCCGATCTCCATCGGACCTCTCCCGGAATGTTCCCGGTGATCTCCTTCCTTTCCGGTTGTCTTGTCGAAACCCCTTAAGTGTGTTACCCTAGCGGTTCGATATAATATCAGGTATGATCAAGACTCCTCAATGATCAACGACTAATCCGTAGGCCTGGACCCCCTGAATTAATCCCTGAGATATAACGAATGACTTTCATCTATCAAACCTGAACGTGAAGTCTTAGACCTTTTGCCATAGCGATACTTAGCACGTCCGAGCGTCGCTCCATAGATATCTCCATACCTAATCCCGACCTCGTTACCGACGACGCTATCTTCTACTCGTTCATGATCTCATGTCTCCGTGACCTAGTCACATGCTTGCAAGCTCATTAGACATGATCTCACCGAGTGGGCCCGAGAGTATCTATCCTGCTATACGGACTGGCAAATCCCGCTCTTGACCCCTCGTCTCAATACTCCTTTCCAATACCCAAAAGTATCACCGTTATTGTCATACTAAATAAGATACGACGTTTGGTGCAATCAAAGTATCTTTGGGGAATATCAATAAGAGTTGATCTCACGGTCAAATGTGTAACGACTATGTTCTCCAAATCTGGGTATGTCCATCACATCACTCTCCAGCGATATGACTCTCATTGCCGACCGGCGCCCTGCCCCATGACCGGGAAACCTCGATCATCAATCGCGCAACGAAACTAGTCTTAGTAGAGGCTACTAGGGACCTGGTTGTTTACGTATCACACCCGCATTAATGTTTCCGCTTAATACGGTTCCAGCATGACACAAAAACCTATTATGAACAAACGAGATATGACAAAGAATACACTTTATTAATTGCCTCTAGGGCATATCTCCTTCAGTTCATCCACCAGTTTACCAGTTGCGCAGGTTGCGCCGCTGTCCTCTCTTCTCGCCGCGGGTCGGCGGCGGCGGCAATGGCGGATGATCCTATGTATCGTACGTACGCCATAGAGGTTCCAGACTACGGTATGTGTCCTCTCCTCTTTGGAACTGCGGGGTTCTTCTCCGCTGCGGCCGTGGGTTTAGGTAGGACAGTTGGCTGCCATGATCGCCGCCAGGTTTTGTCAAGAAGTCTCTTTGATTTGCAATGGTAGTGACGAAGGATGATGCTTAGATTGTTACTGTGCAAGAAATCGTTGTCAATTTCATTGATTTTGTGGACTATTGAGACGTGCAATTCCGCCAGTTTGATGGCATGGATGATTCCGTAGATTGGAAGTTTTTTTATGAAAGAAATTGCGTTTTGGTGATTCTTATGTAGTGAATTAGCTCTGAAGCGGTCAAACAAGAACTAGTCCACATCCCCTATTTCGGGTGTTTTGGAATCACTAACAGAAAACACATAAACTTGACTCACCATTGCATCGATGCATGGGTAGTACCTCCTTCCCGGATTCAGACAGTTCCAAGAAATCCATCTCGCAGCCTTCCGCCGCGGAGCACAATTGCACTACCTCGACGGCTCGTACGCCATTGCGATCTCTCCTACCGCTGGCACGACAGAAACCAGGAGCCGAGGTAGAACCTGTCCACGGCATCGCGCTCCCCGTCCTCGCCTCCACCTCCATCGTAGTGCCCGTCGCCTTGGTTTATCGATTGCGTTTTTTAGAGATTGGGAAATGAGAATTGTTGTGGAAGGACGTGTTCGTGATGATTGAAAAATAACTGTTTTTTAATTAAAAAAACTGCCAGGCATGCTCAGAAATCCACCACGACAGTCACATGTCATAGTTCTGAGTGGATTTGTACCATTTTGAAACAACCAATCATGTTTGGTACCACTCTACTCATTTTACAAGTTGTTGTATGATTTTGCTCCCACCTAACAAGATGTGCTAATACCTCCAAAAAAAATTGCTACTAGTGAGGTTCTACAACAATGTCTCTGCCTAAAAGGATTAGTTATAGTAGCATAATTTTGCTGCAATAGACAAAAAATGTCATGAAACTTTCTTCTCTATAAAATTATTTGCTACTAGCAGCATTTTTTTTTTGCTACGAATGGAACTTTTCGCTCTGGTAGAACATTTTGTGAGATTTGTGAGAAAATTAAACTTTTACACAGTAGTAGAAAATTCTTATTATAAACGAATCGGTTTTATCTTCAAAGAAACATTTATGTGATTTTGATGGGAATTAATCATTTTTCTATAATAGCACAACAATCTTTTTATGAATGAACTTTTTTTGCTGTATTAAATATTTTTCAAAAGTGAGGGATTTGAGAGTAAAAAAAAGACACGTGAATTGGATTCGCTAGCTGGCAAAGCACTCCCGTACAGAAGTGGGCCGAAAAGGTAGGCGCGGTCCAGCTTTAATTAAATGTCAAGATACGAGCAACCACCATCTCTTTCTCTGGTCCTCTGAACAAATGTCATTATGTCAAGATATGTCCGGCGATCGATCCGCGTCACCCGATAGCATCCTATCTTTTAAACTAAATGACCTTAATCAAATTTTCCGCTAATTGTGACATTTTGGAAAACTTTTTAAAAGTATGATCTTTTTCAAAAACGTAATGAACTTAGGTGTTCTGGAAATCTCAGAGGTTCTAAAAATGTTAGAAAACATCAAACACTTTGGCTTATACAAACATACAAAACAGACAATTTCAGTCTTTAGAGATAAGTCATTGGATCTGGCCTTTTCAGCCTTAAAGACTCTCAGAATCTCAGAATGCGGCGTGCTATGAGATTCTAAGGGTTTTTGTCACTAACTTCACATCAAACAGCTTATCCCAAAGACTTACAAATTTTAGTGTTTTTTCTGAAATACGACAAGCCAAAGTGTATGTTTTTTTTTGATATTTTTAGAGCCTCCGAGATTTTAAAACGTCTAAATCCATGGTTATTCGAAGGGTCACAATTAACTGAAAATTTGATTTAGGATCCATTTAGTAAAAAAGATATGATTGCATCCAAAATGCTCAATGGTTCCAGATAGAATATTCAGTGCGAGCGTCCCCCATCATTTTTTTTCAAAACACGGTACAACGTAGGCGTTCACATACACACTAATGCACTCAACTCTATGAACGCATGCACACCCTTCCCGTTACCTCTATTATTACATCTGAGAGACTGAACCGCTGGATCAATCCTTAAAATTGATGAAGTCACTAAGGTGCGCCTCGGTTGACGGGAACGTCGTCTCCCACTGAAAATATTTCGTCTAAATGAGAAACACCAACATCAAATCTGGGTTATAACTTTGATGGGTTGGGGGTACAACCACTCTTCTAACCATTCTACTACAGGAGGTTCTCACACCCCATGATTTCAGGTCGTCTGAAAAGTTGTCGACAAGATCCGGACACAACCTTGAACACTTCAACATTTGGGATTCTCATGTCATAGACACGGGGCCGTAGATATCCTAATCCACAAATTTTCATGGGAGAGTGTGAGTTCACATATAATTTTATCTATGATTAAATAAACTATGATGGATTGGATTTTACAATGTTAAGTGTGATGTTGGTTAACCGCGGTTACCGGGAATCTCAAGCACCACTAGATTTTTAGCCAGTTCTGTATCCAAAACCTTGCTTCCAAGAACAATCAAAATCCCACAAATTCCGAGGCAAATCTGTTCATTTTCTTGTTCAGACAACGGGGTATAGTGCGGGTATATATATGCCCATGTATGTGTGTGTACAAGTACAATCACCGATCGAATGTGTTATATACACAGCCGAGACAATATTTACGCGATATTAAGGCTGCTTTCGTCGCCACGTATCTCCAGGTGAATTCTGCTTGGTGATGACTGATGATGATCAGTAGTCAGAGAGGCCAACGGTGGCATCGTCTGCCGGTGCAGTCTCGCCGGAAGCATTCATCAGCCTGTACCTAGCATACAAGCCGGCAGCCCCAACGAAGGCCAGCGCCACGGCGATGAGCAGCCTCCGCACCACCCCGCTCCGGTCCCCGGCAAATCCGTACGCCGCACCACGACCGTCGCCGCCAGACGCCGCCACGGCCTGATGCTGTCCCCTGCCGCCGTGCTCCTCCTGATCTTCACCTGCATGGCGACGCTTCCCAGCGTCTTTCTCCGCCATCTTCTCGTGGCGCTTCTTATCTTCGGAGGCGGCGGCGGCGGCAGCGAGCCGCGCAGCTTCTGCGTCGTGGCCATCGCCGGCGCCCTTTGGCAGGTCAAGGGCGACGGGGGCGAGCATGGGCATGGTGATGTGGAGTACGCCGTCCTTCTCGAACCTGGCGCGGATGCCGGCGGCGTCGCAGCCGTCGGGGACCTGGAAGTCCTTGCGGAAGCGGCTCCACTGGTTGCCGCCCTCGTCGGCTTCCAGCGGGCGCTCGCCGCTGACCCTCAGCCGCCCGTAGTTGTCGATCTGCACCCTCAGGTGCTCCTTCCTGAACCCTGCACCGTCGCAGGCATCGCATCGTTCAGTGCAAATATATACAACGGAAAAAGAAGACCTAAAAGCTGGCCGGAAAACTGAGTACGTACCTGGGAGGTTGAGGACGAGGGTCTGCTTCTCGGTCTCCTCGACGAGCTCGTGCGACGGCACGAAGTCGGCGTACGTCCGTGCGCCGGCCATACTTAGCTGCTCGACGTCGACGGCGGCGTTTTCAGAATTCAGACGGCGAGCTTGCTGCTAGCTAGGTGCTCGATCACGAGGTAGGATGGATGGATCGACGGAGCTGATGAATGAAACCGACGAGTTCTGTGTGCATATATATATATATATGTAGATGTAGATGCATGGGTGGAGTGAGGCGCGGAATGAGGAATTGCTTCGCGGGAAGGAGCACGCTTTCGCAAGAAATAAAGAAGGCGAAGCTAAACTATCCTGCATTCCTGCTTGCGTTCCCTAGCTAGCCTCGTTGATACTCTGATGATACCTTTCCTTGCCTTGGCGACCTCTGCTTGCCTTCTCTGCAGGATTTGCCGCGCTTAATTGCCTCCTTCCTGCTGAATGAAATGCGCCAACGCAGATTCTCTCAAACAAACAAAAAACAAATCGAGCTCTTGCTTTGGATTTCGATATCTCGCTTGAACTTGAACCCAGTCCAACAATGCTGCTTGGCCCAGCATGGGAGCAATCCTGCAGACAGGCCGGCTAGACCAATTAATTTTTAATACTCTAACCTGGTGCAATGCTCAGATATCCGTCAAAAAAACAAACTACTGACTAAACCACACCATCTCTCACGCAAACTGCCAACTTCGAAAGGTCGCCGCCTCTGCAATGTCAACTGTTCCATGAGATCCCTATAGGAGTTCATACGGTCAACTTTTGACTAATTCTCTCTCGCACCAAGAGGATGGTAATTAATTAAGCACTCACTCCCGATCTATGAAACCAAGAAAACAATTGTAATCGTCCACTTGATGTCCATACATATCGTGAAGTGGGCTACCTATAAATACCCGTCCATCTCTTCTCACTTAGCATCCAGGAACAACCATCATACACCTTCGGCAAGCCTCACAATGGCAGGCACTAAACATGTACTAGCTCTTGCGTTCATTCTCCTCCTAAGCGTAGGATTAGCCAATGCGGCAAGAGTGTCCCGCCTCCTTTCTTCTGGGTATGGCCAGGGAGGGGGAGAGGGTGGCGCATCGGTGAATGGTGCTGGCTCCGGGTCTGGTAGCGGCGCTGGATCCGGGAAGACCGACTCCGATGGTTCCCATGGAACCGCCGTGGCTGGAGGTGGCGGTAGCACTGGTAGCCAAGAAGGTGGCTCCGGATATGGACTTGGATCTGGCTCGGCATCAGGTGGGGCTACTGCTTACAACTCCTTTGCCACCGGTACTGATGGGTACTCTAGCGGCGGCGGCCATGGCGGCGGTGGAGGAGGAGGTCAAGCTAGTGGTTCCGAAGGATCCAATGGTCATGGAGTTGGCAGCGGCAGTGGCAGTGGCAGTGCCTATGATAACAGTAGTTATTATCGAGGGCATTCCAAGGGAGCAAGTGCTAGTGGTAGTGGTGATGGCAATGGTGGTGGTCAGAACGGTGGAAGTGGTAGCGGCGGAGGTAGTGGCGGAGGGTACGGCGATACACCATGAAAATATATGTGTGGTTATCAAAACACTTGTTTTCCTTCATGTATAATTCTCTGTTTAGCAATAAGTCAATAAAGAGTACCACACCATTTTTGGTTTGGTTAAATAAGAATGTTCAGTGGCAGGAATATCAAACATAATATGGTCGCGCATATAAATGGTGCCTTGCGTTTTTATGTTTGGTTTATTGAGTAAAATCTAGGATCCCAAGTGAATGTGTTATAGTTAAATCTTCAAATTAAAACTCAAAACGAAATTTAGGATTTTCCTTTGAAATAGAATGAATCTTACATATGACCTTCAATGGTTGTTACTAACAATGGCAGAACTCTTGTTATTTCGTTTTTGAAGGCACTGTCTCGTGAGTTCGATCTTTTTTATGATGAAAATGCATGATTTGATGATTGCCGACAACGGTGTCTACGCATTTATGTTCCTAGAGGCATCAGTACTGAAGAACATATTTTGCATTCCAACTTCTGCGGGTGATTGATCATGGTGCCATCTTTTTATTTTCATTTTAGCTATGTGTATATGTGATGTACTGACAAGTTCTTGACACTATATTGGTGCATGATCTAGGTGTAACTTGTATCTACTTGATATAAATATATTCCTTTTGTAAGAAAAAACGTTGGTAATCAAGGAAAATCTCCGAAGAGGAAAGTGACAAGTGGGTGGTATGCATGGTACTTCTCCTACAATCACGACAAACCAATTTGTCATCTACTTTTTTGGTTATCTCATCCAAAAATTATCTTTCCATCAGCTAATAAGGGACGGTTATATATGTGGTCTACCAATTTATGTCTACTATGTTGTCACTACTCAAGTCCAGAGCATCCAACAAAAGTCCAAAGCTCGGGGGCTTTTTCGTGCTAGGATCCGAAGTGTTCAGAGGCACAACATATCTACCTACAACAAAGGCTGAATCCTTTAAGGCATGTTTTGATAATTTCTAGAACAACAAACAGTAAAT
The DNA here is from genome assembly GCA_026929855.1 of Poa annua. Lineage (NCBI taxonomy): Eukaryota > Viridiplantae > Streptophyta > Magnoliopsida > Poales > Poaceae > Poa > Poa annua. The sequence goes on along the minus strand of CM049427.1, from coordinate 258,508,424 downwards.
CAAGAGGGATTTCTCATTGGAAATAATCGACAATAAAAATTTGTAGATCGATCTCCACTCCTTGATCTTCATCCAATCCTCCTAATGATATGAGTTTCCTACGACTCCGAACATAATAAAATGAGAGAACAACTGCAAATGTTCCATCTTATTTACCCTTTTTGCAATTGGGTCAACAACTACCTTTTTGCACACTCTTGAGACAAAGTTCCCCTTTGAACAACTAATGGACACGAATACACCATTAGTTCTCTGAATACTAGTTGTCAATATTGAAACACAGTTAGAGGTAAAAATGTTTCTTTCATTTATTCTTTAGCAACGAGAGGGAACATGTCGAGTTCGCGTTGGTGTATGCAGCTGAGGAAGGCCCTGACACAGTTTTCAGGCAAGTCGATCAACTGGCTGGTAAAAACCTTGGAGGTTGATCTTCGAGACTTCGACATGGGCAATGTCAAATTGTCAATCACCCACAAAGTCGCACGATCTCAAGAGTGTTGCAAATTCAGGTCGTCGTTTACTTCACGCTTACCGATAGATGCTGAAAGGGTGACCTGCATGCTGGCCCTAGCTAGTAGCTATAGGCATCAAGTCAGAGCTCCATATGCATGTACGTATATCTATCCCTTGAATGGACGCAAGGGACAGTCAGACGACCAAAACCCTATGCTACCACATCCGATCTTGATCTGTGGCATGGTATCATCATTAACAAAGGTCTAACTAAGCTACCAGCATAGACGACCCTCGACAAAACATATGCCAAACTAACAAAACATATACGGAAATTGGGGGCCTCAATTGACCATATTTTGTTGAATAACTACTCCAACCAAACAACCCTGCATTCAAAAAGATGGTATACCACTTAGCTTCTCCGGTTCTACTTTTACATACAGTATTACTGTACTACTTGGCTCTTTTGTTAAGAACCGGTAAACTCGTTTGATCTCAACTCTCAAGAGAATTGTTAATCAGGGTCGTCGTTTACTTCACGCTTATCGAGATATGCAGCCGATCGAGAATGGACCTATAGCTAGTTTTCTATCAAGTCAGAGCTTCATATGCGTGTATACCATGTGCACCTGTACAGACGTTTGTATTGTATCCCTTGAAAGGACACAAGTACAGTACTAGATCCACTCATTAGTTAATTAACTTGCATGACTAATAGTAAAGTTGATCAGCAAGCAAGTTCCACTCCATTAGTTTTTCTTAAGCCCCCTAGCTAAGCTAGCTACTTGTTCTCACCGACGGAAGCGCTCAACCCCACGCACACCAACCAGATAAGCATGCATAGAACATTGTATGCCCTCGAGCACTATAAGAGCCGACTGGTCCTAGCTTAGCACTACTCATCTCTCACCTTACACTACTATACCAAGTTTAGTTTACGATGACTGGTGCCAAGCTACTATCTCTCTACCTCATTGTCCTCTTAAGCATTGGACTAACCGATGCCATAAGGGTTGCTAGAATCTCTAGTTCTCAGGGGATGGGCAACGGTAGAGGAGAGGGAGGCGGAACCGTGAGCGGTGGAGGCTCGGGGTCCGGCGGCGGGGCAGGCGCCGCTGAGGGCGGTGAAAACGGTTCGTATTCAGAAGCTGGAGGTAGAGGCGGAGGTGGAGGTGGCGCACAACATGGTGGATCTGGATATGGTGATGGATCCGGCTCGGGCTCTAGCTCCAGCATGGCAGCAACCGAGGGAGGCAGCACTGGATCTTCAAGGGCGGGTGGTAGTGGTGGCGGCGCTGGTGGAGGACAAGCCGGAGGCTACGAAGGATCGAGTGGTGGTGGCAGTGGTACTGGAACGGGCTCTGGCAGTGCTATGGTGCTCAATTCTTTCCCTCACTTTACGACTGCATATGCTAATGCCGATGGTGGTGGCCAAGCCAATCAAAATGGTGGGACCGGCACCGGCACCGGCGGTGGATCCGGCTATGCTGATTCGCACCACTAAAGTTTGCATATGAAATTTAGTCAAAGATAGGGACGAACTTATGTATAATGTTTTGATCTTGTGGATTTATTTTCTACTTGTACCTGTATTTAGCTCGTGATTGCAATGAATAAAAGTTCAACCCGTTGTCTTGCCAACTCACGAGGATATAGTGCCATGGTACATAACTACGCTTACTATGTTACAAAATTGTTGGTGAATAAAAGGACTAGAACTGTCCTTAGTTACCAAGGAGACATTTTCTCATTTTGTATTAATTAATTAGTTTAATACATTGTATGATCCCATAAATACATGAATAGTTTATGAATAGTTTTCTAAAGGCATGATAACTTCTCTTTTTATAATCATGAATATTTATCTAAAACAGATAAAACTCTATGATACATGAACACTTCTTTGCAATCATGAAGTTTTGTTTCGAATGCCATGAAAATGTTGAAGGGGATCGTGTGCAGAAAACAAAATTTTTCCTAGCAACGATATCCTTAAACTAGCCAAGATCTACACTATGCAGATATAGAAGTACGGCGGAGATCGGAATACATACCCTCGTAGACCGAATAGCGGGGATTACGCTCCCGCACAAGCGTTGACGATGAAGACGCCGTAGCCGACCTCTAGGTCGCGGAGAACTCGGCACGATGAAGATGACGAAGATGACCCCGAGGTCGGGTGGAGGAAGTAGGCCTCCGAGTACCGCTAGCGCAGCACCTCGCAGGGAGTCGCACACATACGGTGGAGACGACGGCCTCCGAAGCTCTAGTCCAGGACGAGCAGCGGAAGACTTGGACCGGAACACCAGCAGCGCGGCAGCGGGCTATAGTGGAAGAGATCCCCCTCCTCTACTCGGCGTGGCTCCGTCAAGGGAACCACGAGATCGAGAGAGAAATTGGGAATTAATTGGTGAATTAAAAGGCCAGGGGTGCCCCTTCTTATATAGGCTCCCAGGGGGAGCCAACCTTGCCAGCCAGGCAATGTGGGACTATCCCCCATTGCCTGGTTCGGCCAAACCAGGTGCGCCGGCCCTAGGTGGGCCCCATTTGGCCCACCTAGGCCGGCCAAGCCTCCCCCACAAAATTCCCTTGAGGGTTCCCCCCCCCCCATGGGCCTTATTTCGACCAGAAGGCCCATTTAGAGAAATCAGCCTAACTAAATCCGAAAATAAATATATAAAATCATATTTGCATATTAATTACACTAATTAATATCAAACATAATATATATAATTTTTCCTAGCTCCGAAAACTCTTTCGTCGCTGCCCGATCTCCATCGGACCCCTCCCGGGACGTTCCCGGTGATCTCTTTCCTTTCCGGTTGTCTTGTAGAAACCCCTTAAGTGTGTTACCCTAGCGGTTCGATATAATATCAGGTATGATCAAGACTCCTCAATGATCAACGACTAACTCGTAGGCCTGGACCCCATGAACTAACCCCTGAGATATAACGAATGACTTTCATCTATCAAACGTGGACGTATAGTCTTAAACCCTTTGTCATGGCGATACTTAGCGTGTCCGAGCATCATTCTCAGATATCTCCATACCTAGCATGATCTCGTTACCGACATCGCTATCTTCTACTCGTCTATGATATTATGTCAGCTGGCGACCTAGTTGAAGGGGATCGTATGCAGAAAACAATAATTTTCCTACCGACGATATCCTTAAACTAGCCAAGATCTATTCTATGCAGATATAGAAGTACGAACGGAGATCGGAATACGTACCCTTGTAGACCGAAAGCGGGGATTACGTTCCCCCACAAACGTTGTTGATGAAGACCGACGTAGCCGACCTCAAGGTCGTGTAGAGGAAGCAGGCCTCCGAGTACCGCTAGCGCAACACCTCGCAGGGAGTCGCACACGTACGGTGGAGACGACGCCTCCGAAGCTCCAGTCCAGGACGAGCAGCGGAAGACTTGGACCGGAACACCAGCAGCGCGTCAGCGGGCTATGGTGGAGGAGATCCCCGACTCCTCTTGCTCGGCGCGGCTCCAACTTGGGAACCACGAGATCGAGAGAGAAATCAGGAATTAATTGGTGAATTAAAAGGCTGGGGGTGCCCCTTCTTATATAGGCTCCCAAGGGGAGCCAACCTTGCCAGCCAGGCAATGTGGGACTAACCCCCCACAGCCTGGTTCGGCTAGAGAGGTGCGCCGGCCCCCTTGTGGCCCACCTAGGCCGGCCCTCTTGGCCCCCACCGAATTCCCCTAGGGAATTTTCCCCTCTTGGGCCTTCTTTCGTCCGGAAGGCCCATTTAGGGAAATCTGCCTTAATAAATTCAAAAATAAATATATAAAATCATATTTGCATATTAATAACACTAATTAATATCAAACATAATATATATAATATTTCCTAGCTCCGAAAACTCTTTCGGCGCTGCCCGATCTCCATCGGACCTCTCGCGGGACATTCCCGGTGATCTCCTTCCTTTCCGGTTTTCTTGTCGAAACCCCTTAAGTGTGTTACCCTAGCGGTTCGATATAATATCAGGTATGATCAAGACTCCTCAATGATCAACGACTAATCCGTAGGCCTGGACCCCCTGAATTAATCCCTGAGATGTAACGAATGACTTTCATCTATCAAACTTGAACTTGAAGTCTTAGACCTTTTGCCATAGCGATACTTAGCACGTCCGAGCGTCGTTCCATAGATATCTCCATACCTAATCCCGACCTCGTTACCGACGACGCTATCTTCTACTCGTTCATGATCTCATGTATCCGTGACCTAGTCACATGCTTGCAAGCTCATTAGACATGATCTCACCGAGTGGGCCCGAGAGTATCTATCCTGTTATACGGACTGGCAAATCCCGCTCTTGACCCCTCGTCTCAATACTCCTTTCCAATACCCAAAAGTATCACCGTTATTGTCATACTAAATAAGATACGACGTTTGGTGCAATCAAAGTATCTTCGGGGAATATCAATAAGAGTTGATCTCACGGTCAAAGGTGTAACGACTATGTTCTCCAAATCTGGGTATGTCCATCACATCACTCTCCAGCGATATGACTCTCATTGCCGACCGGCGCCATGCCCCATGACCGGGAAACCTCGATCATCAATCGCGCAACGAAACTAGTCTTAGTAGAGGCTACTAGGGACCTGGTTGTTTACGTATCACACCCGCATTAATGTTTCCGCTTAATACGGTTCTAGCATGACACAAAAACCTATTATGAACAAACGAGATATGATAAAGAATACACTTTATTAATTGCCTCTAGGGCATATCTCCTTCAGTCTCCCACTTGCACTAGAGTACAATTTATTCTAGATTACAACTTGGTAAAAGCCTAACACCCATAGCTAACTGGTGTTGTTCATGCTTCACATCGCCTTCTTGTACATCGCCACATTCAGATCCGTATGCACTTTGCAAATCTTCACATCGCCTTCTTGTACGTACTGACGTATCACGTGGAAGCGTCGGAGAATGTGTTTGGCGGTGGAGTGAGACCTTGGCTCCTTGGCGTTCACAATGGCACCCGTATTGTCGCAGAAGAGGACCACGGGGTCTTGCACGCTCGGGAACACTCCAAGTTCGATGACGAACTTCCTCAGCCACACAGCTTCATTCGCGGCCTCGCAGGCAGCAATGTCCTCCGACTCCATTGTAGATTGTGCGACGATGGGTTGCTTCCCACTTCTCCAGCACACGGCGCCTCCATTCACCTTGAACACGTAACCTGTCTGTGACTTACTGTCATTGGGGTCTGAGCAGAAACTTGCATCTACGTAACCCGTTACGCCAAGTTCCTCATCGCAGCCACCATACACAAGGAACATTTCCTTTGTCTTATTGAGATACTTAAGAATGCTCTTAACAGCTACCCAATGCGGCATTTCAGGATTACTCTGGAACCGGCTTGTCAAACTTAGACCTAATGCCACATCTGGTCTAGTACTCAACATTGCATACATGATCGATCCTATGGCTGAAGCATAAGGATGTTTCGTCATTTCGGCCTTACCCAGTTCCGTCACCGGACACTGCGCCTACCGCAATATCTTATTCTTGATAACCGGCAGAGAACCCTTCTTTGCCTTCTCCATATGAAAACGCTTCAATATTTTATCAAGATAAGTACTCTGACTTAGTGCTAATAGGCGCCTTGATCTATCACGGTAGATTTTTATGCCTAAAACATACGCAGCTTCTCCTAAGTCCTTCATGGAAAACTTGCTGTTTAAATATTCCTTCACGCTATTCAGAAGTTCCACATCATTCCCTATTAGCAATATGTCGTCAACATACAGTGCTAAGAACACAACCGAGCTCCCACTCATTTTCTTGTAAATACAGGTCTCTTCCACATTCTGGATAAATCCAAAACCTTTGATTACCTCATCAAAGCGAAGATTCCAGCTCCGAGATGCCTGCTTCAATCCATAGATGGATCGCTGAAGCTTGCACACCTTGTTAGCACTTCCTGGATCGACAAAACCTTCCGGCTGTACCATGTACAACTCTTCCTCAATGTTTCCATTCAGAAAGGCCGTTTTGACGTCCATCTGCCAGATTTCATAATCATAGTAGGCAGCTACCGCTAACAAAATCCGAATAGACTTAAGCATCGCTACCGGTGAAAAAGTTTCATCGTAGTCAATTCCATGAACTTGTCGGAAACCCTTTGCGACAAGCCGAGCTTTATAGACGGTCACATTACCATCAGCATCAGTCTTCTTCTTAAAGATCCACTTATTCTCGACGGCCTTGCGCCCTTCGGGAATATCCACCAAGGTCCACACTTGGTTATCATACATGGATCCTATTTCGGATTTCATGGCTTCAAGCCATTTCTCGGACTCTAGACTCTCCATCGCCTCCTTGTAGTTCGTAGGTTCGTCCTGCTCGACTAGCATGACGGTGCAAACCATATTGCCATACCATTCTGGTGCGATCCGAGATCTACCAGACCTACGAGGTAGAACATCTTCCTCGACAGTTTCTCCCACTCCTTCCACGGAGGACGTTTCCGGAATTGCTTCCGTTGCGCCACTCGGAATCTCGAGTTCAGGATCAACGATTTCATCGAGGTCTACCTTCCCCCCACTTACTCCTTTCGCGAGAAACTCCTTCTCTAGAAAGGTACTGGTCTTCGCGACAAAAGTTTTCCCCTCAGCTTGGTTGTAGAAGGTGTACCCAACAGTTTCCCGCGGATATCCTACAAAGACGACTTTCTCCGACTTCGGTTCGAGTTTGTCGGGCTGTAGTTTCTTAACGTACGCCTCACAAACCCAAACCTTCAGAAACGATAACTTAGGCTTATGGCCATACCATAATTCATACGGCGTCGTTTCAACGGACTTGGACGGAGCCCTATTTAAAATGAATGCGGCTGTTTCTAACGCATAACCCCAGAAGGACACTGGCAGATCGGTAAGAGACATCATAGATCGGACACTATCTAGTAGAGTACGATTACGTCGCTCGGACACACCGTTACGCTGCGGAGTTCCGGCGGGCGTAAGTTGGGGCACTATGCCACAACTCTTCAGATGTGTGCCAAACTCAAAACTCAAGTACTCTCCACCGCGATCGGACCGGAGATGCTTGATTTTTCTATTAAGCTGATTCTCAACTTCACTCTGGAATTCTTTGAACTTTTCAAACGTTTCAGACTTGTGTTTCATCAAATAGATATAACCGTATCTACTCAAGTCATCAGTGAAGGTGACGAAGTAACGATAACCATTGCGTGTCGAAACGCTCATTGGTCCACATACGTCTGTATGTATGATCCCCAACAAATCCGACGCCCGTTCAACGAAACCTTTGAACGGTGTCCTGGTCATTTTGCCCATGAGGCATGGTTCGCATGTATCGAGGGATCCGAAATCCAACGAGTCCAAGAGTCCATCGGAGTGGAGTCGCTTCATGCGCTTTATACCAATATGACCAAGACGGCAATGCCACAAAAACATGGCGGTATCGTCACTACACTTAATTCGTTTGGCCTCTATGTTATGGATGTGAGTACTACGATCGAGATTCAACAAGAATAAACCATTACTCTCGGGAGCATCAACATAAAAGATATCATTCATATAAATAGCACAATTGGTTGACACTGATTTAAATGAATAACCGTCTTGTAACAGGCAAGACCCACTTATAATGTTTACACTCAAGGATGGCACAAAATAACATTTATTTAAAACCAAAACTAATCCCGATGGTAGATGCAGAGGGAGCGTGCCGACAGCCACCACGTCGACTCTCGATCCGTTGCCGACGCGCATCGTCACCTCATCCTTCGCCAGCCGCCTTCTATTCTGTAACTCCTCCTGAGAGTTACATATATGAGCAACAGAACCAGTATCAAATACCCACGTATTGCTCCGGGCGGATGTAAGGTACACATCTATAACATGTATATCAAATATACCTTGCTCTTTGTCGACCGTCTTGCCATACTTCCTATCCTCCAGATACTTGGGGCAGTTGCGCTCAGGTGACCCGATGGTTACCTCCATCTCCTTCAGCTTGATTTCTAATTCGGCCACTTCGAGCATCTTCAGGATTTCCGACAGGGGTTTTGACGTCCCTTTCATGCCGTAGTCCACTATGGCGTTCTTATAGCTAGGGGGCAGAGAAATCAGCGCCCTATCAATCACCAACTCTTCTGGGATCACACTTCCCAGATCACTCAGAAGTCGAGCGTAGCCAAACAACTTGGCCAAGTGCTCACTGATATTGCCGTGCTCTTTCATCTGGGCTGAGAAGAGAAGCACAGTTGCCTCGTACGTCTCAGCCTTGACTTGTCGTGCAAAAACAACCATGAGTTCAGTGATTATTTCATAAGCACCCTTGTTCATGAAACGGTTTTGCAGGTCAGCCTCCATGGCAAAGAGCATGCCACTCTGGACATAAGAAGAAATCTCCGCTTTTACCCCATGGACAATCCTTTCGATTTCCGGGGCAGTGCTGGGAAGATCACCTAAGGGGGAATCAAGGATGTAGGCCACCTTGTGGGTTTCAAGGATGGACTTCAGATCGTGGAACCAGGACACGAAGTTAGACCCATCGGTCTTAAGCTTCTCTTTCTCAATGAACAGGCTCAGGTTAAAGGAGGGGTGAGACATCTACAATGGAATTTGCAACAACATAAGACTTTGTTCATAATAATTTTGAGTTATAGTATTTTTAGAAAATAACTGACATAACTCCCACTCAAACGAACATCCCTCCTGGTCGTTTAAGCGATTACACGACCCCCATCCATTGCACCACCCCTCATCATCAAAGCCGGCGGCACAACTTCAGGAGTAGACAAAATCGTCCTCCACACCAATTTTGTGACTCGTGCTCGGCCTTTCGGCCTTCCTGTTCCGAGGCCATACCTCTGAGTATGCTAGAGTCGCCACCAAAGACCTCCACGCTGACGCTTGTGCAACATGGCTTACACCCACCGTATGCGAACGAAGATATGTATGACACCCGATCATCACGGCCTGCCTCATAACGTAGAACTTTATTGGTGGTGCGCGTTGGAGGGAGAACACTAGTGGTATTTTGAAGGGATCATCTTATTCAGCTACCGCCGTGTAACACACAATCACACAAAAATAAGATGCACACAAAACATCAAATGTAATGCAATGTGATATAGTCCATCGCGCCATGGTCTTCTCGGCGCCCGCAGTTTATAAACAATTTAATAAACCTACCTTGACCATATCACATAGCCCCTGCAAAATAAAGTTAGACGCTTCTACTTTATCTTTTGCATATTTTACGTGGCTTGGGGCTTTCGTAAATAGAACCGCTTCATACCTACGAATCTTATGACCACAACAACGATCCAATAATTGCATGTTTAAGCATCTCTTTCGGGCCCTCCATTGAAAATGCGAAGACCAACTAAAGAGACAGAAACTGTCACCCGCCATCCACAGATACGGTACAAGCCATATGTCAGTAGTGGAACCAGTCTCGCGTAAGCGTACGCGTAAAGTCGGTCCGGGCCGCTTCATCAACTCAATGCCGCTGGAATACACAAGTGCACGCTAGAGGGTAGCAAATAACAGGAACGGTGCCCCCGTGCACAGCACGGGTTCTAACAGCGTACAGCTATATCTTACGATAGATCGGCTCTGATACCACTGAAGGGGATCGTGTGCAGAAAACAAAAAATTTCCTAGCAACGATATCCTTAAACTAGCCAAGATCTATTCTATGCAGATATAGTAGTACGAACGGAGATCGGAATACGTACCCTTGTAGACCGAAAGCGGGGATTACGTTCCCGCACAAACGTTGTCGATGAAGACCGACGTAGCCGACCTCAAGGTCGTGTAGAGGAAGCAGGCCTCCGAGTACCGCTAGCGCAGCACCTCGCAGGGAGTCGCACACGTACGGTGGAGACGACGCCTCCGAAGCTCCAGTCCAGGACGAGCAGCGGAAGACTTGGACCGGAACACCAGCAGCGCGGCAGCGGGCTATGGTGGAGGAGATCCCCGACTCCTCTTGCTCGGCGCGGCTCCAACTTGGGAACCACGAGATCGAGAGAGAAATCAGGAATTAATTGGTGAATTAAAAGGCTGGGGGTGCCCCTTCTTACATAGGCTCCCAAGGGGAGCCAACCTTGCCAGCCAGGCAATGTGGGACTAACCCCCCACAGCCTGGTTCGGCTAGAGAGGTGCGCCGGCCCCCTGGTGGGCCCCTTGTGGCCCACCTAGGCCGGCCCTCTTGGCCCCCACCGAATTCCCCTAGGGAATTTTCCCCTCTTGGGCTTTCTTTCGTCCGGAAGGCCCATTTAGGGAAATCTGCCTTAATAAATTCGAAAATAAATATATAAAATCATATTTGCATATTAATAACACTAATTAATATCAAACATAATACATATAATATTTCCTAGCTCCGAAAACTCTTTCGGCGCTGCCCGATCTCCATCGGACCTCTCCCGGGACATTCCCGGTGATCTCCTTCCTTTCCGGTTGTCTTGTCGAAACCCCTTAAGTGTGTTACCCTAGCGGTTCGATATAATATCAGGTATGATCAAGACTCCTCAATGATCAACGACTAATCCGTAGGCCTGGACCCCCTGAATTAATCCCTGAGATATAACGAATGACTTTCATCTATCAAACCTGAACGTGAAGTCTTAGACCTTTTGCCATAACGATACTTAGCACGTCCGAGCGTCGTTCCATAGATATCTCCATACCTAATCCCGACCTTGTTACCGACGACGCTATCTTCTACTCGTTCATGATCTCATGTCTCCGTGACCTAGTCACATGCTTGCAAGCTCATTAGACATGATCTCACCGAGTGGGCCCGAGAGTATCTATCCTGCTATACGGACTGGCAAATCCCGCTCTTGACCCCTCGTCTCAATACTCCTTTCCAATACCCAAAAGTATCACCGTTATTGTCATACTAAATAAGATACGACGTTTGGTGCAATCAAAGTATCTTCGGGGAATATCAATAAGAGTTGATCTCACGGTCAAAGGTGTAACGACTATGTTCTCCAAATCTAGGTATGTCCATCACATCACTCTCCAGCGATATGACTCTCATTGCCGACCGGCGCCATGCCCCATGACCGGGAAACCTCGATCATCAATCGCGCAACGAAACTAGTCTTAGTAGAGGCTACTAGGGACCTGGTTGTTTACGTATCACAATAGTAGAGGCTACTAGGGACCTGGTCCCTAGTAGCCTCTACTAAGACTAGTTTCGTTGCGCGATTGATGATCGAGGTTTCCCGGTCATGGGGCATGGCGCCGGTCGGCAATGAGAGTCATATCGCTGGAGAGTGATGTGATGGACATACCCAGATTTGGAGAACATAGTCGTTACACCTTTGACCATGAGATCAACTCTTATTGATATTCCCCGAAGATACTTTGATTGCACCAAACGTCGTATCTTATTTAGTATGACAATAACGGTGATACTTTTGGGTATTGGAAAGGAGTATTGAGACGAGGGGTCAAGAGCGGGATTTGCCACTCCGCATAGCAGGATAGATACTCTCGGCCCCACTCGGTGAGATCATGTCTAATGAGCTTGCAAGCATGTGACTAGGTCACGGAGACATGAGATCATGAACGAGTAGAAGATAGCATCGTCGGTAACGAGGTCGGGATTAGGTATGGAGATATCTATGGAGCGACGCTCGGACGTGCTAAGTATCGCTATGGCAAAAGGTCTAAGACTTCACGTTCAGGTTTGATAGATGAAAGTCATTCGTTATATCTCAGGGATTAATTCAGGGGGTCCAGGCCTACGGATTAGTCGTTGATCATTGAGGAGTCTTGATCATACCTGATATTATATCGAACCGCTAGGGTAACACACTTAAGGGGTTTCGACAAGACAACTGGAAAGGAAGGAGATCACCGGGAGCGTCCCGAGAGAGGTCCGATGGAGATCGGGCAGCACCGAAAGAGTTTTCGGAGCTAGGAAGTATTATATATATTATGTTTGATATTAATTAGTGTTATTAATATGCAAATATGATTTTATATATTTATTTTCGAATTTATTAAGGCAGATTTCCCTAAATGGGCCTTCCGGACGAAAGAAGTCCCAAGAGGGGAAAAATCCCTACGGGATTCGGTGGGGAGCCTTGGTGGCCGGCCTGAATGGGCCAAGGGGCCCACCAGGGGGCCGGCGCACCAAGCCTAGCTGAACCAGGCTGTGGGATAGTCCCACATTGCCTGGCTGGCAAGGTTGGCTCCCCCTGGGAGCCTATATAAGAAAGGGCACCCCCAGCCTTTTAATTCACCAATTAATTCCTGATTTCTCTCGATCTCGTGGTTCCCAAGTCGGAGCCGCGCCGAGCAAGAGGAGTCGGGGATCTCCTCCACCATAGCCCGCTGCCGCGCTGCTGGTGTTCCGGTCCAAGTCTTCCGCTGCTCGTCCTGGACTGGAGCTTCGGAGGCGTCGTCTCCACCGTACGTGTGCGACTCCCTGCGAGGTGCTGCGCTAGCGGTACTCGGAGGCCTGCTTCCTCTACACGACCTTGAGGTCGGCTACGTCGGTCTTCATCGACAACGTTTGTGCGGGAACGTAATCCCCGCTTTCGGTCTACAAGGGTACGTATTCCGATCTCCGTTCGTACTACTATATCTGCATAGAATAGATCTTGGCTAGTTTAAGGATATCGTTGCTAGGAAATTTTTTGTTTTCTGCACACGATCCCCTTCAGTGGTATCAGAGCCGATCTATCGTAAGATATAGCTGTACGCTGTTAGAACCCGTGCTCTGCACGGGGGCACCGTTCCTGTTATTTGCTACCCTCTAGCGTGCACTTGTGTATTCCAGCGACATTGAGTTGATGAAGCGGCCCGGACCGACTTTACGCGTACGCTTACGCGAGACTGGTTCCAGTACTGACATACGGCTTGTACCGTATCTGTGGCTGGCGGGTGACAGTTTCTCTCTCTTTAGTTGGTCTTCGCATTTTCAATGGAGGGCCCGAAAGGGATGCTTAAACATGCAATTATTGGATCGTTGTTGTGGTCATAAGATTCGTAGGTATGAAGCGGTTCTATTTACGAAAGCCCCAAGCCACGTAAAATATGCAAAAGATAAAGTAGAAGCGTCTAACTTTATTTTGCAGGGGCTATGTGATATGGTCAAGGTAGGTTTATTAAATTGTTTATAAACTGCGGGCGCCAAGAAGACCATGGCGCGATGGACTATATCACATTGCATTACATTTGATGTTTTGTGTGCATCTTATTTTGTGTGATTGTGTGTTACACGGCGGTAGCTGAATAAGATGATCCCTTCAAAATACCACTAGTGTTCTCCCTCCAACGCGCACCACCAATAAAGTTCTACGTTATGAGGCAGGCCGTGATGATCGGGTGTCATACATATCTTCGTTCGCATACGGTGGGTGTAAGCCATGTTGCACAAGCGTCAGCGTGGAGGTCTTTGGTGGCGAGCCTAGCATACTCAGAGGTATGGCCTCGGAACAGGAAGGCCGAAAGGCCGAGCACAAGTCACAAAATTGATGTGGCGGACGATTTTGTCTACTCCTGAAGTTGTGCCGCCGGCTTTGATGATGAGGGGTGGTGCAATGGATGGGGGTCGTGTAATCGCTTAAACGACCAGGAGGGATGTTCGTTTGAGTGGGAGTTATGTCAGTCATTTTCTAAAAATACTATAACTCAAAATTATTATGAACAAAGTCTTATGTTGTTGCAAATTCCATTGTAGATGTCTCGCCCCTCGTTTAACCTAGGTCTGTTCCTTGAGAAAGAAAAGTTTAAGACCAATGGGTCAAACTTCATGGCCTGGTTCCGCAACCTGAGGATCCTCCTCACTCCCCATAGGGTGGCCTACGTCATTGAGGCCGCCATAGGTGACCCTCCTGCAGATGATGCCTCTGAGGATGAGAAGAAGGTCTTCCAGACCCGATCGGAGGATTCTGCCTTTGTCCAGAGTGGCATGCTCTACGCCATGGAAGCCGACCTACAGAAGCGCTTTGAGAAGATGAGCGCCTTTGAGATCATTTCGGATCTTAAGGCTGTCTTCGCGCCGCAGGCTAAGGCTGAGAGATATGAGGCTTCTGAGCTTTTCTTCTCAGCCAAGATGGAAGAGCATAGCAGTGTGAGCGAGCATGTAGTCAAGATGTCTGGCTACGTTCAACGCCTGAATGCTCTGGAGTGCAAGATTCCCGATGAGCTGGCGATTGACAGGGTGTTGCAATCGTTGCCGCCAAGCTACAAAGGCTTCGTCATGAACTACAACATGCAGGGCATGGCTAAGTCCCTGGGTGAAGTGTTCGTGATGCTCAAGACTGCTGAGGTAGAGATTAAGAAGGAGCACACGCTGTTGATGGTCAACAAGACCGTTGATTTCAAGAAGTCCGGTGGCAAGGGAAAGCAGAGCTGGAAGTCCCGGAGGGAGGCAAAGTTGACTGCCAAGTCCAGGACTAACAGGTCTGGTCCCAGAGCTAGCGTGGAGTGTTTCTACTGCAAGGGGAAGGGTCACTGGAAGCGCAACTGCCCCAAGTATCTGGAGGATAGGAAGTCTGGCAAGACGGTCGACAAAGAGCAAGGTATATTTGATATACATGTTATAGATGTGTACCTTACATCCGCCCGGAGCAATACGTGGGTATTTGATACTGGTTCTGTTGCTCATATATGTAACTCTCAGGAGGAGTTACGGAATAGAAGGCGGCTGGCGAAGGATGAGGTGACGATGCGCGTCGGCAACGGATCAAGAGTCGACGTGGTGGCTGTCGGCACGCTCCCTCTGCATCTACCATCGGGATTAGTTTTGGTTTTAAATAAATGTTATTTTGTGCCATCCTTGAGTGTAAACATTATAAGTGGGTCTTGCCTGTTACAAGACGGTTATTCATTTAAATCAGTGTCAAGCAATTGTGCTATTTATATGAATGATATCTTTTATGTTGATGCTCCCGAGAGTAATGGTTTATTCTTGTTGAATCTCGATCGTAGTACTCACATCCATAACATAGAGGCCAAACGAATTAAGTGTAGTGACGATACCGCCATGTTTTTGTGGCATTGCCGTCTTGGTCATATTGGTATAAAGCGCATGAAGCGACTCCACTCCGATGGACTCTTGGACTCGTTGGATTTCGGATCCCTCGATACATGTGAACCATGCCTCATGGGCAAAATGACCAGGACACCGTTCAAAGGTTTCGTTGAACGGGCGTCGGATTTGTTGGGGATCATACATACAGACGTATGTGGACCAATGAGCGTTTCGACACGCAATGGTTATCGTTACTTCGTCACCTTCACTGATGACTTGAGTAGATACGGTTATATCTATTTGATGAAACACAAGTCTGAAACGTTTGAAAAGTTCAAAGAATTCCAGAGTGAAGTTGACAATCAGCTTAATAGGAAAATCAAGCATCTCCGGTCCGATCGCGGTGGAGAGTACTTGAGTTTTGAGTTTGGCACACATCTGAAGAGTTGTGGCATAGTACCCCAACTTACGCCCGCCGGAACGCCGCAGCGTAACGGTGTGTCCGAGCGACGTAATCGTACTCTACTGGATAGTGTCCGATCTATGATGTCTCTTACCGATCTGCCAGTGTCCTTCTGGGGTTATGCGTTAGAAACAGCCGCATTCATTTTAAATAGGTCTCCGTCCAAGTCCGTTGAAACGACACCGTATGAATTATGGTATGGCCACAAGCCTAAGTTATCGTTTCTGAAGGTTTGGAGTTGTGAGGCGTACGTTAAGAAACTACAGCCCGACAAACTCGAACCGAAGTAGGAGAAAGTCGTCTTTGTAGGATATCCGCGGGAAACCGTTGGGTACACCTTCTACAACCAAGCTGAGGGCAAAACTTTTGTCGCGAAGACCGGTACCTTTCTAGAGAAGGAGTTTCTCGCGAAAGGAGTAAGTGGGAGGAAGGTAGACCTCGATGAAATCGTTGATCCTGAACTCGAGATTCCGAGTGGCGCAACGGAACCAATTCCGGAAACGTCCTCCGTGGAAGGAGTGGGAGAAACTGTCGAGGAAGATGTTCTACCTCGTAGGTCTGGTAGATCTCGGATCGCACCAGAATGGTATGGCAATATGGTTTGCACCGTCATGCTAGTCGAGCAAGACGAACCTACGAACTACAAGGAGGCGATGGAGAGTCTAGAGTCCGAGAAATGGCTTGAAGCCATGAAATCCGAAATAGGATCCATGTATGATAACCAAGTGTGGATCTTGGTGGATATTCCCGAAGGGCGCAAGGCCGTCGAGAATAAGTGGATCTTTAAGAAGAAGACTGATGCTGATGGTAATGTGACCGTCTATAAAGCTCGGCTTGTCGCAAAGGGTTTCCGACAAGTTCATGTAATTGACTACGATGAAACTTTTTCACCCGTAGCGATGCTTAAGTCTATTCGGATTTTGTTAGCGGTAGCTGCCTACTATGATTATGAAATCTGGCAGATGGACGTCAAAACGGCCTTCCTGAATGGAAATATTGAGGAAGAGTTGTACATGGTACAGCCGGAAGGTTTTGTCGATCCAGGAAGTGCTAACAAGGTGTGCAAGCTTCAGCGATCCATCTATGGATTTAAGCAGGCATCTCGGAGCTGGAATCTTCGCTTTGATGAGGTAATCAAAGGTTTTGGATTTATCCAGAATGTGCAAGAGACCTGTATTTACAAGAAAATGAGTGGGAGCTCGGTTGTGTTCTTAGCACTGTATGTTGACGACATATTGCTAATAGGGAATGATGTGGAACTTCTGAATAGCGTGAAGGAATATTTAAACAGTAAGTTTTCCATGAAGGACTTAGGAGAAGCTGCGTATGTTTTAGGCATAAAAATCTATCGCGATAGATCAAGACGCCTATTAGCACTGAGTCAGAGTACTTATCTTGATAAAATATTGAAGCGTTTTCATATGGAGAAGGCAAAGAAGGGTTCTCTGCCGGTTATCAAGAATAAGATATTGCGTAAGGCGCAGTGTCCGGTGACGGAACTGGGTAAGGCCGAAATGACGAAACATCCTTATGCTTCAGCCATAGGATCGATCATGTATGCAATGTTGAGTACTAGACCGGATGTGGCATTACCTCTAAGTTTGACAAGCCGGTTCCAGAGTAATCCTGGAATGGCGCATTGGGTAGCTGTTAAGAGCATTCTTAAGTATCTCAATAAGACAAAGGAAATGTTCCTTGTGTATGGTGGCTGCGATGAGGAACTTGGCGTAACGGGTTACGTAGATGCAAGTTTCTGCTCAGACCCCGATGACAGTAAGTCACAGACAGGTTACGTGTTCAAGGTGAATGGAGGCGTCGTGTGCTGGAGAAGTGGGAAGCAACCCATAGTCGCACAATCTACAATGGAGTCGGAGTACATTGCTGCCTGCGAGGCCGCGAATGAAGTTGTGTGGCTGAGGAAGTTCGTCATCGAACTTGGAGTGTTCCCGAGCGTGCAAGACCCCGTGGTCCTCTTCTGCGACAATACGGGTGCCATTGCGAACGCCAAGGAGCCAAGGTCTCACTCCACCGCCAAACACATTCTCCGACGCTTCCACGTGATACGTCAGTACGTACAAGAAGGCGATGTGAAGATTTGCAAAGTGCATACGGATCTGAATGTGGCGATGTACAAGAAGGCGATGTGAAGCATGAACAACACCAGTTAGCTATGGGTGTTAGGCTTTTACCAAGTTGTAATCTAGAATAAATTGTACTCTAGTGCAAGTGGGAGACTGAAGGAGATATGCCCTAGAGGCAATTAATAAAGTGTATTCTTTATCATATCTCGTTTGTTCATAATAGGTTTTTGTGTCATGCTAGAACCGTATTAAGCGGAAACATTAATGCGGGTGTGATACGTAAACAACCAGGTCCCTAGTAGCCTCTACTAAGACTAGTTTCGTTGCGCGATTGATGATCGAGGTTTCCCGGTCATGGGGCATGGCGCCGGTCGGCAATGAGAGTCATATCGATGGAGAGTGATGTGATGGACATACCCAGATTTGGAGAACATAGTCGTCACACCTTTGACCGTGAGATCAACTCTTATTGATATTCCCCGAAGATACTTTGATTGCACCAAACGTCGTATCTTATTTAGTATGACAATAACGGTGATACTTTTGGGTATTGGAAAGGAGTATTGAGACGAGGGGTCAAGAGCGGGATTTGCCAGTCCGCATAGCAGGATAGATACTCTCGGGCCCACTCGGTGAGATCATGTCTAATGAGCTTGCAAGCATGTGACTAGGTCACGGAGACATGAGATCATGAACGAGTAGAAGATAGCGTCGTCGGTAACGAGGTCAGGATTAGGTATGGAGATATCTATGGAGCGACGCTCGGACGTGCTAAGTATCGCTATGGCAAAAGGTCTAAGACTTCACGTTCAGGTTTGATAGATGAAAGTCATTCGTTATATCTCAGGGATTAATTCAGGGGGTCCAGGCCTACGGATTAGTCGTTGATCATTGAGGAGTCTTGATCATACCTGATATTATATCGAACCGCTAGGGTAACACACTTAAGGGGTTTCGACAAGACAACCGGAAAGGAAGGAGATCACCGGGAGCGTCCCGAGAGAGGTCCGATGGAGATCGGGCAGCACCGAAAGAGTTTTCGGAGCTAGGAAATATTATATATATTATGTTTGATATTAATTAGTGTTATTAATATGCAAATATGATTTTATATATTTATTTTCGAATTTATTAAGGCAGATTTCCCTAAATGGGCCTTCCGGACGAAAGAAGTCCCAAGAGGGGGAAAATCCCTAGGGGATTCGGTGGGGAGCCTTGGTGGCCGGCCTGGATGGGCCAAGGGGCCCACCAGGGGGCCGGCGCACCAAGCCTAGCCGAACCAGGCTGTGGGATAGTCCCACATTGCCTGGCTGGCAAGGTTGGCTCCCCCTGGGAGCCTATATAAGAAAGGGCACCCCCAGCCTTTTAATTCACCAATTAATTCCTGATTTCTCTCTCGATCTCGTGGTTCCCAAGTCGGAGCCGCGCCGAGCAAGAGGAGTCGGGGATCTCCTCCACCATAGCCCGCTGCCGCGCTGCTGGTGTTCCGGTCCAAGTCTTCCGCTGCTCGTCCTGGACTGGAGCTTCGGAGGCGTCGTCTCCACCGTACGTGTGCGACTCCCTGCGAGGTGGTGCGCTAGCGGTACTCGGAGGCCTGCTTCCTCTACACGACCTTGAGGTCGGCTACGTCGGTCTTCATCGACAACGTTTGTGCGGGAACGTAATCCCCGCTTTCGGTCTACGAGGGTACGTATTCCGATCTCCGTTCATACTACTATATCTGCATAGAATAGATCTTGGCTAGTTTAAGGATATCGTTGCTAGGAAAAAATTTGTTTTCTGCACACGATCCCCTTCAGTTTTCGCTTAATACAGTTATAGCATGGTATAAAACATATAATTAACGATTGGGATATTGCCAATAAACTATGTTTATTAAGTGCCTCTAGGGCATATTCCCTTCAGTCTCCCACTTGCACTAGAGTAACACTTAATCTAGTTTACAACCTGGTAAAAACTCAACACCCATAGCATCTTGGTGCCTGCTCGCCTCGTGGAAGAGGAATACAGTCAATAGACCTCACACATTGAGACCTATATGTGCTTTGCAACACTTCTATGTCACCTAGTTTGACATCAACCCGTATCTTACGATGACGGTGAAATATATCCCAGTGGATGGAGTGAGACTCGAGCATTCGCGTAGCATGCGCCTTAAAAGTCTAAGAGATCTATTAAGGGGACCACCTACGCTCGGAAAACTGCTCAGTCCAATCACACTTGCTACTTCTAAAGTCGCGATATATTTCTATACCTATGTAGATTGTGCGACAGTGCATTCATATGCGACTTCGCAAACTAACCATGTCTATCTTCAAAATAAAGGACATCTCCTATATGAGATTTCTAGTCGTATGGGTCAGTGTAATAACTTGCATCATCGTAACCGCTTTACGGCAAGTTGCCATTCCACTCTTACCCTTTACTAGAAAACCTATCTTCAGTTCTCATAGACACTGAAGAATAAACTTAACGTTTGTTCATTGATCCACACAAGGATCACTCTAGAACCTGTTCTTTAACCAAGAACTCGGGTCACATTAAGTCGAGCTTTCAGCCTGATAGACTCTATGTGTGATACATAGAGAATGTCGAACATCATTTTCTATCACTAAAAAAGTCAAGATTAACTTAATCTTTTACCTAGTCATACAAGCAAGAACCTCTTTCTTCGCTTGACCTTTTCTGAAACACTTCAGAATCCTGACTTAGGAAATACTCCGACTTAATGTTATTAAGCCCCCTCTGATCTATGCAATTATAAATCGGATGCCTAATACTCCTAACTTCATTTCACAGAAAATTTAATCACTTAAATAATCCTTTACACTCTACTAGAGGATATGTGTTATTCAATATGTCGTTACATACAGAATCACAAATGACACCTAGCTCCCACTCAAATATGCCTTCCGCATATAAGATCAAGGAAAAGCTACTTAGCTCCCACTCAAATATGCCTTCCGCATATAAGATCAAGGAAAGCTACTTTGCTCCCACTCACTTCTTTGCAAATGTAGGTTTCTTCAACTATTTTGGACAACTCCAAAATCCTTTGATCACATTATCAAAGTGAAGATTCCAGCTCCGATATGCTTGCTTCTGCCCATGAATGGACAACCGAAGTTTGCACACATGTTTAGCATCCTCGGGATTACAAACCATTCTTAATTACACTATTAAGAACCATGGTTTTCTCATCCATATATCAATTTCTCATTCGAAATTATAGTAATTGCTAAACGACCCAGAATAGATTTAGGCTTCGACACTTGAGACAAACCCTCATGTGGTCTGTCGGAACTGTTTCACGACAAATTGAATCTGCTCAATGTCTATTCTCTCATAAAATTCCATATACTATTAACATCCTAGATGCCATCAAGAAGATCTCCCAAGTCAATACCTGGTAATCGTACATGGATTTTATTTCGGATCACAAATGACTCATAGCCATTTCTCGGACTTAGGTTCACCATCTCTTCTTCGTAGTTCGTAGGTCTATCATATTCCATTAATATGACCTTCATAGCAAGATTGTCGTAACACACAGTGTGAAACACAACCTCGTATGCATACGCTATTAGTATGAGCTCAGAACATCATGATTTTGAATCATTAGCTTTTTCAAGCTGTGGGGCCTGACACCGAAAACACTTTCGATTGCGCCACTCTGATGTTTGGAGAAGAAGTTCACCAACTTCGTCTTGCTCTACTTTCTTTCTCACTTATACCCTCGGACAAGAAACTATTTCTTTCGCAAGGTATATCCCGGCAAAGATTTTGCCTATGTCGTGAGACATGTACCCAACTAACTCTTTAGGTAGGGTATACTACAAAGATTAATCCATTTTAGGTTCGATTACATCGAAACACTAAATTGCTGAAACGACAATCCAGGCTAAAAGCCACACCATTACTCATATGGCATTGTCTCCATGGATTCAAATGGTTTACCTATTTGCTAACGTGAGTGTTTACGTTTCTACCATATGACTCTAATGATCACAATAATTCGGTAAGAGATTTATTTACCACACACTATCCGATAGGGTCGATTACGACGCCCTAACACACCATAACACTATGGTGTTCCATGCGACGTAATTTGTGGAACTCTTCTCACAAGTCTTCCAATGATGTGCCAACACTATAACTCAAATCTTCATTCCTCGATTTGCATCGCGGGAATTTGATTTTCTTGTTAAGTTTATTTCCTACTTGATTCTGAACTTCGTTTGATCGAATCAAAATTCAGACTAACATTCCCCGGAGTGGATATCCATATATCTACTCGGAATATTCATGAAGTCTATGAAATAAAGACTACCACTACACGTTAAAGTACTTCATTGATTCACATACACCCATATGCATGATTCTCAACAAGCTATACTCAAAACGTTCAGTGAAGTTCACGAAATAAAGATCTCCACTACCCGTCAATTACTTCATTGAACCACATACATCTCCATGTATGACTATCAATAAGTTATATGCCCGTTTTCCGAAAACGGTGTCACAGTTATTTTGCAAGTGTCAAAAGATCAAATCTTAGGACTTGTAGGTCCATCCAGTGTGGAGCTAATGCATATAACATTGACATGACTAAACGGTAGTGCCACACAAATGTGGTGTCTTTATTAAGTTTGTATCCTTTGGCATTAATATTATGAATGTGGGAGTTTCTACCATCTAAATTCAAATCGGCATATGATCATTACTCCATAAATATAGGACACAAATTTGTCACTATCATGTATGAACAAGTGTCTCGCTAGAGGAGACACACTCGTAACGATCATACCATCACCCGATCATAAAGAAATTATTCAAATGGTAGATCTAGAGGGAGAGTGTCTATGGCCGTCACAACAACTTGACTGCCGTTATCAACACGCAATGTCGCCTCATCCTTTCAAGCTACTCAAGCAGTAAACCTGGTTTTTCACAAAACATGACTAGTTCAAGACTTAGTCACTACTGCGAGCACTTGCTTAGCTAAAACATTCATAACATGTATATCATATATACACCATCATCATTGATGACTTCCGGTGATCTGTTTCATCTTCTTGATACTTCCACCGTAATCAAGAACCATGAAGGTGAACGATTCCCCTTGCATGACATAGTCTATGACAGAGGATTTGCACTTGGCAACGATGTCTGTCATCCAGTGATTGAGCTGAGCGAGGCGTCTCAATGTTCATTAATCATGAACATACGTCATTAAGTATGACCGCCACGTGCTCCCTCAATGTGTGTATTATCTTCCATCTTGGTTGAGAAGACAATCAGTCAACGTACTGATAAACTTTATCAACCCAACGTTTGGGTTTGGGGTACCCCGAGTTTAGCGACCATATCATATGTTCGCGATCTAAAAACTCGTACCCGCCGTTGGTTATTTATGGCAGAGATCATAGCATACACTGGACTATGATGATATCATCCGCACAAAATCCGATTATCCAAATTATCTTTTGTTAGCGGAATCTCCGGGTTTATCTCCTAGCGGGTATTGTAACACAAAGAGCTAACGATTTAAACAAAGAGTATCCTCAAGCTAAAGTATAAAACTATGAAGTTTGGACCCAACCTTTTAAGTTTCTCAATCGCAGGAATGCGCCTAATTTGAAAAGATGCTATCACAATGGTTAATATCTACAAAGGTTTGCAAAACAGACTCTGTTCATTATATTCTGAGTTCTAGTATTTTAGAAAATAACTATCCGAACTCCCACTCAAACGAACATCCCTCCTGGTCGTTTAAGCGATTACACGACCCCCATCCATTGCACCACCTCTCATCATCAGAGTCGGCGGCACAACTTCAAGAGTAGACAAAATCGTCCGCCACACCAATTTTGTGACTCGTGCTCGACCTTTCGGTCTTCCTGTTCCGAGGCCATATTTCTGAATATGCTAGGCTCGCCACCAAAGACCTCCACGCTGACGCTTGTGCAACATGGCTTACACCCACTGTATGCGAACGACGAGATGTCTGACACCCGATCATCACGGCCTGCCTCATAACGTAGAACTTTCTTGGTGGTGCGCGTTGGAGGGAGAACACTAGTGGTATTTTGAAGGGATCATCTTATATATCTACCGCCGTGTAACTAATGTATACTATACACACAATCACACAATATAAGATGCACACAAAACATCAAATGTAATGCAATGTGATATAGTCCATCGCGCCATGGTCTTCTTGGCGCCCGCAGTTTATAAACAATTTAATAAACCTACCTTGACCATATCACATAGCCCCTGCAAAATAAAGTTAGACGCTTCTACTTTATCTTTTGCATATTTTACGTGGCTCGGGGCTTTCGTAAATAGAACCGCTTCATACCTACGAACCTTATGACCACAACAACGATCCAATAATTGCATGTTTAAGCATCCCTTTCGGGCCCTCCATTGAAAATGCAAAGCCAACTAAAGAGAGAGAAACAGGCACCCGCCAGCCACAGATACGGTACAAGCCGTATATCAGTAGTGGAACCAGTCTCGCGTAAGCGTACGCGTAAAGTCGGTCCGGGCCGCTTCATCAACTCGATGCCGCTGGAATCACAAGTGCACGCTAGAGGGTAGCAAATAACAGGAACGGTGCCCCCGTGCAGAACACGGGTTCTAACAGCGTACAGCTATATCTACGATAGATCGGCTCTGATACCACTGAAGGGGATCGTGTGCAGAAAACAAAAAATTTCCTAGCAACGATATCCTTAAACTAGCCAAGATCTACACTATGCAGATATAGAAGTACGGCGGAGATCGGAATACATACCCTCGTAGACCGAATAGCGGGGATTACGCTCCCGCACAAGCGTTGACGATGAAGACGCCGTAGCCGACCTCTAGGTCGCGGAGAACTCGGCACGATGAAGATGACGAAGATGACCCCGAGGTCGGGTGGAGGAAGTAGGCCTCCGAGTACCGCTAGCGCAGCACCTCGCAGGGAGTCGCACACATACGGTGGAGACGACGGCCTCCGAAGCTCTAGTCCAGGACGAGCAGCGGAAGACTTGGACCGGAACACCAGCAGCGCGGCAGCGGGCTATAGTGGAAGAGATCCCCCTCCTCTACTCGGCGTGGCTCCGTCAAGGGAACCACGAGATCGAGAGAGAAATTGGGAATTAATTGGTGAATTAAAAGGCCAGGGGTGCCCCTTCTTATATAGGCTCCCAGGGGGAGCCAACCTTGCCAGCCAGGCAATGTGGGACTATCCCCCATTGCCTGGTTCGGCCAAACCAGGTGCGCCGGCCCTAGGTGGGCCCCATTTGGCCCACCTAGGCCGGCCAAGCCTCCCCCACAAAATTCCCTTGAGGGTTCCCCCCCCCCCCCCCCATGGGCCTTATTTCGACCAGAAGGCCCATTTAGGGAAATCAGCCTAAATAAATCCGAAAATAAATATATAAAATCATATTTGCATATTAATTACACTAATTAATATCAAACATAATATATATAATTTTTCCTAGCTCCGAAAACTCTTTCGTCCCTGCCCGATCTCCATCGGACCCCTCCCGGGACGTTCCCGGTGATCTCTTTCCTTTCCGGTTGTCTTGTCGAAACCCCTTAAGTGTGTTACCCTAGCGGTTCGATATAATATCAGGTATGATCAAGACTCCTCAATGATCAACGACTAACTCGTAGGCCTGGACCCCATGAATTAACCCCTGAGATATAACGAATGACTTTCATCTATCAAACCTGGACGTATAGTCTTAAACCCTTTGTCATGGCGATACTTAGCGTGTCCGAGCATCATTCTCAGATATCTCCATACCTAGCATGATCTCGTTACCGACATCGCTATCTTCTACTCGTCTATGATATTAAGTCAGTTGGCGACCTAGTCACATGTTTGCAAACTCATTTGACATAATCTCACCGAGTGGGCCCTAGAGTATCTATCCGGCTATGCGGACTGACAAATCCCGCTGTTGACCCCTCGTCTCAACTACTCCTTTCCGATACCCAAAAGTATCACCGTTATTGTCATACTAAATAAGATACGACGTTTGGTGCGATCAAAGTATCTTCCAGAAATAATAATAAGAGTTGGTCTCACGGTTTTAAGGCGTAATGACTATGTTCTATAAATACTGGGTATGTCCATCACATCGTTACACCTAACGATATGACTTCCATTGCCGATCGGCGCCATGCCCTATGATCGGAAAACCTCGATCATCAATCGCGCAACGAAACTAGTCTTAGTAGAGGCTACTAGGGACCTGGTTGTTTATCTACCACACTTGTATTAATGTTTTCGCTTAATACAGTTATAGCATGGTATAAAACATATAATGAACGATTGGGATATTGACAATAAACTATGTTTATTAAGTGCCTCTAGGGCATATTCTCTTCAAATGTTTCAAAATTAGACGCAAACGATACATGTTCGTCGTACCTTGAAACCACCTCACATCTGAGATATAGCATATGGAGCAAGCTGAATGAGAGTGATATATATGAACGGAGGTACAAGAGACGTCGCTCGTGTAGCACTGATCTTCTTCTGTTATGGACGAGAACAAGACATATTCTTTCTTCTGTTAGCTCTAGTTCTTTGGGATGAAGTTGTTTCTAATATCCAATCTCATAAATGCCATCAACATAATGTTTTCGTACGAAATTCTCTTTATCCGCTTGAATTCCATACACCATGGGAAATATGGTAGAGAGCAGCACCATCCAGTCAGGATTAACCCTAGTGGCTTTGTTTTATAGAAGAATCGCTCCTAGTGAGAGTTCCATAAATTCATCCCACTGTAAGCAATGTAATTCGGTAAGCATGTGTGCACTGATACGCAACATACAAATAAACTAGTGTGTGAAGTATAACTCGCATAAAAATCTTATTTTTTTTTCAAAACTTATCAATATGAGATATATTTTCGAAAACTCAACGGGATTGAGAGACACCCTACGATCAAAAGTCGCCACACCCGACACCTATGCGGCTATGCCCCTCTAAAGCATGACATGTGTTGGAAGTTAAGACAATTTTGTTTTTGAAACTTCACTCGATTCAGTAAATCAATAGTTCAAACCAAACCACTAATAGCTTAGATAGTGGCCCTTCACTTTGGTATAGTTGACCCATCCTATTGACTCAAGGTTCATAAGAAGGGGGAACCCAGACGGCAGACGTAGTTGTTTTGTTACTTTTTCACTACGTCTTATTTTTTTTTGAACCGGCTCACCAATTCTTTTTTATAGCCATTTCCTTAACAAGTGAATAGAAATATACTCTGGATCGGAATCTTAAGAAAGTACTACTTGCAAATTCCCACTAATTTTAAGTCCTTATTATGATTCCTTTTATGGGAAAAAATCTCTAATGTCTTAGATTCCCCATTACTAATCCTTTATGTATTTATAAAACGATTGGTACCAAACCTTTCAACATAACGGTAGGTCCTGTTATTACCATGAGACGCCACAGGTTTAACGGTTGCCATTTGTCCCACGTGTCTAGACTCTAGAGGCTTATGTTTCCTCATGTCGTGGCTTCCACCGGCCCAATAGTCCTCACAGCAAGAGGAGGCCCATTCCATTCCACTGTGAGAGCAGCTGAAATTAATGTCAGTCAGTGAGTGACGATCCGATCAGGTATGAGAACCGAGCCTGCGCGAAGGATGTAGGAGGACGTCGGCGGGAGGGGGTGACGCGTGGAGGCGGGCTGCATGTCCTTCTCCACCGCGGCGCACCCAACGGAAAAATCTTTGGGAAAAATCTTTGGTTTAGCGCGCGGGTTTGAATCTCCCTCCCTCCTGCCGTGTGTCCCTGCCGGTTCGCCTTCGCCACCGCACCAGCGCGCAGCCAAGATGCCGCCGCCGCCGCCGCCGTGAGAGCTCCGGCTACGTGGGCGTTTGCGAGCGCCTGAACGACACCTACTCCGTCGAGCTGTGCGCCGGCGGACAACGGCTCGGCCTTGGCACCTTCGACACGGTGCACAAGGCCGCTCACGCACCATGAACTTTCAGGACGCACGCAACACGCAGCAGGCCACCGACCTGGCGCCTCCGACACAGCTCGTGCCAGCCGAGGACCACCGTTGTCACACACAACGGTAGCGCCGCCTCGACATCGCCGCGCACGACGAGCGCTCCATGGAGTCCTGGCGCGAGCACTTCCCACAGGACGTTGTCGACGAGCTCGTGCTCTTTGAGGAGCGCGTGGCGGCTGAAGAACGCGAGGAAGCGCGCTGCTCGACGTCGGGGAGGTTGTGCTAGACATTGATCACCCTTTGAACGTTGATTACTGGGCGATCACCTGTCGACGAGTAGACTTCCGTGTTTTTATATTTCCGTTTTAGTATGAATTGCGTATGAAGTATGAAATATGAACTATGTTTTAAATTATGAACTATGTTTTCCTATTTGACGCTCTAAAATAGCGCGTCTGTCAAACGCGTTTTTACACGAGTTATATTTCACGCGGCTGTTGAAGCATCAGTGAAAGCGACGAGGTAAGTGCGATGCCCGCGCTTTAGTGTTTTTACCGCGCCAAATTATAAATTATAGGGCTAGCACCACCACGTGCTCGACTGCTCGCCATCTCAAGCAAATCGCTAACTCCGGGGTCGACGCCTCTGCAGGGCCTCTCAAATGTCAACCATTGCTCAATCTCTCTAGTCTAGTGGCCGGTCAACTTGTGACTAATTCTCGCTCGCACCAAGAGAATAGTAATAAAGCACTCTCCCGATCTATGAAAACAAAAGGCTTTTTTTTTTGTACAAGCGTCCACTTGATGTCCCATAATATCGAAACCGCTAGCTGCACACTGCCATAACGTGGACGTCGTGGAGTGCCGAGTGAGCTATCTACAAATACCCGTCCATCTCTTCTCACTTATCATTCAGGAACAACCATCATACACCTTCGGCAAGCCTCACAATGGCAGGCACTACTAAACATGTACTAGCTCTTGCGTTCATTCTCCTCGTAAGCATAGGATTAGCCAATGCGGCAAGAGTGTCCCGGCTCCTTTCTTCTGCAGGATATGGCCAGGGAGGGGGAGAGGGCGGCGCAGCGGTGAATGGTGCTGGCTCGGGATCTGGCAGTGGCGCTGGATCCGGGAAGACCGACTCTGATGGTTCCCATGGAACCGCCGTAGCTGGAGGTGGCGGCAGCACAGGTAGCCAAGAAGGTGGGTCCGCATACGGTCGTGGATCTGGCTCGGCCTCTGGTGGGGCTTCTACTTACAACTACTATGCCGGGGGTAGTGATGGGTACTCCAGTGGCGGTGGCCACGGCGGCGGTGGAGGAGGAGGTCAAGCTGGTGGTTCCGAAGGATCCAATGGTCATGGAACAGGTAGTGGCAGTGGCAGTGGCAGTGCCTATGATAACGATAGTTCTTATCGAGGGCATTCCGAGGGAGCAAGTGCCACTGGTAGTGGTGATGGCAATGGTGGTGGTCAAAATGGTGGAAGCGGTAGTGGCGGAGGTAGTGGCGGAGGGTACGGCAATTCACCGTGAAAATTTATGTGTGGTTTATCAAAGAACTTGTTTTCCTTCATGTATACTTCTATGTTTAGCAATAAATCAATAAAGAGTACCACATCATGTTTGGTTTGGTTAACTAAGAATGATAAGTGACACAAGAATATCAAACATAATTTTGCCGCGCATATAAATGGTGCCCTGTGTTTTTATGGCTGGTTCATTGAGTAAAATCTAAGTGAACCTGTTATAGCTAAATCTTCAAATTAAAACTCAAAACGAAATTTAGGATTTCCCTTTGAACTTGAATAAACCTTACATATGACCTTCATTGGATGTTACTAACAACGGCATATTTCTAGTTATTTCCTTTTTGAGAGCACTATATCGAGAGTTCGATCTTTTTCTGTGGTGAAAACGCATGATTTGATGATTTGCAGCAACGACACATGCACATTTCCTTCCATTCCTGGATGCGTAATTTCTGAAGAACATATTTTGCATTCCAACTGTTGCCAATGGTGGTAATTTGGATCCAACTTCCGCGGGTGACTGATCATTGTGCCATCTCTCTTTTTTCTTCTTCTTTCCAGTTTTAGCTATGTATAGTTGTGATGTACCGACAAGTTATTGGCATTATTTTGATAAAGGATCTGGGTGTAACTCGTATCTTCTTAATATTAATATATTCCTTTTGTCAAAAAAAAACAATCGTAACAAATCAATTTTTTTTTCATCTACGTTTTTGGGTATCTTGTCCAAAAGTTATCTTTCCATTAGCTACGGTTATATATGTGGCCTCCCAATTATGTCTACTATGTTGTCACTACTCAAATCCAGAGTATCCAACAAAATTCCAAAGCTCCAGACCTTTTGCGTGCTAGGATCCGAAGTTCAGAGGAAACATGCATATGCAACCGAGAACAAACTGAAGAACAAAGGCTCAATCCTTTAAGGCATACTAGAGAGCATACGTATTCAGGGCATTTCGGGATAATTTCTAGAACAACGAATCTAACAATAAATCAAGAGGGTTTTTCTCATTGGAAATTATCGACGAAAAACGTGTAGATCAATCTCCACTCCTTGATCTTCATCCAACCCTCTTAATGACACAGGTTTCCTATGACTCCGAACATAATGAAATGAGAGAATAATTGCAAATGTGCCATCTTATCTTACCCTTTTTGCAATTGGGTCAACAACTACCTTTTTTGCAAACTCGTGAGACAACGTTCCACTTCCAACAACTAAGTAATGGACACCAATACACCAATAGTTCTCTGAATACGTACAAGTCATCAATATCAAACACGTTTAGAGGTAAAAATGTTTCTCTCATTTTATTGTTTAGCAACGAGAGGGAATGTGTCAAGTTGGTGTTGGTGATGACCAGTGTGTTCGTAGCTGGGAAGGCCGTGACAGTGACACTGTTTTCAGGCCGACAAGTCGATCAACTGGCTGGTAAAAACCTCGGAGGTCGATCTTCGACATGTGGAATGTCAATCACTCACAAAGTCGCACGATCGTCTCAAGAGTGTTGCTAATTGAGGTCGTCGTTTACTTCACGCTTATCGAAAGA
Organism: Poa annua; assembly: GCA_026929855.1. NCBI lineage: Eukaryota > Viridiplantae > Streptophyta > Magnoliopsida > Poales > Poaceae > Poa > Poa annua. The sequence continues at coordinate 258,477,368 of CM049427.1, read as the reverse complement.
TGCTGAAAGGGTAACCTGCATGCAGGACCTAGCCATAGCTATAGAGTCAGAGCTCCACATGCATGTACCTATAAGTACATATCTATCCCTCGAATGGACGCACACTATGGTAATGTCAACTGATAAACTCGCTCTCGATCTCAACCCTCAAGAGTTGTTAATCCTGGTCGTCGTTTACTTCACGCTTATAGAAATATGTAGCCGATCGACGATTAGTTTGCTATCGGGTCATAGCTTCATATGCGTGTACACCATGTGCACCTGTACATACAATTTGAATTGTATCCAAATCTTTAAATTAAAACTCAAAACGAAAATTAGGATTTCCCTTTGAAATTGAATAAACCTTACATATGACCTTCATTGGTTGTAACTAACAATGGCAGATTTCTAGTTATTTCCTTTTTGAGAGCACTCTATCGAGAGTTCGATCTTTTTCTGTGGTGAAAACGCATGATTTCATGATTTGCGGCAACGACACATGCACATTTCCTTCCGTCCGGAGGCGGAACTTCTGAAGAACCTATTTTGCATTCCAACTATTGCCAATGGTGGTAATTTGGGTCCAACTTCTACGGGTGACTGGTCACTGTACCATTTCTCCTTTTTCTTCCTCTTTCCAGTTTTAGCTATGTGTAGTTATGATGTAACGATAAGTTCTTGACATTATTTTGGTACATGATCTAGGTGTAACTCGTATCTTCTTAATAATAATATATTCCTTTTGCCGAAAAAAATCGTAGGGTAATCAAGGAAAACCTCTGGAAGAGCAAAGTGACAATTGGGCATGCACTAGGTACTTCTCCTACAATCACGACAAATCAATTTTTCATCTACTTTTGGGGTATCTAATCCAAAGTTATCTTTCCATTAGCTACGGTTATATATGTGGGCTCCCAATTATGTCTACTATGTTGTCAATACCCAAATCCAGAGTATCCAACAAAATTCCAAAGCTCCAAGACTTTTGCATGCTAGGATCCGAAGTGTTCGGAGGAAAACATATGCAAGCGAGAACTAATGTTGAAACCATTAAGGCATACTAGAGATCAGAAGTATTTAGGGTGTTCCGGGATATTCTTCTCTATCTAAATGGGAGAACCTCACTAACTATTTCTCTCAACATGCAAGGGCTTCACATCACCCAGTATTTCTCAGTAATTATAGCATGCCACATTGTGTAACACTACCACATCAGCATTGCATGCATGTCCTAGCATTTAGGTGCATGCTACATGCTAACTTATCTTAATTTTTGTTTATGTATGTCTTTAAAAGTTCCTGCAGCAACGCGGGGGTGATCATCTAGTTTTTAGAACAACGAATCCAACAATAAATCAAGAGGGTTTTTCTGATTGGAAATTATCGACGAAAAAATTGAAGATTGATCTCCACCCCTTGATCTTCATCCAACCCTCTTATTGACACGGGTTTCCTATGACTCCAAACATAATGAAATGAGAGAATAATTGTAAATGTGCCATCTTGTCTTACCCGTTTTGCAATTGGGTCAACATCTACCTTTTTTGCACACTCGTGAGACTACGTTCCACTTCCAACAACGAATGGACACCAATACACCATTAGTTTTTCTTTTTGATAAACACAGTACAAACCAGACGCTCACAACATGCATATACACTCACCCCTATTACCGCGCACACGCACCCTACCCCTATGAGAACCTACGAAATACTGAGCCGGTGGATCGAGTCTTGAATACGTACCAGTCATCAATATTGAAACACGTTTAGAGGCAAAAATGTGTCTTTCATTTATTCTTTAGCAACGAGAGGGAATGTGTCGAGTTGGTGGTGGTGACTGCCAGTGTGTTCGCAGCTGGGAAGGCCGTGCACTGTTTTCAGGCCGGCAAGTCTGGCTGGTAAAAACCTTGGAGGTCGATCTTCTACATGTGGAATGTCAACCACTCACAAAGTCGCACGATCACGATCTATACGTACATATCTATCTTTAGCTATAGCTATAAAGATGCTGAAAGGGTAACCTGCATGCAGGCCCTAGCTATAGCTATAAAGTCAAAGCTCCACATGCATGTACCTATACGTACGTATCTATCCCTCGAATGGACACACACTATGGTAATGTCAACTGATAAACTCGCTCTCGATCTCAACCCTCAAGAGTTGTTAATCCTGGTCGTCGTTTACTTTACGCTTATCGAAATATGCATCCGATCGACGATTAGTTTGCTATCAAGTCAGAGCTTCATATGCGTGTACACCATGTGCACCTGTACATACGATTTGTATTGTATCCCTTGCAAGGACATAAGGGTCATAACACTTGATTCTAGACAGCCATAAATACGTTGAAAATGTAGTTTACCTGCAATTAATACCCAGAGATCAAGAGATGGACACTAGTGGGATGTAGATCCACTCATTCGTAAACATGCCTTCCTGATCACCTAAGGAATCCCTGCTTAGTTAACTTGCATGACTTATAATTAAATTGATAGGCACGCAATCTCCTCGTACTTGGTACTCCTGATAAACATGCCTTCGTGAGCCCACCTAACTAGCTACTTGTTCTCGCCTACGGAAGTGCCCAACCCCATGCACACCAACCAGAGAGGCATACAACATTGTATGCCCTCGAGCACTATAAGAGCCGACTGGTCCTAGCTTAGCACTCATCTCTCTCACCTTACACTACAATACCAAATTGAGAATGGCTGGCGCCAAGCTACTATCTCTCTACCTCGTCGTCCTCTTAAGCATTGGACTAGCCAATGCCATAAGGGTTGCTAGATACTCTAGTAGTGGAGGGATGGGCACCGGTAGCGGAGAGGGTGGCGGAACCATGAGCGGTGGAGGTTCAGGGTCCGGCAGTGGGGCAGGCACCGCTGAGGGCGGTGAAAATGGTTCTTATTCAGAAGCTGGAGGTAGAGGCGGAGGTGGAGGTGGTGCACAACATGGTGGATCTGGATATGGTGATGGATCTGGCTCGGGCTCTAGTTCCAACATGGCAAGAACTGAGGGAGGCAGCACCGAATCTTCTAGGGCGGGTGGTAGTGGTGGCGGCGTTGGTGGAGGACAAGCCGGAGGCTACGAAGGATCGAGTGGTGGTGGTAGCGGTACTGGAACGGGCACTGGCAGTGCTATGGTGCTCAATTCTTTCCCTTACTTTACGACCGCATATGCTAACGCCGATGGTGGTGGCCAAGCCAATAACGAAAATGGTGGGAGCGGTACCGGTGGAGGCGGTGCATCCGGCTATGCTGATTCGCACCACTAAAATTTGCATGTGAAGTTTAGTCAAAGATGGGGACGAACTTTTGTATAATGTTTTGATCCCGTGGATCTGTTTTCTACTTGTTCTTGTATTTTGCTCGTGATAGCATTAGCAACCAATAAAAGGTCAACCCCGTCATTATGCCATGTTGCACAACTACTACGCTTACTATGTTTCACGACTGTTGATGAATAAAGGACTAGAATTGTCTATACTTACCAAGGAGACATTTTCTCATTTTGTGTTGATTAATTAGTTTAATTTCATCGTCTTGTCCCATCAATACATGAACGGTTCTCTAAAGACATGATAACTTTTTTTTCATACTCATGAATATTAATCTAAAACAGATAAAAATCTATGATACATGAACACTTGTTTGTAGTCACATGAACTTTTGTTTCGAATTAATGCCATGAGAATGTTCCCAAATTAGAAGAAAACGTATATGTTTGTCGTACCCTTGAAACCACTTCCACAGCTCCACGTCTGAGATGCAGACCGATCAAATCTGGAAGAGAGTGATATAAATGAACGGAGGTACAAGAGGCGCCGCTTGTGTACACCACTGGGCACTGGTCTTGTTCTATTCTGAACAAAAACAAGGCAGTTCTTGTGTTAGCTGTAGTTCTTAAGGATAAAGGTGTTTATAATATCCAATCTTCATAAATGTCATCAAGACAAGGTTTTTCGTACGAATTTCTCTTTAACTCCTTGAATTCCGTACACCCGTGGAAATATGGTAGAGAGCAGCAGCACTTTGGCAATGAAACGTTTAGGCAAAATGTCCAAGCATAGTAATTCGATAAGTATGTGTGCATTTAGACCGTTACATGGGACATACAAATACACTAGTGTGCGAAGTACGTAAAAAATGTTTTCCAGAACTTATTAATCAACATGAGACCTACTATTTACAAAAACTCAACAGGATCGAGAGACACAGCACGATCAAAACTCACCATCCCTGACACCTATATAGGGCCCCTCTGAAGCATGGGATGCGTTGGAAGTTTGACAACAATGAATTGGTACCAACCATCTCTACATTGATAATAACACGGTAGTTTTCTGTTACTACCGTGAAACACAAACACGTTCAAGACATGAACGGAGGTACAAGAGATGTCGGTCGTGTAGCAGTGATCTTCTTCTTTTCCGGACGAAAACAAGACATTGTTTCTGTTGGCTCTAGTTCTTCAGGGTGAATGTGTTTGTAAATTGTAATACCCAATCTTCATAAATTCCATCAACATAAGGTTTTCCTACAAATTACCCCCCTGAATTCCATAATATGGTAGAGAACAGCAGCACTGGGGCAATTCTTGGAGGAAAATTCCACCTTATTATAGAACAATGTAGCAATGAAACATTTATGCAAAAAAAAGTCCAAGCATAGTAATTCGATAAGCATGTGTGCACTTACATGGGACGTACAAATACACTAATTTTTTTTTTGAGGTAAAACAAATACACTATCGTGCTAAAAATGTTTTTCAAACACCTATTAACATAAGACCTATTTTCGAGAAGCTCAACGAGAGACACACACACTGACACACTACGATCAAAACTCGCCACCCCTGACACCTATGGCGCCTCTAAAGCATGACATGTGTGTTGGAAGTTAGACAATTGGTAGTTGGTACCAAACCTTTTCTACATGACGCCATGACGGTAAGTTCTCTGTTATTACCATGCATGAGAAACACCACACGTTCAACGGCTGCTATGTACTCCACGTATCTAAGACTCCAGAGGGTTGTATATGTCGTGGCTTGAGCGGCCCAATAGTCCTCACAGCAAGAGGAGGAGGCCCATCCCATTCCACTCTGAGAGCAGCTGAAATTAATGTCAGTCAGTGAGTGACGATCCGATGAGGCATGGGAGCCGAGCCTGCGCGAAGGACGTCGGCGGCGGGAGCGGGCGACGCGTGGAGGGCGGGGCGCGCCGCGGTGGCGCGCTGCATGTGCGCATGCACGCCGCCCTATAGAGCCGCACGCACGCGCTCGCTCGCTGACCGATCCACAACCACACCACACCGAGCTAGCTGGCTACATTTGCGCGCGCAGACGACGAATTAGTCGAGTGGCTTAGCCATGGATGCGGATGTGATTAGTGGTGACCGGCCGGAAACCATGGCGGCGGAGAGGGGCAGCGACGGCGAAGGCGGTCGAGGGAGGGCGGCGGCGGCGGGAGCGGGCGGCCGGAAGCACCTCTCCTCCATCGCCAACCACGTGCTCCGCCAATGCTCCCTGTACGTGTGCTTGCGCCTCGATCTCCCTCCCTCCTAGATCATCTCGTTGATTCGTTGCATCTGCTGGCCGTACGTGTCGTTCTCCTCTCGATCCGTGTACGTTCTGTTGGTTAGTTTCGCCGACGATCTATTGGAAGAAACGGCTCTGCGGTTGTTGGTGTGAAGCCCTAGCTAGCTAGACAGACGGGTGCACCATTCTGGCATGGCCGGATGATACGTGTGGTGCACCGGTGCTCCATGTATCATCATTTCGGTCACTTAGAAAGATATGTAAAATTGGCCATATTCCCCCTTCCACTAATCCTTGATTTCCTATGTACTAGCACGTTACTGGCGGTGATTCTGTTCTGCTTATGCAGTTTACTTTGGCGAATAGATTTTACTGATTGAAGTGTTCAGGCTTATCACTAAGAATTAACCTTTTGGGGACACAGTTGATGAGAAATCTAGTTTCCTTTTATAGAGAGACCATATAGCATATAGTAGTATGATCTGATCGGTAGCCATATACTTCTCCGCCCATTAATTCATGTTTGTCAGATTAGGACATGATGTTGTGAAGGAAATAGCCTGCACTACCTGTTTCTTATGGGCCTAACCTGAGGTTCCAGTTTAAACAGAGATAAAGATTCGCTCCAATTGTTCAGGAAGCTCCTTTACTTTAATTTTCCTACGTACGCAATGGTTGTGAATGCTCTTATCTTTTATAGATAACATTCGAGTATGTCATGCAGGAGCTTGAACAGAAGTATCGATGATCTAGTCGCAGACTTTGAGTCGGGCCTGAAGACTGCTGCGTTGGACAACTACTCAAGAAGACTAGTCGAGTATTGCAGTGTTCAGGCTCTGCAATCCATAACATCTCCTGATCTAGGAGACACGATCCATGAGGGGTCGCTTAGTCGGACCACGTTTGATATGATGCTAGCGTGGGAGACCCCCACTCCATCGGATCAGCAAACTACCATGGTCTGTGATACTGGTCTCTAGATATATATGTGTGTGACAAATGATAATTGTTTGATTCTCTGCTGACTTGGTACTGCGCTAAATATTACAGGAGAGCATATCAAAAGAAAGAGAAGATAGGAAGGAACCACTTGGAGCAAATGAAGCTGTGATGGGTGATGACACGTCGCTGTTCTACTCGGATATGATGCCCCTTCTTGTAAGTGTGGCAAAGACATGGCAACGTATCGGTATGTCGAGGTGTAATTTTCTCTAAGCTTTCATTGAATAACAACCCCGCAGGTTAATGAAGAACCAACTGTTGGAGAAGAGGCATATGTGTGGTTTGGATCTGTATTCCCTTTGGCTTGTGACGTTGTCAACGCCCGATTCACTTTTGAAGCCCTCACCGCTACCACGGCTAACAGGCTCCATTATCCTGCTTATGACAAATTCCTGAAGGAAATGGATAAGTACGTCGCAACTCGCAATTCTCACAGACAAAATTTTCCTCAGTTTATCAAGCAAGAAGTAGAACTATAGCAGACATTACTGTTACACTTTTGTTGGTTATTTTAATTACAAAAGGAGTTCTGCTGGATCCTGCAAGAATAATTCAGTGTCAGATGTGGCACCACTCAAATGGACTATTGACGTGATTTTTTTCTAGGTCCTTCAAGTTTTTGCACACCTTGCCAACTCCAACTGAAGTTGAATTTGCTGAAGATGAATTCATTTTGCACATGGAGGGGACAGGAGGAACACAAAGGGTGGTTAGGCACATCGGAACAACCAGTTGGCCTGGTATTTAATCTGATCAGTTGGTTCATCGTTCTTTCTGTTTTCTACATATATCCGCGGCCTACATTGGTACTTTAGTAGAAGCAAATCTTGTATTTTGGACATATGAAGTATGAGAAGTCTTGTTGCTAATTTCTTGTGGACTATATAGGTAGGCTGACTCTGACCAACAAGGCGCTGTATTTTGAGGCTTCCGGCAAATTCTCCTATGAATCTGCTTTCAAGGTTGAACTTTCAGACACCGGAATGGATCAACAAGTTACCACTGCTTCGACAGGTCCTTTTGGTGCACCATTGTTTGACAAAGCCATTGAATTCGCATCACTGTAAGTTCAGTCTTAGCTTATCTTTTTTGGTGCCAACCTAGAGATCTTTAAGTGTAGAATGCTTACTATTATTGCTCAAACAAACAATAGCCAATACTTGTTGGGTTGGACAGTAACCGTTTATTAACTGGTGCAGACCAGAACCTCTGCTTGTTGAGTTCCCGGAGATGACCAGCTCAATACGACGAGATCTGTGGCTTACCATGATAAGAGAAGTGATATTTCTCCATCGTTTCATATCAACGTACAATATAGAATCCCCCATTCACAAGTGGGAGGTACATTCAAGAGTCATACTTGGAGTAATAAGGCTACATGCTGCAAGAGAGATGCTAAGGATGTCACCACCACCACCTTCTAGCTTCCTGATATTCTCGCTATATGATGACCTTCCAAAAGGTGATTTTGTGCTCGAGCAACTAGCGAACAATCTGAAAGAGACGTCGACCATAACTCCATTCAGTGCATCATATGTGTTCAAGAGTTTGGGTAAGTCGGATCCAGTTGCGCTAAGTGCGGAGATGGCAAAAGAACATGACAGGGACTCAAGTAACCATGAACAACCCTTGGCTTCCCTCGGAAACACTATTGATCAAGTAAGAGATGAGGCCAGGGAAGTTACAGTTGCTAATGCTCCCATTGAAGGGATGAAGGAAGAAGGTCTCACTGATAGCCTTCTTGTATTAGTGGTATGATTAAAAACATTTGGGTATCCTATTATATCTCTTTATTTCTTAGTGTATATTTTTATCCTCTGAAGTTCAGTTCCGGTTCTTCGATATCTTTTACTACTGAACCAACGGTGCACTGAATATGTATGCAGGGTTTGGTAAGCCCAGTCAGCAAACTGGGTCCAGTGATCCAACATATAACCTCGTGGGATAGACCTGTGGTCACGGGAAGTGTCCTTGTTGTAACTTTGCTGACGATATACAAGTAAGATCGACTGCACGCATCATCAAGCATCTCAACTCTTGTATCACATAATTGCAGTATCTCTATATGGTCACAATTGAATGCATTCGAGGCGCAAATAGTGAACTTATTGTGTAAGTTTCATTTTTCCTACTGCAGCGAGTGGGTCGGTTATGCATTGGCGGCATTCTTGGTGCTAGCGGTGGGTGCGATGTTCTGGGCCAGGCAGAGAAAGATTGGCGAGATATGCTCAGAGGTGATCATTGACACTTCCTCAGACAAGACAACAATGGAGAGCATAGTGGAAGCCCAGCACAGCATGAAGAAGGTGCACGAGTACGTGAAGACGGCCAATGTCGTGATCCTTAGGCTTTGGTCCATCGTTCTCGCCAGGTCACCGAAGGTACCATCGGTGTTCATCATCCCACAGATCGATCATGCAGTTTCCATTTCAATGTTGGGTTACTGTCCATATATACTTGCTTTTGTACAACTCTGTTCTCTGTTTCGCAGCACACGGAGACGGTGATATGGATGCTGACGGGCCTCGCAGTGGCGCTGGCCGCCGTCCCGTTCAAGTTCGTCCTGATGGGGCTGACGGTGAGCGTCTTCATGGCGAACACGAGGGTCGCGAAGGCGGTGTCGAACCCGCGGGGCAGCCGGCGCTGGAGGGAGTGGTGGGAGTCCATTCCGGCCGTCCCAGTTCATACGGTGGACAAGGGCGATCTACGAACAACCTGAAGAGAAGAGAAAGAAGAAACATGCACACACAAGCTCGTAGTCTTAGCTTCGGGGTTGTAAATGTTTGAGCCTGGAACAGACGACAGAGGACACCGGCCATGAACAGAGGACACGTATCACTAATTCACTATCAGGTGCTCTTGTATTGTATAGGAATATAAGTAAATGTTTGGTCCAAGTTTGAACTTTCAATAGAACTGTACAATTCTGCATAGTGAGCAATGCACTGAGTTTTTTTTACAGATACCGCATAGCTCCAACTCTGCTCTCTGCAGAGTGGACATCTCTAGGAGGTAGGTATTCGCTGGTTCTTGATTGACTTTGCTGGCTGCACTGACGTCGTAGGATTGATTCATTTGAAGCAACCGAGGTTTCCGACGGCCGACGGTCAGGATTTGCCGTTGAGTTTGAGCATGCGCGCCATACTGCTAAGGCAAAATCCGCGCTCGGATACAAAATTGTTTAGGGTCTCAAAGAGCCAACATGGTGACCATAGTCGAGGTAGGCAGACATTAGAAATAGCCTCCTCCACTTATAGCATGTTGGTGCCGTGCGATATGGTAAAATCTCGTGGATGTCGTGGTCCACCTGCAGCTGAAAAGTCCTACCGTCCGCTGAGAATTGCGCCGGCTCTCGCATTCCTTAGGTGATGCTAGACCGATTCGCGTACCAACGCCGCCTATGCCGCCACTCAAGATGCTGCCCAGGAAATCGCCCAAAAGACCGCGCAAGCCGCAGATAACCATGAAGCCGTCGGACATACCGCCGGAGGAGTGGGAGGTACTCATGGAGAATAGGTGGCTGGTGACCGCCAACCGTCAAAACCGACGCATCGTTGCCGCCAAGAAGGAACATGTGGTGGTGGAAAGCAGAGCGGGAGGCGGCTTACCTACAACGCCAAATCCAAGCCCCCCACCCCGCAGCGCCCAATGCAACACTTCGTCGGCCCTCGTCGGTTTTTTTTTTCCGATAAAAGCAGGAGCCTTGGGATCAGCCCTACTCAACGGTCCTTATCTCCAGAGTTGGGCGAGAATGAGTTTGTCATCCTCGACGACGGCACGACCGTCTTCTCGCCCATCCTCGTCGGAGCCCACAACGGCGACGACGACGACTTCTTTTATTCATGGTTTGTAATTATTTCGATTCGGTCCTCGTACCATTTAGCCGGAGTATGACCAATGAACTATGCCATACTCTGGCCGACGTTTGGCCGGTGAACTTGAATTCACACCTTTTGTTGATCGTGATCATTGGAGGAGTATGTCGGTGTGAGGAACGGCCTCAAAGTGCAGGTGGTTAGGGTTCCAAGCCCCAACCGCGTTACCGGTAGACAGTCTTGGGGGTTGACGGTGGAGATGCTCTAAAAAGATGCTTGATGATATGTTCTTGTACAATCAAGCAAGTCAATGATAAACGGGATTCCACGATGTGGAAATTAATGTATCGGCAGAGCACATCCAAAAAGATCGCGTGTTTACATCAAAAAAAAGATCGCGACGATAGCTAAAGATAGATAGAGCGAAAAGAAAGATAGATAGAGGTAGTAGATGGATGACGATACCCATCGCCTACGCGACGTCGTACGATGGGACGGGTTGCGTAAGCGTGATGTTAGGTCTGGTCTGGTTCGGCGCATGAACAGGTCCGCTGACGACGAGCTAGGAAAGACAGATAGAGTACGCGGCGGCGTCACGCGTGCCACCTGATCGGCGGCAGCGCCTCACCTCGCCGGTCAATAAATATAACCGCTGCGGCAGAGGGAGCTCCGCTGCGTCTGCGTGCCCCGGAGTAGTAGAAACCGCCATCTCTCCACCGCGTTTCCCGCACCAGTTTCCCTCTCCGGACACTCGCCTCCATCTCCCATCTCCCCCTCCCCCTCCGCCGCGCCGCGCCGACGACCACCCGCCCGCCCCTAAACCCTAGCCGCCTCCACGACCAGGGCAGGACCTCCGCCGATCCCCAACCACCGCGCTCCCCCACGCGCGACATCCACCGACGCCCCCATGGACGGGCCCAAGGGCCCAGGCGAGGGGGACGCGGCGGAGAACAAGGGCCGGCTCCCCGCCGAACAGGCCGCCTCCGACGCCGTCCTCGGCGCCGCCGGGCCGGCGAGGGCGCCCGCCGCCTACGACGGGTCGCCGGGAGCCAAGGCCAGGGCCAGGGTGGTCTACCACGACCCGACAATCCCGCGACCGCAGGACGTGTACCTCATCAGGGTCAACAACTGCAACGCGCCCTTCGATCACGTCTGGCTCGACCGCACCGACGACGGCGCGCGCCCTATCCACCCCTTGGTCAGCCTCTCCCTTCCGTTTCCGTTTCGGTTCGTCCGTTGGTTAGTTTGTTGGTTATACGCTTGTACTACCTTGTTCCTTCTCTGGCTTGGCTTGGCTTGTTCGGTTTTGGAGGGACTAGGAACCCTTGGATGAAAGCGGGAGCTATCAGTATGGATGGACGAAAGACGGTTCTACCTTAGATTTCCTTGTTAGTTGGTTGGTTGTCTGCCTGTTCATTTTCTGTGTTTTGATGATTTGTGTTCTCCTTGGAGGAAGCAAGAAACCTTGGATCCAAGTGTGAGTTGTGAATTAAAAAGGAGTTCTACCTTATCAGTTTAGTATTTAGTACCACAAACATGTGTAAGAAAAACTCCAATCATCAAATGTTAATGGTCCTCTTCATGTCCTGGGTTGAGCAAAAAATTAGCTCTATCTTGTTATACATATTTAAGTGGGGTGCATTTCATATTTTACATGTCTTTGTATGCTAGAGGGGGAAAAAGGTTTGAGCTGCATTTGTATTCAGAAGAATACCAGAAATCCATGCGTTTGCTAATTCTCTTTGCTGTACAATTGATTGACTTATAGCTGGAAAGGGATCAAAAGGTAAGAATCTAGCATGTTGACTCAAGGACTAGATGAGTTTGTTACAAGAGAACTTGTATGGCTGTTGATTTTTGGAAAGGTAATAAAGGATCAGGAATCTCCTCATTTGTATATTGACCTGTAGCACTTAACAGTGGTACCGTATTCTGCTTTTCCAACTCGTATCTATTTGTTCTAAAGTATACGTTGATTGGCTTGTGTGCATGTACTGAAAATTGATGTAAATATACTTGTCCTATTGCAGGAAAAACTACCTGTGGAGCAGTTTATTGACAGAAATGTTCCTGAGATTGAGCCAGTAAGGCCAGCTGATGTAGAGGATACCCCCTTTACGCTAGTAGAAGACCTGAAAGGCTTAACGGAATTAGTCAACAAGTTGAAGGATGTAAATGAATTTGCTGTAAGAATTTATAATTAAGTTCGGTGCTAATTTCAAGTTAAGTCTATATCATACTTTTTTGCTGCCTATGTTGTCTTAAATTTCAACTTCTCAAGTTTCGTGTCTCGCGTTGCAAACATTACTTTTCGTTTTTTTTCTAAATGCTCCAGTTGACAATTATTCCTGCTATCAGATTGAAAACGCACATAAGTTGTTCATTAATTCTGCCGACAAAGTAATCTAAGTGAAACCTGGCTGTGTTTTTGTCATTTGGTAGCTGTTATGAGCTCTAATCTAGATTGACAGCCATATCCTGAGCCAAGAGAACATTTGTTTTCTAAACTATTGGGATAACTCTTAAGGCGTGCCACTTTAAAACTTCTTGACAAAAGCACTTTCTCCATATGCTTTTCCAAATTACCTGTTATCATCAAACTCCTGCCACAAATCCAGTGGATTTTGTTAGTGTTCCACCATAGTGCGTACAAAAATAGGAGCTTGTGTCACTGCATTCTACTCTGGAATTTAATGAAATGGATGTATCATTATAATTTCTTATGTATGATATGTACTTGCTTCTGTTGTTTCCCTTCCCCTGACTTATCTGGCAGTCTGATCATACTACCCTGTATTCCTGCCATGACTTACTCGGTGTAAATATTAATAAAATCCTTTCCATGTTTTGCTTATTTTTTCTTCTCATAGAAGAACACAATTGTGTTTTTTTTATGTTTGTCATTTGGCATGGAATAAGTCAACTCCTAATGCCTCGTTGACTGCTAACATTGCAACGTTTGATTCATTTTGTGTGCTTTTTTCAGGTCGATTTGGAGCACAATCAGTATAGGTCATTTCAGGGTTTGACCTGCTTAATGCAGATTTCAACAAGAACAGAGGACTTCATTATTGACACCCTTAAACTACGCATTTACATCGGTCCCTACTTGAATGAACATTTTAAAGATCCAACTAAGAGAAAGGTGTTCTTAACTATCAAACTGTCTCAAGACTTTGTGCTTTAATATCACTTTGCTCATTTTTCCTTGGGAAAATAGGTAATGCATGGGGCAGATCGTGATATAATGTGGCTCCAACGGGACTTCCGATTATATGTGTGCAATCTGTTTGACACAGGACAGGTACTGTTGACTGCTAATAGCCTAATACTATGGTTCTTCATTTTGGCTCTCTCTGTCTGTGTCTTTCCACATTTTCCTTTCAAAGCTATTTCTTTGTCATATGAAATTAAGCTTGATTTTCCTGTCTAATGCCAATCAGGCTTCAAGGGTCTTACAGATGGAGCGAAACAGCCTAGAACACCTATTGCATCACTTTTGTGGAGTCACAGCGAATAAAGTGTAGAGCACATTTACCCATAAATACTAGAACTGAAAAACCCTTGCTGATTTCTTAGTTATTTATCATGATATTTGTTTCTGACCAAAGTATGCAATTTCTTGTAGATATCAAAATGCAGATTGGAGGTCGAGGCCACTCTCTGACGAAATGATCAAGTATTCTGCATATAACCATATATTCCATTCCTTTAGTTTAGTCATTGTTCCTCTTTTGCACTATTTATATCTTTCTGAGATTACCCATATGCAGGTATGCCAGAGAAGATACACACTATCTGTTGTATATATATGACTTGATGAGACTTAGACTACAAAGGGAATCACCATGTGAAAATGATCTTCTTCTTGAGGTTAAATTTATGTGCTATTGTATTACGTTTTGGTTTTATCTGATATATCAATTTCATATAAATGAGCATTGTTGATGTGTTCTGCTTCCCTAAATCAAGCCTTAATATAGCTCTACATGACAGAGCATGAAAATTTGCATGTTTGCTTTAATGTTCATATGAACCTGTGATCTGTATGTTACCGATAATACCTAAATCAAGTTATTGATCAGTGGTTTTTGGTTACTGCAGGTTCAGAAGCGCAGTAATGAAATTTGCTTACAGTTGTATGAAAAGGAGCTGCTGACAAATAAATCCTATCTCCACATATACGGGTTTGTTTGCTGTCACTTCAATTGCTCCACTTAGTTTATCTTTCAGGGAAAACATTTGTGCTTATATAGAAAATATGTGCTTCAGCTTCATACTGTCTGAGCTTATCCCATTAACTTGAGTGTGTTATTATAGGTTGCACGAACATGAATTAGAAGCAAATCAACTGGCTGTTGTTTCGGTAAGAAATTACTTTGTTTTGTATCCCTCGTGATTATTCTCTTGAATAGACCTGGCATAGCAAAATGTAATTTGGCACTTTTCCTGTAAATGGTTTTATAGCTGTCTGGTACCAAATCTTGCTGTTCATTGACTTTGGCGATATATAATACTAACTAACAATCGTTCTGAAAAGCAATAGTGAAAGGCATAGTATAACAAGTTTGTTTATTCTTTCGATCCAGAGTTATTCAATTTGCATGTGCATGTATATAACAAAGTCTCGCATACTCAGGCTCTACATCAATGGAGAGATTATATAGCTCGTCAACAAGATGAGAGCACTGGTTATGTATTGCCAAACAAGGCTTTGATTGAGATAGGTATTACTGATTTCTACCGATTTCCTTTGGTTTGCTATGCTTTATAACTTGGTTATTGACTTGGCTAACTCTCCTTTTGAATTCAAAAGCAAAGAAGATGCCTACAACTACTGCAGATTTACGAAGAATCGTGAAATCAAAATATCCATTTGTTGAGGATAATTTCGACCTAATCTTGGAAATTGTATGGAATGCAACTGGAAATTCTGATGCATTTGAAGCAATAGCTGAGCAACTAAAGAAGGCACGGCTTGGTGAGGTCAGTTAGGCCGAAAACTTGGTTATTTCTTTTTCATTGCTGTGTTAAGACTGATGATGAGTATTATTAGCAGTTGTCCTTAAGCACTTACTTTGAAATTATATGAAAACTCTTGCAGTTAGACTTGAAAAGTATACTGGACAGTGTTGAAGCTATTGAAGTGGCTCCTTTGGATGCTGATAATAGAATCAGTTTTGATCCAGCTGATCAATATTCTGTAACTCCTTCATCGACTGCAAATATCAGTGTTACTTCTAACAGTAGGGATAGCTCAGTGAGTAATGCAGCTTTGACTGGTAGCATCTGGTTGCATGACAAGACTCAAACCATACCATCGCCTGAAATTAAGAGCTCTTGGACCTTATCAGGCCTTAGTAGGCCATTCAATAAGGAAATGCTGAGCACTAATAAGCAGGTGAGACATATTTTTAGTTTCTGTATATAGTTTCGGTTTTTATATAGGTGTTTTTCCTTATGCAGGAGACACATGCTGTTGTTCAAGAACTGGAGAGTCCGATGCCTTTTGGAGCTCTGGTAGGCAATTCAACAGCTGGAATACAGACAGGTTACTTTGGCACATTTTCAAATGAGCAGGTATATGCTCTGAAGTCAGACTATTGAGAAAAAAAAAAGTTAATTTAAATACTTGATATCTGCTTATTGTTGTTTTGATGTATTTTCTTTTGCACTATTGTGACGAGTGAGATAGTACATCCTTGGTCTTGTGCCAGTCTGCCATATTGTTTAACTTGGTGCCTAATTTTCGTAGATTATTACTACAGAAGAAAAAATATGCATGTGCATGTACTGCATGCTTGCAAGACTTTCAGTACTCTTCTGAGTTCTTAATATGCTCGATACACCATTCCTCCCATTGTTTTTCTGTTTGACATTTTATAATTTTCATGTGTGCTTTGTTGCTTTTAAAGTATTTAATCTTCCTCAAACTTTGTGTTGGCTTTGGTGAATATACGTGACTCCTCAAGTTGTGGCATTGCAGGCTCAAGGCGATGCTGAGAAGATTCAGTCTTCGGCTTTTTACTACCCCCAGTTTCCAGAGTACAGCAATGTTGTTGGATGGAACAGCTATCATGAGCCTGAAGGCATACAGACCTCTGGGTATCATCTGTCTGGTTGTTATTACGGTTATCCATCAGCCATAAACCAAAGCAATACAGGATCAGGTCAGCCTGGTGCTGGTAGAAATAATGAAGGGGGTTTCCAGCAGCAGTATTTCCCACATTCGGGTAGCTGAAGCGATATGCTCCGCCTATAACTGTGGCACGACATCCCCTCTGATTCATCCTGTTGTGCAGAAAATAGTTATAGAAAAATAGAGTATAGAACTGAGTTGAGGATAGCCTGTAACATTTGAGTCATTGGCAGTAGATGCAGGACATGGAATCCTGTCATCTGGATTGGATCTGTATGTAACAACTTGACAAACATGGCGGGTTGGTTGTGCAATGGTGGATACTGAATTTGCACAGGTGGTATACTGTAAAACTGGTACAGATAGCAGAAACTGAAGAAAAACAAAAACATTGCTCTTCTTTTGTGTTCCTATTATTGCATCATACCTTGCAAACAAAAAACAAAAACATGTTTCTTCTTTTGTGTTCTTGTTTTTCCATCATATCTTGTGAACAAACAAAAACCATCTTTGTCGTATTAGAGTAGGAATTACTACTCCCTCCCTCTGAAATAATTGGTGTGGTTTTAGTTCAAACTGAGGTAGTGCTAGATCAAGTTTGAACTAAAATCACGCCACTTATTCGGATCGTCATCTATGACGTGAGTGGATCAGTGGATGTTGTTGTTTGCTTTGCCAATAGATGAATTGTATATTCAACAGCAGAATTGGATCTCTCGTGCTTCGAGTACGAGGGTGCGTAGCTTGCGCACCAAGAGTGGATTTTAAAAACTCAAAATTAGTCACCTTAAAAAAGCTCAAAAATGGTGGCAGCTTACAAGCTCTTTGGGTCAAATCACACCGTTGGCAGATTCTCTCCCAGAAGCAGAGATCGTGTTGGCGACTGGTACCATGCGCACGAGCGGTGATGCGTGCATTCCGCAGCAATGCCCGTTCCAACACGGCGCTATAAAATACGTCGTATTTCATAGCAGATTAAGGCCCGTTGAAAACAAAAGAAGAGCCTATACATTTTCGAGGATATGATTTCTATGAAAATTATCCTACTGTATTATTTGGAAAAAGAAGCATGAAGCTTCTAGCAAAAAGCAAGAATCAGAGATTACTTTGAAAATTCAATTGAATTTGCTATTTTATAAGAATGTTGGAGGAAAACAAACATTAAGTCTTACTTCATATTTTCATTCTTGGTGTTCACAATTCCCGCGTTCTTCTCCGATCGTCTGTCAGCTCATGTGTGTGCATATGTTTCCCTCACTCCCTCTCCATTTGGCTTCTGCTAGCCTCACCAACTGAAGACCTAAGGAAGAGGGTTCCTCTCCTCCGTGTATCCATCTAGATTAGATGTCGTTGCGTCTATTGCTTTGATCTGATTTTCCTACCGTTTTGATCATCTTCTCTCTGGTTGTGGTGGTCGGGGTGCGGACGGGATGTGATGGTCGAATCCACTCCTATTCCGAGCTTCTTTACCCATGGTGGTGCTTTGGCTCGTCCAACACCACTTCATATTGTATCCCCTTAAGGGGATTAATAACTTTAAAGGGTTTGTCTACGCCGCAACGGCAGTTAAAAAGGCAAACAAACAAAGTTATATTTTTGGTAAAAAATGAAACTTATACATATATTTGGGGCTGACCGAGACATAGCAGATTTTCCGCGTCCGAGGATTAGCAAAACCGTAGTTTAAAGCATGTGCTAATGCCTTAGAAAAAACTTAACTTGAGTAAACAATACGACTATTAGACATCATTTTATTCACTATACTTCTCTTGCAGCTCGTCACAATTTGAACAGAAAATATGGTAGCGAAGTGAGTCTAGCTCAACTGGTTTTGTTCCTTGTGGTGGAACCAACCCATCCAGGTTTAAGTCCCAGACTTGGCATGGGTGCTCGCATTTTCCTGAATTTTTCAGAATTTAACCGGCGTAATGCTTTCAGTGGTAGGTGACGTGCCCGTCAACAGTGAGGCGACCGCGGTGACTTCGTCAACCTCAAGATTTGTCGGACCAGTCTCTCGGAGATGCTCATAGGGGTAGACTTTACGTGTGTGCGGTCATAGGGGTGTCTGTAGGTGCGTGTTTATGAACGTCTGTGTTATCTCGAAAAAAAAAAACAGAAAATATGGTAAAATACTACTCACCAAATCTGTTCAAATATTTGGCAAGAGCAAAGCAGATATCTGCTCCAGATTTGAAACAACACACCCCTTCATTTCAAACAATTTGCAGTCCCCTTCATTTCAAACACTTGAATGCGGTATATTTACAGCCACCGCACGCAGCACTACTACGCCACCAACCCCCTCTCCCTCTATAGATCTCTTCTCCCCAGCCCGCACCAACCCACCCAAAACCCTCTCCCCATTTCCACCATGGCCGCCGCCGCCGCCACCTCCAACTCCATGCTCCTCCACCGCCCCACCCCGGCCGCCCCCAAGGCATCCCCCGCCGCCCTCTCCTCCATACGCCTCCCCGCCCGCGCAGCCAGGATCTCCTGTGCGGCCGTCACCGCGCCGCACCCCGCATCCACCCCCTTGACCGGCGCGGGCGAGCGCGGCGTGTACAACTTCGCCGCGGGCCCGGCCACGCTCCCGCTCCCCGTGCTCGAGCGCGCGCAGGCGGAGCTGGTCGACTACCGCGGCTCCGGCATGAGCATCATGGAGATGAGCCACCGCGGGAAGGAGTTCGACGCCGCCATCAAGAAGGCCGAGGCCGACCTCCGCGCGCTCCTCGCCGTGCCCGACACCCACGAGGTCCTCTTCCTCCAGGGCGGCGCGTCCACGCAGTTCTCCGCCGTCCCGCTCAACCTCTGCGCCTCCCCCGCCGACCCGGCCGACTTCATCGTCTCGGGCTCCTGGAGCGACAAGGCCTTCAAGGAGGCCACCAAGTTCTCCGCCGCGTCCGTCGCCTGGTCCGGCAAGGCCGCCAAGTACACGACCCTCCCGGACTTCGACTCCATCTCCCAGAACCCCGACGCCAGGTTCCTCCACATCTGCTCCAACGAGACCATCCACGGCGTCGAGTTCAAGGACTACCCGGAGCCCAGGAACGGATCCGGCATCCTCGTAGCCGACATGTCCTCCAACTTCTGCTCCAAGCCCGTCGACGTCTCCAAGTTCGGCGTCATCTACGCCGGCGCGCAGAAGAACGTCGGCCCCTCGGGCGTCACCATCGCCATCGTGCGCAAGGACCTCATCGGCAACGCGCAGCCCATCACGCCTGTCATGCTGGACTACAAGATCCACGCTGACAACGCCTCGCTCTACAACACCCCGCCCTGCTTCGCCATCTACATCTGCGGGCTGGTGTTCGAGGACCTGCTGGCGCAGGGCGGCCTCGCCGAGGTCGAGAAGAAGAACCAGCACAAGGCTGGGATCCTGTACGACACCATTGACGCCAGCGGCGGCTACTTCATCTGCCCCGTGGAGAAGTCTGTGCGTTCGTTAATGAATGTGCCATTCACCATGGCCAAGGGGGCAGATTTTGAGAAGCAGTTCATCGCCGAGGCCGCCAAGGAGAACATGTTGCAGCTCAAGGGCCACAGGTCGGTTGGGGGCGTGCGTGCCTCAATCTACAACGCCATGCCGCTCGCCGGTGTGGAGAAGCTCGCCGCGTTCATGAAGGATTTCCAAGCCAGGAACCCTTGATTAGCCATCATCTTCTGGTATTGCTTCAGTAGAATGGTTTGCTCTTCTTCATAACATAAGTAGGCTCTATGCAAGAGCTGTGTTGTGCTCATATGATGTCCGCCTGGTAGTATATTAGTATGGTTACTATTTTGCAATGCTTCAGTTTTCTTTTTTGGAATTTGTTATTTGGGAATAAAGATTGATGGTCAATTGTCCTGAGGGAGAGGCTAATTCTGCTGAGTGCTGTATTCCTGTATTATTTATTGATTATATTGCAGTGGGAGAAAAGTTTGGTTGGGTTCCTTGTGCTTTCTGCTTTGAACTTTCAAATCGAATGCAAACAGCTTCTTTGGAAGTAGAACATCGAAGCTCCCTTTTGAACTTGTCAGGTTAATATGGCCTGTAGATCTCACTTTCTGCATATTCCAAGGGCAAAAGTCTCGCCCTAACCCATGGTATTTGTCTATCACATGCCCATGGTATTTCTCAGAGACTGAAGAATCTGAAGTGCAGTTAGCTGTTTTGAGTCACTGGGAATGTTTAAGTGCACATATATTTATGAGCTGCCACTTATATCTAAAACTATATCAGTAGCCATTTGGTTAGAAACTCAGCATAATGTCGTCTATATTTGTAAAAAAAATTAGTAATTGCATTCATGTCCATGTAGGTTTTGTTTGGAACTGTCCATCTATTTAGTCGAGTGGAGATTTCTGTGACCGTGGTACATTATGTTATACTCCTTCTGTCCTTCACACCTACTTCATCCGTTCCAAATTAGTTGACTTTTATTTGTCTAAATATGGATGTATCTAGACTTGTTTTAATGTGTAGATACATGCATATCTAGACAAATCAAGTAATTTGAAACGGAGGGAGTAATGGTTTACTCTGTTCCTCCCCAGGAAATACAAACTCATACATTTACTAACTGAAAACCTGTATGGTAAAAGCAAGTTGGGTTGGCTATTTTGGTACACTCATTGATGTGATTTCAGACAGGGGATGTCCATAATGAGTACTGTATTATAAGTTGCATATAGTAGATAGGGAGTTTGGTGAGCCGTCAGCACTCCTTTGGGAGTTTGGTGATGAATTATACTTGCTGGTTCCAGTGTCCCTGTCTTGACTCAATCAGACACTGAGCGATACGATGAATCACCAAAAGGAAACAGATGTTGGGTGTGACAATTGTTTGTTGCAACCAAGAACAGTTGCAGCATTGAGGTTACAAAAAAGGAACACTTCCAGCTTTGAAGTTTCGAACCCTGCGTTGCCAAATAGCAGCTGGGTAGCAGTTGTGAGGTTGATGTGGCCTTGATGTCACTTTCTGCAAATTCCAAGGAGCAAAAAATGTTGTAGTAGTCCTCATATTTGACACCAGCTTCTGATTTGAGTTCCTGGTTCCTGCTGTGAGTTGATTGATCACTCCATGTGAAGGAGCAAAGCTGGAGCTGCAGCGGGGCGCAAAGCTGCTGGCGTGAGTCGCGGATGATGTCTTCAGGGGTGCGAGAAGCTGGGCGAACTGGAGACCAAGGATTGGTGGATGAATAATAGTTTGTCTCATGGCTGCTGGGAGTGTTTTTTCTTGTCTCTGAAGTATGTAAGAAACCTGGGATTGTGGGATGTCTTGTCTGATGACTTTTTACTTTGGTTAGTTTCTCGCGGGTGAGAGTTTTACTTGGTGGTTGCTGTGTTGTGGAGGATATTGTAGCTCTGGTTTCTATTAATGGAAATCGGGGAGAAATCCCTTTTAATTCATGTGAATAATATTTACCCATGCTATTTTTCATGCTAGTGTGTCTATATTTACCCATGTTATTTTTCATGCTAGTGTGTCTATTTTTCAGAGACGTGAAGAACCTGAGTTCAGTGTTCATTTTTCTAAGTCTCTGGCAATGTTTAAGTTTACCTAGGTATTAGCTGCCACTTTTACCTTAAAATATACTAATACCCACTTGGTCATCATAGTGTCGTCTATGACTGAGTTAAAAATTGGATACTAATGCCGCGGCGATTTGGACTGTGCTGCTCTTAAGAAAGGTAAACTGTTTGCCTGGCTCCTATGCGAAGGAAGAATCAAGGTCAGGTCAGTCTTACTTAAACAAAGCATCGTGGATGATGAACTATGCCCATTCGGTTGTGATGCTAGAGAAATTACAGAACACTTTGCTTTTGAGTGTCAGAGGTCTCAGCAAATTCTCTCCTTTTTAGGGATCCAAATGAGAGACAATTATGGCCTTAAAGAATAATTTGGAGAAGCTCTAAATAGCTGCCCGGATAATAAGAAGCATTTTGGAGCATGTGGCTGGCAACAAATGAAAGTTTTTTGATAATGATGAAATTCCAGTCCAGGTGGTTGGGATACAGTGCGTCAATTTGTGCAGACTTTGGGCAAGAAGAGCTAAAAAGGAGGAAAATGAAGCCATTAAAATCTAGATTATCAAACTGGACAGTCCAATTTGGTCAGGACATTGATGAAGACGCACCTTTGTTTCTCTGTTTTCCCTGTTTCACCCTTGTAATATGCTTGCATGTAAAACCCAGAGCTATCTTAATTAGCTCTACCCTCTTTTTAATAAAAAATCAGATAGGGGTCTTTCCCCTACCGCTGTTGGTAAAAAAGAGGCTGAGTTAAAAATTAGTAAATAGTAATCGCTTGGAGGCTTTGTTGGAACTGGTAATCTATCCGGCTGAGTGGAGATTTATGTGGTAGCTTCCATCATGTCATACTCCTCCTCACCAAATGGTCGGATCTCTTTCTTCCCAGGAAATACAAGTTGGTACATTTACTAAATGGAATATATACATTGAAAAAACTATGAATAACAAGATCTATGCACATAATAGTAATAATATTTTCTTCCAACCTGCATACATTATCTATAACAGTATCTACAGATCAACATTATGTACATTGAGTCACATTTGGCATGACAGTAGCAAAAGGCTGCACGATTGAGTAATCTGATAAAGACTCATTTGTTTGATGATTATCTCAAGTCTTCAGAATCTATGACTCCAACAATGCGGGCGACGTGCATCTTCTTCACGATATACTGCTCGTAGGACTTTGGCTCTTTAAACCGAGAAGGAAGTGAACTTACTAGGTCATTATCTTTTTTTTTTCTAATATAAGGGGCAAAGCTTTTGCCCCACAGTTTCTTAACAAAAAATTATCTTTTTTCTCAAAAGCACTCATACTGGAGAGTTCATTTCATAGAGTGAATTCCAGTTTTTACCCTTAGTTTAAAATTTGTAACACAAATAACCCCGTTTCATAACTTTTTATTCTAATTACTCCATTTAGTAAAGTTTTGACAACCTTTACCCCTTTTAAAGAGTTGAAACATTTTGATTCCCGGAAAAGAAAGAACATCGTGTTGACAAAGTGGGTCCGAAGAAAAAGATTAAATTGGCCATAAACGTTCGGGCCTGAAAAGCCCAGCCCATCCAACGCAAACCGACCACTCTCGTTTTTGTTTGTTTCGAGGGAAAAACCGACCACTCTCGTTAACTTACCCTGACTCCCTGAGTGATTCTAATCAATAAGAGAACAAAAAACTTACCCTGAGCCATCACCTCGCCGCCTCTTCTCCGGACGGCGACCGCCATGGCCGCCGACCCTAGCTCCGTCCTCCCCAACGGGGCCTCCTCCGCCGTCGCCGACCGGAAGAAGTCGCGGGAGAACGAGCGCCGACGCCGCCGGAAGCAGAATAAGAAGAAGAACAAGGCCCCGTCCGACGCCGCCGCAGATGCCGATGCCGCCGACGCCGACAAGCCCGATTCCAAACCCCCGGTACGTAGAGCGCCACCTGGTACCACACTCTAGGGTTTAGGCTGCGTTTGATTAGTCTCTGTAGTGCTCTTCTCGCCCGTCGCAGGCGGTCTGACCTCGGGTTTATGTATGCCGTGCGCGCAGGTGGAGATCGAGGTCGAGTACGTGCCGGAGGAGCCGGACCTCGCCGACGGCCTCCTCGCCGACTTCAAGAGCATCTTCGACAAGTTCACCTTCAAGGAGCCCCCTGCCGACGCCGAGGTACACATACAATCGTTTTTTCACACCCTCTATTTTATGTCTGGCGAAACCCCTATGAGATCTGCTTTGCAAGTGGAATCGATCGATGCTCACTAGTTTTTAAGTTGTTTGATGGTAGGATGGGGAGAAGAAGGATGAGGCTGGCGCCGACGCGGCGAAGAAGGGGTCTGGGTCGTCGGATTCTGACGAGGACGAGCAGGACGCCCAGCAGAAGAAGAAGGAAGGGGCTATCTCCAATAAGAAAAAGAAGGTTTGCTGTTTTTCTCTCTATGTATTTCTGTTGTTAAGTTACCTGCTATGATCGTTTGGTTTCTTCTGTGTTGCGAGTTGCTGAACATGAGTTTGATGTCTGGTTTGTGTTTTATAGCTGGAACAAAGGATGAAGATTGCAGAGCTGAAACAGATATGCAACCGGCCTGATGTTGTTGAAGTAAGCCACCGTCCTCCTCTTTGTTGTAAATCAAGTGTCCATAGCAGTTTTATGCACCTTTATTTGTTTGAATGGGTGTGTTGCCTTTGCATCCTATCGCACTTGTCTATCTAGTAAGAGCTGCTAATGCTAGCATATTGCTAGATCTGAAGTGAATCCGCAAATTTGACAAAAATGTACCACTCATAATCGTTAGTTGATACCACTAAAATTATGTCGTTGAATTTTGTTTTGAATATCTGTTATGAACTATTGGCTGCCATTGTGTAACAACTAACAGCATACTTTGTTTTGTTCTTGGTCCCTAACTGTGAGATGTGTTCGGCATTATTTGAGCTTTCTGTTCTATCTGAGTAAAAAAATACTGTAAGTACTAAGGTTCAAGGCAAATGTGAAGCTAATCTTAGGGTGAATCACTAGAAAAACGTGTTAGCAACTTGCACCTCTCACAGCTATAAGATTAAGATATATTTCTGTTATTAAAGGCTATGATGGCATGCATTGGTGTTGTGAACATAAAAAGATAATCATAATAGTATTAACAGAGTGAAGAAAAAAAGCCTTAACTAGATTTTCTGTTTCTCTAATGCTATGCCAACTTTGTAAGATTATTTTTGGAGGCTCCAATTAATGCAACCTTACCTTTTCTGCTAGGTCTGGGATGCGACCGCGTCAGATCCTAAGTTACTTGTCCATCTGAAGTCCTACAGGAACACTGTACCTGTCCCAAGGCACTGGTCTCAAAAGAGGAAATTCTTGCAGGTTAGTAATGCATCTACCATGAATAAGACTCTGTTTTACTTAATTATTTAAGTAGTACTTGCGTGCACCCCTGTATAACAAGATCATAAAACAGTGTTGTTAGTAGTGGAGTGGTAGGCCGATGCTAACCAGATCATCATTTTTTTTCTCAAAACACACTTGTTAAAAGTGTTGAAGCATCTCCTTCGAGTTGCTATCCAGTAGCACTGCATGTTTCCTGAATTTGTTACAGTTTGGTTGGTTTGACAGGTGTAACATGCCCGACCCAAAATTCACTCAAAGCCCAGCCCTCACATGGGATGGCATGCATCTGTTACTTAGGTTCCTTGTTTGCATCATCCAAAGTGTAAGCTCGGGAACACAACTATTTGGGCCAACATGCACTTACGCTAGTTAGCTCAATTTAAGGTGGCAAGGCGTTACAATGGGGTGGATGCCAGTAGAAGGGATGAGGGAACGTAAAGTCGATAAGGTTTATGCCCTTCCTCTTATACTGATATATAATTCTTGCAGGGATGCTGCAACTTTCTGGAGCAAGGGCTTGGTGGTACAGTATTTAAGTGATACTGTAGTATAAATCTAAGGTGTTTAATCTAGTTAATCAACACGAAGCATTTCTTTGAAAGAGATTATGCTCTAGCTATAATGTGAACCTTTTGGCCTTCATTTGTTGCTTGCGCATAGAAGTATATCATTTGCTGAACTCATTGCAAAATGCAAATTCATTTTTCTACCTTCAAAACTTGAGGTTTAACTTTGTTCCATAGTCCGTATTATTTATAATCTTGTCAATCGGATTTTACATCGCTATGTTATTTCTTCCAGGGCAAGAGAGGTATTGAGAAACAACCGTTCCAGCTTCCTGACTTCATTGCTGCAACTGGAATAGAAAAAATAAGACAGGTGACCGAATATCTTGGTTCTTGTACCGATACTAGGGACATGTCAAGTTGGTAAATATTAGAGCTGTTTGTTATTTGCTTTGTATTTTATATTTCACAAATAGTAAGTGGTTCTTCTAATGCATTCCAGGCATATATCGAGAAAGAGGATAGCAAAAAATTGAAGCAAAAGCAGCGGGAGCGTATGCAGCCAAAAATGGGGAAGATGGATATAGATTATCAGGTCAGACATTTCTGGAAACCCTAATAGAGTAATAGTCATAATTTTTCATGTGCAAGTGTCTTACTCTTAATTACTACTAGTAGGATGTATTTGTTTTATATGTTCAAAATTTCAGACATGTGTCTTCTGGCACGATTCACAAGCAGAAAAGCTAAGTCTCACCTTTATTTTTGATGTGCAGGTTTTGCACGACGCCTTCTTCAAATATCAAACAAAACCAAAATTGACTTGTCATGGTGACCTGTATTATGAAGGGAAAGAGTTTGAGGTACTTTTGTTTAGTTTTATTTTCGGTTTTATGATTGTCGAAAACAGAGATGTCTGTCGTCAAACCTAGCACACCGAGCGTAATGCTTTACATGTGTGCATGCAACAGCTGAAACTTAGAGAAACCAAGCCAGGTATGCTGTCCAGAGAACTTAAAGAAGCTCTTGGCATGCCGGATGGGGCGCCGCCTCCATGGCTTATAAACATGCAGGTATTGTCGGGTATTCGTTTGGTTAACTGCTCTTCTTGTTTCTGTCAACTGACATCAAATAATTTTGACAGAGATATGGTCCTCCACCCTCTTATCCTTCGCTGAAGATTCCTGGTCTGAATGCTCCAATTCCTCCTGCTGCTACTTTTGGTTACCACCCTGGGGGATGGGGAAAGCCTCCTGTGGATGAGGTATGCTACAGTGCTACGTTAAATTGCATTGTATTAGCTCGGCTTGGGTGTAGTTAAATGCTTCTCTACTCAACTAATAAATTTATTTTCTGATCTATTTAATTGTTTTGACTTGCAGCATGGACGCCCCCTCTATGGAGATGTCTTTGGCATCCTACAGCATGATGAGCCTAATTATGATGTGTGTATAACCAGCTATTCTTTCCCTTTATTTTCTTGGGTTCACGTGCTCTGAACTCCAACTGCTCGTTAGCTGACTGTCATGCTACATTGTATTCCAGGAGGAGCCTGTTGATCGCAGCAAGCACTGGGGAGACTTGGAGGAGGAAGAGGAGGAGGAGGAAGAGGAGGAGGACGAGGAGGAAGATGAACCAATGGAAGATGATGAAATGGAGGAAGGCATTCAGTCTGTCGATACCATGTCAAGGTGGTACAATAATTTTTTATGGCTTGCTTATGTTCTCTTTCCTAATCTTTTAACTTATGATGCTTCTTCTTTTGTTAACAGCACTCCCACTGGTATTGAAACACCTGATGCTATCGAACTTCGGAAGCAACAGAGGAAAGAGCCTGAAAGGCAAACAGAGAAACAGCTATACCAGGTCAGGACTTCCCTTCAGTTTTGTAGAATTTGAGGCCAAATCTCGTTACAAAGCTTTAGTTTCTCTTATGGCAGTTTGTAACCTATATTTTGTTCTTTTTCACCTGAAGGTTCTTGAGCAGAAAGAGGAACGAATTGCACCTGGGGCACTCTATGGATCAAGCCATACGTATGTAACACTAATAAAAACCTAGTTATATGTACCATGTTTTCTGATGATTTTTACCTTTGAATTCAACCATATGGAGAACTAATCTTGTATCTTTGCTGCTTTTACAGGTATGTGGTTGGGGCACAGGATAAAGCTGGGGTTAAAAGGGTGAGCTTTTAAATTCATTTCAAGTTTGCAAGTATTCCTGCAGTATGCATGCGGGTGATTTAATTGAGATTTTCTTGTGGTTCTCTTTTGCAGGTTGATCTTCTTAAGAATCAGAAGTCTGACAAAGTGGATGTCACCATACATCCTGAGGAGCTCGAAGTTATGGATGATGTTTTGGCAGCCAAGTAAGATTTTAGTTACCTGGTGTTTACCAATCTCTGCCTGTAAATATCTGCAGGTCGAGACGTTAACACCTTTCTGTAAAACCGTGACACAGGTACGAAGAAGCTCGAGAGGAGGAAAAGCTACGGAACCAGAAGGAAGATTTCAGCGACATGGTGGCAGAGGTACTTTTCACTTTCGTTGCTTTGGGGCTGTTCAACTAGAGGCAAATACTAATGTTTTTGACATGTACCTTCTTGCAGAACGCCGCGAGCAAGAGAAAGAGGAAGCATGATAAGGACGGGAAATCTTCGAAAAAGAAGGACTTCAAGTTCTAGATGTCACAGTTGGGTTGCATTTCTTTTTCAGAAGGATGCTTTCCATTTCTTCTTGAAGCCTGTACTTTAAGATGTATGTCCATCTTCGTACCAATCAGCCTGTCTATTCGGCTGGCGATTGAACTAACTGAACAGAAGATGAAAATTTATGTGGTTGTAGTCGATAATACATGTCAACATCTTATTCTGCTGGTTCATTGTTATTAATTGTTAGCATAATACAGTGTTGTGTTGACGGGTGAACCAACTCGTGCTAATTTCAGTTGCTCGGTTTGTCATTTGTTGTGGAATTTCCCTTTGGCTAGCCGAGAATCTTCTGTGGTGCAGATATGTGTTGCACAGGTCGTTGGACGTTAGGTAGCTCTTTTATCTGCATCTATACTTCTGAAGTATGGTGCCAGTACACCATAGATTGTAATGGCATGCTTATTGAATCCAGGGTTTTGGTTTGTTCAGCCGCGACTTTTAAAGTGGATGCTAAATTTCAGATAAATGTGGTGCGACAGAATCCGTGTGAACAGATATCAATACAGTTCATTCTTATGAATCAAACAATCAGGAAAAAATCCTACTATGTGGTGCCCACGTTTTTGTTTCCTGCACCTCGGACTTCCTCGTGTGGCCTTGGCTTGCCTTGGCTTGCGTTGCCCTTCAACTATGGGGTCGGGTCGGCACACCAGTGTCGTCGCCCCAGTCTCGTCTATTCGGTGCCTTTCGACTATGCTTTGCCTTCGTAGCGCACCGTTGACACACCGTTGTCTGCACACGAACTCGGCTATCTGATGCCTTTGTGCCCGGGATTTCCTTTTGGCTGATTGCTTTCGGTGCCGAGGCCCCCTTAGTGTTTCCCCCTGTAATTTTCTTTATCCTTACAACATGCCCCGCCAGGCTACTTTCAAGTGAATGCAACAAGCGGTGAGATTTCTCCTCCGTTATTCTTGAAAAAAAAGAAACCACTCTAAAAAGTTGCAGATAAATAAAAACAAAAATAGAGGCACGAGCTAGCACTATCAAAATCTAGTCGTTGCCTAGGGCTGAGTAGGATTGAGTGAGGCCTGCTAGCTGTAAAAGGATTATCGGTCCACGTCCGAATATGACGGCTGATACGAGCCAGATCTAACAGTGTACTAGCTGGGCCACCTGATTTTATATTAAGGGGACTGATGGTACCTACCAGGTACTATACGGTACGACCGAGCCTGTCACCACTACGAGCCGGGCCAACTAATGTTGATTGTATGTACCTGGTGATACAGTCATGGATGTTACATCACCATAAAAAACGGAAAATCGCTATTGGATCATATGCACGGCTTGATGGTACAATCATAGAAGTTAGATCAGCCTAAATAAAAAAAGTCATGGATGTTAGGTGTCCATTGCGACTCCGATGACTTTTCGACACTGACACCTCTAAACAAAAAAATAATGAAATTGTGACTAAAAACTTTTAAATTTTCATTAATTTTTAATATTTTCTCCGTCCATATAATGATGTCATAAAATGTTTAAATTTACATGTATTAAGACATGATTTGAATGTAACGAATATGATGATTGGCCTGCGTCTGAATATGACGGCTGACACACGTCTAAATATAACGGCTGATACTAGCCAGACCTACAGCTCGTAACAGTATACGAGCTGGGCCACCTGCTTTTATTTTGAGGACTGATGACACCGTACTATACGGTACGACCTGATATAACAACACTAGGAGCTGGGCCACCTGATGCTGATGGTACGTACTTGGTGGTAGTGATGGATGTTAGATCACCCTCAAGAAACAGAAAAGCCCTGTTGAATCACCATCAAAAAACATAAAAGCGTTGATGGTACGTGCTTGGTGGTACAATCATGTAAGTTGGATCACCCTAAAAGTCATGGATGTTTGGTGTAACTCTGCTGTATTTTAGGCGGTGTGTTTGGCTATCACTTCCGTCAGAGCATCCACACGGGCACTTCAAAATTTGTTTGTCGTCTCTCAAATTAGGTTAAGTTATTACCCACACCGACACATAGTAAATGCTTTTCGTGCGAACACCGAGACATGACCGCAGTGATCGGTGATGATCGTATAAGACCTGCGTCAAAAGTATACAGTTAGGTTGAGACTCCAACTGCACACTATATAGCAAGGGAAAAGACTTATTTTCCCCACGAGGGTGACTCGAGGGTTTATATCAAACTCTCGGAGAAATGAACCAAAAGTTGTTGTCTCCTTATCCTTCTTTATGAAACCTACAAAACAAAGTAAATTGTTTTGTGCCCTCAACCTCACCAAGTGGTTGACATGCGCAAGGTGTAAGTAAAAGATATAGAAATAACAAATGCAAAACATAAATAAATAAGCAATGATGATAAATAAATATGCAAAGATGGTGTAAAAGATAATGAATGGTGTTTTTGTGGTTTGTATGGTGTTTGTAAGATGTAAAGATGTTTTTGTATTTTCGGATTTTTAAATGACATAAAATGTTAAGTGTTAATAAAGAGTTGGAAAGATGTTTCTTATGATAAAAAATGGACTGGGGTTCATGGTTTAACAAATGCACTCTCTCTTTTATATAATGGTAGGTAATGGAAGATATGAATTGGCATATGAGATTGTAACAAGACAAGTTATTAATAATATGGCCATCACATCCTAACATACTCCACCAAGATGCGAACTAAATCATAACACCTCAGTAATTAAGATAAACAGAGTATAGTTTTAAGTTCTATGACATGAAGTTATAATAAGAACATGCTATATCTAGTCATGGAGAAAGTGGCATGGTCACCCACATCTCCGGTAGCATGGTATTCTTTTTTATCCCTAATGAGGCAACAAAGTAAGATAAAATACCCAAGTGGATCGCGGAACTTCTGTCACTTTCCCCCTTCGCCTCCTTCAGGCCAGACCACTCCTCTTCCACGTCCTCCTCCTCCGTCAGCTCCTGCTTGGGCTCCTTCCTCGGCTTGACGAGGCGCCAGAATAGGGAGCGTGGACGAGAAGTCGTGCGGCGCGGCACGCCGATGCGCAGGGCGCCGCTGTTCATGGGGGCAGGACGCCCGGAGTTGAGGGTGGGAGGGGTGAGGGAGTTGGGCGCGGTGCGTGTACCTGAAGCCGGGCGCGCGCATGAGTAAGAGGACGTAGCCGAGGAGGAGCTTGTGGCTCCCATCCGCCGCGGCGTCCACGACGAGGTCTGCGGCGGCATGGTGAGGCGGGGCTCCTTGTCGACGTCGATGTAGTCCAGCACCCGCTGGAGGGTGCGGTGCTCGCCGCCCCACCACCGCTTCCGCCCGATGGTGTTGTGGCGGCCCTCCACCGGGTTGTTGTTGTCGCGGTAGGTTATGTCGTCGTCGTGGTGGCGCTGGAAGTAGGCCGTCCAGAAGGCATTATTGCCTTTAGCCCTCCATTGCGGCTTCGCGCCTGCTCCGGCGTCAGTCCGTCGTGGACCTCGAAGATGGCGTATTCGAGCTTGAGGCTGAAAGAGCATTTTCTATCTCCTGAGTTTTGGATAGGAATGACAACACGAAAAGGATGTTTAACGGTGTGCCTGAGTATTTCAGATACTCCATAACCTTGAAGAACAAAAAGGATGAAGATCATCAGGGTTGATTGAGAGAACTGGCTGGCAGTTTTTCCTGTTTTGACAGGCCGGAAGTTCCGGTGCTGTGACCGGAAGTTCCGGGCCTGCACCGGACATTTCCATCTGGCCAGAAAACGGCTAAGTCCTTTTAGGATTTAGCCCCTGGCAAAGGCGGAACTTTCACCGGAAGTTTGGCCGGAACTTTCCGGGCGACCGGAAGTTCCGTTCCAGACAAACGAGAAAATCGGCTAAGTCAGGAATTGCTCGCGCTCGGGCAAAGCCGGATCTTTCCGGGCGACCGGAAGTTCCGGCCAAACCAGCGGAAGTTCTGGTGCTGAACATGCTGGTTTTTCTCTAAGTCTGGAACTGCCTGCGCCCTGGCCAGGCCGGAAGTTCCTCCGGAACTTTCCGGGGTGACCGGAAGTTCCGGTCTAAGTGACCGGAAGTTCCGGCCTGCGCAGTAAAAAATGGCTAGTTGGTGGAGGGGGGTATAAATACCCCTCCACCTACCTCCAGCCATTCTAAGCTCTTACACTCTCTCTCATCATAAATTGCTGAAGCTCAAATCTTCAAGATCTCCCAACTCCTACACCCAAATCCGTTGATCTTTGGAGGAGTGAAGGAGAAGGCCCCGATCTACTACTTCACCGAAGCGATTTGTAATCTTCCCCCATTCACTTGGGGATTTCGAGTCTAGCGTTTCCTCAAGGAAAACCTAGGTCTCACCATTGTTGGTACTTGGTGTAAGCTTTACCTGTTGTGGTCTTGACCTTTTGTGGTCATCTTGGGAGCCCCCAATTAAGTTGTGGGTGTGTACCTCAAGCGTTTGTAAGGGATTCGATCTCCACCC
Organism: Poa annua; assembly: GCA_026929855.1. NCBI lineage: Eukaryota > Viridiplantae > Streptophyta > Magnoliopsida > Poales > Poaceae > Poa > Poa annua. Next base: position 258,444,388 of record CM049427.1, on the reverse strand, counting down.
TAAAAGGGGATCAATAGTGGAAGGTGAACTCGCAACCTTTGTGGTTGAGTTCATCGGAGAAGAAGGTGAGCCTTTATGGCGTTGCGGCTAACCTGTTGTGGTAGCGCACACCTCTCCAACGAGACGTACACCCTTGGGTGCAACTCGGGATTACATCTTCGTCTCCGCGTGCTTCACTTGGTTCCCCTTATCCTTTCTCCCTTACTCGCTTGTCCTGTTATCTTGTTTCTCTTAACTTGTCATTTAGGTAAATTCACCATAGTTGCATATCTAGAGAATTTACCTTTGTGTTGAGCCTAAAATTGAAAAGACCTAAAATTTGAACTAGCACCTATTCACCCCCCCCCTAGGTGCCGGATTCCCGTTCAATTGGTATCAGAGCCAGATTCACTTTTAAGGGCTTAACCGCCTAAGTGCAACGATGACGGAATCCGATGCCGAGAGGGCCGCTCGTGAAAAATTAGAGGCGGAGAAGGAGGCGTTAGCCAAAGGGGCAACCATGGCCGATCTCATGGACATGAAATCGTCCTTGGAGGCCCAACTCCTAAAGATGAATGAGATGCTTATGGCACTCTTGAAGTCTAAGGAGCCCGAGGCTACCTCTCCCTCTCCTCCTTCTAAGGAGCACGGTGAGAACTCTAAGGAATCATCCTCGGATGGGTCCAAAGATGTTCTCCCAAGTGCTTCTCCCGAGAAAGCGGAAAAGGATGAATCACCTAGCTCCTCTAATACCCTCAAAGGAGAGGAATTTCATAATGTCAACCATAATTACTCTCCTAACCCACCTATCCCTCACCCTCATGTAAACTTTAGAAGTGATCCTCCTAAGCTTAAACCTAATCATTTCTCTCAATGGCAATTTCAAATGAAGTCTCATTTATGTAGTGCCTCCATTGAGCTATGGCGCATTATTGAAGAAGGATTCAAGGCGCATGATCCAACCAACTTGACAAGAAGAGAGGTGGTCGATAGCCAACTCAACGCCACCGCTCTTCATCAACTCCAAATGGCCATTGGAGAGAAGGACATGCCACTCATTCAACAATTCTCCACCGCCAAAGAAGTGTGGAATGCTATTTCCGACATCTGCGTCGGGAATGAGAGCATGAAGAAGAACCGGTATGATGCCTTATGGAATGAGGTGGAAGGGTTCTACAAGTTGGATGGAGAAAGTCATGAGGACATGTACCGAAGGTTGGTGTTGATTGCTAACACCTTCAAGAACCTCGGTGCGGTCTACATTGATGACGCTTGGATCAAGAGGAAGTTCGTGACCACTCTCATGCCCTTTGAGGAAACGGACTTGAAGACACTCCAAGGGAGACATGACTTCCCGAAGATGACATCCAATGAATTCATGCAAGAGATGACCGCATACAAGGTGGCCTCCAAGATCGCTCAAGATGTACGAGCTAGGGCCATAGGGATGCACAAGCATGCCTCAATTGCCTTGAAGGCCACCGTTGAAGAAGAGGATGAAGATGAGTATGATGATCAAGTCGAGCTATCTAGTGAGACGCTCTCAAGTACTCTCACCCAACACATGGGTCTTGCGGTAAGAACGTTTTGGAAGAACCCCGGAAGGGCCAAAGCAAGGATCGACAAGAGGTTCCTCTCCAATGGAGGAAAGCCAATCAACAAGGTGAGGCTTTGCTATAACTGTGATGACAAAAGCCACTTTGTTGTAGATTGCCCATGGGAAAGAAGAGAGGATCATGGTGGGAGGCTCGTGACCAAGACCAAGGGCAAGTGGCCCATGCCCGTGAAGAAGCCCTTCTTCAAGAAGAACCAAAAGATTGTCTTGGTAACTCAAGAGCAATATCCCACCGATGATGAAGATAGTGACAATGAGGATACCCCAACTCAAGTGGCCGCTCTAGCCATCTCCTCTACACCTTCATCACTCTTCTCCTCACCAAATGAGAGCCCCATCGTCAAGAATGGAAGATGTCTTATGGCAAAGACATCCGAGGTAAAATTGTCTCCTACCTCCATATCCCATGAAATTGATGATGGTATGAATCTCCAAGTCAAGAATGAAATCATTGCTTTTGATAAATTCATGACTAACTTGCAAGGAGAAGGAAAGAGACACTTTGCCTAAATTATGAGCCGTATAGGTGAGCTTGAGGATGAGCTAGAGTTAAAAGGGGAGATTGAGAGAGAGGATGCTCACACTAAAGTGTCTCTCCAATCCTCCCTTGAAGATGAACAAGAAATTCATGCTCTCCTCGAGGAACAACTTGCTAAGATCACTAAGGATCGTGATCTTTACTTTGCTAAATGTAAAATTATGCAAAATGAAAGGTCCGAGCTTGTAGTTGCTCATGCTAGACTTTGCGAATACTTCGAGTCTCTTGAAAATACTCACAAGGTATTGAGAAGTGATCACAAACGTCTTCTCAAGTCTCGTGATCAACTCCAATCTCGGATATCTACTCTTGAGAAACCTAACCCCTATACTCCTTTGAATACTAATGCACATGGTGTTAAGGATAAAGCAAGGGTTTTGTTCGTTCCCTCCATGGCAACCAAGTCCAAGACCTCTCTTGATAAAGGTAAGGGGACACTCACTACTCTTCTTCATGAGCGAGTGCCCCACAAGGGTAAGGAAGGTCTAGACTATGTTGCTAAGGAGAAGAAGAAGATCAAGAAGAAGACCAAGCCTGCACAAGCCAAGAAGGATGACATTGCGAGTGGAAATGCCACAAGGGGCACTCCCACTCGTAATGACTTGGCGGGCATATCTAACCCCAATTATGCTTTATATGTTGTTTATTATGGGGATGTCTATGCTAGATACATTGGTCCTTTTGATGGTTACATTGAATATGCTATTTGGGTTCCAAAGACCCTTGTTGCTAACCAAAAGGCACCCATTGCAAAATGGGTACCTAAACCAAAGAATTGATTGTGTGTAGGGCCTTGCTTCCGGAGGATCGAAATGGATAATTGATAGTGGGTGCACTAGTCATATGACCGGAAGCAAGGAAATTGTAACGGAGTTGAAGCCCAATGATGATCAAATGACCGTTACATATGGTGACAATTCAAAGTCTAAGGTAATAGGGCTCGGCAAGGTGGTAGTGGCACCGAACATCACTCTTATGAATGTCTTGCTTGTCGAGTCCCTAGGTTTCAACTTGATCTCGGTTCATTCCTTAACTTGTTTGGGTTATACCGTTGTTTTGGAAAAGGAGATGGTTATCCTCTTGCGGAGCAAGTCTCTCAATGTGTCTTTCGTTGGGTACATTGAGAATGAGCTCTATGTGGTTGACTTCTCCGGAGTCACCACTTCCCATACAATGTGCCTATTCGCTAAAGCGGACATGGGTTGGTTATGGCATCGCCGACTAGCCCATGTCAACATGAGAACTTTGCAAAGTCTCCACAAGGGTGGCCATATCCTAGGACTAAAAGACCATGTTTCTTTCTCGAAGGATCGAATGTGTAGGGCTTGTGTTGAAGGAAAAATGCATGATATTCACCATCCAAGCAAGACCATCATTTCATCGACGAGGGTTTTGGAGCTTCTCCATGTTGACCTCTTTGGTCCCATTCCGGAAGCTAGTCTTGGTGGCAAGAAATATTGCTTGGTGATCGTTGATGACTATTCAAGATACACTTGGGTTTTCTTCTTCAAGTCGAAGGTGGAGACTCAACAGACTATCATCGACTTCTCCAATGAAGCTCAACGACAACACAATGTCCCTATCTTGGTGATAAGAAGTGACAATGGTTCCGAGTTCAAGAACTACACCTTGAACGAGTTCCTTAGTGAAGAAGGGATTCGTCATCAATATTCCGCTGCTTATACTCCCCAACAAATTGGTGTAGCCGAAAGGAAGAACCGCACACTTATTGAGATGGCAAGGTCGATGATGGCCGAGTTTAAGTCCCCCCACAACTTTTGGGCCGAAGCCGTCAACACCGCTTGCCATTCATCCAACCGGCTCTTCTTTCGCAAAGGACTCATGAAGACACCTTATGAAGTGCTTACCGGGAACAAGCCCAATATCTCCTACTTCCGAGTATTTGGTTGTAAGTGTTTTTATCTCATCAAAGGTGTTCGTTTGGGCAAGTTTGATTCTAAGTCTCTTGAAGGGACATTTTTGGGCTATGGCTCCGAATCCCATACTTATAGAGTCTATGATAAGGCCTCGTGCATTATCATAGAAACTTGTAGTGTGGTGTTCGAGGAGAATGATGGCTCCCTTGTGGAGCAAAGTGGTGTTTTCGTTGTAGGTGATGATCAACCTCAAGATGCTATCCGAAGAATGGGGTTAGGCGTTCACCGCCCCGTTGAACTCTACTATGAGGTTGCTCAACAAGGTTCTACCTCACAAGAAACACTCGACAACAAAGCCGTGCCCAACTTGTCTCAACGAGGAGAAGCTCAAGAAACTACATCTGCCCCTTAAATTTCTGGTACACCGGAACTTCCGGTGTCTGGTCTGGAACTTCGGGTCCCATGTCCGGAACTTCCGGTCTCCGATCGGGAACTTCCGGTGCCAAGACCGGAACTTCCGGTCCCCCTTGCCGGAACTTCCGGTACCAAGGATTTTCCAAGGAGCAGTTCTCCCCAAGGCCAAGATAAACCTCCTCCCTCATCCGTTTCACCTTTCGTTGATCAAGGCCATCAAATCAATCAAGGCGGAGACATGAATGATCAAGATGATCAAGCTATCCCTCCCACCACTAGGAAGGAAATCGAGATCCGCCGCTTGAATAGGGTTGGCACCTCTCAAGAATTAAGAGCTTTATCTCTTGACAAGGTGCTTGGTGATGTGAGAAGCAAGGTCTCTACCCGAAGACAACTCGCAAGCTTTAGTGAATATCAAGCTCACATCTCCATGGTGGAACCCAAGAAGGTCTTTGAAGCTCTTGAAGATAAAGATTGGCTTGATGTCATGCATGAAGAGCTCAACAACTTCGAGCGCAACAAGGTGTGGAAGTTGGTGGAAAGACCCAAAGATTTCCGCAATGTTATCGGCACCAAGTGGATCTTCAAGAACAAGCAAGATGAACATGACATGGTGGTGAGAAACAAGGCAAGATTGGTGGCTCAAGGTTACTCCCAAATTGAAGCCATTGACTTTGGAGAAACCTACGCGCCCGTGGCTCGACTTGAGTCAATTCGTATTCTTCTTGCCTATGCTTCTCATCATAACTTTAAGTTGCAACAAATGGATGTTAAATCCGCTTTTCTGAATGGTCCACTAAATGAACTTGTTTATGTTAAGCAACCACCGGGGTTCGAGGACCTCAAATATCCGAACCATGTCTACAAGTTGGATAAGGCACTCTATGGCCTTAAACAAGCCCCACGAGCGTGGTACGAGCACCTTAGAGAACTACTTGTAGACCGTGGCTTCCAAGTTGGGGAAATCGACCCCACCCTTTTCACTAAGAAAGTAAATGGAGAGCTTTTCATTTGTCAATTATATGTGGATGACATTATATTTGGATCTACTAACAAAGCATTTAACGAAGAATTCTCCAAGCTTATGACTGACAGGTTTGAGATGTCTATGATGGGTGAGATGAAGTTCTTCCTAGGATTTGAGATCAAACAATTGAAGGAAGGGACATTCATCAACCAAGCTAAGTACATTCAAGACATGCTCAAGAAGTACGGGTTGCTTGAGCTCAAGGGTGCCTCTACCCCAATGCAAACCAAATGCCACCTTGAGCTCAACCCCAAGGGTAAGGATGTGGATCAAAAGGTATATCGCTCCATGATTGGATCTCTTCTTTACCTTTGCGCATCTAGACCGGATATAGTGCTAGCCGTAGGAGTTTGTGCAAGATATCAAGCAGCTCCTAAAGAAAGACATGATATGGCGGTCAAGAGGATCTTTAGATATTTGGCTTATACCCCAACCTTTGGATTGTGGTACCCCAAGAATGCACATTTCTCATTATGTGGGTACACAGATTCCGATTGGGCGGGAGATCAAGATGACAGGAAGTCAACCTCCGGTGCTTGTCAGTTTATTGGGAGGTCCTTGGTGAGTTGGTCTTCAAAGAAGCAAAATTGTATATCTCTTTCCACCGCAGAAGCCGAATATGTTGCTGCCGCAAGTTGTTGCACCAAATTGCTGTGGATGAGGCAAACTTTAAAGGAATACAGAGTCGATTGCGACAAAGTGCCTTTTCTATGTGACAATGAAAGTGCCATCAAAATTGCTTACAACCCGGTGCAACATTCAAGAACCAAGCATATTGAGATCCTCCATCATTTCATTAGAGATCATGTGGCCCGAGGAGATGTTGACCTATCTTATGTAGGCACAAGAGATCAATTGGCGGATATCTTCACGAAGCCCCTTGAGGAAGGAAGGTTTTGCTTTTTGAGGAATGAGCTAAATATCATTGATTCGAGGTCCTTAGCTTGATCGCTTGCACAATCTCCTATGACGTAATTGCATCTTATCTTGTTTAGATGTAGGCATGGATATAGGGGGAGTGCAGTCCTAATACATTGGACCATCCCTCCCCCCATTATGACGATAACAAGTGTTCTTTTATCTCTATATTTATTCTTATGACTATCTTGAGCTAAAACGACGAGTAGTGGTTTGTACCCAAGATATATCTTCACGGTGACATGCCCGACACTCCAACATGGTGGCCTCGGCCACCAACCTCTTCCTATTTTTCTAGGACGAGTTGGTTTTAATGACTTACGCTGATTTCTCATTTGCATCTTCTTGGTTCTATGGAAAACACACTCAAGTTGGTCTTCTTGACAACTTATTGCTTTTTGCAACTTGAGTGTGAAGTACCATCATCAGTTTGGATTTCTCACCTAAGCCTTCCCCCTTGAACCCTGCTATTCCATCGCTCATGTCCATTTTTTTATTTTCCAGATAATTTGGTTTGTTTTTCCTTAAGTACGGAAATTCCGGGTCACAGACCGGAACTTCCGGTGCCAGGAAATTTCCAGCCTTTCCTCGAGTGGCAAAGTCTGGAATTCTCCATCCCCTGGAGAAACCGGAACTTTGCCCGGAAGAAAGACCGGAAGTTTCCGGGGCACCGGAACTTCCGGCCTCCAGGCCGGAACTTCCGGTGCTAGGAAATTTCCAGCCTTTCTTCCAGTGGCTAAGTCCGGAATTCTCCATCCCCTGGAGAAACCGGAACTTTGCCCGGAAGAAAGACCGGAAACTTCCGGTGCACCGGAACTTCCGGCTTAAGTGGCTCGGGTTTATAAATAGGGCTGCGCTGGGTGAACCGTTTTGTTTTGAACGGTTCTTCCACCCCGCGCAGCCCAGATCCAATCTCTCTCCTCTCCCGAGCCCTAGAACTCCACCAAATCAATCTGAGGCCTTCCGACCTCGGATTTCTTCGGTTCAAAGCCAGATCTGCATCTCCTCGACGAGGGGATCCGTTCTCTCCGTTCAATTTTCGTCATGGACTTCGGTAATGTCTTCTATTTTCAAATCTAGGACGAATCTCCTTTCGTTTAACCTAGTGAATTTAGAACATATTATGTAGAACCCCTTGGTAGAAACCATCTCTTAGGCTTGCCCTACAATCTCTCAGTAGTAATCTGAATTTTTGTTGAAATTTCTAGAAGTTACATGGAATTTTCGGTTTTTGTCTGAAAAATCGGAACTTCCGGCCTACAGGCCGGAACTTCCGGTGCCTAGAAAAATTCCAGCAATTCCTCCTGCGACTAAGTCCAGTTTCTCCAGCCCCTGGAGAAACCGGAACTTTGCCCGGAAGAATTGCCGGAAGTTTCCGGGGCACCGGAACTTCCGGTCTCCTAGACCGGAACTTTCAGACTGAAAACGGAACTTCCGGTATCCTAGACCGGAACTTTCAGACTGAAACCGGAACTTCCGTCCCAAAATCAGAAATTTCAGGACTAATTCTTTTTGCTACTGAATTTTGTTTCCTTGGACATGAGTGCTTATCCCCGTGCTTTCCTCTATATCTATGTTGTGTTCATGCAGGGGCAGGGAGTCAGGCTGGTAGTCGCCCTGGTCGCACTAAGAAGCAGGTTGTGAAGAGAAGTGCAAGTCGTGGACCAGCTCAAGACGAAGAAGAAAAGGAGATCTTGTCTGAGGAAGAGCATCAGCCAGATCCAGCTTGGGTTCAGTCTTCTACAGCTCGCTCCAACAAGAAAAACAAGGGGCCCACTGTCTCAGTTCTGCGCATGTCTGCCTCGGATTTCTATCACTGGAGGTGCTCATTTGACTATGCCAATCCGAAGGAGCATCATATTTTCCACAGCTTGGACATGAAGCTCCTTCATGATGAGCTCTACTGCGTCTTCTCTGAGAAGAAGCGCGTGTGCCCGATGCAGAGCATTGACTTCGACTATCTTGAGAAGAAGAGAAGCTACTATGGGGGTGCTGTCACTATTGTGGATGCTCTTGGGCTTCGGCCCCTTATGACCCGTCAATGCAACTACAGCATTCCCTTGATCCATCAGTTCTTCGCCACTGTGGTGTTTGATGACTCCCCCAACATTGGGATGTCTTGGATGTCAGGAAGATTCAGACTTCAGGCTTCCATCAAGGATTTGGCTGCTCTTCTTGGTTACCCCTTCCAAGGGTTAGATGAGCCTGCTGGTATGAGACTGCACAATGATGATGACCGCTATGACAAGAATGACATGGCCGAGTGCTATGAGACTAATGGCACCATTGGCGGCACTCATGGCTTGAAGCCCGTGTAGGACATTGTCCTTCGGATGTTCCGCCACTCCATTGCTCCAAGTGTTGGGAACAATGATGCTATTCGTCGAGGACTTGTCCATCTCATGGCATTGGCAAGCCAAGCGTACCTCTCAGACTCAGTGCCAGAGCCCAATGCATTCTCCTTTGATGTCATGGACTTCATTTTCCGCGAGATGCACTATGCTATTTTCCACAGGAAGGTGCCTCCCTATGCACCTTACATCATGCTGCTCATTAAGGACAGGTTTCCTTTCACCCCTTAGGAGCGTATTGATGTGGACGATGCCCTTAAGTGCACCATTCACAAGCCTGTTCGTCTCCACATGAAGAAATCCCACTTGGCTGCTCCATCTCGCCCCATGGGTAGCTATGATGACGAGGAAGCCACCACTGGGTGCAACCGCGCTCCCTCTGATCCCACTGTCAAGAAGGCTGCCAAGAAGAAGCGTCCGTGGTTTGTGAGGGCTCTTGAGAAGATCATGCACATGGGTTCTTGTATGCACAGGGAGGACTATGCCATGTACAAGCAGAACCATGCCATGCTCACCAACCATTCCGCTATGATGGCTCACCTGAAGATGCCCAACCCACCGGCTGCTCCTCCTCCACTCATTGCTTACGAGCACTGGAACGCCAGAGGGATTAGTTGGGACATTGATGTGCCAGAAGATGCCACAAATGACGAAGATGCTGTGGATGAAGATGAGGAGGGCCTGCACCACGATGCCGACTGACTCTTGGGGCGTTAGCATCGATCTTCTCCCTTTTTGGTCTCGCAAGATGCCAAAGGGGGAGAAGTTTATCTATTAGGACTTCTCGGGGATTTGCAAGGGTGGAAGCACAAACCTTTATTTCTCTTTCGGTTTTAATTTGTGCTTCTTGAACTTTTAGTCGTTTGGTTTGGAACTCTATCTTTCAGCATGTGGTAAGACATGTGAAACATTGTGTTGTGCTGTAATCAGTTTATTCGTGTCTTACCTTATTGTCTATTTCAGCAAGTTATGCTATCTATTCTTCCTTTGATGAACTTGCTAGGATTGTAAAAGATAGGGGGAGCTGTGATCCTAAATAGATGTGCACTTGTATTCAAACACAAGATTTAATAGTGCACATATTTAGGGGGAGCCCGTCTATGTTTGCAAATCCTTTATCCCGTTTGTGTTGTCATCTCTAACCAAAAAGGGGGAGATTGAAAGAGCATTTTCTGTCTCCTGAGTTTTGGACAGGAATGTCAACACGAAAGATGTTTAACGGTGTGCCTGAGTATTTCAGATACTACATAACCTTGAAGAACAAAAAGGATGAAGATCATCAGGGTTGATTGAGAGAACTGGCTGGCAGTTTTTCCTGTTTTGACAGGCCGGAAGTTCCGGTGCTGTGACCGGAAGTTCCGGGCCTGCACCGGACATTTCCATCTGGCCAGAAAACGGCTAAGTCCTTTTAGGATTTAGCCCCTGGCAAAGGCGGAACTTTCACCGGAAGTTTGGCCGGAACTTTCCGGGCGACCGGAAGTTCCGGCCCTCGACCGGAAGTTCCGTTCCAGACAAACGAGAAAATCGGCTAAGTCAGGAATTGCTCGCGCTCGGGCAAAGCCGGAAGTTTGGCCGGATCTTTCCGGGCGACCGGAAGTTCCGGCCAAACCACCGGAAGTTCCGGTGCTGAACATGCTGGCTTTTCTCTAAGTCTGGAACTGCCTGCGCCCTGGCCAGGCCGGAAGTTCCTCCGGAACTTTGGCCGGAACTTTCCGGGGTGACCGGAAGTTCCGGCCTAAGTGACCGGAAGTTTCGGCCTGCGCAGTAAAAAACGGCTAGTTGGTGGAGGGGGGTATAAATACCCCTCCACCTACCTCCAGCCATTCTAAGCTCTTACACTCTCTCTCATCATAAATTGCTGAAGCTCAAATCTTCAAGATCTCCCAACTCCTCCACCCAAATCCGTTGATCTTTGGAGGAGTAAAGGGGAAGGCCCCGATCTACTACTTCACCGAAGCGATTTGTAATCTTTCCCCATTCACTTGGGGATTTCGAGTCTAGGGTTTCCTCAAGGAAAACCTAGGTCTCACCATTGTTGGTACTTGGTGTAAGCTTGACCTGTTGTGGTCTTGACCTTTTGTGGTCATCTTGGGAGCCCCCAATTAAGTTGTGGGTGTGTGCTTCAAGCGTTTGTAAGGGATTCGATCTCCGCCCTAAAAGGGGATCAATAGTGGAAGGTGAACTCGCAACCTTTGTGGTTGATTTCATCGGAGAAGAAGGTGAGCCTTTGTGGCGTTGCGGCTAACCTGTTGTGGTAGCGCACACCTCTCCAACGAGACATACACCCTTGGGTGGAACTCGGGATTACATCTTCGTCTCCGTGTGCTTCACTTGGTTCCCCTATCCTTTCTCCCTTACTCGCTTGTCCTGTTATCTTGTTTCTCTTAACTTGTCATTTAGGTAAATTCACCATAGTTGCATATCTAGAGAATTTACCTTTGTGTTGAGCCTAAAATTGAAAAGACCTAAAATTTGAACTAGCACCTATTCGCCCCCCCTAGGTGCCGGATTCCCGTTCAGAGGCCGGCAGGGACGGGGGGGGGGGGGCACGGGGACGCCGCTCGCGCTCAGTTGCCACGCCCCCTGGACGCCGGGGAAGTGCATATTTGGTGGGCACGGGTACCCGGCCTGGTACAACGCACATGCCTCGTGCTTGTAGAGGTGGCGACGACCAAAGCCCTTGACGGCGGCGGCGGCGTAGGCCATTTGTATGCTGCTGACAGAGAAGGCAGAGGCGGGGAGAGAGAGGAGATGCGAGTTTGGGGAGGGACGACGAGGGAGGTGGGGTTTTATAGCGCCGAGTCCAGGCAAAAGGGAGGTACTACGTCACGCTATTACTCCAGCATCCTTTGACCGGCATGCTCACTGGCCAGCGGTCACGTCATTAACTTCGTCAACCTTTGACCGGCACGGGACCCGAGAGGATAAGGGCACCGCGTCATTTTTCTCCCAGGTCACTGACGGTGCTGGCCCGCGTCGCCTTTTCCGCCATTTCGCCTACCCAAGCCGAACCGAGTGGGCTAGATTTTGCCTGGTGCGCCGGTGAAAAAAAACCCGCCAAAGTGAGGCACCTAGATGTCCGGCGGTGTGGTCACCGTGATTTAGAGTTGACGACGGATAAATATCTACTATATATTATGTGTTGGGGACTCCGGTTGTACGTCTTGGCATTTTGCATAAACCCCCTACAAAATACGAAAATCATCCCGCACTCCAAAAAACAGGCTCCCTGGCTCATCCTCCCGAGTCAATCCTCGATCCAGAATCCCTCCCGTGCCTCCGGGCCAATCCCCTCCCTCCCCAACCTCTCGCCGCCACCCCCGTACTCCTGCTCACCCGCTGCCGCTGAACGGGCCTCCGCCGCCGCCGTGTCTCCGACGAGCTCCGGGAACGGGCCTTCGCCGCCGCCGTCTACCCGACGAGCTCTGGGAACGGGCCTCGCTCCCGGAATCCTGGCACACCGCACCTGCTCGCATTGCTCCCCTTGTTGTGGCCGGAGGAGAAACAGACGCCCTGCTCGCTATGGCTCTGGAGTCGGACGCCCTGGTACCCATGGCTGACCCAAAGGAGGGAGGTCGGCGCCATCAGTACGGTTGCGGGGAATCAACAGAGTATGAGTCAGGCCGGTGAGCATTGGCGGTGCGCGCAGCAACGTCCTTCATGGAGTATGGAGCCGCCGCCCGACGAGGACGCCTACGTGGCGCTCTGCCACCTCTGCGAGAGGCGCCGCGCAGTGGACGCCGAGATGCAGGCCTGCGAGCACGCCGACGCCGCGCACCCCAGCTTCGGCCTCCGCCTCGGGAACGCCATGCTCAGCATGCTCGTCAGGTTCGGGAAGTCCTGGCACGCCTGGAGGGTGTTCGCCAAGATGCCCGACCGGGACGACTTCTCCTAGAACATCGTGGTCGGCGGGTACGGCAAGGCGGGGTTCTGGAGCAGGCGCTGGACTTGCTGGACCTGTACCACCGGATGCTGTGGGCCGGGGTCAGGCCCGACGTCTACTTCCCCTGCTTGCTGCGCAGGTTCGGGTACAGAGTCGAGGTCGACGTGCTGAATGCGCTCGTCACCATGTATGCCAAGTGCGGAGATTTCGGGGCTGCGCGAAAGGTGTTCGACAATATGGTCTTGACGGATTGCATCTCGTGGAACGCGGTGATTGCCGGGCATTTTGAGAACCATGAGAGTGAGGCGGGGCTGGAGCTGTTTCTTGACATGCTGGAGGATGAAGTGCAACCAAATCTCATGATGATAACAAGTGTGACTGTTGCGTCCGAATTGCTGTCTGACATCGATTTTGCAAAGGAAATGCACGCGCTAGCGGTAAAGAGAGGTTTTGCTGCTGATTTTGTGTTATGTAACTCTTTGATTCAGATATATTCGAGTCTTGGGAGGATGGGGAAGCATGCACAATATTCTCAAGAATGGAGAGCAGAGATGCATGCATTTGCACTTATACAATTATTCACATTTTTTATGCAATCATTAAGTATGTCTAATTTTTTTTTTGAACACCATATTAATTTGCTTTAGAACCGTTGAAACGCACGTGCATTTTACTATATGTACAGTATCTGCTGTCGACCAAGGCTGAGGCCACATAACTTGGAAGCAGAACGGAGGCTACATTGCTGTTGGAAAGAAGCCATGGTGTTGGACGACCACGACACGCCGGCGGTGAGCACCGCGGCGGAGGCCGCGCGGATGGTGTGGGATGAGTCCAAACGCCTTTGGGCGATCGGCACGCCCATCGGCATCGCCACGCTCAGCATGTACTCCGTCAGCTCCGTCACCACCATCTTCGTCGGCCACCTCGGCAACCTGCCCCTCGCCGCCGCATCCATCGGCCTCTCCGTCTTCTCCACATTATCCTTCGGATTCCTGGTACGCCGTCAGTCAGAACCCACCGGACGTTACTCACAAGTCACAACTAGGTGCAAGATCGGCGTCGCTAATGGAGTACATGTACGTGCAGCTCGGCATGGGGAGCGCGCTGGAGACGCTCTGCGGGCAGGCGTTCGGCGCCGGCCAGGTGGCCATGCTCGGCGTCTACCTGCAGCGCTCCTGGATCGTCCTCCTCGCTGCCGCGCTCCTCATGGTTCCGTCCTACCTCTTGGCAGAGCCGCTGCTCCTCGGCATCGGCCAGGACCCCGTCGTCGCGCGCGACGCCGCCCGCTTTGCGCTCTACATCCTCCCAGTCGCCTTCTCCTTCGCCGTCAACTTCCCCACCGCCAAGTTCCTCCAGTCGCAGAGCAAGGTCCTCGTGCAAGCCTGGATCGGCGTCGCGGGGCTCTGCTTCCACGTCGCGCTCACCTACCTCCTCGTCACCGTCCTCGGATGGGGGTCCGCGGGCGCCGCCGCCGCGTACGACGCCTCGATGTGGGCCATCGCGCTCGGCCAGGCGGTCTACATCATCGGCTGGTGCAAGGATGGGTGGAGGGGATGGTCCATGGCGGCCTTCAATGAGATGTGGGCGTTCGTCAAGCTCTCGCTCGAGTCCGCCGTCATGCTCTGCCTTGAGATTTGGTACATCGGCTTGATCACGGTCGTCACCGGTGATCTTGAGGATGCGCAGATTGCCATCGGTTCGCTTGGCATCTGGTACCGAAATTACGACTCTTTCGGAAATAACTGAAGAGTGAGTATTGCTGAAGAAATGTTTGTGTTTTTTCAGCATGAGCATAAACGGATGGGAGGCTATGATCTTCATTGGTCTCAATGCTGCAATCAGGTCAGAGTAATTAAAACTTAACTGCTTGCACAAACTGTCGAAACAGATTTCAGTTTTCTGAGACATTCTTACACTTTCAGTGTTCGAGTCTCCAATGAGCTAGGTGCTGGCCGTCCAAGGGCAGCAATGCACGCCGTCATCGTCGTCGTCGCCGAGGCGCTTCTCATCGGGCTGCTATGCATGGCCCTCGTATTGGCCTTCAGAGATAAATTCTCCGTCATCTACACCAGCGATTTGGAGCTCCAGAAAGCCGTCTCCAAGATTGCAGGAATGCTTGGCTTGACCATGGTGCTCAACAGTGTGCAGCCTGTGCTTTCAGGTGTGCAGCCTTCTTCCTCTGGCTTCATGACGGTTTTATCTTGTTCATGTACTTATTCATCTCTGGAGCTGACGACATGGATCTGATGATGCTTCAGGGGTTGCTATTGGAGGAGGATGGCAAGGTCTTGTTGCATACATCAACCTGGGATGCTACTACGCTTTTGGATTGCCCTTGGGCTACCTTCTCGGCTACAAGTTCAATTACGGAGTTAAGGTAATCGATCAGGTTAATTTGAACTTCTGTAGATTGCAAAAAACTACGCCATGACATTGTGATGATTGGTTATTGACAATTTTGTGTCATTGATTCTTTGCTCAGGGGATATGGGCTGGCATGCTTTCCGGGATTGCACTTCAGACACTGATTTTACTCGTCATAGTGTGGAGAACAGATTGGACTGCAGAGGTATAGGATTCCTTCTCCTTTGCAGTTTTGACTATGATGCTTCTTGTTTGTGTCAAAACTCGTTGATTTTTTTAGTATAATTGGAGAAAGAATTAACTGGAGAGTGTTAGCGCTCATCCTTATAATATATAGCTTCTCATTGGGCTCCATTAAATAACTGCGGGCATATGAACAAATGCCATAGGACACTTCCAATCTTAGTAGCCACATATCGTATGATCCATGACTTCTTTATTTCTTCGTATGATTTCAGATATATTTTAAATATTTTTTCCTGTTATTTTGATGGAAATATTAAACAATCCATCTTCCAATCTCATATTCTCATTGTTTATAATTAATTGCAGGCTGCACTAGCTTTAAGCCGTGTGCGAAAGTGGGGTGGCACCGAGGGAACCAAACCTCTCCTGGAAGAGAAATAGAGCACCTAAGCATCTGTGTATCTCCACTTAAAACTCTTGATGTTTATCTGATCCGAAAATAGTGTCGTAAGTTTGTATACGTTTTGTACTAGGTTGGTACTCTTTCTCCGACAGTTAAATCGGATCGGAGGGAGTACCATATATTATGGTGATTTTTTTGTATCAATAAAATATGGCAACAGGTTAAAATCTTGGATTACTATATGTATCATTACAATCCTGAATGGTTGTGCGGATCTGTTTATGTAAATGCCTAGAAGTTTATTTGATTATCTGAAAAAAAACATCATCATGAGACTGTAGCCTGAACTATAACCTCCTGAGTTGTTATGAAAATGATTTAGACCGGGATTATAAGTTCACTGTCATGACTGGCATTATAAGTTCACTGTCAACGACCAGCATTCTGTACGAGTTCAAGATCTAGAATGGACTTTTCCATACGGAAATACGGACCGAAGGGTAGGACGGATGACGAACTGGGCCAGTTTTATTTTTGGGGGATCAGTCAAAGGGTAGACGGACTGGCCAACTGTTCATATTTTATCTCTCGTGCGGGATATAAATAGGGTACGGTTACTACCGTCACCACCGACTGAGATTTAAAGAAAATAGTAAAGATAATAATAATAAAGTTCCATATTTGGTCCCAATCTGCGTTGGTTATATAACAGGACATATACAATAGACTAGTAATTCAAGATATTCAGTTACATGTGGCAGCACACAGTAGCAAAAGGCCAAGGGATAGCCGATTTCATAGTCTGATGAACGAGAGCTTATCTGATGATTATCTCTCTTCAGAATAAAAGGATTCCAATGATTTGGGCGATGTGTATTTTCTTTCTGATATACTGCTCATATGACTTGGGCTTTTAAACCTAAAAAGGAAATGAATTTCACTCGGTAAATTTTCGCTTTCAAAAGCACGAAGAAATAAAGCAGACTCATAAAATTAATGCAGTACCGCATAATTAACTGCCTCTTTAATCAACTCCTTAGCTTTATCCTCTTGAACCTGAAGGTAAAGCAGATGAGATAACGACCACATATAAGAACATTCTCAGATGGATTCCACTTGTATGTAACATACAAAATACAGTACTTAGAGCATCTTCACCGGGGGTCTCTAAATATGTGTCCGGCGTCCGGTCAACATTTAGAGACCGCCCACAGCGGCACTCCCCAAAGGCCCACCCCGAAACACGAGCAAACTGTCAAACACCTCGCGCGAGTTAAAAAAAAATTATAAACGAATATCAAAAGTTCAAATTTCATTCTTTTTAATATATTACAAAGTTTTTTGAATGCAAATTTGAACTCTATAGGGGGTGCCGAATATAAAATTGCTCAGGGCGAGGATTTTGTGGGAGGGGGGGGGGGGGGGCGCTGGTGGGCATTTTTTGTCTCCGGCCCCCCAAAGGGCCTTTGGGGGTCCTTTAGAGGCCACCGGTGGAGATGCTCTTACATCCTGGGTAATGTCTTCCGTGCATGTAAGGAACTGAAGGGAGACGAAATTAAATATATAAGCAAACATCCATCAACACAAGAGTATACTAAGTTACAAGTTTAAATTTAATTTCTGTAAAGCAAAATAGCCTACCTCCTCTTTCATCATCGCCATGGTTTCGACGTACTTCAGTGCAGCTTTCATCATAGGTTGGCGTATCGGAAACCAGTTGAGATTATAAACCTCCTCCGGAGCCTTTTTGAAACTCTGAAAATTATTCAAGGGAAAAGACATGCATTGCTAAACATATATAGAGTGCATGTGAAAACCAGGAACCACACATGCATGAGAAAAAAGCTCGAGGGCTGCCGTAGCAACGCACTGGCAATCAGCTAAGTGATATATGCATGTGGAGGTTAATTAAAAAACATGAAGTCAGAGTGACGCATTGGGAAGTAAGCATTGATATGATGGAAGAGATTTAAAGGCAATTTACTTGGGCACAGCAATGCGTGAATTGGATGGATACCAGCCACAAATTATACCAACCACGCAGCACAGTACAGTCATCCATAGATGAAAGAAAGTGATTCATCCTGAGCTACTAGTATGAATGACACAGCATGTGGAGGTCTACAAATTTGTCCCCTTCACTCCAAACGGTCCGAAGCAGAACCCTCGGAGAGCGGTAGCTACCATTACCAAGCTCCTCCCATGGCCATGGCTAACCCAAGCTATTTCTGTAGTTCTCTTCTCAGCAAACATATTGAGTCCAGGGAGCTCAACTTCCACTTGTACATGCGTCGGCCAACCAAAGAAACATTGGGATCGAGTGGCTGTGCAATCTACGATGGTCCTCGCCCCGATGCAAACCTCGTCGCATGTGCCCAAGGCGTGCATTACCCGTCTGATCCGAACCTGCAAGCAGGAGAATCCTTGGTCACTGCAGTCAACATAGAGTTCGTCGACGAGAGGTTTGGCAATTTCTTCTTCTTTCGCCCATTATTAAAATTTCAATCTCAGATATATATTAATCGTTGATTCTCGCGGGATTTACTTGATCTTTAACTTGTATCAGGTTTAATGGGTCCACCCTTACGCTGGCTGGAAACTATCAGACGAACAAAGGGGAATGTGCTGTCGTCGGCGGAACTGGAGAATTTGGATTTGCACAAGGTGTTGCCACCTGGGAAGAACTGGAAGGGGCCAGCATCAGGGAGCTTCGTATCCATTGTGTCACTCTAGTCTTTCCGAAAACGGTGAGATAATATTTTCCCGCATGTTCTTTCGGTCTACTATTATTTGTACACTAGCATTGTACTCCTTATTATTCTTATTTTTACTTGATTTATCATGATTCTTGTACTACCATGAATCGATTTTCTAAGCAATCTGGTGCAGACCAAGGTGGGACTGTTTGGCGGGCCTGGAGGGTTTGATCATGACACCCCAACGGTACCACAACGCATAGAGAGTGTGACAATCCAAAGCGATGATGTCCTTACTTCAATTGCATTTTCCTACATTGACGAAGATGGTCAGCTGAAAAAAGCGGGTCCATGGGGATTTGATGGTGCAAATTCAAACACAGTGAGTGCCTACCTTGTTGATAATTATTCATACATAGTAGTACATTTGTCTAAAATTCAAAATGACAAAAACATTGCTAATTGTCGATAATTATGATTACTTAGAATGCATTATCTCTAGTCTTCTTTAATAAATTCTCTTTCTCCTCACAAAAAGAATCTACTTTTCTATCCAGAATCTAACGGTTATTGTTAGGTGTTTTCCAGGATTAACATAAAAGGTTCAAAATGAGCCAACAATTAGGTATATATAACATTAAGGTACCAAACTGCTTTTGACAATTTTCCCTTTCAGATCCAGTTTGCTCCTACGGAGACCATAAACAAAATTGAGGGAACAAGTGAACTCTTCGAAGAAGTAACTACTATCGTGACATCACTTTCTATTGTGACCAATGTGCAAAAATATGGACCTTTTGGAAAAGTGGTAGGTGTCCCTTTTAGCTCGACCACGAAGGACACTGACAAGATTGTCGGCATCTTCGTGCGTGCTGGACATTATGTCGATGCAGTTGGATTCCACGTGTGCTCGAAATAGTACAATTATTACTTTTCTTGCTTAAGTATAACTTAATCATGTTTTTTGTGCTTTCTCTTAATATGGGTGTTTGCTGTTGTAAAACAATGTTGTTTGGGGGAACTAGCACAACCCTAACCGAGTGACTTATCTCTCATTTTATATGGGTATTCAAAGGTTACAAATATATGTACAAATACGCAAAAGCTATAGAATCATATACAAAGTATAACACCCTCCGTCAATCTTACGTGCTATGAATTCAGAAGGTTTAGATTGACATCCCTCAAACATAGGGTACAATGGCTTCGCGAAGATGTCAACACATTGATATTTTGAAGACATAAACTTGATTTGGGGCAGCTTCTATGCGGCACGTTCCCTTACAAAGGGATAGTCAACTTAGATGTGTTTTGTTCTAGCATGAAACACCATATTAGACGAGAGATACGTGGCGTCGATGTTATCACACCAAAGAACAAGAGGTTGCAGATGGGAGAGCCCTAACTCCCGAAGTAGGGACTGCACCCATATGATCTCAGTTGTTTCACTGGCTACAACTTTATATTCAGCTAGAAGTGAGCCTAACTCAATTGGTTAGGGAAGTGGATGTATAACCCAAACACCTAGGTTCAAATCTTCATAGACATAGATTTGGGTTCTTATCTTCTCTATCTAAATAGGAGCACCCCACTACTTGATTTCTCTCAACATGCAAGCATGCCACATCATCAAGCCTCTAATTGGTCCACCTCATTAAGTCATCCACATTTACCTTTAGCCTATGAGCTAATTTTTAAACAAAGAAATGGAAGAATTCAATTAATATTTCTTATAATAGACGATTTTTAATATATATCACTAAGAAATTCCACAGCAACGTGCGGGGTGTTATCTAGTTATTTTAAAAATAAAATCCGATGTAGGGGCTTCACCTAATGCATTTCTTAAAAAAAACTTTATATTCAGCTTCGGTGCTACTACGAGAGGCTATAACTTGCTTGCGAGATTTCCAAGTGATCAAGTTGGAACCATATAATACTACGTATTTCCCCGTGGATCGGTGATCGTCTGGATTACCAGCCCAATACATATAAGAGAAAGTGGACAAAATGCTTGAAGGAGCAAGCCGAAGATGAGGACCATGTGCAGCAGTCGAACATACTGTGGAATGGTCTTAACAACAGTCCTATGGGTATCCCATGGACCATGGAGATACTAGCATACAAGGTTATCGAGTTTGGTGATAGCGTTGTGCTGAAGGCCACCAAGAATACTACGGTACTATGTAAGTCTATCAGAGAAGAGCAAAGAGCTATCAACATCAGAGAGTTTGTGAGTCACTGATATAGATGTGGTGGTTGTTTTGTGTTGAAGCATACCAGCCCGACGTAGCATGTCCAACGAAATACTTCCCCCGAATGAGGGTGACCATCTTCAGAACTAGATAACACCCCGCGCGTTGCTGCAGAATTTAATAGTGATATATGTTAGAAAATTTTCTAGTGTAAGGAATATGAATTGATTTGTTGCATTTCTTTGTTTAAAGATTAAATTCAAGGCTAAAGATAAATGTGGATGACTTAATTAGGTGGACCAATCAGAGACTTGATGATGTGGCATGCTTGCATGTTGAGAAGAATCAAGTAGTGGGGTGCTTCTATTTAGATAGAGAAGATGAGGAACCTCCAAGCCAAGAAAAATGCAGCTTAACCAAATCCTTCATTGCACAATCACAACTCAAGTCAACACTATGACGATCTGTAGCCGAGACAAAGGAGCTAACCAAAATAATATCATCAACATAGACCAAAAGATACATAGGGACCTCCGGTCACTGAAGAAGAAACAATGAAGTGTCAGTTATAGACGTCACAAGACCATTTTTGTGACAAGCAGAATCAAGCCTGGCATGCCATGCATGAGGATCCTATTTCAGTCCATAGAGTGCCTTGACAAGTGACGTGGGGCTACCTTGCGGGTAGCCCACGGTGAGGCTACCTGGGCCGCGCCAAGGATGGAAAGGCCCGCAGAAGGCCCACTCGGGGTATCTCGTATCCTAGTACAACTCGGTTAGGACTTTAACCTACCGTATCTGTACCAACAATCCGAGACCTGGCTGCCTATAAAGCCAGGAGGGTTGCCCGTCCTAGAGGACACGCACGCTCAGAACCACAAACCCTAGCGAGATCGCAATCTCGCCATTGTAATCGCTACTCGCATCAATAACCAGACAAGCAGGAGTAGGGTGTTATCCTCCGGGAGCCCGAACCTGGGTAAACCTCGCTTGTCAGCCGTCGTGATCACCTTGCACTCTCCTCTCTCCCCATCAATCAACCCGGGGTGCACAACCCTGGGACTTGCCGAGCCAGAACCTCGTCAATTGGCGCCGTCTGTGGGAAGTTCAAACAAGTGCTAGGATCATGGTCACGCTGGCTCCATCCGCAATGAAGATCGGCGCACCCGCCATCAGGGAGTCGATCCGACTCGGCTCCTTCGAGTTCGTCATCCACTCGAAAGCTCATCAATCGGTGTACGCTGATCTGGACAAAGGTATACACATCACCTTCGGCTCCATATTCTGTTGCATCGATAGTCGTGGCATACTCAGGTCTACGACTACGACGTTACGCGCGGCGGCATCATCAAAATCGCCGACCACCGCGCCCGCTGGACCCGCGAAAATCGCATCTGCCGCACCCGCGGAGATCGCGACCGCCGCACCCGCGAAGATCGCATCTGCCGCACTCGCGGAGATCGCGACCGCCGCACCCGCGAAGATCGCATCTGCCGCACCCGCAAGGTTTGCGCCAGCTGCACCCGCGAAGAGGACATCTACGTCGACAATCTCGGCAACGACCACGCGAATCGAGTCTACCACCCCAACCTCAATCGCGCGGTCAATCATGTCAAGACCCACTTCCACCGTCGCGCCCGCACGTGCGACCGGGGGCCCGCGTCCGACACCAACGTCACGCGTGCCCTCATCATCCTGGAAGTCCCAGGTCTACCCCAAGCCACTCGCACTCGCCCGGTCGAGTGCGGGCACATGGACAATCGCGAAGAGACGCGACAGCGGGTGCGCCGCGCGCCACGTTGCAGCAATTTTCGACCCCGAGCAAGAAGCGGGTGACATAAGTAGCAGCGGCAGCACCAACTCTCCAATCCATGCCTACCCCAGGCAGGTCTTCATGGCCGGCACAGCGCCGCACGACGACGAGGACGAACCCGCATACCCACTGGAGGTGGACATGCCGGACCAGACGAAGCTTGTCATCACGCGTGATATGGCGATCCAAGCCATGAAGCATGTGGACGAGGGCACGTTCCCGCCACCCAACGCATCTCGAGACGATCACCTGGCGGTCCAGTACTTGCTACGCAAGGAAGGCGAACGAATTCGCGCCGAAAAGGCCGAACTTCTCAGGCGCAAAGGGACGCGGATGCGTCGAGTGCCAGGCGAGCTGCTCTCTCCTTCACATCCTCCACAGAGGTGACTCAGGGAGCACGGCGAACCAGAGCCCGTGTCCCCCACATGGGAGAAGCTGATCGGACAAGGCTCACCCGCAACCTCGACTCTTCCTTCGTCACCGAAGATGAAAACGGGATACCCGTCCCAAAAACAGCAAACGCTGCCCTAATAGCAGTCGAGACGTACCTTCGGCTCACGCAGCCACCGGAGGGTGACACGCGCTCCCTCCTCCACAAACAACAAATTGCCTCCATAAGGGCAATCGAAGAAGCTCTAGCAGCCAAGGGACCAGGCAATCAAGCTCACGAACCAACGACGTCGGGCATCCCGGCGGCGCAGCAACAGCCAATCAAGGACCTCCGTGACGTCCTGACGCAGAAGACGGTGGACCGTAGTCGCAAGGAACGTTCGGCTAGCGTGGCACACGCAAACGACCACGCCGACCGCGACTTCGAGCCGTGTGGCGCAGCATGTTTCTCCTTCAACATCCGCGACACCCGCATGCCTAAAGGCTTCAAGTTGACGGCCGGCACACCAAAGTACGACGGGAAGCAAGACCCGAAGCTATGGCTCGAGGACTACCTTATTGCTTGCACCTGCCAAGGCGGAACATCGACCACAGCAATGCAGTACATCCAGCTCATGCTGACAGACTCTGCACGCGGGTGGCTCACAAGCCAACCCAAAGATTCTTTCCGAACCTGGGAAGAGTTCCAGGACAACTCATCAAAAGTTTCTCGGGAACATTCGCCAGACCAACGACCTACATCGAGTTGCAGGCCTGCAAGCAAGGGAAAGACGAGTCGCTCCGATCTTACATCCAAAGGTGGACACTCCTCCGCAATACCATGGAACCCGTATCAGAGGACAGGGTGATGGACGCTTTCATGCACGGCGTTGCTCGCCGCGACCTCCGGGAGGAATTTGGTAGGCTCCAGCCGAAGACCACAATAGAGTTAATGAAGACAGCCAACCAATGGGCCAAAGGAGAGGACTACGTCCGCGAAACTTCTCCCAAAAAGGAAGGCGAAGCAAACAACTGGCGCGAGTCGCGTCAAAAGAGGAAGGCACGTTACACGCACGACTCAATCGAGTTAGTAGCGGCGGGTTATGAAACCCCCCGCGAGGTCAAGCGTGAGGGCAGCAGACAGCACGAGCAAAGTCGACAGCCCAGCTCGAGTCAGTACAACCGTGGCAGCAGCAGCATCGACCACAGCGATGGAGGTCAGAAGCACGAGTGGAAGCGCCCATTAACCCCGGCAGAGGAACTGATGCAACCATGTAAGCATCACTCGTTCCGCAACCCGGTAACAGGAAAGTGGGGTTCAAACCACCTGTTGAAAGATTGCCGCAAAGCAAGGAAGATGTACCATGCCATGCAGCAAATCATCACCCCGGTACAGGCCATACAAGCGGCACCGCAGCTAGCCATCCAGGCAGCACCCGCAAATAACAATCAAGTGCAGGCGGCAGGAGCGTTTCCCCAGCCGCAGCAGCAGCAACAAGGTCCGCCGGCAGCAGCCGACACGTACCCAGCCGCACGAGGGCAGCTGAACATGATCCAGAAGGGACCCCCGTCGAACAGGAGGCAGAAAATCATCACACGCCAAGTACTTCAAGCCATCAACAGCCCGCGCGCGGTACCAGACTACCTGCGCGGGTCGGAGACACCAATCACATTTTCCAGGGCAGATCACCCAGCGGAGGTAGTCCGACCAGGGCACGCCGCACTCGTGATTGAGGCTTTGATCGGCGACTACAGCCTGAAGAAGGTGTTCCTAGACGGGGGCAGCGGCATCAACATCATATTCGCCGACACCCTCAGGCGAATGAACAGGTCGACAGAGAAATTGCCGGAGTCGGAGACCACCTTCCACGGCATAGTACCAGGGCAGCCAATCACGCCCATGGGAACCATCACACTCGACGTCATCCTCGGAACACCCGAGCACTTCAGGAAGGAGTCGATAGACTTTGAAGTCGTCGACTGGAAGTCACAATACCACGCCATCCTAGGACGCCCAAGCTTTGCCAGGTTCATGGCGGTACCCCACTACGCCTACCTGATGATAAAACTACCCGGGCCAAAAGGAGTAATCACCGTCCGCGGTGACTTTGGGCTCTCCAACAGCTGTGACCGCGAGTTCGCTAAGATCTCCGAATCCTTCGGCGTCGAAGAACGGTTCAAAGCCATATCAGCCGACAACGACAAGACCATCTTCCCGGCTCGCAAGAAGCCTGCCAAAGACGCAGCGTTCAACACGAACGACGACACCGTCACCCACCAAGTCCATCCGACTGACAGCGGAAAGACAGTCAAGGTCTCATCAAGCTTGACACCCGCGTAGGAAAGCGCGCTCGTCGAGTTCCTACGTGAGAACTGGAAAATCTTCGCATGGCAACCTTCTGACATGCCGGGGATACCCAGGGAACTCGCCAAGCACTCTCTGAAAGTACACAAGGACGCAAGGCCAGTCAAGCAATCCATGCGACGCTTCTCAGGACCCAAACGAGACGCTATCACCATGGAAGTCGACAGACTACTACACGCCAAGTTTGAAAGTGCATGGTTGTCCCCATGCATGGTTTTGGTAATTAATGACAATCCTTATGGCCTAATGTTTGCTTTGAGATATACTTGTAGATCTTGTCCATAGGAAAAGATTGGAGTTCATGTGTTGGACTCTAGTAGTTTACATGATGATCAATGCTCTACTCAAGGGTTTATATGAAGAATGGTCATGTGAAGAGTTGAGCTTATTGCAAGTATGGCTTGGAAAAGAAGATTGAGTGATCAATCATGTTTTACCCCAAGCCATCATACATATCAAGAGAAGAAGATGAAGCGCAAGATCAATATGATGCATCTCGAAGATATCATTTGATTGAAGCTTGCAAAGGAGTCATGAAGACGATGCTTAGCGAGGCCCTCCCATAATGGAGTATGGGGGAGCATTTGGAGAAGTCTTCATCAAGCATGTGCTAGCAAGCACAATCAAGAAAGGTGTTTCAACTTGAGAGAGTCAAGATCGTCATCATCGAGCTCAAGTGGAATGCGCAAGGCAAAGGTATGATCTTGATAGGTTTTCTATTTTACCGGTCTCATGGTGTTAGTGGGAGACCGGGTTTTAGGATAGACGGCGTACTATCAAGAGGGGCTCTCAAGTGAGTAACTTGATCGCATCGTTGTGGAGAGCTCAAACCTTTGCATACTTGGCATATCATATTTCTTGGTTCTTATTTGGCTTTTATGGTGGTGAGGAATTAGAGCTTGGTTCATCTCCATGTCAAGCTCTAGTTCATCGAAAACGGTTTTACCTTGGAAAACTAGTTGCGTTTTCGGTGGCGGAAATATTGCCGGTTCAACCGTGAGGAAAGTCCCACACCTTGCCATGTGTGGTGATTTTACTCTATTTATGGGATGCAATATTTTCACTTTTTGTAGCCTTCTCCTTGTCGGTACCTTTCCAACGGAGTTGGTCTCACCTCATTCGGAGTTCATTTGCAAAAGTTATAGCTGTGTTTTTGGTGTTCGGACAGGCCCGGTAGTACCGGAGAGTTTTGTTCCGGTAGTACCGCAGTAAGCCGGTAGTACCGGGCTCGCTGCGGTAGTACCGGGCTCTCTGCGGTACTACTCTCTGAAGTTGGTTTTTCGGGCGTTTTGGCACGGATGGCCCCGGTAGTACCGGGGTTGGAGCCCAGCACTTGGGCCCGGTAGTACCGGGGTATTTTTCCCCGGTAGTACCGCGCGCTCGGTTTTCTGCGTTGACGAAGATACCGCAGGGCCGGTACTACCGGGCTTTAGGCCGGTACTACCGCACTTGCGGAACAAGAAGTGCTGCAACGGCTGGATTTTTGAGTTGAGCTATTTAAGGGGCCTTCTTCCCCAATGGTTGACAAGCTCTAGAGCAAGTCTTTCTCCTCTCTCTCCTCCATTGTTGCCCTTTGTAAAGCTTGCTCTTCCTCTCAATCCCTCCCATGGTTCTTGCTAATATTTGAGGGAAAGTGAGAGGTGATCTTGATCTACGTTTCCACCGATCGATTTCTCCTCTATGTGAGGGAAACCTTGTAGATCTTGATCTTGGAGTTCTTGGTGCATCTCCTCTTTGTTCTTCCTCTCTTATTCCCCCATAAGCATTTGTTGCTTTGTTGGAATTTGAGAGTGAAGGATTTGAGCACTTGTGCTCTTGCCTTTTGCATTTGGTGCATCGGTGTGCTCTCCACGAGGATTCGTGGAAGTTGAAAACTTGTGAACTTGTTACTCTTGGGTCCTTGGACCCTAGACGCCTTTGTGGTGGTTGGACCCTTGTGTGGTCACTTGAAGCCGTTCGGGAGCCCCCAATCCCATTGTGGGTTGTGCCCCGGATTGTTGTTGGAGGCCGTTCGGGAGCCCCCAATCCCATTGTGGGTTGTGCCCCGGATTGTTGTTGAAAGGCTCCGGATTCCGCCTCGAAGGAATTCCGATAGTGGAAGGTGAACCAAACCTTTGTGGTGCGGTTCATCGGAGAAGAAGGTGAAACCTTTGTGGTTGTTGAACCGTTGTGTCGGTTCACACCTCTCCAACGAGACGTACTCCCTTAACAAGGAGGAACTCGGGAATACATCGTCGTCTCCGCGTGACTCGGTTATTTCTATACCCGAGCTTTTTACTTATGCATTTTACATTGTGATAGCCTTCGTGCTTGAAGTATTCTATAGCTATCACCTTGTTGTTTGTCTTGCTTAGCATAAGTTGTTGGTGCACATAGGTGAGCCTAGTTTATTTAGGTTGTCGGCTTGTTAATTTAAACACCTAGTTTTATTCCGCAATTATCAAGCCTAAACCGGAAAAGTTTTAAACCGCCTATTCACCCCCCCCCCCTCTAGGCGACATCATTGTCCTTTCAATTGGTATCAGAGCCTGGTCTCTCTTTTTGGGCTTTACCGCCTAGAGAGTAAAAGATGTCGTTTAGAGAATTAGTGCACGATCCCACTTTCATATTCAATGGCACAAATTATGATGTTTGGAAAATTCGCATGCTTAATCTTTTTAGGGCCATGGGTCCAAATTATATTAAGAGGATTGTAGATGTGAGTTTATCTCCTCCAAAGGATTCCCAAGAATTATCTTTAGAGGATGAGATAAACTCTCATCTCGAGACTGAAGTTACTAATGGTCTTATATGTGTTTTGACCGATGTAGTTCTTGCTTCAATCATGCCTTTTCGAAATGCACATGAGCTTTGGACCAAGCTTCAAGATATATATGAAGTGTCCAAAATTATTGAGGATGATTGTTCTCCCTCCACCTCCGGTCGTGATGAGTTCACAACTTCTTCCACTTCACCAACATGTGATTCGTCACAAGGTATTGATATGGTGAGTGGTGATAGAAATTGCCTTGGTGATGGTGAACTTACTATTGATTATACTTCTTCTCTATCACATTGCAATGTTCTATCTTTGGACTTAAACTCTTCAAGCACTCCAAATGTCATACATGCTAGAGTTGATAGTCCTTGCATATCATGTAATAGTTGTTTAACTAAATCTCATGATGATATGCTTCATATGTCTTGTTGCCATGAAAACAATACTTCCATATCCTCTATTTCTTGCATGACTAACAATGTAGAGGAATCCCAACATTTGTTGGAACAAGACATGGTCCTCAATGGTGCTTCAAGTTTTACTTCATCTCCCTCAACCATTAATCATGTTTGCCTTATGGCTAAGGATTCCGAGGTATCTCCCACCTCGAATCCAAATTGTGATGATGTGGATGAGGATTCTCATGAAGAAGGTTTTGACTTTGAATCCTTAACCAAGATGGGTGAGATGGTACTTGGTGCTCTCCCCAAAGGTAGTAAAGCTATCCCTCCTCTATGTGAAATCATTGCTTATATTATTAAGAGTAGGGAATTCATTGAGGATTTGGAAAGTCAATTTGATGAGAAGTGTCAAATTGAGAGAGATGACTCTATCACCATAGCTTACTTGAACGCTTCTCTTGAAGAAGAAGAAGAGCTTAGGTCTTCTCTTGAAGAGAAACTTGAATCCCTTGATGAGTCTAATGATCTTATTATTGCTAAAATCATTAAAGAAAGAGATCATGCCCTTGCTAAGTATAAAGTGCTTAAAATGGAAAAAGTTGAATTTGGTGTTGGCAATGCTAGACTAAATGAGGACATAGAGAGACTTGACAAAGCTCACAAGGCTTTAGAAAGTGAACACTCTCTCCTTATCAAGTCTCATGATCAACTCCAAACTCAACTATCTAAGAATGACAAGCTTGTCAAATTGTCTTCTTCCATCTCTAATATTAATGATGCTTGTGCTACTAACTCCACTTCTTGTGAAGCATCTATTTTGAAGGAGAATGTTGAGCTAAGGGCTCAACTTGAGTTGCTATCTAGTAAGTATGGGAAATTGGAAGAAAGTCATGAAAAGCTTTCTAGCTCTAATGATGATCTTCTAGCATCCCATGCTAGGCTAAAGTTAGCTCATGAGGCTATCTCTACAAAGGTAACATCTTGTGAGCCTCATGTGGACAATGGCACAATTTCTACTCTTAATGCTATATTGCCATGTGCTAGTCCTAGTGATTCATCCACTCATAATGTTGCTACATCTTGTGATGAATTACTTTCCATACCTTGTTGCTCTAACAATGAAGCGTCTACTTCCTCTAGTGTTTTTGTTGATACTAACCATGTAGAGGAATTAAATGAGCTCAAGGCCCAAGTCACTTCTTTGAAGAAAGACTTGGAAAAGCGTCATTTTGGGGATTCTACACTTGACAATATGTTGAGTGTTCAAAGACGCCCAAATGACAAGAGTGGACTTGGATTCAACTCCAATATCAAGAACAAGTCCAAGGTTAACAAGATGAACAAGGGCCAAGAACAAGTCAAGGATTCGGCCAAGATTGTTTGCTTCAAGTGCAAAGTTGAAGGGCACCATGTTAGATCTTGCCCTTTGAAGAAGAAGGCTCTTAGTGATAAGCAACAAGGGAAGAAACCTCAAGTTCAAACTCAAGCTCCTCAAATTGAAGAACGGTCTCTTCCCAAGAAGAATCAAGCTACCCCTCCTCAAGTCAAGACTCCAACTAAGAAGAGAGGAGGAAGTAGATGTTGCTACCTATGTCGTGAGAAGGGTCACCTTGCTTCTTCATGCACAAATGGTACCTTATCCAACCCCATTATAATTAATGATGTTTATTCTCTTCGAAAGGATAAGGTTGGCAATGTGTTTGCCAAATATGTTGGTACTCAAAGTGGTGTCAAGAAAAGAACCATTTGGGTTGCCAAACCTATTGTGACTAACCTCTTAGGACCCAACTTGGTTGGGGACCAACAAGCTAAAACTTGATCAATAGGCGTTGCTGGAGGGCTTTGGAGACTTGGCTACACTATGAAGAATTAAGGGATCTTCATCAATTATATTCTCTCAAGTCAAGTCATATGGATTATATTGTTCTATCTCATATCCAATGTTCCTCCTTGCGGTAACTTTTATTTAAATCATATATACATTGAAAGTTGCTTGCACCCTTGCATGTGTTAGGTTTTGTACCTTGCTAGTGTTTGTATGTGTTGTGCTCTCTACTTACTTATCTTGAGAAATCAAGCATGTGTATTTTGGTTTGCACACCATCTACTTGTTTTGAGCCTTATTGCTTTTATATCATATCTTATCTTGTTGGCTCTCTTTGAGAGATAAATGGACTATCCATTTTTGGAGAGTGATATGCTTCGTGCACTTCACAATCCTAAAAATGTGTGTACATGAGGAATACCACTTAGTTTTGATATATCAATATTATCTATTCTCTTTGTGGTATGTCATGCTCATGAGAAATTCAAATTATATAATGTCCATTAATTTCTCTAGTTGTTTTTGTCTGCCTCTTGTGTTAAAATAAATGGATTATCACATTATGGGGGAGTAATAAGCTATGTGCATATTACAAGCCTAGAAAATGTGAAAATGTGAGGTTTTGCCACCTAGAATTGATATTGCTAATTATCTTGTTCCTATGTGGCATGTTGCTCAAACAAGTTCCCATTTACTTAAATGCTCTTTGTCTCTCACTCTTTTGGATCTTGTTTGTGGAGGATGTTCTTGATATGGCTTTCCCTAAATATGTTCTCATATATCTTTTTGGGAAGCCAATTGATTCAAGCTACTCCTTGGAGTTGCTTTGCATTATCACATGATTTGTGAATCTATCAAGAATATCTATCTAAGCATGGCTTTTAATTCCTATTCTTTGCCTCATGCTTATGTTTTGTGAATATGATCTTGAATATATCCTTGCAATCCACCACCGAGAAATATCTCCATACGTTACTTGTCTTGACAAGTGATAATCATATTTGGGGGTAAATATGTTGATCATATTCACTTTGGCTCTTGCTTTGAATTGCCTTATTTGATTGCCAAGGATTTGCTTTTGATCTAACTCTTATTTGTCTTCCTTGTATCTTTTGGATACTTTATTGCTCTACTTGAAATTTGTTTTGTGCTTTCTTGAGTTGGGAAAAGTAATGATCCAATTCTTGTGCATTGACATTCAAAAGTCATACTTTTTGATAATGCACTATTCTTTGGGAAGCTATCCTACTTTGAGTGGAACATCGTTCTTTAAATTGGTATTGCAATTTCTTACCTTTCTTGAATATGACTAGTGTTTGAATATCTATATAAATATATATATGGAGAGTGATGATCTCATTTGTGTGCATTTTGTATTCAAATGCAAGATCATAAATAATGCACACATCTTGGGGGAGCAATCCTATGTGCTTTCGAACATTAGTTGTCTTCATTTGGTATTTGATCCCGATGACGTGTCTCTTTGGAAGACAAACATTTTTCGTTTTGTCACTTTGTGCCATCATGAAAAGTGTAGAGGGTTTGGTTTATTATTTGATGTTATTTTCTTCAATTGGTTTCTTGCTTTCATTTGGTATCTTTTCAAAGTGGTTTCTTCAATCATGTGTTGATTTGGGCCTTTGATATAATTTGTACAATTCTTTTTCTTGTCGCACTTGTGTGTGCTTTCTTGGTTTAATTGGTGTTTTGTCCAAATTATATCTCTTTTGGTTCTTGAAAGTCTTGTGCATGCATATTTACTACATGTATTTCTTTGGCATGCTTACTTTCGTTGAACCAATATATAGGATAAACTCCATCAAATCCTATATGGCTAAGATGTGCATGAAATTCAATTTCACATTAATATGCACATATTTATGTGGAGTTTGTCCTATGTATTGTAGTTGCTCTAACTACTTTGGACCCAATGAGTTTGGGTACCATTTTGTACTTGAATTTGTTTTAGGTACATGTGGAGATGCATTGGAAGCTTGTCTCATTTACAAGGAAGGTGGTGTCACCATGTGTTCATTGGAGCCAAGTTTGGATGATCGTTAACTCTTATACTATACATCACCAATGCTATCTCGGTAACAAGTATCTACCTCATGCATACATTTCTAGTTTTCAACCTTGTGTAGGTTGTATCTTGGCATGAATCTTTTTGTTGCAATTATTTTTGGTTCTTACAAAACGTCTTTATTGCAAATGTGAGTAAGCCGGGATGATTACATATAAGAGGACTATATATTCATTTCTATGATTCATCGATCCCAATTATGTCAATCTAGCACTTTCTACTTAAAGTCTCTCATGTGCAACATTGATGAATTTTCAAAATCATTTGCGTTTTGTGTTACTTGTTATCTTACTCGGAGCATCCATTTGTTAACCTTTATCCCTCGTGGATAGTTTTTGATGCTATGATGAGTATGTGTTGGAAGTTCATTTATATTCCGTTAAGATATAATTCGGCTTTGTGCTATGTTATTAAGCAAAGATCTTATTGGTGTATTTATGACTTCCTCTTGGATATCATGATTCTTTACCCTTGTATCTATCTTGTGTGTACATGTTTATTTGTAGACCCATATCTTAGTGATTCGTGTCTACTTAGAAACTTATACACATAAGAAAAGTTACATCTTTAATTGATATTCCAATTCTTTAGTGACCACCTCTTTTTGCTTTTGATTCTTTGGTGGTTTCTAAAAGGCACAAGCTTCTTTTTTTGTGCTATGCTTTTTGCATTTTACTAAGCTTGTGGAGCTATTTGCTTTATCTCTTTTGGTGTGGGGGTATGGGAAAGACATGATATGCACTATGTGCAACTCTTTTTGAAAGACTATGTTGATGCTTTGGCTCATCCTTGTATTAGTCTCCTAAAATGTCTTTGTATCTCACACCCATTCTTTTATTTGCCGCTCCTTGCTCTTGTTGCAAAACATTTTATTAGGTGAAAGTTGTTTTGCCTCCTTTATCATTTACATTCTCTTGCATGAGCTTGTGTTCGAATTCATCTAGGAGGGAGTGAGGATTCCATGTTGTGCACACTATATTGAAATACAAATCCTATTTATGCACGTACCTTGGGGAGTTCCCTCATGATATTTAGAACACTTTTCGGATCCTTTTGATTGCTTGCTTCTTTCGTTGAAAGTATCTTTCCATTTGATATTCTTTTGCAATCTTTGGATCCTCTATATAGTTTGATCTCCCTCCATCTACTCGTCATTGGATATGTGCATTTGATTTCACTCATATTATGAGAAATGCACACATTATGGGGGAGCTCTCACTATATTTGCCTTCTAAGTTTTTCTTTCCATTTCGGCAATCGATGCCAATGGGGGAGAAATTTAGAGGGTTTAAGAGAATATGGGTTTGTTCTCTTGCGGTTCTCTTGCATCCTTGCTCTTTGTGTTGCATGGTTGCTTAAATTCATTATATAAACCCTCGTAAAATGGATTGTCATCAATTACCAAAATGGGGGAGATTGAAAGTGCATGGTTGTCCCCATGCATGGTTTTGGTAATTAATGACAATCCTTATGGCCTAATGTTTGCTTTGAGATATACTTGTAGATCTTGTCCATAGGAAAAGATTGGAGTTCATGTGTTGGACTCTAGTAGTTTACATGATGATCAATGCTCTACTCAAGGGTTTATATGAAGAATGGTCATGTGAAGAGTTGAGCTTATTGCAAGTATGGCTTGGAAAAGAAGATTGAGTGATCAATCATGTTTTACCCCAAGCCATCATACATATCAAGAGAAGAAGATGAAGCGCAAGATCAATATGATGCATCTCGAAGATATCATTTGATTGAAGCTTGCAAAGGAGTCATGAAGACGATGCTTAGCGAGGCCCTCCCATAATGGAGTATGGGGGAGCATTTGGAGAAGTCTTCATCAAGCATGTGCTAGCAAGCACAATCAAGAAAGGTGTTTCAACTTGAGAGAGTCAAGATCGTCATCATCGAGCTCAAGTGGAATGCGCAAGGCAAAGGTATGATCTTGATAGGTTTTCTATTTTACCGGTCTCATGGTGTTAGTGGGAGACCGGGTTTTAGGATAGACGGCGTACTATCAAGAGGGGCTCTCAAGTGAGTAACTTGATCGCATCGTTGTGGAGAGCTCAAACCTTTGCATACTTGGCATATCATATTTCTTGGTTCTTATTTGGCTTTTATGGTGGTGAGGAATTAGAGCTTGGTTCATCTCCATGTCAAGCTCTAGTTCATCGAAAACGGTTTTACCTTGGAAAACTAGTTGCGTTTTCGGTGGCGGAAATATTGCCGGTTCAACCGTGAGGAAAGTCCCACACCTTGCCATGTGTGGTGATTTTACTCTATTTATGGGATGCAATATTTTCACTTTTTGTAGCCTTCTCCTTGTCGGTACCTTTCCAACGGAGTTGGTCTCACCTCATTCGGAGTTCATTTGCAAAAGTTATAGCTGTGTTTTTGGTGTTCGGACAGGCCCGGTAGTACCGGAGAGTTTTGTTCCGGTAGTACCGCAGTAAGCCGGTAGTACCGGGCTCGCTGCGGTAGTACCGGGCTCTCTGCGGTACTACTCTCTGAAGTTGGTTTTTCGGGCGTTTTGGCACGGATGGCCCCGGTAGTACCGGGGTTGGAGCCCAGCACTTGGGCCCGGTAGTACCGGGGTATTTTTCCCCGGTAGTACCGCGCGCTCGGTTTTCTGCGTTGACGAAGATACCGCAGGGCCGGTACTACCGGGCTTTAGGCCGGTACTACCGCACTTGCGGAACAAGAAGTGCTGCAACGGCTGGATTTTTGAGTTGAGCTATTTAAGGGGCCTTCTTCCCCAATGGTTGACAAGCTCTAGAGCAAGTCTTTCTCCTCTCTCTCCTCCATTGTTGCCCTTTGTAAAGCTTGCTCTTCCTCTCAATCCCTCCCATGGTTCTTGCTAATATTTGAGGGAAAGTGAGAGGTGATCTTGATCTACGTTTCCACCGATCGATTTCTCCTCTATGTGAGGGAAACCTTGTAGATCTTGATCTTGGAGTTCTTGGTGCATCTCCTCTTTGTTCTTCCTCTCTTATTCCCCCATAAGCATTTGTTGCTTTGTTGGAATTTGAGAGTGAAGGATTTGAGCACTTGTGCTCTTGCCTTTTGCATTTGGTGCATCGGTGTGCTCTCCACGAGGATTCGTGGAAGTTGAAAACTTGTGAACTTGTTACTCTTGGGTCCTTGGACCCTAGACGCCTTTGTGGTGGTTGGACCCTTGTGTGGTCACTTGAAGCCGTTCGGGAGCCCCCAATCCCATTGTGGGTTGTGCCCCGGATTGTTGTTGGAGGCCGTTCGGGAGCCCCCAATCCCATTGTGGGTTGTGCCCCGGATTGTTGTTGAAAGGCTCCGGATTCCGCCTCGAAGGAATTCCGATAGTGGAAGGTGAACCAAACCTTTGTGGTGCGGTTCATCGGAGAAGAAGGTGAAACCTTTGTGGTTGTTGAACCGTTGTGTCGGTTCACACCTCTCCAACGAGACGTACTCCCTTAACAAGGAGGAACTCGGGAATACATCGTCGTCTCCGCGTGACTCGGTTATTTCTATACCCGAGCTTTTTACTTATGCATTTTACATTGTGATAGCCTTCGTGCTTGAAGTATTCTATAGCTATCACCTTGTTGTTTGTCTTGCTTAGCATAAGTTGTTGGTGCACATAGGTGAGCCTAGTTTATTTAGGTTGTCGGCTTGTTAATTTAAACACCTAGTTTTATTCCGCAATTATCAAGCCTAAACCGGAAAAGTTTTAAACCGCCTATTCACCCCCCCCCCCTCTAGGCGACATCATTGTCCTTTCAAAGTTCATCCGAGAGATCAAAGACTCGGACTGGGTCGCCTTCCCGGTCCTTGTTGAGAAAAAGAAGACGAAGAAACTACGCATGTGCGTGGACTTCACCGCAGTCAACAAATGCTGCCCCAAAGACCACTTCCCGCTCCCGCGGATAGACCAGATCATCGACTCGACTGCAGGTTGCGAACGCCTATCTTTTCTGGACGCCTACTCAGGTTACCAGCAGATCAGGCTGAAGGTCGAGGACGAAGAGAAGACAGCTTTCATCACACCCGACGGCGTTTTCTGCTACCAGATGATGCCGTTCGGGTTAAAGAACGCAGGTGCCACGTACCAGCGGACAATGCAAGCATGCCTCAAGGGGCTAATCGGGCAGATCGTCCAAGTCTACGTGGACGATATTGTCGTCACCACCCGGAAGGAGGATACCCTAGTCGACGACCTACGCAAGGTCTTCACCGCACTGGACGTGTACCAGATCAAACTCAATCCAGAGAAGTGCGTGTTCGGCGTGCCAGCCGGAGAACTACTAGGGTACCTTGTATCCGCAAGAGGAATCGAAGCAAATCCAGAGAAGGTGCAGAACATACTGACAATGCCAGCACCAACGAAGCTCAGGGAGGTGCAACGATTGGCCGGCCGAGTCGCAGCTCTTAGCCGGTTCGTTAGTAAGTTGGGAGAAAAGGCCTTACCCTTCTACCAACTGATGAAGAAGTCAGACAAGTTCGAGTGGACGCAAGAGGCGCAGGACGCATTCGACCATCTCAAGAAGACACTGACAACCTCTCCGGTCCTCGTAGCACCGCTGGAAAACGAGCCGCTCTACCTGTACGTCTCAGCAACCAACAGGGTGGTGAGCACGGTGCTCGTAGTCGAACGCGAAGAAGAAGGGCACAACCACCCGGTGCAGAGGCCCGTCTACTACCTTAGCGAGGTGCTCACCTTGTCCAAGCAGAATTACCCGCACTACCAGAAGCTGGCATACGGAGTCTTCATGACCTCCAGAAAGGTCGTCCACTACTTCTCCGAGCACCCGATCACGGTGGTAAGCTCCTCCGGACTAGCAGACATCCTCACAAATCAGCGCGCGACAGGACGAGTCGCCAAGTGGGTTGTCGAACTAGGGCCATGGGGACTGAAGTATGCTCACCCGAAGTCCATCAAGGCCCAAGTCCTCCCAGAATTCACCACTGAGTGGATAGAAGCCCAGCTACCGAACATCCCCGACTTGTCCAACGCATGGACAATGTACTTTGATGGCTCCAAGAAATTCAAGTCAGCCGGGGCAGGAGTCGTACTCATTTCCCCCAAAGGCGACAAGCTCAAGTATGTCTTGCAGATGGACTTCCCGAAGCCGTCCAACAACGAAGCCGAATACGAGGCCCTGATCCACGGCATGCGGATGGCCAAGAACTGCGGCGCCACGCACCTCATGATCTACGGCGACTCCTACCTGGTGGTACAGCAAACCATGAAGTCCTGCGACGCCATCGCTGACAACATGATCGCCTACAGAGACCTCTACAACCAGATGGAAGGAAACTTCGACGGCTGCGAGCTGCGCCACATCGGCCGTGAAAGTAACGAGGAAGCCGACGCCCTAGCTAACATGGGCTCGGACAGGGTGCCAGTCCCACCCGGCGTTTTCCTCGAGTGCATCACGCAAAGATCCATCAAGACTCAGGGTACAGCAAGCACTGCAACCACAAAAGGCGATGTCAACCCGCCAAGCCAGGACAAGGTCCCCATGGAAGTCATGCTAGTCGAAGCCACATGGACAGGACCACACCTGGCATACATACTGCATCAGAAGCTGCCAGCTGACCCAGTCGAAGCAAAGCGCATCATCAGACGCTCCAAAAGTTTCACCGTCATCAACGGAGAACTCTTCAAAAGAAGCATATCAGGAATCCTGCAAAGGTGCATACATCCAGTCGACGGCCAAGCCATCCTACTCGACATTCACTCGGGTACATGCGGACATCACGCAAGCAGTCGGGCACTGGTGGCCAAGGCGCTACGAGCCGGATTCTATTGGCTCACAGCCATGCAGGACGCCGAAGAGCTGGTGAAGAAATGCACAGGGTGCCAGGAGTTTGCCAACAAGCCGCACGCCCCAGCATCAAAGCTCAAAACAATACCACTAGCCTGGCCCTTTGCCCAATGGGGCCTGGACATGGTGGGCCCGCTGAAGAAATCCTCACCCGGAGGTCATACCCACCTCCTGGTCGCAGTCGATAAATTCACAAAGTGGATCGAAGTCGTGCCCATCACAAGTTCGACTGCGTCCACAACGGTCAACTTCATCAGGTCAATCATCTTCAGGTTCGGAGTACCTAACGGGATCATCACCGACAACGGCTCGAACTTCACAGCCGAGGAATTCAAAGACTTCTGCTCAGAGCAGGGGATCAAGATCAACTACGCGTCGGTCTCGCACCCGCAGTCCAACGGACAAGTGGAGAAGGCCAATGGCTTAGTCTGCAACGGCATCAAGAAGCGACTGCGCGTACCCCTAAAACGCGCAGCGGGCGCATGGGTGGAAGAACTGCCATCAGTCCTCTGGAGCCTGCGAACAACGCCGAATAGATCTACCCAGTACACGCCATTCTTCATGGTGTACGGGGCAGAATCGGTCCTCCCCTGCGACATCAAGTTTGACGCACCAAGAGTAGTCGCCTACGACGAGTCAGAAGCAGAGGAGGCACTCGAAGACAGCAGAGACGCCCTGGACGAAGCACGCGACATCGCCCTAGCACGATCAGCCGTGTATCAGCAGGACCTGCGTAACTATCACACTCGGAGGCTGCGACCAAGAGCGTTCGTGGCAGGCGACCTGGTTCTTCGACTCAAGCAAAAGAAGGTGCACAAGCTCGCCTCCCCATGGGAGGGCCCGTACATCATAACAGAAGCAATAGGCAATGGAGCATACCGCCTAAAGGACTCTAAGACAGGAGAGGACTGCAGCAACCCGTGGAACGTAGCACAACTCCGCCGGTTCTACGCCTAGTTCAAAGCAAGCATTGTACAAGGAAGTCAACGCGGCAGGTCTCAGACGCACTCTTTTCCTTACCAGGGTACCTGAGGGGACTGGAGGGTTTTTAACGAGGCGGCCTGTTCGCATGAATCAATAAAGTGATTTGAAGAAAATCTATCTCCTCCTTCCCGTCACTCAAGAAGCTCAAAAATCCTAGGCCGCCACTCGATCCACTCGGGGCTGGCCACACAGGTTGAAATAATAGCTTAGGCTGCTACCCGAACCACTCGGGGGCTACGCCATACAAGCACGACAAAAATCCTAGGTCGCCACCCAAACTACTCGGGGGCTGCGCCATACAGGTTGAAATAAAAGCTTAGGCCGCCACCCAACTTACTCGGGGGCTGCGCCACACAAGCACAGAATCAAAAATCCTAGGCCGCCACTCGACCGACTCGGGGGCTGCGCCATACAGGTCAAGTCCAAAATCCTAAGGCGCCACCCGCAACCCACGGGGGCCGCGCCACACAGGTCACACTTGCAATCCTAGGCTACCACTCGACTTGCTCGGGGGCTACGCCAAACAGGACCCAGAAAAATCCTCGGCCGCCACTCGAACTTACTCGGGGGCTGCGCTGCACAGGTCAAGTTTAAAATCCTAGGTCACCACCCGACATACTCGGGGGCTGCGCCACACAGGTCACACTTGCAATCCTAGGCTACCACTCGACTTACTCGGGGGCTACGCCAAACAGGACTCAGAAAAATCCTTGGCCGCCACTCGAACCTACTCGGGGGCTGCGCTGCACAGGTCAAGTTCCAAATCCTAGGTCACCACCCGACGCGCTCGGGGGCTGCGCCACACAGGTCACACTTGTAATCCTAGGCCGTCACTCGACATACCTGGGGACTGCGCCAGACAGGAATTATTCAAAATCCTAGGCCACCACCTGAACGACTCGGGGGCTGCGCCGTACAGGTCAATTTACAAATCCTCAGTCGCCACCTGATAAAATCAGAGACCGCGGCATACAGGTAACACTTGAAAAACCTAGGCCACTGCTTAGCACACTCGGCAGCTGCGCCACACAGGTCGAATCAGGCACCCTCACTTTCGAGTAAACATATCAATTCTCATTTCTCGAAACAGTGCTATAATCTACTACAACGTATCTATACAAGCAAATTTGCCCTCTATAGCTAACCCTGTGCATCAGACGACAGCTACTTTAGACTGCAGGTTCAGCCTTTGGCGCATCGAGAGGACCTACAAGCCGCTCGCTCAAGTCCTGAACTTGCCGGATAATCCGGCGCGCAGCCGGCAAGGTCTCGTCGAAGTCGTCGTCACCTGGCAGGCCTTCAAGCACCCGCTCAAGCGGAAGATGTGGCCGGTGCATCCGAACGTACGCCAGCGCCGCGTTTGCACCAGCCACAAGCTGAGCGTCGACAACTTCCTTCAGCCCTTCGCCATCACGGAACCTCTCCAGCAAGGCAGACAACCCGTTCGGCTGCGCATTGTGCGGGAAGTACACGCGGTTGACGTGCCAAAGTGTCTTCCGGCAGCTCTCCAGAAGAGAGGCAGCGCGCCACGTTCGATCAAGCATCGTGGCAAGGACGCGCCCCCTCGACTTGTTCACCCAGA
Source organism: Poa annua (assembly GCA_026929855.1). NCBI lineage: Eukaryota > Viridiplantae > Streptophyta > Magnoliopsida > Poales > Poaceae > Poa > Poa annua. The sequence continues at coordinate 258,403,967 of CM049427.1, read as the reverse complement.
ACTGGCGAGCCTCATAGGAGTCGCCGGACGCCTCTCGAGTCACTCGCTCTTCAACGCGAGTCCGCTCGGCCTCCCAATCAGGATTAACATCTGCGCATACGAACTGCAAGTCAGAATGAGAAGGACAAACAACAGCGACGGTAGCCGCCAACATGTTACATACCCTGCAACTGCCGACTGATCAAGTCCATCTCCCCAAGCAAAAAATCTTCACGACGTGAGAACTCCGCCGTGGGATGCGACTCGGAGCGCTGCAACAGCCGCTCCGTATTCTTCAGGGTCGCCTCAAGCTCCACCACCTTGTTCTTCAAGTAGGTGATTACCCGCTGGTCATTTGCACTACGCGGAGGAGCCGGCGCCACCCGACGACGGCGAGCACCCGAAGAGGAAGCCACGCCACTCGGCTCGGCCAAAGGAGAAGGTGGAGCATCATCGCGCATGGCACTCTGTCAGGAATACGCAGAGTCAATACAGAAATGCGACTGCCAAACACAGTTCAACTTCGAAGACAGAAAAAGTCAGCAAATTCAATACTGAAGAGCAAAAGACCCGACAGGGCAATATTCATTACAAACATGGAGTTCAAAATACAAAGCCACAGCGACTGCCGCACCCCTACAACTAGGCCTACTCTAAGGCCGCGGACTGCGACCGGGAACGGCCCTTCCGAGCAGCCGCCTCAGTCGCCTTAGCAAGGGCCCTCTCGAAGAGTGCCACAAGCTGCGCAGCCAGCTGCGAGGCGCGCTCCTTCACGCCACTCAGCGACGCGGTCCGACCATCAGGTTTGCGAGGAAAACCGCTGACGATCTTCTCGAAGTCACCTGGAACTCGGTGGCCTAAAAGGAGCTGGAAGGTGAGCTCGGAGCCGCGTACCGTCTGCGACCGCGTGAAGTTGGCGATGGTGGTCGCGTCCCCAAACGGTGCGGCCAGAGCGTCCACGGTCGCTGGCGGCTGGCTGCCCGGAAAAATGCTTTGATGCACCACGGCCAGGGCTCCGGTCGACTTCTCCAACGCGGCGGAAGACTTCTTCAGAGCATCCGAGGCGTAGGCGCAGACCCGATCGAAGAAGCCAACCGCGGTCGCCAAGTCGACCGTGTCACTCGACGCGTCCTCGGGAGGAGCTCCACCGCAAGTCTCTGCGCCAAAATTCAGTCAGGACAGGAAAAGGAACGAAAACTCAGTAAGCGTCAAGCCGATACTCACCCCCAAGAACAGCGGCGAGTGAAAGGAGGCGACCGATTTGAGTTTTCTCCTGGGCGACCCGCGCCAACTCCCGCTCTTGAGACTCACGAAGAGCCTTCTCCAGCTCATCCACCCGGCCAGTAGCCTGGTCCAGCGAGGAACGCAGTTGGTCCCTCTCCTTCTCCAGGCGAACATAAGCCGCGGCTGCGTCGAGCTGCTGGCGGTAGTACGGCTGAAAATAAAAAGAGCAAGGTATCAATAAAGTTGCGGGCGACTATACTAGTCACCCACACCTTCGGGGGCTACTCCCATCGGGAGCGCTGATCGCGCACCCGATGAGAAATCAGAAACACAAGAAAAACAAGAGAAGACTTACGTGGTCCAGGAGCTCAAGGTCCTCGGCAGCCGAAGGAGGAGCCCGGCTAGTCGAGGCCAGGCCGGCGGCCTCAGCATGCACCTTCTCCACAACCACAGGCGTCTCCAGCCCAGTCGAAGGGCCAGAAGTAAGCTCCGTGTCCCGAAGGGGGGAGCCGACGTTGTCAGAGCGGTGGCTACACCAAAATCAAGAATACAAGACAACTCAACGACGAACCCGCAAAGTACTACTCGAAGGACATGTTGCAAAGAAACTAACCTGGGGGTGCTGGCATCGTCGAAGCTTGACAGAGAGGGCGAGGGCATCCGCGCGAACGATAGAGGCGCTGCAGAGCTGACTGGAGGAACGTTGAGAGGTCCCTCCCAGCCACCCGAAGATTGCGCACCCGGGGACGTCGCCACGGTCTCCTCCTCAGCAACATCCGCACCCCTGGCAGGCGACGACGCGGTGGCAGACTCGCCGCGACTCGGAAGCTTCCGCTTCTTCTTCGCGGGTTCCTCCGCTTCGTCCTCCTCCTCCACCTCATCGCAGGGAGAGTGTGCGGAAGGGATTTCTTCATCCTCATCCTCCTCCTCGACGAACTTCGACTCATCGTCTGGTCCGTTCTCAGGGAGAGGAGGGTAGCTGATGAACAAGGCCCGACCCTAAAGCAAAGTAGACGCAAGTCGAATCAAAATGCAAAGTAGACTCAAAGTCGAACAAGTACAAAAAGAGAGCAAGATCAGACTCACCTCAGGAACGGGATTCGCGGCACCGTAAGGAGCAACGGGGCATTTGACGTTGCAAGCGTCCGCGGCTCGAAGGTTGGTGATGGACCTGACGTTGGCCTCCACCTCCTCGTCATCCAGCGGCTTGTCGCTAACGCCCTCGGCGGCCCACATCGGGTGGGGCCGGGCGCTGAGTGGCTGCACCCGAAGACGGAAGAAGGTGGCCATCAGAAAGACGCCACCCGCCTCACGCCCAAGGGTCTGAGTCAACTCGTGCAGCAGGGTCAGCAGGGGCCGCACAGCCTCCTTCTCCACGGCAGACAGCGGGTGCGCCCAGGCGCCAGTCTTCCGCAGTCCGCGCTTGCCATCGAAGGCGTCCAGTCTGTCGTCGTTCGACTGGACGTAGAACCATCTCCGGCGCCACCCTTGGACGGAGTCCGACTTCTTCATCTGGAAGTACGCGGTATCACCGCGCACCTGGATTCCGAAGCCGCCCACTGGGAAGGTCCGCCCACTCTTCCCTACGTTCTTGCGAACAAGGAAGAGCGACTTCCACAGGCCCCAGTGGGGCGCGACGCCCAGGAAGCACTCGCATAACACGATGAAGCCCGCGATGCTCAGGACGCCATTGGGGGTCAGATCATGGATCTGAACCCCATAGGCGTACAGGAGCCCGCGCACAAAATCGTGCATGGGGAACCCGAAGCCACGCGGAATGAAGTCCGCGAAGCAAACGCGCTCCCCATCGCGGGGAGTGGGAAACACTTCCTTGCCAGGGACTCGTACCTGGACTTCCTCCGCAGGTGGCAGCAGGCCCTGCGCGCGGAGCAGCTCGACATCAGTCTTCTTCGTCGTCGACCTCTGCCAGTCGCCCTCGGGCTTCTTCATCAACCCGGCGTCATCGACAGTGGCGGCGGAGGAGCCAGCAGTGCCCTTCGGCTTGCCCATCGCTTAGGTCGGAGGGTGCGGGGAGAGATTGCTTCGAGCTCGGGACGGCGGCGGCAATGGCAGAGCGCAAGAGGAGAGGAAAAGGCAAGAATAGATTGGAGAAGATGACATCCCAAACGCCAGGGCGCAGTACTTATTCCTCGAGGATCGGCATCTCAACCGTCCATCGCGCAAGGGCTCCGAGCGAAGGCATCCAGCCGTCCACGTGTCGCATGGAGAAGCCAATCGTCGCCGCCAACTTCCTCCACTATGCACGAGAACCGAGGCGTCGTCGTCGTGCCGCGCAAATTTTGCGCTCAGTTCGGGGACGTGACAGCTGTGGGCGTGGTCATCTCTGACAGCGGGGCCCACCACGTCATGTCCCATCGGGCGCAGAGGCGTGCAGCAAAACCGTCATCAATGACGTCAACAAGCCAACGGCTCCGAAACCAACCGAAGAAACTCGACAGATTCATTCGAGTAGAAAGCTTCACAGCTGAAATCAACAAGGTAAGATCAGTCAGTGATCTGAGCACCCGAAGTAACCTTTCGGGTGGCAACACAGTAAGCTCAAGCAGCCGAATCCATCCAACAAGTAAGCCAAAGCAGGCTGAATAGAAGCAAGCTTCACAAGAAGAAGTCAAAGTAATTCGACTGCACAGATTAGTCCCATCGGGAGCGTCTGGTTCGACTGAAGAAATTCGAGTTCAGGCTCAAGATCAAGCAATCCAATGGCGCGTCCAGGAAGAAGGAGTCCTTTGTCCGACTCTGAGACTCGATCAAGCACTCGGGGGCTACTAACGTGGGGCTACCTTGCGGGTAGCCCACGGTGAGGCTACCTGGGCCGCGCCAAGGATGGAAAGGCCCGCAGAAGGCCCACTCGGGGTATCTCGTATCCTAGTCCAACTCGGTTAGGACTTTAACCTACCGTATCTGTACCAACAACCCGAGACCTGGCTGCCTATAAAGCCAGGAGGGTTGCCCGTCCTAGAGGACACGCACGCTCAGAACCACAAACCCTAGCGAGATCGCAATCTCGCCATTGTAATCGCTACTCGCATCAATAACCAGACAAGCAGGAGTAGGGTGTTATCCTCCGGGAGCCCGAACCTGGGTAAACCTCGCTTGTCAGCCGTCGTGATCACCTTGCACTCTCCTCTCTCCCCATCAATCAACCCGGGGTGCACAACCCTGGGACTTGCCGAGCCAGAACCTCGTCAACAAGAAGGCAGAAATGTTGTGTTGAGCCGGATCAACCAAATCAGGAGGCTGGCGCATATATACGTCTTCCTCCAAAAGAAGAATTACAAAAAAAAGTCCCGCTACAGTGATTCATTTCTTGTTACAGCAGATCTAACCACCAAAACAGTACAAGAAGTCCAACTGCTTCAAAAGTGACGCCTCCAAGAAGGGAACATTGTTTAAAGCCCTTAGCAACCAGACGGACCTTGTATGGCCCAATCGAATCATGTGCATGTTCTTGACCTTGTTGTTTGCAGCAAGTTGTAGTCGTTCGTGTACTCAATGTTTTGCCTTGATCTATAAAAAATATGGTACACTTAATTTTGGCATACGCTGGAAAAGAAAGCCGTAATTTCCGTTGAATTGTAGACGTTTTTGGAAGTTTTGCTAAAGCTACAGAATCTGCTGTCATGCTTGTAGTGTATTTTTCTAGAGAATAGTTTCCATGTATTGAACTCTCCTGCTACTTTGAGAGCAAGGGGGTTTCAGTGGGGCGAAGGACGGAGGAGAATGGTCGGAAGGATAATATGGGTAGGAAGGATTATACGCGCAAGTAGATACCTGGAAGCACCAAGATAAAAAAAATAAGTGAGATTGCCATTAGCTAAAAAAAATGCAATCATGTGTATTTGATTCTATACATGGATATAACCTCTAGAGGCTTTTTTACTTAAAGATTTATCGTTCCCAAGTACATGTAGAGTCACACTGACTTGATCCACTATGTCATTTTGAATCAGAGATTGAAGTTATATTTGTTGTTAATTTTTTTAAGGAGATGGTTGTTGTTATTTTTCCAGCATAGAAATGTGTATTTGATGTTTGGTTTTTTTTTAAAGAATAAGACGATTAAAATATTTCATGTATACGTAAATAGTTTCCTGAAAAAAATATGTCTTCCTTGTCACGTGCGAGCATGTTTACTAGTTAAGACAAAATTTGTCATAATGACGCCTTATATTTGTTCCAAATTTAGGTGTGCTGGCTACTAGAGATGCTTAGCTCAATACTTAAATATGCATGGTAATTAAACATGAATGAAGATTATTTTCCCAGCAGTACATAGTACGGTAGTAGCCTAGTCTCTGTAGGAGTACTACGAAGGCAGAAGAAAATCATGCATGATTATCTTTACGAGTTGGTATGGTACGTACCTCTCTCCAGGAGCGAGCGAGAGATCAGACGGTCTGTCAGGACGTGGTCCTGCTGCCTCGCCCGCCTGACTGCTAGCTACGGTTACGATTGGGCTACGGCCGCCGCGTGCAGGTCAGCATTCATGCGCCATGCGTCCACGCACACGCACTGCCGACGAGATCTCCGCGCACGGCCGTCGCGATTCAAGTGTGTCGGGCGGCCACAACCATCCTCCAACTCTATCCGCATCCATGGTGGGTGCCTCGAGGTCGCCATTCACGCGCCCGCCTTGGCTGACACCTCCATTGTCTCTCCTCGGCTAGGTTTCCGTCCGCTGCATCTCCCCTTTCGCCTACGACGAGGAAGAGGATGAGCAATCGGAGATCGAGGGTTCGACAAGGAGGAGCCGGCCGCCAAAGCACCAGCGGCTATGGGGCAGGAGGAAGGGGCAGTTTCCAGCGGTCTCAAGAGTGCCTAATTTTTCACCTTTTCTCTCAATCGATTTGCTATTCTGCTTCCGACCAAATGCAACCAGTAAACGGTATAGTGGATAGACCAAATTAATATAAATCACCAAAGAGATTTAGATTAATTGCAAAAGGAAACTGCATATTATAACCCAGCTGGTTCAATGCATGATTCAAATATGAAAACAAAATGTAACAAACGAATGTAGAAATGGAAGTCAGTCTTCCATGTGTAGCTTAGGGAATCAGTGGGGGCCAATGACAATATAAATGAGATTAAATTAAGAAATTGGTGAGATATACGTTTGGAGTATAAGGACATTCTCATGATGCATGAATGGTATAAATTTGTATCTTTTTATAAAGTATGTGAGCATTCATGTACATATGCTGACATGTGTTGCGAGAAATGTATGAAATGTATGAACCGTAGCAACGCACGAGCATTCAACTAGTTGATGTAAAACAGATTGCAGAAACATCAGATCTTGGATCTTGGGAAGGACACTGCTTCTCGAAGGAGCTCTTCCGAGAGCCTCTGCACCGAAGTGCACGAGGACCCACTCATGTTCACTGCCTTTCAGCACAATGTCATCATCTCCATGGCATTGTCCCTCGCCTTCATCCCTTCCTCGCCACCGGCCATGAAGACCTCGTCACTCGCTCCAGCTCGGCTGTCTCAACGAAGTTGTCCCGTTTCCCGTCCACCTTCATTGGTAAGGCCACACCCATGTAGGAGACCAACGTGAAGGCGTTGAAATGTTGCTCGGCGCCGAGCGGCCACGGCAGCATCGACACGCCGAACCACAGGCTCTCCAACATGGAGTTCCATCCGCAGTGGGTCACGAAGCCTCCAACAGAGGCGTGAGCTAGTATCTTCTTTTGTGGCGCTCTCTTGGGCCACACATGCCCTCTCTTCTCTGTCTTCCCCAAGAAACCCTCTGGCAGTACCTCTCTGAAGGAGCTTCTCGGAGAGCCTCTGCACCGGCGCGCAAGAGGACCCGCCCTTGTCCACTGCCTTCCGGCAGAGCACCATCATTTCCATGGCCTTGTCCCTCACATTCTTACCTTCCTCGCCACCGTCCATGAGAGACCTCGCCGCTCGCTCCAGCTCCGCCGCCTCAACGAAGTTGTCCTGTTTCCTGTCCATCTTCATCGGTAAGGCCACACCCATGTCGAAGGCCAATGTGAAGGCGTTGATGCTGCTCGGCGCCCAGCGGCCACGGCAGCATCGGCACGCCGAACCATAGGCTCTCCAAGATGGAGTTCCATCCACAGTGGGTGACGAAGCCTCCAACGGAGGCGTGAGCTAGTATCTCCTTCTGTGGCGCTCTCTTGGGCCACACCAGCCCTCTCTTCTCTGTCTTCACCAAGAAACCCTCTGGTAGTACCACTCCGAGGTTTGCATCTGTGAGGTTTTTTGCGCCGTGAGCAGTGTTCACTGGGAGCAGGGGCGATTTTACCAGGTAGGCTTCGCATGGCTCAAGCATACCCTCTAATTTTGCCCAAAAAATGTCGGACATACGTGCTACAAATACTTACGTATGGATTAGAGCTTGTATGGATTAGAGCTTGTTCCGTTCCTAGGTTTAGCCAGTAAGAACAAAAATTAATGTTGTCGTGATCCCCTATAATTGTGGATATAAGTAGTCATATTATCTTTATCTTTAGTAATATTTAATGGTTTATGTTTAAGTTGTGGTGTTATTCTTCTATGTCCCGTCGGTTCTTCAATGGACATTGCAGAGGTGTCCAATAGGGTTTATATCGAACACGACATCTGCTTCGGGACCACGCGGAGGAATTTCCCCACAGCCCTTTCTGATGCAAGTTCATCACCAAGAACTGAAACTGCGTTCATCACACCAATGAGTCTCATGGAAAATTCGTCGATGGTCTCTCCGTCCTTGAACCGGAGTAACGACATGCAAGATGGCCCTATGCGATCGGCATGGTAGTCGCCATCATACATGTTCGCGCCGACCTCGATCACCGTCCACCATCCTCGCGCTCGCGCCTGTAGAATGACGAGAGCCCAACTCAACCTAGTTCATCCTCATCAGCATCGGGTACTGAGTTGATCCGCCCGCATCTCTCTGAGTGCACGATCGACTATCCACTACGGGAGTGGCAGCTCATCCTGACGGCAATTATAAATCCGACGGTCAAATTTCGGGGCCGTCGACGTCACAACGTAACACCGACGGCTCGCGAAACACCGTCGGCCTCAATGTCCCGTCGGCGTTCTAGTGGTGAGCCCGACGGCCACCGTCGGCGTCAAAACACCGTCGGACTACTCCCCCGCGTGGGCGTCCGGACGCAGAAATCTGACGGCGCCGTAACCACCCACACTAAAGCCGACGGCAATACCGTCAGGCTCAATACACTATTTTCCAGATTTTCTTAAAATATTAGATTACATTCAAAAATATTATTTGTAGGGGTACTAAATCACAATAAATAACATAAGAACTAATTTGTACAAATATTGTGATCAAATGTGGCCATAATATAAGGACACATATGCGGGTATCTCCGGGGTTTTGTTGTGGCGGGGTTCCAGAACTTAGAGGTGAAAACCCCCGTTTCGGGTGTCGGGCATAGAATCGTGCGACGGAACACATGAAATGTTTGTTTTTTATGGTCTAATATACCAGCCTAACACAATCAAGTAAAAAAAAATCATGCGTCTACCCCCTCCCGGCGCCGTTTAGAGGGGTAGATCGACATGTCAGACTTTTCTCCAGCGGGAGTAGTGTTTCGCCGTAGAGTGGGTCTGGAGCGCCAAGACCCCATAAAAACTTTCATAGACACCTAAACTATGTATACTAGTGTGTTGGTAGTTTATGCGAACCAAGATACATCTCCGAGGTGTGACCCGCTTCACTGACCCCTCTTACTCCGTAGTAAGTTCTTACACTTAGATGTGAAAACCCCGTTTTGGGTGTCGGGCATGAAATCGTGCGACGGAACACATGAAATGTTGGTTTTTTATGGTCCAATATACCAGCCTAACACAACCAAGCAAAAAAATTCACGCGTCTACCCCCTCATGGCGCCTTTTAGAGGGGTAGATCGACATGTTAGACTTTCTCCAGCGGGAGTAGTGTTTTGCCATAGAGTGAGTCCGGAGCGTCAAGACCCCTTCAAACTTGCATAGACCCCTCAACTATGTATACTAGTGTGTTGGTAGTTTGTGTGAACCAAGATACATCTCCGAGGTGCGACCCGCTTCACTGACCCCTCTTACTCCGTACTAAGTTCTTGCACTTAGAGGTGAAAACCCCCGTTTCGGGTGCCAGGCATGGAATCGTGTGGTCCAATATACTATCCTAACACAACCAAGCAATAAAATTCATGTGTCTACCCCCTACCGGCGTCGTTTAGAGGGGTAGATCGACAGGTCAGACTTTTCTCTAGCGGGAGTAGTGTTTCGCCGTAGAGTGGGTCCGGATCGTCAAGACCCCATCAAAACTTGCATAGACCCCTAAAATATGTATACTAGTGTGTTGGTAGTTTGTGGGAACCAAGATACATCTCCGAGGTGCGACCCGCTTCACTGACCCCTCTTACTCCGTAGTAAGTTCTTGCACTTAGAGGTGAAAACCCCGTTTCGGGTGCCGGGCATTGAATCGTGCGACGGGACACATGAAATGTTTGTTTTTTATGGTCCAATATACGAGCCTAACATAACCAAGCAAAAAAGTTCATACGTCTACCCCCTCCCGGCGCAGTTTAGAGGGGTAGATCGACATGTCAGACTTTTCTCCAACGGGAGTAGTGTTTCGCCGTAGAGTGGGTCCAGAGCGTCAAGACCCCATCAAAACTTGCATAGACCCCTAAACTACGTATACTAGTGTGTTGGTAGTCAGTGGGAACCAAGATACATCTCCGAGGTGCGACCTGCTTTACTGGCCCCTCTTACTCTGTAGTAAGTTCTTGCACTTAGAGGTGAAAACCCCTGTTTCGGGTGTCGGGCATGAAATCGTGCGACGGAACACATGAAATATTTGTTTTTTATGGTCCAATATACCAGCCTAACACAACCAAGCAAAAAAAATCATGCGTCTACCCCTTTCTGCCGCCGTTTAGAGGGGTAGATCGACAGGTCAGACTTTCTCCAGCGGGAGTATGGTTTCTCCATAGAGAGGGTCTGGAGCGTCAAGACCCCATAAAAACTTGCATAGACCCCTAAACTATGTATACTAGTGTGTTGATAGTTTGTGTGAACCAATATACATCTCCGAGGTGCGACCCGCTTCACTGACCCCTCTTACTCCGTTTCGGGTGCCGGACATGAAATCGTGCGACGGAACACATAAAATGATGATTTTTTATGATCCAATAAACCATCCTAACACAACCAAGCAAAAAATATCATGTGTCTACCCTATCACGGCGCCGTTTAGAGGGGTAGATCGACAGGTCAGAGTTTTCTCCAGCGGGAGTAGGGTTTCGCCATAGAGGGGGTCCGGAGCGTCCTTGTGCAACTATGTTTGTGCGTGTGTTTAGTTCGAGACATGTAGTTAGGTTAGGATAAATATTAGTCATTAGTATACATTGAGTTGTTTGACTGTTTGAGCTTTTCTGCTATTATTTTTGTGGTTTCTAATTATTATTTAGATGAGCTCCTACTCAGCGAGCTTAACAGTAACTGGTAATTAGAAAATTGCAATAGATTAATTTTATAAAAAATTGAATTGACTTTTTTGGAAAAAAAAGAAAGTCTAAGCCCGACGGTAATGCCGTCGGGCTAGCTTCTGCACCAATCAAGTCAAACCGGGCACGGGATTGGGTCTGATTCCCCATCGATCTACCCAATCCCGTGTCGCCCTCCCGCACGCCGCCCCGCCGCCGCCCTCCCGCACGCCCGCACCACGCCACCGCCCTCCCGCACGCCGCCCTCCCGCACGCCCGCACCGCGCCGCAGGCCGACGCGCGCCGCCTGCACGACGCCCGCAGGCCGCCACGCGCGGCCCGCACCTCGCCGCCGTCGCCTGCACCTCTCCGCCGTCGCTCGCACCTCGCCGAAAATCCCCTCCCAGGGCACCTCCCCCTCCCCGAGCACCACCTCCTCCCCGAGCACCTACTCCTCCCCGAGAACTTCCTCCCCGAGCACCTCCTCCCCGAGCACCTCCTCCGGCCCCGACTTCGACCACCTCCCGGTAATTTTTTGAATTAGAATTAGTGCTAATAATGCTACTGTTAGTGCTACTGTTAGTGGTGGGGTCAGTTCTAGGATTAGTGCTAGGGTTAGTTTTATAGTTATTAATAGTTTTAGATTTAGTTGGTAATGTAAAATATGACAATATAGTTGCTAGTATTAATCTGCATTATATTTTATCTTGTAGGTTTCTCGGAGCCGCCGTCGTCTCGTAGCTGCCGCCGTCTCGGAGCCGTTGTCGTGTTCGTGTTGTTCTACTATTTCCTCTACAGCGGAGGGTGAGATAAAACTCCTTCTCCTCTCTTGCATTTTTATGTTCTAGATATTAGTTTCACGTCAAGCCACGTAACGTAGGTGTCTTTTCCCGTCCGAAAGCGTTACGCGGATAAATATGCGTTAGAGGTCAGCATATTATGATGCGTAACGCTTCGGCATTTACGGGACAGTCGGCGTATGCGTAGTTGGGTACGTTCTCTGTGTTCTGCTCCGGTCCGAGTCAGGATTTCGGTAGTGCCTTCCTGTTGTTCTCCGGATGCACATCCTCTCGGTTTTTTGCTGAGACGTGTATCGGGAGAGCAGGGGGGAGGTGCTGCCAAAATTCTGTCTCAGATCGGGGTAGAGCATGGAGAACGTACTCAATCTACGGATCCGGTGGCTGCTAGGAGGCTATCCTATTAGAGATGTAGGATGATGCACGCGTTTTCCCCGGTAGAGAATATCTTGTATTTAGTTTAATGCCATTTATTTGATATCAAATGCTATTTTTGCTGTTATTACCTCTAAGGGCAGATGGCTGATGGTGAGTGGTTGTACAGTGGTCGTATTAGTAGGACTGACATGACAGCTGAGTGGCAGTGGAAAACTGAATATTATGTGAAGGACGCACACCGTGGTTCTAAGACAGTTCGTCCGCTTTGCCCTTCTGCTCAGTGCAACATGAATAACCGTCAGGGTAGCTTAGAGATGACAAAACACCTTTGGCTTTACGGATATATGCCAAACTTTAACATGCAAATCAACTTTCCCGAGAGTGACCGTGTTAGAGAGGTGGTGATGCGGAAACACATCGATGGCAATGCCCACGATGGCATTGCAAACATGCTTGTTGATCTTCACTATGCAAATCAGGCACATTCGCCACCTCCAGAAGATCCGTATGAACAGGAGGAATCGGATTTACCGGATGAACCAGAGGAAACCGTGAAGGCCTTCCTTGAAATGATGGCCACCGCGAAAAAACCTCTTTATCCGGGTGCAGAAGTCTCTTAGCTTGATGCCATATCGCAACAGTTAGCTGATAAGGCCAAACACGGCCAAACCCGATCAAGCTTTGAAGATCATTTGAAAACAATGGGTAACATGCACCCTAAAGGACATTGTCTGCCTCGTACCATGTAGGAGTCGAAGAAAATCATGAAATCGCTTTGCATGGATTATGAGCAGATACATTGTTGTCCTAAGGGTTGCCTTCTGTTTCGGAAAGAGTTTGTGAATCACACTCACTGTAGCAAGTGTGGGGCCTCTAGGTATGTAGAGGTGAAGGGCGCCGAAGGTGAAATGGTGCAGACGAAAGTTGTTGTAAAGATTCTTCGGTACCCATTCATAAAAAGGATCCGGCGCCTTTATATGGATGAGGAGACTGCCAAACAAATGACATGGCACAAGACGGGGAAGAGATACCCTGATATTAATGATAAAAAGAAGAAGATGAAACACCTGGCTGATGGTGAAGCGTGGAAACATTTCGACAGAGCATACCCTGATAAAGCTCGAGAGTCTCGAAATGTCAAAATTGCGATAGCAACCGATGGTTTCAATCCATTCGGTATGTCGGCTAGGTCGTACAGCTGTTGGCCCCTGTTTGTTATGCCGCTCAATCTCCCTCCCGGAGTCTTAATGCAACACAAGACCATATTGTTGTCTCTGATCATTCCGGGGCTTGAATATCCGGGGAAGAATTTGAGTGTGTACATGCAGCCGCTAATCGATGATTTGGGACATTCTTGGGCACACGGCACATGGACATATGACCGGACAACGAAGAAAAACTTCCGCATGACAGTTTGGTACCAGTATTCCATGCATGACCTACCCGGGTATGCCCTATTCCGCGGACATTGTACAGCTGGAAAGATGCCATGCCCAGTGTGCAGGCATGCTCTTATGTTCGTATGGCTGAAGAAGGGTGGCAAGTATTCTGCCTTTGACAAGCATCGACAGTTCCTCGAAGAAGGTCTAGATTCAGAGAGGACAAAAAACACTTCTTGAAAGACAAAGTTGCCAGTGAAGTAAACAAGATACCAACGTTTGATGGTAAAGTTGTTGATGCAGAGCTACGTGCTCTAAATCCTAAGACCAAAGGCAAAGGTTTTATTGGATATGGTGAGACGCACAACTGGACTCACATACCAGGTTTGACGCAACTCCCCTATTACAAGGACCTCAAACTTCCTCATAACATCGATGTGATGCACAACCCTAGACATTCCTAAGAAGACGAAGGACAATGTCAAGGCTAGGGTCGATCAAGAGAGGCTTTGCGACAGAATAAAACTAAACATGCAGCTTCCTGAGGGCAATTGAAGAAATTGGGTCAAGCCAAATGCTGACTTCTGCCTTCTAGCTTCCCAAAAGAAGGAGGCATTCAATTGGCTCAAACACAATGTGAAGTTCCCAGATGGTTCTTGCTCTAACATGAGTAACGGAGTCAATTTAACAACGGGCAGAGTCAACGGACTTAAGAGTCATGACTATCACATATGGATTGAGCGAATAATGCCGGTGATGCTTCGAGGCTATCTCCCTGATCGTGTTTGGCGGCCACTTGCGGAGTTGAGCCATTTCTTCCGCACGTTGTGTGCCAAAGAAATATGTCCGGAAATGATGAAAAGACTTCATGAGAAAGTCCCATAGTTGATATGCAAGTTAGAGATTATATTTCCGCTAGGCATGTTTACTCCGATGGTACATCTCATATTGCATCTATCTAACGAGGCATTATTGGGGGGTCCGGTTCAGAACCGTTGGCAGTTTTGTATAGAGAGAATATTTAAGAATATGCGAACCAAATGTGGAAACAAAAATCATAGTGAAGCATGCATAGCCGATGCATATATCATCGAGGAGGTGTCAGATGTATCTACAACATACTATCCAGAAGATTTTCCCATTATGCATAATCCGCTCTCTCGGTACAATACCGATAACCCCAGCTATAAACCCAAGCTTCATCTCTTTCAAGGCCAAGGCGGTAAGTCTGGTGGTCAACATATTTACACCGTGATGGAGCAGGAGTGGGAGGACATCATGCTCTATGTGTTGATGAACATAGATGAAGTAGAGGATACATTTGTGCCTCAATTTCTGGATGAGGAGTGGTTGGGAACAGAAAATCCTACTGTGTCGGAATTTAATACTCTTTTAAGGAAGGGTGCCCCCAGAAGGAAAAATTGTGTGGCTTGGTTCATGGAAAAAGTAATTTCTAACTCACCCCTTGTCTATTGTAGTTTATGTTAACACGAAACTGACAATTTTGACTAAACTTGTAGGTAAATCAACAGAAAACATCTATGACAGATGAATTGAGATGGGTTTCGCAGGGTTTCGACCCTAAGGTGGCGACTTATGAAAAGTATGATGTGAAGGGGTATCGTTTCCATACCGAGAAACACCAAAATACTCGTCCAAATGCGAAAACAGTAAATACTGGAGTGTTTACTGGAGGTCGAAATGAGGATGAGTACTATGGAAGGTTACAGAACATATATGAGGTGAAATTCGATAAAGGGGCCCATCCTCTCACTCTTGTTGTGTTCAAGTGCCATTGGTTCGACCTAGTGGTTGGACTAAAAAGTACCCCTTCCATTGGTTTAGTGGAAGTGAGGCCTTCAACCACCTATAGCGGGTCCGATGTATTTGTTGTGTCTAACCAGGCAACACGAGTTTATTATCTACCCTACCCATGCCAGAACGAGGAACTACAGGGTTGGGAAGTTGTGTTCAAGGTATCTCCACGTGGTAAGCTACCCAAAGCCTCAGCAGCAGTACTTCGAGCAGCAGTACTTCGGGGTGGACTTGGAGCTGCAGAACGATGAGGACCCGGAGCAGCCCGTTGACGAGGACCTGGAGCAGCACGCCGAGGAGGAGGAGGAGGTATGCTGTTTTCTCCTATTCCTACCACTTAGTTTTGTTCACTTACATTTTATTTGAACTCTAATTTGCATTTTAATTTTAATTTGCAGCACGAGGGGGAGGAGCTTGGGCCCTTGTAGACTCGAGGAATAAAGAATCTTCCAAGAAGATCAAGATCTCAAGAGGGAAAAATTCTTATTAAGTCGGTCAACAAAAAGGAAGTGGCTATCTCTTGATCATATAAGTATGTCGCTAACTCTCCTTGCATACTAATATTGTCTTTTCATGTGCAGCAATTTTCAAGTCATCACCGGTTCGGTAAATCTTCCAGGTGGTGTACTTGTGGGCCTTCTGAAGAGGCATTGGCCAGGCCTCTACAAGGAGAATCCTGAGGATCCAAATTCTCTGAAGAAGTTAGCCATGAGGTGGGAGGACTACAAGGCCGCTCAGGGCTCCGGCTACATGGAGACTGTGGAGGGTGAGGGTTTTAAGCCTAGCTGTGCAGAGGTTGTGGTTCACAAGTTCTGGGTAAGAACTTTTCTATTGTGTTTTGTTAACTTGTGATTCTCAACCATAGTTTTGTTAACTTGTGATTCTCACCATAATAAGATTGTTTACATGATTTTAGGAGTTCTATTGCGTAGCTCCCGAGCACGAGCACAAGAGCCACAACTATCGCTCAGTTCTACGCCGAGAAAGGCAAGAGATACAACAAGAAGAAAATCCTTGAGCTCAAACTTGCTGAGAAGATGTCCCACGAGGATTTCATGGGGGTAATGAAATTTTCTTTTTATTCCATGTCCATCGTAAAGTGCATTGTCTGTTCTTCACTTGAGATGTTGACTTGAGATGTTTTCATATTAAGATTTGTCCAAAGTGGGCTATGGGAAAGAAGGATGGCTGGGAGAAACGGGTGGACATGTGGACCGGGAAAGATCTAGATTTCAAGGCCAAGAGCATTCAAAACAGTCTCAATCGCGGCCATGAGGGAACTCACTGTCAAGGGAACCGACACTTCTACCACTACAAGGATCATCAGGTATATATATGGAACAACCTACTCGTTTTTCCTGGCAGTGTTTCCTTTTTAATGCATACCATTTGTTGTATGTATTTTAGATGACCGCTAATGAAGGGCGGGACATGGGAGAGTGTGAAGTGTGGCAATTGGCTCATAAGAAGAAGGTGGTCAAGAACAGCGATGATCCATACTATGGCACAACCACCGATAACCTTGAGGAGTACAAGACCAGGTTTATTTTTCAAGATCATGTTTACTAAATGCAAGCAAGAAATAATTTGTACTTACTAATTGTTTACTTGTTATGAATGCCATCAGGTACAAGGAGCTTAATGGACCGGATTCTGACCCCGTTAAGGAGCCAGTCGACGAGAAGGTCGTGTTTCTCGCAGGACATGGAAGGCCACATGGCCGCTTCGGGATGTTTGACACGGTGATCGAGCCTACCACCAACTACACACGTGTCAAATCAATCACTGGTGTTTCTGTTCCACCCCGTGCACCGCATGCTAGAGCCGCCCGTGTCGTGGACCATGTAAGCTTTCTCTCATTTTTCTTCTTTATTCTTAGTTCCCATTCATATATGTGTATGCTCATGAGATTCACTATGTCATATTTAAGGAAATGGAACAAGCCTGGCAAAAGGCTCAGGATGCTTGGATGCAGCAGATGCAGGATCATTCGGCGGCTGTGTATCAAGCTCAGCAGTCGCATCAGTTTGCCTATATGACGGTGAGTTGTGGTCCATCCAATCTACTAGCCAATAAATTTCATTGTACGAGTTTGTCCTTCATAATGCATGGCATATAAACTCACTTGCAGGCGCTTACTACGGCAATGAGAGATGGTACTCCACTACCCGAGCCAGTACCGGCTCCGCCACCACCGTCGTACCCTCCACGGTCGTGGTACGACGATTTCGTCGCACACTACACCCAGACGACTCTTGTTAGTACTTCACCAAAGATTCATTAAGTCATTTTTTGTACATCTAGATATTTACACTTAGTCATATTTTGTTCAATCATGTAGGGATCATCTTCTTCGCGGGCACTGGCTCCGTTTGGTCGAGCTTCTGCCTCACCTATGGTCACTCCGGTTCACTCACAAGGTCCTATCCCGGGTGCTTCTACCTCGCTGACTCGATCACCCCACCACGAGAGCTGCGAGGCGCGTCGACAATCGCCGAACCCGGTTAGTTCATGAAAAACTCTGACATAAACCAACCATAGACTTAGAACTATTTTTCACGATTCAGTTTGGACTTAGAACATTTCTATGAATTTGGACTTAGAATGTTTGCATGAATTTGGAATTAGAATGTTTGCATGATTTTGGACTTAGAACGTTTGCATGAATTTGGACTTAGAACATTTGCATGACTTTGATCATTTTTCGTTGCATGAATTTGGACATAGAAGGTTTGCATGACTTTGATCATTTTTCCTTGTATGAATTTGGACTTGATACATTTGCCATGCTAACCGGAGATCCTTTTCATTTTGTATTGATCATGCTCTTGGCGGTGGACTTCGTGGTTGAGAGTTCCTTCGGAGAGATGTCGCTTCATGAGCTTGTAATTCATCCGTGTAGAAACCGTGTGGAAGTTTATGTATGGTACTTGATCATGTAGAAACGTGTGATATAGATGATGTTTGTGTGGATGTTTACGTGATGATTTTTGTTATGTTGTGTGAACAATTTGAGCTATATAATGTGCCGTATTCAAATGTGTTAGAATTATATGTGAATCTGTGCCTAGAAAAAAATTGAAATTTGCAGTGAATAATTAAAACGCAGCAAAATGCTGCTGTTTTTTCACGCCGTGGTGAGCCCGACGGTAATGCCGTCGGCGTACTGTTATACTGCATTATCGGGCCGTGGTGAGGCCGGCGGTATTACCGTCGGGCTCACTGTGTGGCCTGTGCTCGACGGAGCTGCCAGCAGCTGACGTGTGTGTCCTTTGTCCGACGGCATTGCCGTCGGGCTAGGTGCCGTCTAACGAACGGAGCGCCGTTTACACATTTCGTGCGCCGACGACATTATGAGCCCGACGGCCGAAAAACACCGTCGACGTAGTGCACGAGCCCGACAACATTTACGAGCCCGTTGTCGCCAAGAGTTTCCATTCTGATCCCGACGGCAAATACCGTCGGGTGCGCTGTTACTCCTGTAGTGATCATAACTTGGGAGTGCTCGTCTCTAATGCGGCCGCTAGCAACCGACGCGTCATGTCTTCCTTTCTTGCCCGACGATGAAGACCTGGACTGTGTCACCTGCTCTGCTCCTCTCCTTCCTTCACCCCCGCCTTCATCTTCTCATCTCCCTTCTTCGCATCTGCTTACGTCATCAATCCATAATTAGGGAGCAGTAGGCTCTGATTCCAATTGTTATCACGAACAGTGGATGGCTCTGAAGAATGAAGGTGGAAGAAGACATGAGAGGTTTTGTGCCGCTCAAGCCACTGCAGCTTTTCTGTTGTATATATTTCCTCTTATTTTGTATCGGATACAAAGCAAACATAAAACCAAAAAAAAAAAACAGATAACCGAACCCTCTAACGAATCGTGCCATCCCACGACTCAAGGATCACGATCCCCATCTCTCTCGATCGGTGACACACCACTCGGGCAACGCACGAACAGACTCCAAACACGACTGACGAAATTCAGAAGAAAAAAAACAGTAAACTAAAACCCTACCGCCGTGGCCGACAAGGTTTATGTAACATAACAGTAGGTAGGCATGCATGAAGGAAACCCTGCATGATTATTGAAGTAGTAAAACGGCCGGAGCGCGCGCAGAAACATCAGATCTTGGGCAAGGACACTGCTTCTCGAAGGAGCTTCTCGGAGAGCCTCTGCACCGACGCGCGAGAGGACCCGCCCTGCTTGTCCACTGCCTTCCGGCACAGCACCATCATTTCCATGGCCTTGCCCCTCGCATTCTTACCTTCCTCGCCACCGGCCATGAGAGACCTCGCCGCTCGCTCCAGCTCCGCCGCCTCGACGAAGTTGTCCCGTTTCCTGTCCATCTTCATCGGTAAGGCCACGCCCATGTCGAAGGCCAACGTGAAGGCGTTGAAATGCTGCTCGGCGCCCAGCGGCCACGGCAGCATCGGCACGCCGAACCACAGGCTCTCCAAGATGGAGTTCCATCCGCAGTGGGTGACGAAGCCTCCAACGGAGGCGTGAGCTAGTATCTCCTTCTGTGGCGCTCTCTTGGGCCACACCAGCCCTCTCTTGTCTGTCTTCCCCAAGAAACCCTCTGGGAGTACCTCTCCCAGGTTTGCATCGGTGAGGTCTTTTGCGCCGTGAGCAGTGTTCGCCGGCAGCCCGCGCAGGACCCACAAGAAGCGTTGCCCGCTACGTTCCAGGCCGTGTGCTATTTCGTGCACCTGCGGCG
Organism: Poa annua; assembly: GCA_026929855.1. Lineage (NCBI taxonomy): Eukaryota > Viridiplantae > Streptophyta > Magnoliopsida > Poales > Poaceae > Poa > Poa annua. Next base: position 258,384,211 of record CM049427.1, on the reverse strand, counting down.
TGCTCAGGAACCCTTTGCCCCCAAAGCAGAGGAACAGCACGGAGGCCGGAGGCTGTAAGTCGAGCCACCGCACGCACTCGTGGTCCTCCTGATCAGCATCAGCTTCAGCTTCAGCGGGCGGCGTCAGCGCGAGCACAGGCCCGATCGGGTACACTACCGGCGGGGCTCCAGGTGTGCACCGGCCGTCGGCGATGGCGGCAAGGACGCGCGGCTCCAACTCGGCTGCTGTGTTGACGATGATGCCGTTGGCTTCCACGTAGCGCCTGCCGGTGTACACTACCCACTCGTAGGTCGAGGTCTTCCTGTCCAGAAATGTGTCCGGGAGGACGGACGGTGGCACCGGTCGTGGAAGCCCGGGCAAATCCAGCAGAGTGCCTTGTTCGAACTCCACGTCCACCTCCTCGTGGAGAGCCGGAGAGCGCAAGAGGAGCGCCAACATCGCAGCGCCGGACGCAAAGTACACGTAGGCCGGAACGCGGAGCTCGCGGGACACGTCTAGCGCCGGCGTGCAGAAGATGTCGAAGACGAGCGCGGCGACGGGACAGGCCAAACCCGTTATGGCGGCGTGTAGATGGGGCCCGTGGAGCTGCACTACGCGTGAGATGAATTCCTCGATGCCCGAGTGGTCAGTCGGGAGCTTCACGTCCGGGAGGTGGTGGAAGCGAACGTCAGGGTCGCCTGCGGCTTCCACTTGCGTATGTGTTCGGAGATGGTGGCCGCCGCCTGGGCGGTCGGCGCCGGCATGAGAAGCACGGTAAGGGATAAGGCCCCCCCGACGCTGCTGCTGCTGGCGAGCAGCTGCTTCCCGGCCTCTATCATGGGCATGAAGTGGCCGGCACCCCAGACCGGCAGTAGGACAATGGTCGGCTTTGCCATTGATGATTCACAGTCTTCAGCTAGCGCTGGTTACTAGCTCCTCGATCTTCAGGAAGCAGCTTTGCTTGTAATGAAATTAGTCGCTGGAGTAGGTCTCTTCTTATAGTACTCCACTCCGGAGCAGATTGCACAGAGAAACGACTAGCTCTTATTTTTACTACATGCAATGCAACTGCTGGAGTATTCAATTTCTTTTTTCGATAAAGAAGTACTGTATTCAATTTGTACGGGAAGGAAAGACGATGTCATTGCGATCGGACGCTAGGAGCTAGCGCCGTCTATTCCACCTAAATCGATCGGACGGACTAGAAATAAAAGATGAGATCATCCTTATCTCCAGCCAGGATTTGAACATTGGGGGGCCACGAGACAATGACTAAATTTTCTGTATATAAAATAAATTATCTCTCTCTATATATATATAATATATCGCTGTACACACTATAAAACATTCTCGATCGAACCATAATATACTTGATAATAAATGCAAGGGTAATTCGACTTGTGTTTTTATCCAAATATAATTGAACCATAACAAAAAATACTTAGACTTCATGCCAACATCTTGAATTGTGTCTCACCCTAATCGTTTTGGCTTGGCCAGTTGGCCCGTTCACGTACCGCAAGCGTGCTGGGCTATTCGGAATAGGCTACGTGCTAATGACCGTACTAATAAGCACTAAACTAATACGCCTAGTACTAATTCCAGCTGCACTCTGTTGCCCCGACAGCCGACGCGGACCAACTTTCCTGTGCACAAGCATTATCCTTGTTTTGTGGTTTGTGGATGCATGCAAAGAGTTGAGACGTCCTTTTTCAGGTTTTGTGGATGTATGCAACCATGTATGAGTATATATAGTTTCTAAGGTGGTAATCCCAATCCGTTCATGATTATATTGGGTTATGTGTTTAGTTAAGCTCACACTTTGTAAATTTTAATCAAATATATAGGATACAATATCCACAACTACAATATGATATTATTAGAATCATCATAAATATATTTGTGTAGTTATAGATGTTGATATTTTCCATATAAACTCGCCGTCCCAAGAGGCTGCCGCCAGACTAGCCCGCGCGGCGCCGGTAAAGGAGCGGTGGAGCTCTATCACTCGCGGCCCCTAGTGCTGGCGGCTGGACTGGGCATCCGCATTTGCCCCGCCACATCGCTTCCGTCTCGACGTGCTCCCCTGCCCACGCATGCGCTGCTTCTCTTGCTACGAACGACAAAGGCAACTTTGTTAGTGGGAGCGGCGTCCCTCTGCGTGGTGGGGCTGGACGTCTTGGTTATGCTATTGTGTGATGATGCGCGGTTGTGCCATTTTTGGCGCGACAGTTGGCTGTGACGTGCCTCCAACCCGATCGGGGCCCAAATTGTGCTAGACGGGCAACTTCTGTTGTTGCTTCTGTGTGTCCCTGTCTGCCTCTGTCCCGGTCGGCGCCCCTATATGGTATTGCTGCTGGACGGTCTATGCGAGGGCATGCAACCTCTGCCCCTCAAGCAAGGGCCATTGCACTGCCTCCATGATGGTGCAGCGATGGTGTTGTCGACTCTCCTGATGCGCCTTGGCAGACACTGCTAGGCGAAAGTCCATGGACAGCGGCGCCTTCTGAAGGGGATCGTGTGCAGAAAACAAAAAATTTCCTACCAACGATATCCTAAAAGCATGTCAAGATCTATTCTATGCAGATATAGTAGTACGAATGGAGATCGGAATACATACCCTTGTAGACCGAAAGCGGGGATTACGTTCCCGCACAAACGTTGTCGATGAAGACCGACGAAGCCGACCTCAAGGTAGTGTAGAGGAAGCAGACCTCCGACTACCGCAAGCGCAGCACCTCGCAGGGCGTCACACACGTACGGTGGAGACGACGGCCTCCGAAGCTCCAGTCCAGGGCGAGCAGCGGAAGACTTGGACCGGAACACCAGTAGCGCGGCAGCGGGCTATGGTGGAAGAGATCCCCCTCCTCAGCTCGGCGCGGCTACGACTTGGGAACCACGAGATCGAGAGAGAAATCGGGAATTAATTGGTGAATTAAAAGGCCAGGGGTGCCCTTTCTTATATAGGCTCCCAGGGGGAGCCAACCTTGCCAGCCAGGCAATGTGGGACTATCCCCACATGTCTGGTGCGGCTAGCCTTGGTGCGCCGGCCCCCTGGTGGGCCCCTTGGCCCATCCAGGCTGGCCACCATGGCCCCCACCGAATCCCCTAGGGATTTTTCCCCTTCTTGGGCCTTCTTTCGACCAGAAGGCCCATTTAGGGAAATCAGCCTAAATAAATTCGAAAATAAATATATAAATCATATTTGCATATTAATTACACTAATTAATATCAAACATAATATATATAATTTTTCCTAGCTCCGAAAACTCTTTCGGCGCTGCCCGATCTCCATCGGACCCCTCCCGGGACGCTTCCGGTGATCTCTTTCCTTTCCGGTTGTCTTGTCGAAACCCCTTAAGTGTGTTACCCTAGCGGTTCGATATAATAACAGGTATGACCAAGACTCCTCTATGATCAACGACTAACTCGTAGGCCTGGACCCCATGAATTAATCCCTGTGATATAACGAATGACTTTCATCTATCAAACCTGAACGCAAAGTCTTAAACCTTTTGCCATAGCGATACTTAGCATGTCCGAGCGTCGTTCCATAGATATCTCCATACCTAATCCCGACCTCGTTACCGACGACGCTACGTTCTACTCGTTCATGATCTCATGTCTCCGTGACCTAGTCACATGCTTGTAAGCTCATTAGACATGATCTCACCGAGTGGGCCCGAGAGTATCTATCCTGCTATGCGGACTGGCAAATCCCGCTCTTGACCCCTCGTCTCAACTACTCCTTTCCGATACCCAAAAGTATCACCGTTATTTTCATACTAAATAAGATACGACGTTTGGTGCAATCAAAGTATCTTCCAGGAATAACAATAAGAGTTGATCTCACGGTCAAAGGCGTAACGACTACGTTCTCCAAATCTGGGTATGTCCATCACATCATTCTCCAACGATATGACTCCCATTGCCGACCGGCGCCATGCCCCATGACCGGGAAATCTCGATCATCAATCGCGCAACGAAACTAGTCTTAGTAGAGGCTACTAGGGACCTGCTTGTTTACGTATCACACCCGCATTAATGTTTCCGCTTAATACGGTTCTAGCATGACACAAAAACCTATTATGAACAAACGAGATATGATATAGAATACACTTTTTTAATTGCCTCTAGGGCATATCTCCTTCAGTCTCCCACTTGCACTAGAGTACAAATTAATCTATATTACAACTTGGTAAAAGCCTAACACCCATAGCTAACTGGTGCTTTTCATGCTTATCAAGCGGGAGAGGCTTCGTCAGCGGATCTGCCACATTCAGATCCGTATGCACTTTGCAAATCTTCACATCGCCTATTTGTACGTACTGACGTATCACATGGAAGCGTCGGAGAATATGTTTGGCGGTGGAGTGAGACCTTGGCTCCTTGGCGTTCGCAATGGCACCCGTATTGTCGCAGAAGAGGATCACGGGGTCTTGCACGCTCGGGAACACTCCAAGTTCGATGACGAACTTCCTCAGCCACACAGCTTCATTCGTGGCTTCGCAAGCAGCGATATACTCCGACTCCATTGTAGATTGTGCGACTATGGGTTGCTTCCCACTTCTCCAGCACACGTCACCTCCATTCACCTTGAACACGTAACCTGTCTGTGACTTACAGTCATCGGGGTCTGAGCAGAAACTTGCATCTACGTAACGTTACGCCAAGTTCTTCATCGCAGCCACCATACACAAGGAACATTTCCTTTGTCTTATTGAGATACTTAAGAATGCTCTTAACAGCTATCCAATGCGGCATTCCAGGATTACTCTGGAACCGGCTTGTCAAACTTAGAGCTAATGCCACATACGGTCTAGTACTCAACATTGCATACATGATCGATCCTATGGCTGAAGCATAAGGATGTTTCGTCATTTCGGCCTTACCCAGTTCCGTCACCGGACACTGTGCCTTCCGCAATATCTTATTCTTGATAACCGGCAGAGAACCCTTCTTTGCCTTCTCCATACGGAAACGCTTCAATATTTTATCAAGATAAGTACTCTGACTTAGTGCTAATAGGCGCCTTGATCTATCGCGATAAATTTTTATGCCTAAAACATACGCAGCTTCTCCTAAGTCCTTCATGGAAAATTTACTGTTTAAATATTCCTTCACGCTATTCAGAAGTTTCACATCATTCCCAATCAGCAATATGTCGTCAACATACAGTGCTAAGAACACAACCGAGCTCCCACTCATTTTCTTGTAAATGCAGGTCTCTTCCACATTTTGGATAAATCCAAAACCTTTGATTACCTCATCAAAGAGAAGATTCCAGCTCCGAGATGCCTGCTTCAATCCATAGATGGATCGCTGAAGCTTGCACACCTTGTTAGCATTCCCTGGATCGACAAAACCTTCCGGCTGTACCATGTACAACTCTTCCTCAATGTTTCCATTTAGGAAGGCCGTTTTGACGTCCATCTGCCAGATTTCATAATCATAATAGGCAGCTACCGCTAACAAAATCCGAATAGACTTAAGCATCGCTACCGGTGAAAAAGTTTCATCGTAGTCAATTCCATGAACTTGTCGGAAACCCTTTGCGACAAGCCGAGCTTTATAGACGGTCACATTACCATCAGCATCAGTCTTCTTCTTAAAGATCCATTTATTCTCGACGGCCTTGCGCCCTTCGGGAATATCCATCAAAGTCCACACTTTGTTATCATACATGGATCCTATTTCGGATTTCATGGCTTCAAGCCATTTCTCGGACTCTAGACTCGCCATCGCCTCCTTGTAGTTCGTAGGTTCGTCCTGTTCAACTAACATGACGGTGCAAACCATGTTGCCATACCATTCTGGTGCGATCCGAGATCTACCAGATCTACGAGGTAGAACATCTTCCTCGACAGTTTCTCCCACTCCTTCCACGGAGGACGTTTCCGGAATTGCTTCCGTTGCGCCACTCGGAATCTCGAGTTCAGGATCAACGATTTCATCGAGGTCTACCTTCCTCCCACTTACTCCTTTCGCGAGAAACTCCTTCTCTAGAAAGGTACCGGTCTTCGCGACAAAAGTTTTGCCTCAGCTTGGTTGTAGAAGGTGTACCCAACGGTTTCCCGCGGGTATCCTACAAAGACGACTTTCTCGGACTTCGGTTCGAGTTTGTCGGGCTGTAGTTTCTTAACGTACGCCTCACAACCCCAAACCTTCAGAAACGATAACTTAGGCTTTTGGCCATACCATAATTCATACGGCGTCGTTTCAACGGACTTGGACGGAGCCCTATTTAAAATGAATGCGGCTGTTTCTAACGCATAACCCCAGAACGACACTGGCAGATCGGTAAGAGACATCATAGATCGAACACTATCCAGTAAAGTACGATTACGTCGCTCGGACACGCCGTTACGCTGCGGCGTTCCGGCTGGCGTAAGTTGGGGTACTATGCCACAACTCTTCAGATGTGTGCCAAACTCAAAACTCAAGTATTCTCCACCGTGATCGGATCGGAGGTGCTTGATTTTCCTATTAAGCTGATTCTCAACTTCACTTTGGAATTCTTTGAACTTTTCAAACGTTTCAGACTTGTGTTTCATCAAATAGATATAACTGAATCTACTCAAGTCATCAGTGAAGGTGACGAAGTAACGATAACCATTGCGTGTCGAAACGCTCATCGGTCCACACACATCTGTATGTATGATCCCCAACAAATCAGAAGCCCGTTCAACGAAACCTTTGAACGGTGTCTTGGTCATTTTGCCCATAAGGCATGGTTCGCATGTATCGAGGGATCCGAAATTCAACGAGTCCAAAAGTCCATCGGAGTGGAGTTGCTTCATGCGCTTTACACCAATACGACCAAGACGGCAATGCCACAAATACATGGCGGTATCGTCACTACACTTAATCCGTTTGGCTTCTATGTTATGGATGTGAGTACTACGATCGAGATTCAACAAGAATAAACCGTTATTCTCGGGAGCATCAACATAAAAGATATCATTCATATAAATAGCACAATTGTTTGACACTGATTTAAATGAATAACTGTCTTGTAACAGGCAAGACCCACTTATAATGTTTACACTCAAGGATGGAACAAAATAACACTTATTTAAAACCAAAACTAACCCCGATGGTAGATGCAGAGGGAGCGTGCCGACGGCCACCACGTCGACTCTTGATCCGTTGCCGACGCGCATCGTCACCTCATCCTTCGCCAGCCGCCGTCTATTCCGTAACTCCTCCTGAGAGTTACATATATGAGCAACAGAACCAGTATCAAATACCCACGTGTTGCTCCGGGCGGATGTAAGGTACACATCTATAACATGTATATCAAATATACCTTGCTCTTTGTCGACCGTCTTGCCAGACTTCCTATCCTCAAGGTACTTGGGGCAGTTACGCTTCCAGTGACCTTTCCCCTTGCAGTAGAAACACTCCATGCTAGCTCTGGGGCCAGACCTGTTAGTCCTGGGCTTGGCAGCCAACTTTGCCTCCCTCCTGGACTTCCAGCTCTGCTTTCCCTTGCCACCAGATTTCTTGAAATCAACGGTCTTGTTGACCATCAACAGCGTGTGCTCCTTCTTAATCTCTACCTCAGCAGTCTTGAGCATCACGAACACTTCACCCAGGGACTTAGCCATGCCCTGCATGTTGTAGTTCATGACGAAGCCTTTGTAGCTTGGCGGCAACGATTGCAACACCCTGTCAATCGCCAGCTCATCGGGAATCTTGCATTCCAGAGCATTCAGGCGTTGAACGTAGCCAGACATCTTGACTACATGCTCGCTCACACTGCTATGCTCTTCCATCTTGGCCGAGAAGAAAAGCTCAGAAGCCTCATATCTCTCAGTCTTAGCCTGCGGCGCGAAGACAGCCTTAAGATCCGAAATGAACTCAAAGGCGCTCATCTTCTCAAAGCGCTTCTGCAGGTCGGCTTCCATGGCGTAGAGCATGCCACTCTGGACAAAGGCAGAATCCTCCGATCGGGTCTGGAAGACCTTCTTCTCATCCCCAGAGGCATCATCTGCGGGAGGGTCACCTATGGCGGCCTCAATGACGTAGGCCACCATATGGCGAGTGAGAAGGATCCTCAGGTTACGGAACCAGGCCATGAAGTTTGACCCATTGGTCTTAAGCTTTTCTTTCTCAAGGAACAGACCTAGGTTAAACGAGGGGCGAGACATCTACAATGGAATTTGCAACAACATAAGACTTTGTTCATAATAATTTTGAGTTATAGTATTTTAGAAAATAACCAACATAACTCCCACTGAAACGAACATCCCTCCTGGTCGTTCAAGCGATTACACGACCCCCATCCATTGCACCACCCCTCATCATCAGAGTCGGCGGCACAACTTCAAGAGTAGACAAAATCGTCCGCCACACCAATTTTGTGACTCGTGCTCGACCTTTCGGTCTTCCTGTTCCGAGGCCATATTTCTGAATATCCTAGGCTTGCCACCAAAGACCTCCACGCTGACGCTTGTGCAACATGGCTTACACCCACTGTATGCGAACGACGAGATGTCTGACACCCGATCATCACGGCCTGCCTCATAACGTAGAACTTTCTTGGTGGTGCGCGTTGGAGGGAGAACACTAGTGGAATTTTGAAGGGATCATCTTATACAACTACCGCCGTGTAACTAATGTATACTATACACACAATCACACAATATAAGATGCACACAAAACATCAAATGTAATGCAATGTGATATAGTCCATTGCGCCATGGTCTTCTTGGCGCCCGCAGTTTATAAACAATTTAATAAACCTACCTTGACCATATCACATAGCCCCTGCAAAATAAAGTTAGACGCTTCTACTTTATCTTTTGCATCTTTTACGTGGCTTGGGGCTTTCGTAAATAGAACCGCTTCATACCTACGAATTTTATGACCACAACAACGATCCAATAGTTGCATGTTTAAGCATCCCTTTCGGGCCCTCCATTGAAAATGCGAAGACCAACTAAAGAGAGAGAAACTGACACCCGCCAGCCACATATACGGTACAAGCCGTATGTCAGTAGTGGAACCAGTCTCGCGTAAGCGTACGCATAAAGTCGGTCTGGGCCGCTTCATCAACTCAATGCCGTTGGAATACACAAGTGCACGCTAGAGGGTAGCAAATAACAGGAACGGTGCCCCCGTGCAGAGCACGGGTTCTAACAGCGTACAGCTATATCTACGATAGACCGGCTCTGATACCACTGAAGGGGATCGTGTGCAGAAAACAAAAAAATTCCTACCAACGATATCCTAAAAGCATGCCAAGATCTATTCTATGCAGATATAGTAGTACGAACGGAGATCGGAATATATACCCTTGTAGACCGAAAGCGGGGATTACGTTCCCGCACAAACATTGTCGATGAAGACCGACGAAGCCGACCTCAAGGTCGTGTAGAGGAAGCAGACCTCCGAGTACCGCAAGCGCAACACCTCGCAGGGCGTCACACACGTACGGTGGAGACGACGGCCTCCGAAGCTCCAGTCCAGGACGAGCAGCGGAAGACTTGGACCGGAACACCAGCAGCGCGGCAACGGGCTATGATGGAAGAGATCCCCCTCCTCAGCTCGGCGCGGCTCCGACTTGGGAACCACGAGATCGAGAGAGAAATCGGGAATTAATTGGTGAATTAAAAGGCCAGGGGTGCCCTTTCTTATATAGGCCCTGGGAGCCAACCTTACCAGCCAGGCAATGTGGGACTATCCCCACATGCCTGGTGCGGCTAGCCTTGGTGCGCCGGCCCCTTGGTGGGCCCCTTGGCCCATCCAGGCCGGCCACCATGGCCCCCACCGAATCCCCTAGGGATTTTCCCCCTTCTTGGGCATTCTTTCGACCAGAAGGCCCATTTAGGGAAATCAGCCTAAATAAATTTGAAAATAAATATATAAAATCATATTTGCATATTAATTACACTAATTAATATCAAACATAATATATATAATTTTTCCTAGCTCCAAAAACACTTTCGGCGCTGCCCGATCTCCATCGGACCCCTCCCGGGACGCTCCCGGTGATCTCTTTCCTTTCCGGTTGTCTTGTCGAAACCCCTTAAGTGTGTTAACCTAGCGGTTCGATATAATAACAGGTATGACCAAGACTCCTCTATGATCAACGACTAACTCGTAGGCCTGGACCCCATGAATTAATCCCTGTGATATAACGAATGACTTTCATCTATCAAACCTGAACGCAAAGTCTTAAACCTTTTGCCATAGCGATACTTAGCATGTCCGAGCGTCGTTCCATAGATATCTCCATACCTAATCCCGACCTCGTTACCGACGACGCTACCTTCTACTCGTTCATGATCTCATGTCTCCGTGACCTAGTCACATGCTTGCAAGCTCATTAGACATGGTCTCACCGAGTGGGTCCGAGAGTATCTATCCTGCTATGCGGACTGACAAATTCCGCTCTTGACCCCTCGTCTCAACTACTCCTTTCCGATACCCAAAAGTATCACCGTTATTGTCATACTAAATAAGATACGACGTTTGGTGTGATCAAAGTATCTTCCAGGAATAACAATAAGAGTTGATCTCACGGTCAAAGGCGTAACGACTACGTTCTCCAAATCTGGGTATGTCCATCACATCGTTCTCCAACGATATGACTCCCATTGCCGACCGGCGCCATGCCCCATGACCGGGAAACCTCGATCATCAATCGCGCAACAAAACTAGTCTTAGTAGAGGCTAGTAGGGACCTGGTTGTTTACGTATCACACCCGCATTAATGTTTCCGCTTAATACGGTTCTAGCACGACACAAAAACCTATTATGAACAAACGAGATATGATAAAGAATACACTTTATTAATTGCATGTAGGGCATATCTCCTTCACCTTCGTGTGTCATACTCCTCCCTAGAGGTGTCCTTTTGCTTGTGTTCTCTCGTCGGTGCTCCGGGAGAACCCCTGATCCTTCCAGGAACCGGCGATGGTATCGTCGTGGCGTCGTTTTTCCTCCTTGGAGTCATCGCCTTGGAGCCCGACACGCATCGGGCGACATTTTCCTCTTGCCATCTCGCTGGACCTTTTGGCTCGTATCCTTCCGGAATTGGGATATAATTTCGGCGGACCTGGCTGATCTCCTGATATCCTGGGTTTGCCTAGGCTTGTGTTGCTCTTCGACCACGGGGTCGGCACACTGGTATCGTTACCCCAGTCTCGGCTATTCGACGCTCTTCGACTGTTCTTGGTCTTGATGGCACAACGTCATTCGGCTACGCTGACGACACACCGGTGTCGTCGCACAGACTCGGCTATCCAGTGCCCTTCGTCTGTGCCAGTGTCGTCCCTCGATGTGCTCCTATGTGGTGCCCACGTTTCTGTTTCCTGCTCCTCGGACTTCCTGGGATGGCCTTGGCTTGCGTTGCCCTTCAACTAGGGGGGTCGGGTCGGTACACCAGTGTCCTCGCCCTAGTCTCGTCTATTCGGTGCCTTTTGACTATGCTTGGCCTCGGCAGCGCACCGTCGACACACCGTTGTCTGCACACGAACTCGGCTATCTGATGCCTTTGTGCCCGGAATTTCCTTTTGGTTGATTGCTTTCGGTGCCGAGGTCCCCCTTAGTGTTTCCTCTCTTGTTTCTAGTTGTCCCATTTTGGTATTTCCTCCCTTGGTATCCCCTGTAATTTTCTTTATCCTTACAACATGCCCTGACAGGCTACTTTCAAGTGAATGCAACAAGCGGTGGGATTTCTCCCCCGTTATCTATCTATTATATACTAAAAGTAATATAATAAGGATGTAAAATAGAGACACCACGTTAAACCACATCATTAAAATTAATTTTGATAGTTGGATCTATAATATACGGTTAAGATTTAACGAATTGTCATAGCGACGTAACTTTTTAATTGTCCTTCTCTAATCCAACCTGTCATGTATTTAATGCATGTGCAAAATCAGCCCGCTTAAATAAAAAGATTGTCTAACATAAGTGTGTTGTCACGTATTTAAATAGATCGCCAAACAATCCGATCGGTTAGTTCAAGAAAATAAATTGCACGTCTTAGCTTAATCGTGGCAAGGCTAGACTCCTTTCCTTCCTGTTCCCAGAAAAAAAATGCACAGCCTAGCTTGCACGTATTTAAAAGGCATATGCAAATCAATTAGTTTCGGCGGTTATTTTGAAGAAAATAAAACTGCACACCCGGGGCTGTATCATGTCAAGGCGTGACTCCTCTTATTCTTGCGACTGTAAAAAAATATTGTCCATATTGAACGCTATTAATAAAGTTTACTAGAGATTATATATTTCCATGATTGAGTAGAGATAATCACAAGAGTAATAATTTTTAGAACATTAATTACGACATAGACAAACTCACGACACACTTCGACCATATATGACATAGCGACCCTACATAGTCGTTGACGACTTGAGTCGAGGAACTACGGGATTGAAGAAGCTCCATGTCGACAGAAACATCGACTGATAATCAAAAGAGCAATCGTCTTCAATCATAATACACATATGGTGTAAAGCACAACGTTTGAGCAAAGAAAAAATCTAAACTTAAAGAGACATCTATTTTATAACGAGTCATCATAAACTTAACTTTTCTTGCCACAAAAAAATATCAACTTTAAAACAAAAATATGTTAGATAAGCACGACATGGAAATATAGACATGTCAGAAGTTCCAAAAATAAATAAATGTCATAAGTAGATCCTCTATTTATTCGATAAGTAGTAAAAAAGAATGAAAACTCAAAGAATTGTCATTGTTGTATTAGAAAATCATGATCAACAGAACATGGTAACTATACAAGACTTTCGGATATTTCTAAAATGTATAAAGTTTAATACTATAACTTAATATCTTCACGAGCAAAAGTTTTCATAAGTTTACTTCAACCCCATATGGTTTTCCTATGCTGTGATTAAATTCACTTTCATGACAGTATTTGGGTTATTATTTTGCGTGGAATTTAATTATAGGAATCACTGAAATTTTAAAGTTGTAGAAACATTATAACTGATGAAGATGCCAAAACAATATTTTCCATAACGGCATAGATGTTTCATGACATGACATATGCAAGTGAGTGACATAGTATACTTATTGAGTTAAAGAGTGGGTAGGAGAAATTCAAATCATGCAAAACAAATAACTGAACAAAAGTATTGGGTATTATGAGGATACAACAAAGAGCGATATTAACATGATGGCTAGAGTGTGTGTGGTGGAATTAGAACATTATTTTAAATGATCTAAAGTAAATTTGTGACTAATTGAAATGCTTAAACTATGTACCATCATGGTTTGAAACTATTGCCCATATAAGTCTATATTCAACATTACATGACAGGAAAATATGTATCACTACGAGAGTACAATGAAGAATTGAGGATGGCAAGAAGAGATTAAAAATATATATTGAAATAGCACTAGCTATGATTCGATGTAAACGATCTTATAGAGTAAGTGACATGGTATTTCTTTAAAGTAATAAATTCAAAGAGTACACGATGTGTGATTTTATCTAGCATAATTTTCAACAATGATAGGTGTTCTTATTCAAGTTCGGTCTTTTCATGATTTTTTTAGTGTAGTAACATAAACATTACTATTAAGATGATACCCTCGCATTTGCGAGGGCCGCCTTGCTAGTTCTTTTAAAAAAAGAAACTACTCTATAAAGTTGCAGATAAATAAAAACGGAGGTATAAGCTAGCACTATCAAAATCTAGTCGGTGCCCAGGGCTGAGTAGTCTACATTTTTGGTTTTAGGATTGAGTGAGACATGTTAGCTGTAAAAGGATTATCGATCCACATCCGAATGTGACGGCTGATACGAGGCAGATCTAACAGTGTACTAGCTGGGCCACCTGATTTTATATTAAGGGGGGACTGATGGTACCTACCAGGTACTATACGGTACGACCGGGGCCTGTCACCACCACGAGCCGGGCCAACTGATGCTGATGGTATGTACTTGGTGGTATAATCATGGATGTTACATCACCCTCAAAAACAGAAGAGTGCTGTTGGATCATGAATTCATGATGCACGGCTTGATGGTACAATCATGGAAGTTAGATCAGCCTAAATAACAAAAGTCATGAATGTTAGGTGTGCAGTGCGACTCCGATGACTTTTGGCCAGTGTGTTTGGCTGCCACATTGCGGTCTCCACACTGGCACCTCAAAATTTATCCCAGGTCTCTGAAATTATGTTGGTTCGAGGTACCGGGCACTTGTCCGACCAAATCCAAGTTGTTACCCACGCTGACACCTCCAAACAAAAAACATGAAATTGTGAATAATTTTTTTGAGATTTTCATTTATTTTTATTATTTTCTCCATCCATATAAAGATGTAATAAATTTGTCTAAATTTGCATGTATCAAGACATGATTTAAATATATAGAAACATATAAATGTATATAAAGTTGAGACATGTTTTATTGACGAATATGATTATTGGCCTGCGTCTGAATATGACGGCTGTAAAGGGATTATTGACGCGCGTCTGAATATAACGGCTGATACCGTACTAGCCAGACCTAACAGCTCGTAAGTGTACGAGCTGGGCCACCTGCTTTTATTTTGAGGAGGACTGATGACACGGTACGACCTGATATAACAACACTACGAGCTGGGCATGCTGATGGTACGTACTTGGTGGTAGTGATGGATGTTAGATCACCCTCAAGAAACAGAAAAGCCCTGTTGAATCACCATCAAAAAACAGTTGATAGTACGTGCTTGGTGGTGCAATCATGTAAGTTAGATCACCCTCAAGAAACAGAAAAGCCCTGTTGAATCACCATCAAAAAACAGTTGATAGTACGTGCTTGGTGGTGCAATCATGTAAGTTAGATCACCCTCAAGAAACTGAAAAGCCCTGTTGAATCACCATCAAAAAACAGTTGATAGTACGTGCTTGGTGGTACAATCATGTAAGTTAGATCACCCTAAAAGTTATGGATGCTTGGTGTAACTCTGCTGTATTTTAGGCGGTGTGTTTGGCTGTCACTTCCGTCAGAGCATCTCCACGGGCACTTCAAAATTTGTTTGTCGGTTCTCAAATTATGTTAAGTTAGTACCCACACCGACACATCTAAATTAGAAAGAAAATTAGATCGTGAACAAAAAGTTTTAATTTTTCGTTCAATTTTTATTACATGTTATGAGGAGATTTCAATGAAATTCTTATAAAAGGCCTCGCCGAAATCTCTTAATCTAACCATAATAACTACTCGCCAGTGTGTTTGTCCAATGGACGTTGTTGAGGTCATTGTCGTTGAGGCAGATGGCGGTGGAGGAGGAGGCAACACGGGAGGTGCAGGCGCCGTCGCATCGCACATGGGAGGTGGAGGCGCCACCCAACGAGAAGAGGCCGCCATATGCACCGAGGTCGCCATGGTAAGAAGTTAGCACATCAGACCTCTTGCATGTAAACAGATAATCAAGCATTAGCCTTCCCTAGAATGAAAGGAATGTAGGCAACTAAACCATTCGGTTCATATTTCTATCCTTGTGCAAAAATAAAGAAGTGGAAGCAATTGCTATGAAAGAGGGCCTTTCCTTGGCAATATGATGGGTACAATAATATCATCGCGGAGTGAGATGCACTCGAAACAGTGGATGCATTAACTGGGGAGACTAGATGGTGGAGTACGTGCATGATCTACTATTTTTACAGATTGCTCATACTTAGTGAAAAGTTAAGTTTAAGCATTGTCCAAGGAAGCAATCACGTAGTAGCACATTAGCTCGATAGCTACATTTAGCTTTTTGAATGATCATTCTTGTAATTGGGTCGGCTATCCTCTTAGCTTTCTAGTTGATAGGTTTATAAACGATGTAACTATTGTAGACGCATTTTTTATTTTTAATGAGCTGGCTTGCTAGGTTAAAAAAACAACAACCGACAAGATGATATACAAGATTTTACCAGACCCCAATCTGCGACGAGTCTAGTCCATGGAGCGATAAAAGGGCCGGCGACTACCAAACACTCGCATAATCTCAAAGTTTTAAATCTCCCACTATAGCTCCGCTATAGCCTGCTGGAGGCCTTCCCGTTACAGCTACATCCTTTTAATGCTAAATTAAAAACGACGCTAATAGCCCGCTAAATCCCGCTATAGCACTAAATTTAGATTCATTTAGCCCACGAAACCGCTGCACTCATAGAAATGGCACGAGTTAATATCATAAAGTTATCCATCTAGTTTATTATTCCTTCATGTTTTTACAGTATGTATGGTGCATTGATGCTGAACATAGTGATGGAGCTAGAATTTGTAATCAATGCTTGGTTTTAACATATTTGTGAATGTGTAGATCAGCCATATGTGATAATACTTGATTGTACGCTTATTTTTTATAATAATTTTTCATTATATTAAGAAACGCTAAATGGGATTTGGCTTTGCTATAGCTTTTATAGCTTCTGTTGGAGCTGCCGCTAAATGGAATAGCCCGCTATTCAAACTTCGCGTGGAGGCATCGATAGCAGGTATACTGTTTTCGGCACTACTATTATTTTTCTGGAGCTCAGGGTCCAGACAGCTCTCGACGGCAGCTTGAGCTTGGGTTCACTGGCCAAGCAGCTTGAGATGGCCGCAGCGGCTCCCCACATCATGGTGCTGGCGCTCCAGGAGCAGGGCCACATCACCCCGAGCATGGAGCTGTCGCATCGCCTCGTGGAGCACGGCTTCCAGGTCAGCTTCGTCTGCACCGAGCGCATCCACAAGGGCCTGCGTCACGCCATCGATGGGCTGGGCGGGATCCACCTTATGCCCATACCGGACGGTCTGGCCGACGGCGACGACCACAGGGACCTCGGCAAGGTCCATGCCGCATTCTCCCGGTGCATGCCGGGTCACCTGGAAGAGCTCCTCAGAGTGAGCAAGGTGAAGTGGCTCGTCGCCGACGGCACCCTGGTGGGGTTATGCTTGGAGTTAGCCAAGAAGCTCGGCGTCAGGGTCGCGTGCTTCTTTCCGTTGCCCGCGGCATACGTTGTGAACCTGCTGAGGATGCCCCAGCTCATAGAGGACGGCTTCTTCGACGACAAGGGTATGTATGATCCAATCTATAGCTAGCTAGTTCTGATCGATCGTTATGCATGCGCCTCCTTGAATGAAAATAAATAAATGAATGCAGGCCTCCCAAAACGGCGTGGGGCGTTCGAGCTCGCCCACAACATGCCGCCGCTCTACACGTCGCAGATGCCGTGGTGCGTCCCCGGCGGCCCCGAGCTGCAGCATGTATTTTTCCAGATGGTTTGCCGGAATGCAGAGGCGGCCAAGCTGGCCGACCTGGTCCTGTGCAACTCGTTCCTCGAGGCGGAGGCCACGGCGTTGGAGATGTACCCGGGCATGCTTCCGGTCGGCCCGATGTGCAGCGACCGGCCGGGGACGAAGGCTGTCGGGCAGTTGGTGCCGGTGGACACGGGATGCCTGGAGTGGCTCGACACACATCCCGACAACTCCGTCGTGTACGTGGCATTCGGCAGCACCACCGTCTTCAACTCCCACCAGACCCGGGAGCTCGCCCAGGGGCTGGAGCTCACCGGTCGGCCCTTCCTGTGGGTGGTCCGTCCGGACTTTACATCCGACGACTCCGGTGGCCAGATCAAGGCGTGGTTGGAGGAGTTCAAAGAACGCACCGCCGGCAACGGCATGGTTGTCAACTGGTGCTCCCAGCAGCAGGTGTGTTTCTTTTCTTTTTCTGTCTGCGCTCGGTCGATCAATTCCTGTACTGTACGTGTGGTCTTTATAATTACTGTAGTAGCATATATATAATCTCCTGCATGCCGTGTGCAAATTAAGGTCCTGGCGCACCGGGCCGTGGGGTGCTTCCTGTCTCACTGCGGATGGAACTCCGTCCTGGAAGCCTTGACAAACGGCGTGCCAGTCCTATGCTCGCCCTACTTCTTGGACCAGTTCACCGGCCGCAGCTATATCTGCGATATCTGGAGGACCGGCTTGGCCCTGACGCCTGGTGAAGACGGCGCGCTGACCAAGGAGGAGGTGAGCGCCAAAGTGGAAGGAATCATCACAGATCATGGGATTGCTGAGAGGGCAAAACTGCTCAGCGATGCAATTCGCGCGTGCCTCGCGGAGGGCGGCTCCTCCTACCGCAACTTCCAGA
Organism: Poa annua; assembly: GCA_026929855.1. Lineage (NCBI taxonomy): Eukaryota > Viridiplantae > Streptophyta > Magnoliopsida > Poales > Poaceae > Poa > Poa annua. Next base: position 258,366,132 of record CM049427.1, on the reverse strand, counting down.
GATTTGCGACTCTCCTGAAAATGGAGTGAGACGATCGATCCATCCATCGATGCACTGCCCCAAACCGCGGTTCAAATGTCTTTCGACTTTCGTGCCTCCTCCTTCTCATGTGATTCTTGTAGTACGTACGTTTATTTTCCCCATCCTATACTTATGTTTTCGTTATCTACTACTCCCTTTGTAACGATACTATACTAGTTGAAATGCCCGTGCGTTGCTACGGAATAATAAATTCATTGCTACATATGAAATATATTCTTAATATCTCATTACAATTCATCAACTTATGGGTCCCTACAAATTGTGACTTCGTTGCGAGAAGTCCAATGATCATGTCCCAGTTGTTTCTGCAAGCTAATATGAAATCATAATGCATGTATAAAATCATCTGTATAAAAAAAGATCGACGGTATTCCAAAATATCTATAATCGAGTCAACTTCAAAAGAGTTCGGAAAAAAACAATATTTCAATATCTTTTCAATAAGAAGTCATGGACCCATGATGCATGTAAGAAATGCGAGTATAAAACAAGTTGATATAGTACTTAAGAATATCTAGAATCCACTTCGACTTCAAAAAATAATATAATATTATGTCCCGCTAAAAAAAGTGTTATCAGGTTCTCCAAACTAAGGAAAATGCTCCATAGTATTAGTCAGCGCCTCAAAATGGACGTCAGAAATTGCCTCGCATGATGGAGGCATGTGTCAATAACAACATTGATCTCCCTACATTAGGTGACCCTATCAGTAATTTGCCTCCACCCTCGGCTCCGTTACACATAACAAGAGCTGCAAAATATGACAAAGTTCACATATATATGTAATGTGACACAAGATACAACTTGAAAACACTGTAGCAGAGTGTCGGAAAGTGATGTGTTCCCTTATGTTCTACTAAATGAATTCAATATAAGAAATAACTTTTTTAGAACTAAAATAACAGAGCATTGATTTTTTGTCACAGTTCTCAAACCATAAAATAAAAGAAGAGATAAGCTCTTGTACATTGGAAAATTGACATCCTGAAGTCTAATCAAGAATGGTATAATCTCAGTTCTCAAACTATGAAAGGAGCCTACTGCTAAAGCCTCCGACCAGCAATATCAAGGACACGGCAAGCTTAAAGTTTTGTTAATCCGAAGATTAAAAACTGACAACATACTTTGATCTAGTTAGAGAACCTTAATAGCAGCCTGCAAATTTTGGTCCTATTCTGCTAAATGACGGAGGAACCTGTATGCCCAGGTTGCTGCTGCCCATGATTTTTACATAGGTTACATGCTACAACAAAATGTAACTAAGTGAACCAAACATCTGTGGGACCTACTATGAGTCTATGACTGGTAGGAGGACCGCTCAAGTCCCAACCATCGCGTTCGACGCCGAGAAGGGCCGCCAGCTCACCAGCAACAAGCATCAATCACTGGGAGCTATGAAAAACTATTTTCTCCTGGAGTTGATAGGTCATTTAAACATTTGTGGAAAGCCAAGATTCCTCTGAAGATCAAAATTTAGATGTGGCTCATCTGACATAATGATATTCAAGCTAAAGATAATATGAAAAAAATGGGTGTAGGGTTTCTCTTATAGGTTTTGTCCTGCTAAATCTATATCTCATATGTTTTTTCATTGTTATATGCGGGGTGTGATTAGTACTGCTTTGGGTGTGAACAGTAGGCCTTCTTGATTTACACAATTTTTCTGGTGGATTGCTAAGTTTTTGCCCTTAGACAAAACTAGAAATCGTGCTTGCTTTGAGAATAAGTTTATCTCCTCTCCAATGGAACTTATCTGCTATTTGCATGTGTGCCTTTTTGTGATATTGGGCAGGTTTACATAACCAAGTAACTCATCAAAATGTAGAGGAAGGTGTAGCTCGTATCCAAGAGGAACTTGTTGATGTTAAACTCTTTCTGCAAAGAAATGCAAGCATTCTGCTGAAACATGAGAAGTGATCTTAGCTGGAAGTAGAGTTCATTTCAAGCTGGAGTCTGAGTTGAAAAGCTGGAACTCTGTTTTTGCCATGTCTGGTCTGTAAATATTACTATGAATGCTCCCCCCCCCCCCCCCCCCCCCCCACCCCACACACACACTTGTCGACCTGTGTTGGTCTGACGGTAAACTTTGTGCCTTCCTGCTCTTTGGTCACCTGGGGTTTTGGCTGCTGCCACTCCGGTGTTCCTCTAGTGCGAGTAGAGTTGGTTCGGTTGATGGTCCTAAATGTTGGGCTATAGGCCTGGTACTTTGTGTCCGTTTGGTTTTAGGTTGGTCGCAAACTTTGTTATGTTATCCTTGATAATGGAACCCGGCTCCTCCGAGTCATTTGGTAGCAGCAAGCATCAATAGACGTGGCCTCCGCTTTGTCCAGAGCGAGCAGAAGCGGCAGCATGGCGAGTCGAGGTCCCTCACCCACACGTTCACCCCGTACACTAGGACGAGCGGTGGACCAGGAGTGAGGCACGACGGGGAGGAGCAGGAGGGAGGCACCGCTCACGCCAGAAGTAGGTATTAGTTTCCCGTTTTGATTTCAGATTCCAATTTTATTTTTTATATCTACTTGTCTAGTGACTAGTAGTGTACGAGATTGATTTAGATTTTTTATGTTCTAGGACACTCAACAAGCGAATGTTTCTGAAAAATTTGATCTAGCAAATGGCGTTGCCGATCCTAGAGTTTGAAGACCGATTGATGAATATGGGACCCCAAAATCAGAGATAAAATGATATGGGATATTTATCAAGAGGCCGTAATCGTTTGATTGATCATAATTGATGATAAGAAGATTATGTTAGGTTTGTATTCCTACAGTAACCACAGAGGTCATCTTTCTCGATAATTTTGTCTTCCCAACATGGATTCAACTTGATCGTATGATACTATCTTATCAAAATGTAGCACTATTTTTCATGTAGTTTTCTTGTTACGTGTAGTCTGATGAAATATAAAATTGACTCTGTTTGGGTCTTTCTTTCATTGAATACACTTGCTTTCGTGCCTAATTGTTTTTAGATCATATTTGTTCAACCCTGCATGGATAGTATATCTTTCAACCCCTACACTTGCGTAGCAATTTTTTCTTTTATAGGTACACAGGACATGTAATCTGAAGTTTTTCTCATGTTAGGATTTTTACGGGAGTACTCTCCTTTTATTTTACATGCAAACTGATGGATAAGAACAAATTTGTTGAAGTGAGCCAGATTGGTGATTTGCTAATTTGTAATCATTTTTAGATGTATTAATGCATTTTAGATACAGTAGTTAAATGGTTCCTATTACTTTTTGTTGCACTGCTCATCGTTAATCAACCTGCCAATTTGCATAATGTGTTTTTCTCTTTAATCCACTTTGCATCTCACTTTGTACATTCTTAGGATTATGGCTCAGCACCGGCCACAACGATCAATCTACACATGCAGTGTCTCACGCCTGACCCTCACACAGGAAGTGCCATTTTGACTGTGAATGCTTCACTAAACCGAAAAGACGGTCTTGGTACTCTCGGACTGTTTCACAAATCGAAGTACCCTTGATTGTGCCGCAACAAACACTCTGTGCGACCAAGACATGAAGCGCGGCGAAGCCCACATGTCCGTCTGGTTTCATAAATATACGGCTTGGCCACACAACGCACTACCAATATATTACATACATGATGAAAGTGATGTTCAGGTTATGAATTGTAATTTCATTGTAACTTAACCAATGACATACAAACCTATAAAATATCTCGTAGCTCCAGTTGTATGCATGAAACTCCTTGGATATTTCCACGGAAACTGTGCGCCAGTGCCTCCATGCTTAATCTCTTGAACCTCTTCCATTTCAGTAACAGCAACGGCTTTCCTTCTATGGCGGAGCGAAATTGCACTGACGAATGAACGAGTCGCCATAATCCACATACTTTGTCCAGAGGTGCCTGAATTGGTTCATACCAATATCCAGCCAAGGTTTCATGTTACCATTGAAATGCACAACAGCGGCATTTCTAATCTCCTCCATACTGATGCTTGGATTGTACCCGAGCCCGAGAACATGCCAAGATTTATCCAGAGGCTTTGTGGTTGAGTAGAATGTGATTAAACCTGGAGGCAATGTCCCAAGCTTCCATAATAGCCGGTTCTCGTTCTGAAGATAACATAGTCAGCAAGTAAATGATTACATATACATTGATTAGATATGCGCAATTCTTTATGAAAAGTAAGTATTGACAGCAAGTCACGGTAAATTATGGCATCTAGAACTAAAAAGGTTACAGTTTCAAGGGGCGTGCAAACACTAAGTTCGGTGATTTATCTTGCTGTCCAGCTAGTCTATAGCCCGAGAGGACATATAAATACTATCTTCAGTCAGTTATCTTATTTTCCTGGTAAGATAATAAGATATAACAATTAACCTTAACTCTTTGCCAAGCCATACCTATACTACAACCAGATGGAAGTGACGGCTCAACTTAGTCAACTATATTGAGTTATAATTTACTACAGTATATTATTAGCTATCATCATCTATCATGAAGTAAGTTCCTCTTAAAAAAAATGTTACGCTAATTGTCGAACCACAGAAAACAGCTTGACGCTGAATAAGCAGCCACTGCTACAAATAAAAATTGTCAAAATTTCAGCAACTGAAGAAACATTACCAAGGTGATGCTAGGAAACATACCTGAGTCTGCCAGTAATGATACTGCTCTGTAGACTTCTCCCTCCTCCAAGAATCAAGATCAAAGAAGTTCATGCCGTAAGCCCATCCACATGTATTAGGATTGAACTTCTCTTTGATTAGGGGGTGCGAGAAGTTCATATACTGCCAATACCGATGAAACGATCCGAAGCATGTTTCTACTGCTCCATTCACCTTCCCATCCATGTCAATCTTCCACAATCCTGTAAGATCACGCTGTACCACAACATCATCGTCCAAGAAAAGAATCTTCTTCAGCTTTGGGTACATCTCAGGCAAGTAGAACCGCAAGTGATTGAGCATCGAGAGATACTTGGGATTCCTGAACTTCATATTGCTAGCATCTTTAGTGGCATTCTCAAGCTTATTTTCAAAATAGAATTTTTGGAGGTTCGCCGACTCCAGTTGCCGGAGAACTGGAACATATGAGGAGTTAAGAAATTTGTAATCTTCATATGCTTTGACCTCATAGTGTGCACCATCTAAGTCCATGAGGCGAATTATCACCTGCAGATGCATGGCACAACGTTTATCCACTTTGAATAGAAAAATATTAATGGAGCAACATAATGAAGAACAATTTTTATACTCAAGGTGCAAATCACTAAAGTCTGGCAATCATAATGTCCGAAAGAAGAACTAGACCTACTGGCAAGTGGCAACCACATTGCATGTTAGTGAAGTCAGAATTATGCTTCTGGGGTGACACTGAAATTCAAACCCAACAGCCACAGCCACACCTGGAATATTCCCCTTCTCCGTGAGCTTTTCTTCGAGCACGACGTACAGACCGTCCTCCAAATCCAACTGCCGCAGCAGGACATGGCTGACAGGGTGGCCTGGCACTATGAGAAGAACGGCTGCTTCACGGTGAAAAGCGCATACCGTCTAGCTCTAAATCAGAAACACCACAATAGAGATTTTTGTGGCTCTAGCACTGTTCCTAACGGGGAGCGCTCGCTGTGGGATGGCATTTGGAAAGCAGATGTGCAACCAAAAATTCAGGTCTTTGGGTGGAGGGTAGCCACTGACTCGTTAGCTACTCAGTTCAACAAATGGAGAAGGAACTTGGTCCTGGACAACTCCTGCACCATCTGTGGAAATGATGCTGAGACTTCTCATCATGCAACTGCGCAATGTACAAAAGCTGTTGCCCTGCGGCATGCTATGCAGAGATACTGGGACTTACCCGATGAGCAGATGTTCAGATATACTGGAGAAGATTGGCTGCAAATCCTCCTGGCTCAACTTGACGGCCCCTCCAAAGCCAGACTGCTGATGCTTCTTTGGCGCTCGTGGCATCTTCGGAACGATATTATCCACCAGGAGGGCAAGGAATCGATTGATAAATCAGTGAACTTCTTGCTGACTTATGCTGGGGCTGGGCTCACTCACCCTCCTTGTCAGGTGGACAAAAAGGGCAAAGCCCCTATGTATGTCTGTGCCCTGGTCTCGCCCTCCCAGCCGGCTGCAACCCCTGCCTTCTGGAGTGCCCCGCCGCCGGGGTGGGTCAAGCTAAACACTGACGCCTCCTTCCTCAACAGTGCGTCCCCGGGGGGTGCGGGTGCAGTAGCCAGAAACCACCTGGGCATGGTCTTGTTTGCTGCGTACAGCCCAACTCCTCACTGTTCCGACGCCGAAGATACCGAGGCTAAAGCCGCCCTTGCAGGGGTCAGGATACTCACTGACATGGGCTATGACAAGATCATCCTAGAAATGGACTGCAGCTCCGTCATCAGTGGCGAATCCACACCGTCGCCTTAGGGTGGGGCAGGCCTTTATTGGGCCGGGCCTTTTAATTTTTACCTCTTTTCTATATATTTTATATGGACTGGGCCAAATCTTAGGGTCGGCCTCGCCCCACCCTTCCACCCTGCTGGATACGCCACTCCCGTCATCGCTGCACTGAACTCTTCGGAATCTGACAGGACCAAGAGCTGGGTGTCAAACGACTAGACCAAGAGACTTCTGAAGAACTTTCAGGACACCCGTATTTGTCACATTAAAAGAGAAGGCAACAGGGTTGCAGATGCACTTGCTAAACTCACGAGATCGGCTGGCAGTTGCATCTGGAGGACCTCACTACCTGATCATGTGGAATATCTGGTAACACAGGACCAACTGGTGTGTGCTGCCAACATGATATAAGCTCCCCTTTCTCACTAAAAAAAAGTTCAAACCTATTATCAATGCTTAAATCATCTTTGGGTTCAGATAAAACTCTGCTTCATTTTTTTACTTTTATCAGTCAACTAGTATTAAACATTCTTACATACTCCCTCCAATCCAAAGTAAGTGTTACATATTATGGATTGGAGGTAGTAGTAATTTACTTTGCAGATTGTTTGGCCCTTCTAAGTTCTGTTACCATCAATATAGGTATATCTTATGGACCACATTTGCACCTTAGTGCATTGTTTCTTGGACACTGAGATAAATAATACTGGTTCGACCCAGTATCAACATCATGTTGACTGGTTCTGACACCGCTCCACCTCCACCAAATCAACCATTAAGCTTCTTGTTAAACCGGCATACAAAAAAAGGAACCTCCCCCCTTGAGGCCTTGAGTGATTAAAAGCAGTAGTGAGCGGCACCAGTCAGTACCACAAGTAGTAACCTTTTACAGCAACCATAATTTATTGATTATTGAGATATTTTGTGCATGACCACAGCATGGAGGCTGAAATAGATACATGTTTCCCAGGGACGTCAAGAAATGGTGGCAATGACAATGGTGTTTCTTAGCAGCTGTCAAGAGAGAAGCAAGCACAACCTAGACAGCCTTCATTCTAATCTGAACCGTTATGTCTTTTACTTTCAAGGGTACACATTAAGAGTGAACTACGTGTATTACACGGAGTAAGAAATTTCTTACAGCTATACATGTCAACAGTTGCAAAACCTAAGATCATCTTTATTATAAGCTTGTACCCATCAATTCACTACATTCTCTGGGGAAATAAACAAAACTGAGAAGCAAAGTCAGTCGTGTGTAGTGTTGCTAGTAAACAGCCACGAAAAACGCACTAGATCATAGCATCACATCTAGACAAACCAACCTTTTTTTTTCTTCCACGATCGCAATCCAAACAAAAAGTTCATTAAAAGTAAGGAACAAACATCAGCATTCCATTTAGCAATGGCCAATTGGTGGTCACACAATCAGTACAGTCTTGTTATTTACTATGAGCAATTGAACCTGTATAGACACTAGACAGAATGATGTGGAAGATAATAAGATAGAGAAAGAGGATGTTACAACAAACCTGCATAGCCCCGAGGTTCATCCTGTCGGTGACAACGTGGAAGACGTGCTTGGAGGGGTCCTGCGAGTTGGCGACGGCGGAGCGTACGACGACGGACGCGGCGAGCACGTTGTCGGAGAAGATTGCGTAGTGGAATAGCGCGGGGTCCTGGAGCGCGGGCGGCGGCGGCACGGGGTCTGCGAACTTGTCTGGCCGCGCGATCCGCTCGGCGGTGAGGCGGACGGCGAGGCAGTGGAGCGGCTTGGGGATGGACTTGGCGGCGATGAGGGATGCGAATGCGCCGCGCTTCTTGGCGCGCGCGAGCAGCTCGTTGCGCGCGAAGATGGCGTCCTTGAGGCGCTGGATCTTGAGCTGCGGGTCGAAGAGCGGCTTGGAGTCCGCGATGGCGGCGCGGGCCGCGCGGATCAGGTCCTTGGCCTGGAGGTCGAGCCGGCGCGCCCGGTCGTCGCCGCCGCCCTGGGCCGCGGTGGGTTCGTCGGACGTGATGGTGGCGAGGTCGTGGAGCGTGGCGGTGAGGTTGCGGTGGAGGGAGGAGAGGAGGCGGAGGTGGCGCGCGCGGTCGAGGTGGAGGCGGCGGGAGGCCGCGGCGAGCGCGGCGGCGGAGGCGGCCGCGTCCGAGGCCTGCTTCCGGATCTTCTCCGCGCGGAGGCGGTCGCCGTTCACGGCAGCGGACCGGCCGGCCGCGGCGGCCGGCGCGGCGGCGAGGAGGAGGAGGAGCGCGAGGACGGCGGCGGCGCGGAGGGTGGCGCGCCGAGGGCTCGCGGCGGCGGCGTCCATGGGTCTAGTGCTCACCAGAAGCTGCGGAAGCTCGGCGCATTGGGGAGAGGGAGGGCGAGATAGCACTGTGCGCTGGGTGAGCTTCGCTTCGGGGTTGGGTTGGGGAAGAAGAGAAGAGGAGTGGAGAGGAGTGACGCAGTACCTGAATTCCGGCAGCCTCGCACTCCTCCTCACTGTCAATGCTCACTCCGCCTAAACCACTGCCCGCCATCGTAAAAGGTAAAACCCATCCACTTCAGATCGTGGCAAGTGCTCGTAATTGCTGACAACCAACGCCGCGTACAGTACCACAGATCTAACTCCATATGTACAAGGAACTGTCGGCGACGCAATTAGTCTACTCCCAAACTTGCCACTATTTTTGTCTTTCAAAACACTAGTACAGTAAACTAAATATCGCCCTGTCGGCGACGCAATGAGAGTACAACGCAACAACACAGAAGACTAACCAGCAGCCCTTCCCAATTAATATCGCCCGATTTCTAAATTACAAATTGAGACAATACCTCTCGTTAGAGTGAGGCCTCAAATCAGCGGCCCCTTCTTCCCCACCACCGGGAGTTGAGACCTCCACCTTCATATACATCAGCGGCTGCCTAGCGTTGGACAACGAAGTTCTGTTGAACCATTCTTGACGGATGTGTGCGAGTTCTCAGAGCTGACCCTCGCCCGATTAGATTCAGAAGGCTGGAGCAAGGAGTCGCCGACATCCTCGCAGCTAGGCTTAGGGTGCGTTTGGTTCCGCGTTACGAACCTGCTTCTGGTGTGGCAACACCCAACGCCAACCAAAGGGATAAAACACAGAGCTGATTATGCAAACGCGACCAGCTTTTCCTAGTACAAATTCTGCCGCAGCTTGGACCCTGCTTCTACCGCGTTGACAAGTATTTACCCGCAATGCCACTCATAAGTCATACCGTTTCGGTACCTTTTCACTCCCGAGCTAGCCCTGCCTGTTCTTGCCACCGCTTTCCAGCGGCGGCGCCTGCCATGGAGTTATCAAACTTTCACAATCTCCGACGAGGTTTGCGCCAAGTCCGGCAAGCTTTCGGCGAGTTCCGCTCAACTCCGGCGAGGGTTCGGCGATAATCAAGGTGGTCGAAGGGTCCGGCTCTCGTGAGGTATGACGTGTGTTTATCGATATCTGGCGAGCTATTCCGGCGGTGGTGGAGCTTCGACGTGGCAGAGCTTTGATAAGGTGCTCCATTGAGGTGTTCCGGCTCGGTGGCCTATTTGGGCCATGGCAGTCCGGTGAACTCCGGCGACGTACGGCCAGGAGTGTGGTGGACGGAAGCGGAGGTGGCCACGACAGTCCGGCAAACTCCGTCGAGATACGACCAACTTCGTCGAGGTACAACCAGGAGCATGGCGGCTGTGGCCGGAAGCGAGGTGGCCGAGGCAGGGCCAGGCGAACTGTGGCGAGAAATTCCGGCTAACGACACTCACATGTTATGAAAGGTGTACACATGATTCACACGCAATCCGCAGTTCACTGTTGGTTCCACCAAACAATTTTCAACTTTGACACAGTTTTCAACTCACAGTGGTTGTTGATTCATTAATAAAATAAATTAGGTCGTAAGATCCTCGACTCAAGAATTTCATTATATCTCTTTCTTCTACCTTCTATTTTATCTGATATTTCATAAGGATAAACTATAGGGTCTAGAATAGAATTAATAAAGTAAATAAAAAATCGGCAATCCACAGCTCACAGTTCACAGCGGCTTTTTAAAAAGTCACAACTGAACCAAACACACCCTTAGCTGCGGGTCTTCTAGAGGGTGCATCAACTTCGGCATCGACAATGCTTCCGCCACAACGGTGTCGGTTACGAACCTCGATTAGATCATCGACTATTTTTACTTGTATGTTGTTGACTGTTGCATAGCATGGCGATTTTTCGTGTGCTCCGTTGCGCATCCCTACACCTACTTCCCCACCACCGGGAGGTACCGACGACCGGCATTCGGAGATCAATGTTAGATTTAGCTAAGCTCTACGAGTTCATGATTTAGAATGGACTTTTTCCATTCGGAAATCCAGACAGAACGGTAGAGCGGATGATGAACTGGGCGGTTTTGTTTTTGCGGGATCAGTACAAGGGTCGACGAATCGACTCTCTCATGCGGAATGTAAATAGGGTAGGTGTACGACCATCACCACCAACTGAGATTTAAAGAAATAGTAAAGGTAATGATAATAAAGTTCCATATTTGGTCCCAATCTGCGTTGGTTATATAACAGCACATATAAATAGACTAGCAATTCAAGATATTCAGTTTGTTCAAAAAAAAAATCAAGATATTCAGTTACATGTGGCAGCACACAGTACCAAAAGACCAAGGGATAGCCGATTTCATAGCCTGATGAACGGGAGCTTATTTGATGATTATCTCATTCTTCAAAATCAAAGGATTCCTTTTTTTTTGAAACAAAGGCAAAAGCTTTGCCTTGTATTAATTAAGAAGAAGGTGCCCGGTTTATTAACGGAAGAAACCAATGATTCCAATGATTTGAGCGATGTGTATCTTCTTTCTGATATACTGCTCATACGACTTGGACTTTTGGAACTAAAAAATGAAATGAATTTCACTAGGTAAAATTTCCTTTTCAAAAGCACGAATAAAGCAGACTCATAAAATTAATGCAGTACCCGATAATTAACTGCCTCTTTAATCAACTCCTTAGCTTTATCCTCTTGAACCTGAAGGTAAAACAGACGAGATAACGACCACATATAAGAAAATTTTCAGATGGATTCCACCTGTATGTAACATACAGAATACAGCACTTACATCCGGGGTAATGTCTTCCGTGCATGTAAGGAACTGAAGGGAGATGACATTAAATATATAAGCAAACATCCATCGACACAGGAGTATATTAAGTTACAACTGCAAATTTAATTTCTGTTAAGCAAAACAGCCCACCTCCTCTTTCATCATCGCCATGCTTTCGACGTACTCCAGTGCAGCTTTCATCATAGGTTGGCGTATCGGAAACCAGTTGAGATTATAAACCTCCTCCAGAGCCTTTTCGAAACTCTGGAAATTATTTAAGAGAGAAGCCAAGCATTTCTAAACATATTTAGAGTGTATGTGAAAACAAGGAACTACCAATAAGAAGTTGTTTGTGCAGAAGACTTCTGTATATTGCAGAGTACTAACCGTTCCCTGATTAACCCGCCGCCAAATCTCAAAATAGACACCATCATACTCCTTAAACCAAGTAAAATCATAAGACATGCTCTCTTTATACTCCTGAATCGAGAGAATGCAGCTGTTAGAACACTATATAGTAACCATTCTAAGCTATATTAAATTGATGCATGTGAGGGATCGTACAAAGTAGGCATTGTAAGCTAAACACGCAGTGATCTTGTGAAAGCTAGTAGCAGCAATCTTAATTGCTTGTAAACATGCTCGGGAAGCTATTTCACCCCACTGAACAAAAACAAAGTGATGAGCAGTTGAGCACAATACAAGATATTTCGTTAACGATGTCATTCCAAGATTTTCATATGGCCCATACTTACCTTGAGAGATGACCTGCGAGTACCTATATAAGGTTCCATCCACTGTTGCCAGAGATGAAGTTTGTTAGTCTAAAGTAATTTCGATGCATTGTACAAATAAAATGATTTCGACAAAACGAACTGTGGTACATACCTTGAGTTGCTTGGATATTTCCTCACAGTAGTTGACATACTCTTGTTCAATCTCATAGCTATTAAGGTATGTGTGGTACTTACTGTACCTGCTGTATCCCTATAATGAGAAGGGTAGAGAGAGAAAACTCATTGTTCAGAAATTTTTAGAACAGACAGTACATAGCAATTACTTCCTCTGTCCCAATATGTAAGATGTTATGGTAGTCTACGGGCAGAACATTTTCATAAGAAACGAAGGTAGTGAGCACTAAGCAACAAGGTGAAGAAGTGTTTTGCTGCTGACACAATATTTGAGTGAGCAATGGGTTGCACTTTCCAGTATGTCCCAACGTTATGAATAAAGCAGTTTACTAAAGCTCGCTGAACGTACCATGAACTCAATATCGCAGTGTAATTGGTCCTAATACATTTTTCAACATTTTCCAAGAAAAAGCCACCCTAATCTGGAGACTTAATTTGATTGTAAAGACAGACATTCGAGGCAATACAGTTGAGAATTGACCACAATTATAAATTGAAGGACAACTCACATGATTCTTAAGAACTAGGCATTGGTAGTCAACCAGTTGAGAACAGTACACGTAAGGAAGGTGAAAACCCCAATCAAATGTCTTGTCTTTCTCAAAACGCCAGAAAAATCCCTCCTTCTTAAGAAACTCCTTATCACAGTCATGCTCAGATATAGCAAGAATGCGTTTCAATTCATCGCCACTCAGATCATCTTCCTGGGATGATGCCTGTCGTAACTGTAGACAATGAGATGACCCATATATATGAGAAAATATATTTGCAAACTGGAGGTAAACAATTCAGCACATGTATCACAGAACAAGCAGAGATGCTCGGAGTAGAATAATGCCATGGCACGCGAGGATATACAGTTTACATAGATAGAGTTCTGGAGAGTGAACCTTGTATTGGTAGTATCTGAGGCGACAGAGTGCATGGCTATAGTCTTGCCTACAGAGTTCCTCGTTACTCGTCTTGGCTGCAAGGTCAATCCATGGAGGCCGAGGAGCCAGATTAGCACGGTAATCAAGGCACTCCTGTTCGCTGATCGCCTCACCTTTGCCCAATTCATTAAGCTCCTTGATCAAAAGCTCCGCCTCTTGTATGTCTCTGTCTCTTTCACTGACATGAAGTACAACCTCTGCTTCTTGTACAGCTTCGTTGGAATCGGATTCATGAGGGGTCATGGCAGCATCGGCCTCCTTCGCACTAGGGTGCTCGTGCGGCGTATCTCCACTCGAGCTCGTGCCCGCCGCCCCTTTTCCGGGATGCGGAGTCGGCATTTCCCTCAAGAAACCCTAGCCTAATCAGCCGCCACCTCGCAATGCTCCTCCTGGCGCTCACACCATGCGCCTTGCCGACGACGTCGCGTTCCTCGGGACGGAGGAGCTCGCTCGTCAATGATCTTGGGAGGCTCGATTCGGTGGTGATCTGCGAGGGGGAGACTCGACTCCGTAGGGATCTGACGAAATCTGCGCCGTAGGGAAGATTTGATGCGGCGTCGCTTCCAAAATTGGCTAGAGAGTGGTTTTTCCGCACGGTCGCTCGCCCGCCGGTCCTATCCTGGCCGTCGTCCTCGGGAGATCAAAAAAAGCGGGACGAGGCTGGCGGAGCCAGAAATTGAGACGAGGGGGTGAACAGTAAACGTGTGACACCCGTGATTTTTTTTTGATAACACATTGTAATCCATAATTGTACAGAAGCACAAGTATGAACTGACTACAAAGAACAAAAAATGTACATAAAAATAGTGATGCATTTTGATAAGAAGATAGTACCATTAAGTTGAATCCATGTTGGTAAGACGAAAGTGTCGAGCAAGATGACCTCTACAATCATTGTAGGAATGAAAACGCAGCATAATCTTTTTACTATCAATTTTTGTAACTACCTCTAAGATCATTGTAAGATTGGTCTACGAACTCGGCAATGACATTTGCTACATCAAAGATTTCAACAGCATTTGCTTTTAGAGTATTCTGGAACACAGAAATCAAAGATTGAGTATTTTGCTACAAGCAACTTCATGAACAAGAACAATAGCTTATGTAGCATGATGTAATATAAAGTAGACCATGAAGATTGAGTTTTTTTGCTACAAGCCTGTAGCAATCCCTGACGAAAATATGCAAAAGAGGAAAATAGCATGCTCTTTCCTGCAATTCGAGACGATGTTGCAGCTGCCGCTACCCGGCAGTGGATCGAGCAGGAGGCGGCTGCTGGCGATGGATCGGGCAGGGGGCGGCGGCTGGCTGCGGATCGAGACGGGGGCGGCGGCTGGCCGCGGATCACGCAGGGGAAGGTGGCTAGCGATGAACGAGGATGTGCAGCGAGGAGCGGCTGGCGGCGATTCCGGCAGGGAGTAGCGGCGAGCTGCCGACGGCGGATCGAGATTCGAGGGGGAGATGCGGAGGCACGGAGCGAGCTGCGCGAGTGGGGAATCAAAGGCTGGAGGGGAGTGGAACGACCGAGCGACCTCGTCTGGTCGAGACTCTAGCGAATCAGTAATTTTTTTCCTTCTTTTACACGTATACTATCCTAAAATACCATATACGCACAGGTATATGTAAAAAATCCACCGGATCAGAGGGGGGGCGGTCGCCCCACCTCGCCCCCTGGTGGCGCCGCCCCTGGCTAATCATCCGGAAAAATCAGCCTAAGTGAAAGGGAATCCCCCGCCACCCGCCGCAGCCGTGCGACGTCGTCCCCGACCACCGCCGTAGAGTTCGTCATGGAGATGTTCGTGGACCACTCCACCTTCCTGCCGTTCGCCGCGGACGGCTCCATCCCATCCGACCGCCTCCACAACCACGAGCACGCCATCAACTGCCTCGCGCTCATCGTCTACGCGGGCGCCGCCGTCCACCTTGACCGCGGGCGCCCCGGGCCGCCGCGCGCTCTGCCTCCTCCTAGTGGTCGTCGTCTCGTCTTTGCACATGAGCTCCTCGTCTTCCACTTTCACTCCACGACCCACGCCGGCGTCGAGGGGCAGTTCCACTGGATTCTCGAGGTGGTCGTCGCCGCCTGCCTCGGAACCGCGCTCCTCGGCGTCGCCTTCCCGCAGAGCTTCGCTCGGCGTGCATCATGTTCCACGGGGTGTGGCTGGCCGTGCGAGAGGACGGCCGCGACACCGTGCGCTGCCACGACAAGGGCGCCTGATAGCGAACGCGTACGACGACGACGGCGCGGAGAACACCCTGGCGACGCCGTAAACGGCGAACTGGAGGCTCTCCACCACGGTCACCTCATCGCCACCACTCGCGCTTCTTGACGACGATTCGGCCTCGAGGTCGGAGATCAGGAGCGGCGGAGGGAGGAGCACGCTGCGGGCGATGCGGAGGCGGAGGGAGGAGCGTGGCGCGAAGGTGCGGTGCGGGTGGAGGATGCCGTAGGCGAGGTTGCGGCGGAGGGAGCGCCAGAGTGGGTCGTAGGACGCGGAGCTGACGGGTCGTAGGGCGCGGAGCTGACGGTGCGTTGTGCGGAGGTGAGGACGGCGAAGGGCGCGATGGCGGGCGGGCGGCTGGCGAAGACGGCGCCGCGCTGGACGAGCGCGCGGTGGGCGACGTGCCGGCCGGAGACGAAGATGGCTGTGCGAGGGGAGAGGACGGGCCCGTGGCGGCGGTGCAGGTCGCGGATCGCCGGCTCGAGGCGCCCCAGCCGGCAAGCGCTCCGTTGGAGTCGCCGGACACGCCGGACTTGAACAATAAAAGCGCGGAGCGGTCGCCGTCTTCCGACGAGCCGCTAGCTGAGAGAGCCCGGCCTACGCCATGGAGGAAGAGGTAAAGGAGGAGAAATGTGAAGACGAGGTCTGTGGCTGGCGTGGTGGCCATGAGAGCGCGCGTGTGTTGTTGTGCTGCTGGGAGCTAATTTTTTTAAAATAATACATTTTTTATTTGAAATTCGAGAATTATTGTGCAAATCCTGTAAATTTGAAAAATAATGCGGCCTCGGCTTTAGGTGGGCCGAGCATTCCTCGTCGGCCCACTCGAGGCCGAGCAGGCCCTGTCGGCCAGCAGGAGGCCGACCAGGCCGTGTCGGCCAGGAGCAGGCCGAGCAGGTGTCACGGGGCTCAGCCGATCGGGCAGTCGGCCTCGAGTGGACGTAGATCGGCCACGTCACGGCCGAAAGGCCCGTCGGCCTCCTCCGAGCCGACGAGGTCGTGTTAAGAGACCCGGCAGCCCTTCTTCCTCCCACGGCTGCTCTCTCCTCTCTGTCTCATGTTCTTCCCAAACGAAAACCAGCAGCGTTTTAGAGCATCTATCCACTAGAAATTAGTGTAGGTTGTTTACTAAGGCTTTGGGGTGCCCGATCTATCATGGTGTAGGCTGTGGAGGCGAGTTGGACGGTGGGAGATTGGGTTTCGAAGGTGTTCGTGGTCGTGGTGGTGCTCCGGTGGTGGAGGCTCTGGGTGCACCTGTGGAGGAGGGTTCAGCTGCTGTGGTGGTGCTGCTGTCACGCTTTAAGGGTACGTGACTACTCTTCGGAGTACTAGCAGAGCCCCAGGACCGGCTTCCAGCCTCGTCCACCACAAGGTATGTCGATTCGTACTACTACATTCTCATGTATTCAAACTATTTACAAAATAATATGTTACATAAAATTTATCGATTCTAGCACAATTCGACTTCGACTTGGGGCCTATTATCTCCGAGCATTACTCGGGTGCGTCGGGTTGGGCGAGTCAGTCGGACGTGTTTCCCGATGCGGACACCCAGTGGCTCAACATGTACAACACTCCTCCACCCCCCACACAGGATACGCAGCAGGCAGATGACGGGTCTTTGGTTCCTCCACGAGTGACCCGCCCACCCCATCGGTTAGGATGGAGCACTCCTCAGCCACATCCGCTACGTCGTGGCAGAGGCGATGACTGAGACTCTACTTATGTATCAAAGACATATGTTCGCTATTTTCCATGTACCGTAACACCTATGTATGAGACATATGTATGCTACTTCTTTCCCTCGAGGCGCGAAACGGTGGCCAGAGAAGACATTATGTATCGTTATGTACTATACTTATTTCTACCTATGTACCAATATTTGATATGTCCGTAACCGGTATATATTGGTACGTAAGATAAGATACAACAAATTTCGACTACATACCGATCACACCACACAACAATAGGAAATGAAGGTACAACTACTAATTAATCGATACTCAAAGAAAGATACAACATAACTCAAATTAAGATTCTACCTATCTCCCATCAATGCAGCATGCACCATCCGCAGATTTTAGCACCCTTGCCCTTTGATGATGATTCAGGCTTCTTTCCCGCACCCTTGCTGGATGTTTCTGCCTTCTTCTCCTTGCCCTTACGCAGTGCTGCAACCCCCCTTTCCTTTGACGATGGCATGAAATCGTCGTCATCATCGCTGGAGTATACCCAGAGAAAGGAACGACCGTACCTCTCATGTATGTCTTGAGTTCGATGAATCGGCTCATTGGTAACATGCCTGTCGAACTTATCCGCAAGCCTCAAGATTTCAGCACGGATTTGTTCTGTGGTCCTATACGGAAACCCATCTCGGCATAGCCTCGCCCCTAGCAAAGCGAGATGTCTCCCACTACCAATAATTTCTTCGAGTGGAACTTCCCTACCATCTACCTTCAAATAGGTGATAATCTTAGCTAGATGCTCGGATGCGGCTACATGAAAGCCGGACACACACTTCTCACAAGGTACAATACACACCATGCTGGCGCTCTCTGAGAGTACCCCGCTTAGCCTAGAGTGGTTTTTATAGGACAATTGAGGTGAAAACGGTCGCGGGAAATGGTGGCGGGAGGAACAGGCGGGAAACGGTGGCGGGAGAAACGGGCGGGAAACGGTGGCGGGAGAAACGGGCAGGAAAGGTGGCGGGAGAAATTGGCGGGAACGGCTGGCGGGAGAAACGAGCGCGAATCGGTGACGGAAGAAATAGGCGGGAACGGCTCGCGGGAGAAACGCGCGCGAATCAGTGGCGGGAGAAATAGGCGGGAGAAAGGTAGAGAAATGGAGAGAAATAGGCGGGAGAAAGTTAGAGAAATGGGAGAGATGGTTGCATGCAAACGTCGGCTTTCACTGGACCGACGGCCTGCTCGGCCTCCTCTCAGCCGACCAGGGCCGTGGCAGGCCGCGTAGATCAGGCCGACGGCCTGGTCGGCCTCCTGCTGGCCGACATGTCCTGCTCAGCCTCGAGTGGGCCGACGAGGACTGCTCGGCCCACCTAAGCCGAGACCGCATTATTTTTCAAATTTACAGGATTTGCCTAATAATTCCCGAATTTACAGGATCTCCGCTGCCATTGTTTAGGGTTTCGAGCGATGCCGCAGCGGAAGCGCCGCCGAACTGGGCCCGGGCGGGAGCGCTGTTCCTGATCCCGCCGTCCCCGGAAGACTGGTCATGATCCCAATCGACGATGTTACGATGGAGCCATCGAGCAAGGGCTCTGGCTCGACTGGGGAGATGCTGCCGAAGATGGCTGCTACGTCCTCGACCAGAGCGGCGCCGACGGTACAGCACGAAAAGGCGGCGGAGGGCGCGGCCTGGATTCAGGTGATTCGGAACAAGAAGGCTGCTACGGCCTCAAGCGGAGGGGTTCCGACGGTACATCCCGGGAAGGGGTCGGCGGCCACGGTCTCCAGCGGGGAGATGCTGGACAAGAAGGCTGCTACGGTGCATCCGGTGAAGGGGCCGGCGGCCACGGTCACCAGTGGAAAGATGCTGAACAAGAAGGCTGCTACGGTCGTTGGGACTCCGATGGTGCATCCTGGAAAGTTGGCAGCGGGCTCACCTGGGGATATGCTGCAAAAGAAGGCTGATGTGGGCTCGAGTGGAGGAGCTAAGGGAGCGACTGGCTCAGGCTCCAGTGGAACGATGCTGCAGAAGAAGGCTGCTTTGGGCTCGAGCGAAGGGGCACCTCGTGGCAAGGTAACGACTGGCTCAGGCTCCAGTGGAACGGTGCTGCAGAAGAAGGTTGCTGCAGCCTTGAGCCGAGGGAGGCCGACAGCACTTCTAGGAAAGAGGGTGGTGGGCGCAGGCTTGAATGATGGAATGCCCAAGAACAAAGCTAGGGCCTTCGGCGGAGACTCTCCCGCCTTTGGTGCTCTTGAAGGGAACACTGCTGCCCAGGAATCTGTTGCCAGGCACAGTACAAAGGAGGTGCACACACTCCAGACACCACAGGAGCACTGCACAGAAGACAAGGCTGATATGGCCTTGAGCGGAGAGATGCTTCATAAGCCGATCTCCAAGGTGGAGGCTGATACCGGTTTGAGCCAAGAGATGCTGCACGAGCACCTTACAAAGCAGGCTGATACTGCCATGAACATGCCAGAATCTGCTTCCAACGGGATTGTAAATGTCAGTGAAGACGCGAAGGAGGCAGAGTCTTTGATCCAACAGCTTAATAAATTGGGAATAGGTGAGCCAATCAGCGAGAAGGAGTCCCTTTATTACTTGGATAATCTGGCTTGTCGTCAGCCTCCTACTATTGACCTTGACGCCAAGACGAGTAATGAGGAACTTTGTAAGCAAGACAATCACCATGCACTGTATCGCCTCAGATATTACCAATACAAGGTTCACTCCAGAACTCTATCTATGTAACTGTATGTCCTCGTGTGCCATGGCATTATTCTACTGCGAGCATCTCTGCTTGTTCTGTGATACATGTGCTCAATTATTTACCTCCACTTTGCATTATATTTTCTCATATGGGTCATCTCATTGTCTACAGTTACGACAAACAGCATCCCAGGAAGAGCTGAGTGGCGATGAATTGAAAAGAATTCTTTCTATATCTGAGCATGACTGTGATAAGGAGTTTCTTAAGAAGGAGGGATTTTTCTGGCGTTTGGAGAAACACAAGACATTTGATTGGTTTTTTCACTCTCCTTACGTGTATTGTTCTCAACTGGTTGACTACCAACGCCTAGTTCTTAAAAATCATGTGAGTTGTCCTTCAATTTATAATTGTGGTCAATTCTCACTTGTATTGCCTCAAATGTCTGTCTTTACAATCAAATTAAGTCTCCAAATTAGGGTGACCTTTTCTTGGAAAATGTAGAAAAATGTATCAGGACCAGATTTTGACCAATTACACTGTGATATTGAGTTCATGGTACGTGCAGCGAGCTTTAGTAAACTGCTTAATTCATAACGTTGGGACATACTGGAAAGTGCAACCCATTGCTCACTCAAATATTGTGCCAGCAGCAAAATACTTCTTCACCTTGTTGCTTAGTGCTCACTACCTTCGTTTTTTATGAAAATGGTCTGCCCGTGGACTCTTTGACTGCGTCTAATGCTTGTGTTGTTAGCAACTGCATTTTTTTATTCTGATAAACACTAGCCACTTCTTTGGTTTTTAATTACTTCCTCCGATCCATATTAGTGGGCATATCTTTGTCTAAATTCATATGTATCTAGTTAAGTATTTAGACTAGATACATGTGTATCTAGACAAAGTTGTGTCCACTAATATGGATCGGAGGGAGTATTATTTTTTTAGCTTCATGTCTTCAGTTAAAAATGTACTACCTCCTTCCCAAAATAGAATAACGTTTTAGTAGGCTATTTTAGCCTACCATAATAACATCTTATATATTGGGACAGAGGTAGTAATTGCTATGTACTGTCCGTTCTAAAATTTTCTGAACAATGAGTTTTCTCTCTCTACCCTTCTCAATATAGGGATACAGCAGGTACAGTCAGTACCACACATACCTTCATAGCTATGAGATTGAACAAGAGTATGTCAACTACTATGAGGAATTATCCAAGCAACTCAAGGTATGCACCACAGATCGTTTTGTGGAACTCATTTTATTTTGTACTCCCTCCGTCCCAAAATAAGTGTCTCAAGTCTCTCAAAAAGGTGATGTATCTAGACATGATTCATGTCTAGATACATCACCTTTTTGAGAGACTTGAGACACTTATTTTGGGACGGAGGGAGTACAATGCATCGAAATTACTTTAGACTAACAAACTTCATCTCTGGCAACAGTGGATGGAACCTTATATAGATACTCGCAGGTCATCTGTCAAGGTAAGTATAGGCCATATGAAAATCTTGGAATGACACTGTTATCGAGATATCTTGTATTGTGCTCATCACTTTGTTTTTGTTCAGTGGAGTGAAATATCTTCCCGAGCATGTTTACAAGCAATTAAGATTGCTGCTACTAGCTTTCACAAGATCACTGCGTCTTTAGCTTTCAATGCCTACTTTGTACGATCCCTCACATACATTAATTTAATGTAGCTTAGAATGGTTCCTATATAGTGTTCCAACAGCTGCATTCTCTCGATTCAGGAGTGTAAAGAGAGCATGGCTTATGATTTTACTTGGTTTAAGGAGTATGATGGTGTCTATTTTGAGATTTGGCGGCGGATTAATCAGGGAATGGTTAGTACTCTGCAATATTCAGCAGTTTTCTGCACAAACAACTTCTTGATGGTGGTTTCTTGTTTTCACATGCACTTTATACCCCCTCTTTTCCTCTTTTCAAATTAGATGACTTCCTTTTGTCTACCTGTGGATGTATGTAGACATGTTACAAGCATAGATACATCCAAATCCTAATTTGGAACAGAGGCACTATATGCTTTAGCAATGCATGACTTTTCCCTTGAATAATTTTCAGAGTTTCGAAAAGGCTCTGAAGGACGTTTATGATCTCAACTGGTTTCCGATACGCCAACCTATGATGAAAGCTGCACTGACGCACGTCAAAAGCATGGAGATGATGAAAGAGGAGGTGCGCTGTTTTGCTTTACATAAATTAAATCTGCAGTTATAACTTAATATACTCCTTTGTGGATGGATTTTTTCTTATATCTTTAATTCGATCTCCCTTCAGTTCCTTACATGCACGGAAGACATTACCCCAGATGTAAGTAATGTCTTCTGTATGTTACATACAAGTGGAATCTATCTGAAGATGTTCTTATATGTGGTCGTTATCTCGTCTGTTTACCTTCAGGTTCAAGAGGATAAAGCTAAGGAGTTGATTAAAGAGGCAGTTAATAACCGGGTACTGCATTAATTTATGTGTCCGCTTTATTTGTGCTTTTGAAAAGGAAAATTTACTATTGAAATTCACTTACCTTTTTAGGTTCAAAAGCCCAAGTCGTATGAGCAGTATATCAGGAAGAAGATACATATCGCCCGAATCATTGGAATCCTTTCTGAAGATTGAGATAATCGTCAAATAAGCTCTCGTTCATCAGAATATGGACTCGGCTATCCCTTGGCCTGTTGCTACTGTGTGCTGCCACATGTAAAGAATATGATGAATTGCTAGTCTATTTATATATGCTGTAACGTACTGTATAACGTACGTATATTTGGACCATATATGGAACTTATTATTACTAGCAAAATACCCATGCGTTGTAACGGGAGTGTGAAAAACATCTTTTTTAATAATAATAATAAGAATGTTAGCATGCCCCTAAGGGCGTCTCCAGTGCTTATTCTCAATTTAGATATAATATGGGGTCCACCACTGTTGCTATGGTCGGGTCAAAAAGCCCACAATGTTTAAGTATTTTCGTTGGACCATAAGGTGGAGCCAACAATTATTTTTTACTCTTATCCTTACAACTGCATCGTTGTATCTGGAAGCCACACATCGTACTCATCCCAAATCTCCCAATCTCTCTCATCTCTTCTGCTCGAGCCGCCCTTCAATGCCTGTAGGCAGCCGCCTACAACTGCATCGGCTACTCCGTCTCACGCCCGCTCCGGCTACTCCTCCGCCTCGCCCGCCGCCGCCGGCAAGCCCAGAACGCCGCGGCCTATGGATCTTTCTCTAGCTTCGGCCACCGCTTGCTCTTCCTCTCATGCACCTCCTACCTCCGTTCATGGTCGCGCCCCGTGCTCGCCGCCGCCGGCAAGCCCAACGGCCACTGCCAACGATGTTCCTCCAGGCGATTCTTCTCTCTGGGTTCTTCCATGCGTACTACTCGCGGGAGAGAAACTGCTTCCTCATTTTTCATGAATAGTGGAGAGAAGGGAGAGAAGTAACCGGTTTGTTTATTCGCTGTGGCCGAGTCTTACCGGTATAGTCGACCTCAAGATTTTTTTGCCTAAGATCGAGTCCCACAATGCTTATTTCTTGTTATGGGCGATCTTAGAGGCTTATGGCCTTTCCTTATTCCCACATTGGAGACGCCCTAAGTAGTAATAGTAGAGAAAATTATTTTTCTAGCACAGATGCATGCTATGGGAATGAGTCTGAAATTATTGCGGTACCCATGATACACATAAAATTAACTATGCAGGTATTGTAAAGCATCTCATCAATACCTTTTAATCTTAGTAATCCTTCACTAATTAAAAATCTAATCTTTTTCTTGCCACACAACTGTGGTTATTTCCAAGTTCTGCCCTTTTTATCAACTCATCTGGACAAATAACGCAAGCATAATTAGCATATTTTGATGAGCACGCACTCAACTCAGAAGATGTGCCGTTGGAATCAGGTTGAAAGATGTACCGGAGAAATAGCATTACCGTGACAAATTGTTTAGCTAGTTTTAGACATGCACGCTCGAGCTCTAATAAGCAGACAAGACACAGATGCAGAAGCAATACTAACAGATGCAGAAGCAATACTAACAGATGCAGAAGCAATACTGGATGTTACTTGATCATCATCTTAACAGAGTCATTGTCATGTTTCATAGAAACATTCAATTCTGATCAGCCACAGAATATTCATTGGATCATCTGAATCATCACACTGAAGATCACATACATTGCAAGTGAATCTCTCGGAGCATTATGATGTCAATTGAAAATTCAGAGTGCATTATCACCAACCCCATCCACCTAGTTTACTGGTGGTTTCCTGAATCTATAAGTATCCATCCACGGGCAACAAACGAATCATTGATGTGAACTTTCTGCCTCCCTGCTTGTAATAATCACATGTTTAGCCACTGGAAGATCGAATACCGCAACCATGGATGGCTTCGTGTATACTTCAGTCCAGGATTCCATGCTATCTGGGCCGAACAGCAAGTTGAAGTTGAGCATCTTAACATGAACTCAAGGTCGTTGTACAACCTATAGGACTCTGGGGCAAGGGGCAGTTCGTAACATCTGGTCGGACTCGGCGGCACCATGCTGGTTCTCTGCTTGCTCTCCTCGGGCAGGCGCCTCGAGCGGGAGTGTTTGGCAATGAAGATACTGATGGACTTGATCTTGGCGTCCACTACGTGGCAGAGGTGCTGTAGGGCGTCCTGGCAGCCGTCGGCGCGGGTGCAAGGCAGAAGGGTGGCAATATAAACACAACAGAGCTGGGGAGTATCGTCTCACCTAGGCACAACCGCTCGTTGTCGGGTCGTACTACCATTGCTCAGCGGCGGCATGCTGGCTGCTTTGCTTGCTCTCCTCGTGCAAGTGTCTGGGGCGGGCGTGCTTACTGCTTGGCAACGAAGATACTGATGAACTTTACTTGGCGTCCACTATGCAGAAGGGCGCCGAGGTGAACACAACGAAGCTGAGGAGTATCGTATCGTCTAGGCACAACCGCTTGTCGCTGGCTCGTCCTACCATTGCTCCATGTAAGCCTAGCTCAGGGTCATCGATCTCCACATGCTACTGCCTGCGGGTTAAGTCCTGGTAATCGTCGGGATCGCGGTGATATGAGGTAAGCAGCCGCCTCGCTCGACGTACGAATAGAAGACCGGGGGGGCTCAACGCGTGGGGGCAACAATGCTCTGTCGGTCATGGTCGCCAACATGGTTCCTTGCTTGATCTCTCGTCGAATTGCCAACTCGCGTGTATCATAGCTTGCACGCCTGATTTGGAGCATAAGCTTGTACCGATGCATCGCAACGATTGCTCCTGTATTTAAAGGCAAGAAGAGACCGCCTCAGGTTTGATTAGGATACTCGGGTACGATCTCCCTTGACGTAGCGTCCTCAATAACCAAGCCGGAGACGTAACAAACAGGAAATAGGGCGAGAGACACGACGTACGAAACAGCGGACGAAAAACGTATATGACTTTAAAAAGGACTACGGGTTGATTTCCTACTTTGTGAGGGGTTGAAACGCAAAAGTGACACAACGTACCATCCTCACCTTAACGAATATTATATAGTAGAGATTACTATCTTTTTAATAATAGGGAGCTGGTCGTATATGTTTGTCTTGAATCTTGATCTAGGCAGATGACCGTTCCAATCGTTGAGCGATATGTCACGGTGACATTGCCACCCATCATTATAACCCTCTTTCACCCGCTATGTTCTTTTGTCGCCAGTTTTTGCTCCTTTGTCGCATGTTTTCTCCCTCGGTTCTCGCTGCTCTATCTTCTCCTTCTAGACCAATGCTACATCTCCGCCACCTGATCTCCACTTGCGTACCACGACGCCGCCACCCGCCTCCCTCTCGCGTACAACGACGCCAACCGCCTTCATTGTCTAGAACTATCAAAACCACAAACTTGGAGATACCCGTGCATCTCCATCTTCTTTCAAGTAGTATTTCAAACTCATATTTTACTTTTCTCATCATGTTCTTTTTGTATGTTTGTGGGAGACCACCTATGCTTTTTTATTTCAGTTTATGAATCAAGGTGCTTGATTACTACTGTAACATCACCTTTATATCTTATTTTTCATTGTTGTGTCTAGAATGACCTATTTTGAGAGGTAGGATCAAACTATGCTGACTTGCTATCCAGAAAACAGATTTCTGATCTTCACTGTAAAAAAATGTATAAAATCACATAAAGAATTTTGACCTGAGCTTCTATGTCAGAAATATTTAGTTATTTATACACATTTCAGTATTTAGTTATTTATACACCTTTCATTAGTTCAAAGTTTTCTGATTTGAGCAACCTAAGTGTCTCTAAAATTCGCTCTTTACAGACTGTCCAGTTACTTTTGTTTTGTGCGGTTCCTTTTTTATCAAAGAGCAATACACAACCGTAGTAAGAGTAGCTAATGTTTATGATCAACTTCATGATATGTCTTTGCTGTACCTATGTGGATTTGATCTAATCAAGTTTTATGATGAGTTTTATGTAGAAAGAGTTTTCAAGTGAAAAGAGTTGAGAGTGATGAATGAAGATTAAGAGGGACAAACACTCGAGTTTGGGGATGCTAACCATGGGCACACCCCACATATATCGAAGGAGTATGAGCATTTATGATTGGGGATGTCCAAGCTACCTCATAAAACCCAACCATCTTGCTACCAAGTAAGTAAGCCTAGTTATATGGCTATAAAGAAAACGTTTTACGGGAGGTAGCATGATTGTTTTTATTTTGATTTTATTTATGTCCTCCTAATTTAACAAGATATTTTAGTTTTAGTTTTAGTTATGAAATTTTAAATAAAGTTTTACCCATTTGGATAAAAAGTTGAACTTATATATGTGGAGTTACATGTTCCGACATGAATCTGTGCACCATATGATTTTTTTTATTCTATAACTCTGAATGAGCTCATATTTTAATTGTAGTTACAACTTTTCATCCTATGTATGCCCAATTTTTTCATGATTTTAGGACTGATACGTCTTAAACGTATCTATAATTTCTTATGTTCCATCCTTATATTATACCAATTGCTACATGTTTTATATACACTTTATATCATTTTATGCATTTTCTGGGACTAACCTATTAACAAGATGCCAAAGTGCCAGTTCCCTATTTTCTGCTGTTTTTTGTCTCAGAAAACCTGTTAAGGAAATATTCTCGGAATTGGACGAAACAAATTGTGAAATCCCTATTGTGTGGCCCCCTCGAGGTTCCACCGACCTTGCCCTTTCGCCTATTTATACCCCCCGACGGGAAAACCCTTGGTACCCGAGCAAACATCTAGAAATCATCACAGAGCCGCCGCCGTCATCAACCATAGTTCGGGAGGGTTCAAAAGCTCTTCCCGGCACCCTGCCGGAGAGGGGAATCATCACCGGAGGGCTCTACATCACCATGCCCGCCTCCGGACTGATGCGTGAGTAGTCCATCCTTGGACTATGGGTCCATAGCAGTAGCTAGATGGTTGTCTTCTCCTCTTGTGCCATCATGTTTAGATCTTGTGAGCTGCCTAACACGATCAAGATCATCTTATTGTAATGCTACATGTCGTGTTTGCTGGGATCCGATAAATATTGAATACTATGTCATTTGCTTCATAATATATCATGTGTGTGTTATTTATGATCTTGCTTGCTCTCCGTTACTAGTAGATGCTCCGGACAAGTAGATTCTTGTGACTCCAAGAGGGAGTATTTGTGGTCGATAGTGGGTTCATGTCTCTATTTAATCTAGAGGAGTGACAACAACCTCTAAGATTATAGATATACTGTTCCTACTAGGGATTAAATAGTAATGCTTTGTCTAAGGATAATTGTGTTACTTACATTATGCCCTTTAGTTAATGCAATAATCTATTGCTTGCAGCTTAATACTGAATGTGCTGCAGACGCTAACCGAAAGGTGGATTATTAGTCATAGATGCGGTTGGAACGGTCTATGTATATTGTTGTAATGCCCAAATGAATCTCATACCAGACACCAAGACAAATATATGCATCATTATGCAACTCTTTATTTTGTCAATTGCCCAGCTGTAATTTGTTTACCCACATGTATGCTATTATCTATTATGGAGAGACACCACTAGTGAACTGTGGACCCCTGTCAATTCTTTTACATTGATAATACAACCTACTGCAAAATGTTTTCTTTCATTCTCTGCAAACAAACATCATTTTCCACACTATACACTTAATCCTTTGTTTTCAGCAAGCCGGTGAGATTGACAACCTCACTGTTTCGTTGGGGCAAAGTAGTTTTTGTGTGTTGTGTGTAGGTTCCAAGTCAACCGTCAGGATCATCCCTGCAACAACTCTTTTCTGGCGCCGTTGATACCTTCAGACGTGTTCTTCATCTCCTACTGGTTTGATAACCTTGTATTCACACTGAGAAAAAACTTGCTGCTGCACTCATCACACCTTCTCTTGGGGTTTCCTAACTTTTGAGAAGAAGAACATCTCCCTCACTGATACGTCCATTCTGCATCACTATTTTATATCATATTTTACTGTTATTCATTGATATATTTCATATTTGGAGATGATACTTATGTTATTTCATCTATTTTGCATGTTTGATGATTATTGGAGAGTTGATCACCGGAGTCTGAATTCTGCTGGAAAAAGCACCGTCAAGATACCATATTTGCGAAGATCAGAAAACTAAAGAGAAAAGCTGGAAACTCCTATTTTGTCAGATCACGGAGGGAGCCAAGAGGGGAGCCGCGTCGCCAGGTGGTGAGGCCACCCTGGCCCACCTCTAGGATCGCCCTCTCGCGTACTTCATCCCCCCGAAAACCTAATACCTGGGAGAGTAACCAGAAACAATTCCGCCGCCTCCACGAGGCGGAAAACACCAGAGAGAGAAAAGCTCTCCGGTAGGCTGAAATCTATCGGGGAAATTCCTTCCATGAGGGGGGAAATCGCGGCCATCGTCACCGTCATCGAGCTGCACTCCGTCGGGATCATCATCACCACCATCTCCACCGCCGACACCGTCATCTCCACCGTTCCACTCCGTTCCCGATGTAACATCTTGAAAGGACAATGATGTCGCCTAGAGGGGGGGGGGGTGAATAGGCGGAACTTTTCCGGTTTAGGCTTGATAATTGCGGAATAAAACTAGGTGTTTAAATTAACAAGCCGACAACCTAAATAAACAAGGCTCACCTATGTGCACCAACAACTTATGGTAAGCAAGACAAACAACAAGGTGATAGCTATAGAATACTTCAAAAACGAAGGCTATCACAATGTAAAATGCATAAGTAAAAAGCTCGGGTATAGAAATAACCGAGGCACGTGGAGACGAGGATGTATTCCCGAGTTCCTCCTTGTTAAGGGAGTACGTCTCGTTGGAGAGGTGTGAACCGACACAACGGTTCAATAACCACAAAGGTTTCACCTTCTTCTCCGATGAACCGCACCACAAAGGCTTGGTTCACCTTCCACTATCGGAATCCTTCGAGGCGGAATCCGGAGCCTTTCAACAACAATCCGGGGCACAACCCACAATGGGATTGGGGGCTCCCAGACGGCTTACAAGTGACCACAAAGGTCTCAACCACCACACGGGCGTCTAGGGTCCGAGAACCCAAGAGTAACAAGCTCACAAACTTTCAACTTCCACGAATCCTCGTGGAGAGCACACCGATGCACCAAATGCAAAAGGCAAGAGCACAAGTGCTCAAATCCTTCACTCTCAAATTCCAACAAAGCAACAAATGGTTATGGGGGAATAAGAGAGGAAGAACAAAGAGGAGATGCACCAAGAACTCCAAGATCAAGATCTACTAGGTTACCCTCACTTAGAGGAGAAATCGATCGGTGAAAACGTAGACCAAGATCACGTCTCACTTTCCCTCAAATATTAGCAAAAATCATGGGAGGGATTGAGAGGAAGAGCAAGCTTTCCAAAGAGCAACAATGGAGGATAGAGGAGAGGAAAACTTGCTCAAGTGTTGTGTTCTTCAAATGATGGCCAAGCAACTTGTCAAGAGGAAGGAGAAGGGTATATTGAACGGATAGCCGTCGCCTAGAGGGGGGGGGGGGTGAATAGGCGATTTAAAACTTTTTCCGAGGAGCCGGAATTGTCGGGGGGCTGCCCCCCGGGTAGGGGCAGATCCCGGTAAATCATAATGGAGAACAACAGTGCTTGACCTTTGGCGACAGCAAAGGGCACCCCTTGGTGTGCCGAAAGGGCAGCTGGACACGTGGACACAGGGAAAGGCCAAGGTGCCCCGTGGCAGCCGTAAGGCTCGGGTCTTGCGGCTATAAATAGACACCCCCGACCCTCACATTCGCAGCACGGGCAAGAGCGGGTGGTTCCTCTAAGAACTAGCTTCTCGAAGATGTCTTTGCTGATAGGCTAAGACATCTTCGGGAGGCTAGGCCTAGAGTTACTCATCCTGAGATAAGTTCGGACACCTCCGGAAAAGATCCCGGACCTGGGACCCAGAGGAGGTTCCCGGATGTTGGTGTACTCTGCTTTACCGGATAGGTATCCCGGGCAGGCACTAACCGGAATGTATGTGTTAGTCTTGATCTTATGCAGAAGAGGCTCCCAGTGGCAAGAGAGGAGGTAGCCGGCGAGAGAGTTCCCGGTAGGCCGTCAACGGTCTAGAGCAGGCTTTCCCGTATATCGCGGGGGGAAGTACCATTCCGCCTGACACGGAAGCATGGTCATCTCCCGCCTGACACGGAAGCATGGTCACCTCCCGCCTGACACGGAAGCGCGTCAGCCGGTACGACAACGGTACGACAAGACCTGACATGCCAAGCCCGGCAATCCGGAAAAGGCTATCCGGGATGGGCAAAGACATGTCTTGTCTCTGACAAGGGGACAATGATAATGCAGGACGGCGCCTGCCGTCCTTAGCGAGATGATGACGCAGGGGCTACACCGGATAGTCCGGCGACTAGGTCGCACTAGCCGGTGACGACATCCCGGCTAGGCCTGTCCGGTGGAGCCGAGGCAGTTTTAGGGTTTCCGGCCCTCCCGGCCGGAGCTCTATAAAAGGCGCCATAACTGCTCCTGAGAGGGAGAGACCAACTTGAGAGCCAAAACTATAGTTGCATTTACTCTTAGAGCAGTTACTCCTCTTCACCTTGAGTTCATCTAGTTCTTTGTACTTCTACCTTTGACAGATCTTGTAGCAAGTTGTAGTTCTTATACCACCGATATATAGAGAAGAAAGGCAGGAGTAGGGGTGTTACCTCCTCACGAGGGCCCTGAACCTGGGTATATCGTGTGTGAGCTTGGTGCCTTCGTGCATTTGTTTGTATTTGTTAGATCTTCCCTGTTGCACTTTGTTCTTGTTTCGTGTTCTTGGGAGATCTCGGTTTTACCGGGATCCTCCCCGGGTGAGTTCTTCAACTCGCTATCCCTCCCCGGATCCACCAACGTCCATCGGCCCCACAAATTAGCCATCCTATGGCATCTGCCGTGACACCACCACGACAGTTGGCGCCCACCGTGGGGCAGACAGAGGCGTTGGCTGGTGTACACATCCGGACGGGCTCCCCGGTACGCTTCGACGTTCGGGTTCTCTCTGGCCTAGTCGTAAGACTTGGGGAGATGGACTTCGTCGCCGACAACGCAGGTTGCTTCCGGAACAGACCGTTCCCGGGGAATGGGTGTCTTATCGACTTCGGTGGTTTCACCACCTACGTGGCCACCGAGGTTATCTGTAGCTACCCGGACCTAGTCCTGGAGGCTGAGGACCCTCCCATGCTCTGCGCGGCTCGGGGTCTGCGTGCTGACCGCTCCCCGAGCTCCGTCGCAGTGATGATGGTCGGAACCACCGAGGAGGAATACCAGGATGCTGATGGCGATACCGACGGCGTCCCTCGTTTGGCCAAACCCCCGCAGGAAAGACCTGCGGCCCGAGATGGTGATCCGCAGCCGTCCCAGCCGCGACGCCGTCCGGATCCCCTCTCGGGTTTGGTAGCCAAGTTAGCTGTACCCGTGGTTACCGGAGCGGATACCCAGGCTACTTCGGCTGAGTTGGAGGAGCAGCGGAAGTTGCTTCTCGCTGAGGCAAAGGAGATCGCCGAGCTCCGTCGCGAGCTCAGCGTTAGCCTCCGGGAGTACAATGCTGCTCACGGATTCACTAAGATAGACTCCCGGGAGAAGCGCATTGCAGATCTGCGCAAGAAGGGAAGAATGGTGAATGAGGAGCTGGCTGGTGGAGCCACCACTAGTAACACCGGAAGCCGGATTTCTGCGGGGAAGCCAGTGTACAGTTCACCGGCAAAAACTCTTAGGGCCGCTGAAGCCGCCATGGCTGAGTTGGTGGGGTTGTCCGGTGAAGCCCCGCGCAAGCAACATGAGAGGGTCAACGAGCTGGTGGTTGAGGCCAACCGGCAGAACCAGGCCTTCAAGAAGAAGAACCCCGGAGCAGGGTCACAGGTGCATTCAGCCAGACCCAATAGCCGGATGTCGGATGGGGAAGCCTCTTCCCCACATCCGAGCAGAAGCAAGAGCAAGAGCAAGAGCCGGAGCCGGAGTAGAGGTTCCGGGAGGAACAAACAGCTACAGGCCTATGACCCGGCATTTGCCGGTATCCAGCAGGCAGGGCAAGGCGGACAACATAACCCGGGACAGGCGGGAAGTACCCGTGGAGATGGTAACCTGGGTGTGGGAAACAATAACCCGGTTGGCCGTGGTAATCCACCCCGGAATCCTCCCCATGTACAGGGAAACCCGCAGAGGGACATCATCTCCGCCCCCCGTCAAGCCGTGATCCCCGTGCAGGATAGGCTCAACGATGGCAACTCGGGGATGCAGCAGCTCGAGTACCACCCAGACGAGAACCCCTTGGGATCTCGAATAGGAACAAGACAGCTAAACCCGGCAGATGCAAGGTTCCGGCTGGACCGGATTCACCAGTCCGAGATGCTGGAAGAGCAAGGACCTCCGGGACCTGCTTGCTTTGGACCTCAGATCATGCGGGAACCTCCTGTTCGGAACTTTCAGCTCAACAGGGGTGCCAAGACCTATGACGGCAGCAAGAAGCCGGAGGACTGGCTGACCGACTATGTAACTGCAGTAAGCATAGCCGGTGGAAACAGACGATGGGCGGTACGTTATATACCGCAGATGTTGGAAGGACCTGCCCGGATCTGGTTGAACAATCTGAGAACTGGCAGTATAGACTGCTGGTTGGACTTTGAAGAAGCATTCATCAGCAACTTCACCAGCACGTACAAGAGGCCCAACAGACCTCAACAGCTCGCCATCTGTAGGCAAAGGAGAAATGAGACTGACCGGGAGTACCTTACCCGGTGGAGCAATATTCGCAACTCTTGCGAAGGAGTGGTGGAGGCACAGGCCATCTCCTGGTTTGCGCAAGGATGCCGGCATGGCTCCATGCTGTGGCAGAAGCTGCAAAGAAAGATGCCAACGACTTTGGCAGAAACCATGCGCATCGCCGATACCTATACGCTTGGAGATCCCATGCAACCCCTGGTGGATGTCGGAGACTCCAACAGGAGGAATGCGGGACCTCAGCGTTCAGGACCGAGCAGGAGCCATGATCGCCAGGAGTTCGGCCACAAGAGGAATCAGCCCGAGTACCATCATGCGGCGCAGCATGTCGCAGCAGTAACCCGGGAGCAGGAGGTAGCCCCCCGGGAGCAGGAGGATGCCGGCAGCAACCAGCGTCAAAAGACAAGTGGCCCAGCTTGGGGTCAGAGCCAGGAGGTGCAAAAGACCTGGGTGGAGCAGAAAAAGCCCCTGACGTATGAGGAGATGCTGAATAAGCCATGCTGCTACCACACTCTGGAGGCCAACAAGCCCGCAAACCACTCTACTCGGCAGTGCAGCTGGTATCAGCGCACGTTGCAGGAGGGCAGCTCGGGAGGTATTCGGCCGAGCGCTCCGGCATCTCGGCCCAATATTCCGAGACCCCCTCCTCCGACATCGGGGGCCAACAATGTCTGACTTCCCCCTCCTCCGAGAGGACCCCCACCTCGCCCAGTGAATGTGGTGCACACCCGGAACGACAACGGCAACCAAGGCGGACAGCAGCAGGGTAACTACCGGGAGGCGCACCAAAGCTATGTGGTCTTCGTGACTGAGCCTACGGACCGGAAAAGCGTGCGGCAGCGTGCTCTGGAGGTGAACGCTGTGATCCCAGCAGTGCCTAAATTCTTGCACTGGTCCGAGATGGAGATCACCTGGAGCCGGAAGGATCACCCCCGGGTTATGCCCAAGCCGGGAGCGTATGCCTTGGTGGTGGACCCAACTTTCGTCGGACCCAACCTCAACGTCCGCTTCAGCCGGGTTCTGATTGACAATGGCAGTGCCATTAACATCATGTACAAGGACACTATGCTGAAGCTGGGAGTATCCATGAACACCCTGCTGCCCACTGAGACAACCTTCCATGGCATCGTGCCCGGGGTCTCTTGCTCGCCCATGGGAAAAATCTGGGTTGAGGTGCTATTCGGAACTCGGGAGAACTGTCGAACCGAAAGCTTGGAGTTCGAGGTCGTGGTCCTCGAGAGCCCGTATCATGCGCTGATCGGCCGACCAGCCCTCGCCAAGTTCATGATCTCAACACACATGGGCTACCTCAAGATGAAGATGCCGGGGCCTAACGGCATAATCACCATCTCGGGAGACCACAAGCGCTCCATGGAGTGTGCCTCGGCGGGGTCATGCTTAGCTGAGTCCCTGGTGATCGCAGAAGAGAAGAAGAGGATCCAGCAGGTGGTGGTGATGGCTAAGACCTCACAACTCGGAATGCCCGGGATGGTGAACCCGGAGCAGGGTGCGTCGTTCCAGCCCCCCAAAGAGACCAAGAAGGTGTCCGTGGACCCCAGCAACCCGGAGCGCCAAGTTATCATTGGCAGCAGTCTGGACAGCAAATAGGAAGGCGAGCTCGTCGACTTCCTCCGTGAGAATCGGGATGCCTTTGCATGGTCGAGTGACGATCTGCAAGGCGTCCCGAGGGAGTTGGCTGAGCACTCTCTGTTTGTCCGACCGGATGCGAAGCCGGTGAAGCAACCAACTAGGCGCCTCTCGGATGAAAGAAGAGCTGCGGTCATGGAGCACCTAGCTATACTGCTGGCTGCCGGATTCATAATGGAGGTACTGCACCCGGATTGGATTTCGAATCCGGTCCTGGTGGAAAAGAAGAAGGATGATCCCCTCCTGCTTAAGGTGTGGCGCATGTGCATCGACTTCACCAACCTCAACAAGGCATGCTCGAAAGACCCCTTTCCGCTGCCCCGAATATATCAAGTAATAGACTCTACTGTCGGGAGTGAGCTTTTAACTTTCCTAGATGCTTATTCTGGTTTCCACCAGATACCTTTGAATCCGGATGATCAATTAAAAACCGCTTTTATTACCCCTTACGGGGCTTATTGCTATCGTGTTATGACTTTCGGATTGAGAAATGCTGGTGCTACCTACCAAAGATGCATGCAGAAATGCTTGCATGACCAAATAGGCCGGAATGCCGAGGTCTATGTCGATGACATAGTCATAAAAACAAAAGAAAAAGCCTCACTGATAGATGATCTGAGGGAAACATTCAAGAACCTAAGAAGATTCCGGATGAGGTTGAATCCGGATAAATGTACATTTGGTGTTCCGGCAGGAAAGCTACTCGGTTTCCTCATCTCAAGCCGGGGAATCGAGGTCAACCCGGGTAAAATTCGTGCTATAGAGAGCATGAAGTTGCCTGTGCGTCTCAAGGATGTGCAGAAGTTTACCGGGTGTCTGGCATCCCTAAGTCGGTTTGTGAGCCGACTCGGGGAGAAGGCCTTGCCTCTGTACCAGCTGATGAAGAAGAGCAAAACATTTATTTGGACCCCGCAGGCGGATGCGGCGTTCAACGATTTGAAGAGAATGCTCTCAACAGCACCGGTGTTGGCATCCCCATTGCCCAAGGAACCTATGCTGTTATATATTGCCGCAACCAACCGAGTAGTCAGTGTGGCAATGGTGGTAGAAAGGGAAGAAGGGGGCAAGCTGATACAAAGGCCGGTGTATTACCTCAGTGAAGTGATCTTGGAATCCAAACAGAACTACCCGCACTACCAGAAGATGGCATACGGGGTGTACATGGCAGTGACCAAGCTCAAGCACTACTTTCAGGAACACCCGATCACAGTGGTATGCGAAGCTCCTCTCGCCGAGATAATCGGTTGCAAGGATGCTAGCGGACGGGTAGCCAAATGGGCCATCCAGTTGTCGCCATACGCTCCGGCGTATGAGAGACGAGATGCCATCAAGTCGCAGGCGCTGCCGGACTTTTTGGTAGACTGGGCCGAGATGCAGTATGAACCTCCCATGCCGGATTACAATTTCTGGAGGATGCATTTCGATGGCTCAAAAGCTAAGATCGGATTGGGTGCCGGAGTGGTTCTCACCTCCCCGAAACAAGATGTACTGAAGTATGTGCTGCAGATCCATTTTCGGGCATCCAATAATGTCGCGGAGTATGAGGCTTTGGTTCACGGACTGAATGTCGCCAAGGAAATCGGTATCCGCCGGATAGAGTGTTTCGGTGACTCCGACCTCGTGGTGCAACAGGTGTCGGGAAATTGGGACGCCCTTGATGCAAACATGGCCTTGTACAGGTTTCATGTGCAGAAAATTTCCGGATTTTTTGAAGGATGCGAGTTCAAGCACATACCCAGAGGAGAAAACGAAGCAGCAGATGTCTTGTCCAAACTAGGGTCATCCCGGGATGCCATCCCACCCGGAATAGCCCTGGAACATTTGAGAAAGCCGTCTAAACAACCGTCACCCGAGTCGGATTCTATCTTCATCCCCAAGGAGCCTGGTTCAGAAGCAGTACCCATGGAAGTAGATGTCGGGAGCATAACATTGAACCCGGGGACTGCCTCCCAGTGCTCAGAGAGGCAAAGACAGATGATGATAGAGGTGATGTCGGCAGAACCAATGGACATAGACGCTCCCGCGTTCCCGGTGCGACCTGTCCCGGATTGGGCACAACCCATTATGGTGTACATCTTGGAAGGAACCCTCCCGGAGAATGAAGTGGAAGCCCGTCAGATAATGCGAAGATCAAAGGCATACACTGTCATTAACCAAGAGCTGTACAAGAGAAGTGTCACCGAGGTGCTCCAGAGATGCGTGGAACCGGCAGAAGGGCAAGAGATGCTCCTGGAGATACACCAGGGTGAATGTGGACATCATGCATCATCCCGGGCTCTGGTGGCGAAAGTGTTCCGGCATGGGTTCTACTGGCCCACTGCATTGCAGCAAGCAGAAGATATTGTCCGGAAGTGTGGAGGATGCCAGAGATTTGCTCACCGGATACACATGCCGGCGTCAGCACTAAAAACAATCCCCATCACTTGGCCATTTGCAGTATGGTGTTTGGACATGGTCGGACAGTTCAAACCGGCAAGGGGCAACATGACACATATACTGGTGATGGTGGACAAGTTCACTAAGTGGATAGAGGTCAAGCCAATCCGGAAGTGCGATGGACACACCGCTGTGCAATTCCTGAAAGACATCATCTTGAGATACGGATACCCACACAGCATTATCACAGATAATGGAACAAACTTTGCTGTGGGGGAATTCGCTCGATTTTGTGCTGAGAAGGGAATCCGGCTAGATGTAGCATCAGTCGCACATCCGGAAGCAAATGGGCAAGTCGAAAGGGCAAACGCCCTAGTCTTGGCTGGTATCAAAGCTCGCTTGATCGAACCATTGTTGAGAACTCCGGGATGCTGGATAGAGGAGTTGCCGGCGGTGTTATGGGGTCTCCGGACTACACCGAATAGATCAACCGGGTACACACCATTCTTCATGGTATACAGGGCTGAGGCAGTGCTTCCGACCGACATACAATATGACTCCCCGAGGGTGACAATGTTCACCGAGACCGAGGCAAAGGAGGCCCGAGAAGATGATGTAGACTTACTAGAAGAGGCGAGAGAATTGGCACTATCTCGGTCGGCAATTTATCAGCAGAACCTCCGTCGCTATCATAGCCGGAAAGTACACCCGAGGGTGTTCCGGGAGGGGGAGCTGGTGCTGAGGCTCATCCAACGCACGGCCGGAATGCATAAACTATCACCTCCATGGGAGGGGCCTTTTGTGATAAGCAGAGCATTGCACAATGACTCTTATTACCTTGTAGATGCACAGGAGGCTAGGAAAGGTGTAATGGACAAATCCGGTGAGGAAACCAAGCGTCCATGGAATGTAGCTCTACTTCGCCCCTTTTACTCGTAAAGGGCTCACTGTATGTTGTATCTCAATTCTCAAATATCAATGAAAGTAAGGCACCCCGGGAGGAACCCGGGGACTGCCTTGTTACGTGCATATCTTGTTATTTTTGTCAGATTTATTTACTGTTTTCCTACCGGCACCCCGGGAAGGAACCCGGGGACTGCCGGATAGTTATCTTGTATTTTATCTTGTGCATGCCGGAAAAGTTCCAAATCCGATTCTCAAAGTCAAAGTAATGTATGTCATGTGAAATCATCTTGTGACTCGACTGACGAACGCCGAAATGGTAGTCAAGAGCAAAGAGAGGGAAGGTGGGGAACACGAAAATGGTCTCGGGGACTTGGAGCAGGAACTTATCCGGCATGCTTGTTTTTACTAACTTAGTTGTTTTTTATGTCGGGAATTTGGTAAGTAGGAACTCGGATTTTTTAAGTAATGTATGCCGTATGTGGAGTTTTGTGACTCGACTGTCGAACGCCGAAATGGTAGACAAGAGCAGAAATTACCTAAGTACGGTAAACATGAGAGGCAATTCGGGAACTAAAAACTGAGTACATTGACATAATTGGTTCGAATAAATAGTTCACGGTGAAATAGAAATAAATTAAGTGTACGATACATATTGCACCCGGCATCCCGGGGATTTAACGAATTTGCTGCTAAGTGTTTTAAGCGGTGGAGGAAGTAGGCTTCTCGACGGCGACTTCCGGAGCGACGACCTCGGAAGCGGCGACCTCGGGAGCAGTAGTAGCTTCACCTTCAGCATCGGCAGCACCACTCGGGACATCGGGATGCACCTCGGTCTCGGTGGCA
Organism: Poa annua; assembly: GCA_026929855.1. Taxonomy (NCBI): domain Eukaryota; kingdom Viridiplantae; phylum Streptophyta; class Magnoliopsida; order Poales; family Poaceae; genus Poa; species Poa annua. The sequence continues at coordinate 258,327,116 of CM049427.1, read as the reverse complement.
TCGGGTATCGGCGAGGATGTCGCATCCCGGGAAACCACCTTCTCGGGCGCAGCACCGGAAGCAGCGTCTTCTTCCTCCAGGATCTCTTCTTCCCCATCGCCGGAGGCAACATCGTCTTCTTCGGAGTCCTCGTTGTCTGACTCAGACTCCGAAGGAACGGTGCTGGCGGTGAAGGCGCGGATGCTGGCCCATTTCGCAATGCGGTGCGCCACCTCTCGCCGCTGCTGGATCTTTGCCGGATCTTTGACCCAAGGCGACACCGTCCGCAGGCGCAGGATCGCTGCCAGATCAAGACCCTCGTACCAGCTAAGTACTTGGGTCAAGACTTGGTCCGCACCAGCTCTTGCACCGGAGCGCTTCCAGGCGTGGATGCGACTCCCGGCACCCAGGAGTGCGCGCGAGAGCTCCGGGATCGAGAGCTTCCCGCGGATGCTCGGCCACAAGGCGCCATGGACATGGATCGCCGCGCTAAGGAGCTCCGTCCCGATAGTCCGGAGAGGTACTATCCGGGCCTTCAGGGCAGTGAGGTGATCCTCAATGTCCCAGGCGTCCGAGATGGGACCCTTCCCGGCACGCTTCTCTCGGGCAGCGGCAACAGCTTTGGCGGCAGCTTCGCGGGAGTGCTCAAACTCTCCTTTAAAAAGAAGAGCTGTCAAAACGACTAAGTCACAAGAAGAGCAACAGCATGTTAAGGAAGTAACAGGAGAAAATGGATGTCGGATTACTTACTGTTGAGATCCCGGTTCAGCACGGTGAGCTCGGTGAGCCAGGTATCAGAGCGCGACCGGAGAATACCCAGCTCGGCCTCAGCATTATCCGCGCGCGCCACCGACTGGTCCAGGGTCTCCTTCTGCTTCCGGGTGGCCTCGATGAAGCCCTTCTTCATCTCGGACAGGGCAGTATGGGCCTTGGCGAGCTCGCCGTTGAGGCGCGCAATCTCGTCTTGCGCAGTGCCAAGGGCAGCCTTTTGGTCTACCGACACCTGCCGAGCGGCATCCCGTTCTTCCCGGAGGCGATCTTCGCACTTCTTCGATTTACCAAGTTCAGCGAGAACCCGGTTGAAGATGTTGCGGCGTTGATTGCTGCACTCCTGATAGCAAAACAGAAGAAGTGTGCAAGAGAGGTAAAGAACCCGGTTGGGAGGATCTCGGGGACTCGGTGTCCGAGTCCTGGATTTTTCCCTAAGATTGGAACCTAGTGATCTTCTATTCGGTGGAATCTAGAGCACTAAGCACCAATCTCGGGGACTAGTGGTGATGAAGCAATTTTTTAAGCAAACTACCCGGTTGGGAGGATCTCGGGGACTCGGTGTCCGAGTCCTGGATTTTTCTCTAAGATTGGAACCTAGTGATCTTCTATTCGGTGGAATCTAGAGCACTAAGCACCAATCTCGGGGACTAGTGGTGGTGGATAGAACAAATGTGTTGCGGATAAAAGAAGAAAAAATTACCTCGCTGATTCGGGTGACGTCCAGCGCCGCCACCTGGAGAGCATGCAGGGCTTGAGCGCTGCGGCTCGGACCTGCAACGTGCAAGTCCCCTGCAGTCTCGGAAGCATCGGCAGCAAGCCAGGCCTTGTTGAAATCATCAACAACCCGGATGCCGGAGCTGCCGGCAGCGCGGCTGGCAGCGATGTCTCGAGATCCTGAAGATGCAAAGGAGCTGACCGTTGCTCGCAACATCCGCAAAGCGGCAGTAGGGATCTCGGCAGGAGGTGGTGGTAACGATGAGAACTTACCCGGGCGCAGCACCAAGTCCTGGGAAGAAGATGTCGGAGCAGCTGCGGGCGGAGCAGAAGTTTTCTGCACAGGAGTCTTGGCGCGAGACTTGATAAGTTGGTCTGCTGGCCGGGAGGAGGCGGTAGGCGGTTTCTCCGGGATGGCCTTGGGCGCGGTTGGTCGAGAGGCCCCACTCGCCGCAGGTTGCCGGCGAGGGCTGGCGACCTCTGCCTCCAGTCCGGGAACCCGGCGCGGGCTGTCCGGAAGAACAATATCTCCCGAGGTGGTCGGGGCCTGCACCGCAGTCTCGTCGATCACCGGAGGTGCATCCGAGGTCGCGACGCTTGCCGGTGCAACACCGGAGGCGGCGGCTTCATTCCCTCGAGCAGAGGGGCGAAGAGGTGAAGGAGAGGCCCGAACCGGGCTAGGACTCCGAGTTCCCGGAGGAGGAGGAACAGTAGGTGTCGGGAGCTCGAGCACGTCACTGAAAGAAAATGCCTTAGTAAAAGTTATGGAGAGAGCGAAGTCAAATAACATGAGGCAAGGAAGACGTACCCGGAATCCACAAGGGGAGGACCCCTCTGCCGGCGCCGAGGAGGCTTCTCGGTCGTCTTCTTGCTCGGTTTACTCTTCTTGGGGGGGTTGCCGGAGGCTTCAGCCCCATCAGTGTCGGAAGCCGCGCGCTTCCGGCTCTCGGCGCGTTTGGTCCCCGTTGACGGTTTCGGAACCACAGCTGAGGCCCAATTCAGAGGGAGAGCGTCAATAACTTCAAGGATCTCGCAGTCAATCTCATCTTCCTCATCCGAAGAAATGAAAACTGGCTCTGAAGTTGAGGGATTACCCGGGGCCTTAACGAATGGGATGGCGAGATGGTCCTCGCCGTCGGGATCCTCTCTCGGCATCACGTCCGGTTTCGGGAAATCCGGGGTGTAGTTCCCGTTGACGTGGACGGCGTCTTCTTCGTGCTGACGCTCGAACAACTGCGCAAACAAATTAGGTCGTGTCGGTGTCCAGGTGAGCGCAAGCGTGAAAGACTGATATAAGCACCTGGTCAACCGGTCTTTTCCGGGATCCCCCTATGACCCCCCATTCATAATCCTCCGTCATCTCCGTCCGGGCAATTGCTCGGGTACGACGGACGATCGCCGAGTGGCTTAGCCTATGGATACTGGTCCTAGTGGGGTCGAAGTTCCCGGACATGTGGCACATCTTGTGCACTCGGTGTTGAAGGGGGCAGACCCGACGGACGATAAAGCAGCGCAGGAGATCATCCCTGGTCATGTCCTGGGTTAGCACATGCAGAACATCGTGCATGTATCCGATCTCCTCGCTGACGGGAAGATGCTTCCAGCGACTGAATTCGCGCGGAGGACCCATGACGAATTCCGGCAGATTGATGAAGTCCGGGCTCGAGGATCCCGGGCCGTCTCCCAAGGGCTCCCGGTTCTTCACGTAGAAGAAGTTGCGCTGCCATTTCCGGCAAGACTCTAATCCCTTGACGATGGGGAATCCGGAGTCCGCGCGAGGGATGACGGTGGCCGCTCCGCAGTCGACCAAGTCTTTTACCTTTTGATCCGGGTTGGGGATGGCTTGTCGGCGAAGGATAAAATACTTGGCCCAGAGATCCACAAAGGGCCATATGCCAAGGTACGCCTCCGCGTAGGTGGTGAAGACAGAAAGCATCATGATGGCGTTGGCGGGAAGGTGGTGAGGTTGCACGGCGTATGTGTCGAGGAAGTCGCGGAAGAAGGGGCTAGCCGGAAGCCCAAACCCGCGCTCAAAGTGCGATAGGAATACCCCAAATTCCCCGGGTTGGGGTTCCGGCGCAACCTCCTCTCCCGGTAGACGGCTCTCGACTTCCGGAGGGATCCGGTGAGTCCGATACAGCCATTCAAGATCTGACTGCTTTGTCTCGGATCCGTCCCAACACCCCCGGGCACGTTCTTCACCCATCTCGGAGAGGTGCGCAGGAGTATTCGGACTACTCTGCAGATGCAGCGGCGGTTAGTCGGAGTTAGTCTATCCGAAAGGAGGATGTCGGGGCCTAAACTGCTAAAAATTACCGGGTTCATGGGAGGCAAGATCTACCGTGGGTCATATAATCAAAACTAAAGGGAGGAAAAATGGATCTTGCTAAACTAAAGCGAGGCACGAATAAGGGTAACCAGTCTACATCCTAGCGCCACGGTGGTTATTCACCGCGCATCTCATGCGCGCCGCCCGAGTGCGGTCACCGGCGTCGGCGCAACCGTGCTCGTGCTAAGGGCACGGCCGGAGTCGGGCAACTAATCTACCGGAGAAACGCAAGGGCACGGAGAGGGAAAACTTACCGGTGAAGAAGGAGATCGACGGCGTGCGATGGCGACGGCGGGATATGAACTCCGGCGAACGGCGAGCGCGATGTCGTATGGGCGAAGAGCGCAGCGGCGGCGGCGAGCTCGAGATGGTGGAGGAGAGGAAGTGCGAAGGAGAAGAGGTGAGGGAGACCGTTCCGGTCCCCTATTTATGGGGGGGATTCCGGAGCGGTTCCCGTTTTTCCCGCCCACGATCTCCACGATCGCGGGTGGGATCTGTTTTGTGCAGCGGGCCACGTGGCAGTATCCGGAGCGCTCGATCCGGCCACACCGAGGGCCACAAGGTCCCAACGGTTCGTTTCCGGATCAGATGCGGCTCCCTGGCGCGGGAACCCAAGCGACACCGTGCGTGCGCAGAAGCACTCGAGTGCGCCTCTGCGCAGACGGGACGTCGGGTGGGCCCAGGCTCGCTGTCTCGAATTCATCGGGAAATCAACGGTCAAGATTTGCTGAGATGGTGATACTCGGTCGCAGGCTTCGCCTCCCGGTTGAGACCATCTCGGTGAGAAGATCTCGGAAAGAGTTAATCTCGGCATGGAATAAAAGAATAATGTCAGGTGTTCTCGGAAAAAAGTTTGTTATTAAAGCTGATCCCGCACATCATCCGGAGTCGATGTGCAGCACCAGCTTCGGGGACTAGTGTCGGGGGGCTGCCCCCCGGGTAGGGGCAGATCCCGGTAAATCATAATGGAGAACAACAGTGCTTGACCTTTGGCGACAGCAAAGGGCACCCCTTGGTGTGCCGAAAGGGCAGCTGGACACGTGGACACAGGGAAAGGCCAAGGTGCCCCGTGGCAGCCGTAAGGCTCGGGTCTTGCGGCTATAAATAGACACCCCCGACCCTCACATTCGCAGCACGGGCAAGAGCGGGTGGTTCCTCTAAGAACTAGCTTCTCGAAGATGTCTTTGCTGATAGGCTAAGACATCTTCGGGAGGCTAGGCCTAGAGTTACTCATCCTGAGATAAGTTCGGACACCTCCGGAAAAGATCCCGGACCTGGGACCCAGAGGAGGTTCCCGGATGTTGGTGTACTCGGCTTTACCGGATAGGTATCCCGGGCAGGCACTAACCGGAATGTATGTGTTAGTCTTGATCTTATGCAGAAGAGGCTCCCAGTGGCAAGAGAGGAGGTAGCCGGCGAGAGAGTTCCCGGTAGGCCGTCAACGGTCTAGAGCAGGCTTTCCCGTATATCGCGGGGGGAAGTACCATTCCGCCTGACACGGAAGCATGGTCATCTCCCGCCTGACACGGAAGCATGGTCACCTCCCGCCTGACACGGAAGCGCGTCAGCCGGTACGACAACGGTACGACAAGACCTGACATGCCTAGCCCGGCAATCCGGAAAAGGCTATCCGGGATGGGCAAAGACATGTCTTGTCTCTGACAAGGGGACAATGATGATGCAGGACGGCGCCTGCCGTCCTTAGCGAGATGATGACGCAGGGGCTACACCGGATAGTCCGGCGACTAGGTCGCACTAGCCGGTGACGACATCCCGGCTAGGCCTGTCCGGTGGAGCCGAGGCAGTTTTAGGGTTTCCGGCCCTCCCGGCCGGAGCTCTATAAAAGGCGCCATAACTGCTCCTGAGAGGGAGAGACCAACTTGAGAGCCAAAACTATAGTTGCATTTACTCTTAGAGCAGTTACTCCTCTTCACCTTGAGTTCATCTAGTTCTTTGTACTTCTACCTTTGACAGATCTTGTAGCAAGTTGTAGTTCTTATACCACCGATATATAGAGAAGAAAGGCAGGAGTAGGGGTGTTACCTCCTCACGAGGTCCCTGAACCTGGGTATATCGTGTGTGAGCTTGGTGCCTTCGTGCATTTGTTTGTATTTGTTAGATCTTCCCCGTTGCACTTTGTTCTTGTTTCGTGTTCTTGGGAGATCTCGGTTTTACCGGGATCCTCCCCGTGTGAGTTCTTCAACTCGCTATCCCTCCCCGGATCCACCAACGTCCATCGGCCCCACAAATTAGCCATCCTATGGCATCTGCCGTGACACCACCACGACAGGAATATCCGGTCCAAGAATGACCCGGAAATTCCGGTATGCTTGATAAAGGCGGAATAAAACTAGAGGTTTACTTTAACAAGTATACAACCTAGATATAAATACTAGGCTCACCTATGTGCACCAACAACTTATGCTAAGCAATACAAGTAACAAGGTGATAGCAAGATATATGACTTCAAGCACGAAGGCTATCACAATGTAAAGTGCATAAGTAAAGAGCTCGGGTATAGAAATAACCGAGGCACGCGGAGACGAGGATGTATTCCCAAGTTCCACCCAAAGTGTGTACGTCTCGTTTGGAGAGGTGTGCGCAACCACAACAGGTTAGCCGCAACGCCACAAAGGCTCACCTTCTTCTCCTGATGAACTCAACCACAAAAGGTTGCGAGTTCACCTTCCACTATTGATCTCCTTTAGGGCGGAGATCGAATCGCGTACAACTCTTGAGGCACACACCCACAACTTAATTGGGGGCTCCCAAGTCTTGAGGCACACACCCACAACTTAATTGTGGGCTCTCAAGTGACCACAAAAGGTCTTGACCACAAAAGGTCTTGGCCACAAAAGTCCGGCCACAAAAGGCGTCTAGGGTCCAAAGACCCAAGAGTAACAAGCTCACAAGTAATACCACCACGAATCCTCGTGGGGGGCTCAAACCGATGCAAATGCAATGGCAAGAGCACACGAAGTGCTCAAGTCCTTCACTCTCAAATTCCAACACAACAATAAATGTTTATGGGGGAATAAGAGAGGAAGAACAAAAGAAACCACAAAGGAGTCAAATCCTTCACTCCCAAATCCCACCAAAAGCAACTAATGCTTATGGGGGGAGAAGAGAGGAAGAACAAAGAAGAAGAACCACAAAGGAACTCCAAGAACTAGATCCACTAAGTTCACCTCACTTAGAGGAGAGATGAATTGGTAGGGTTGTAGATCTAGATCTCCTCTCAACTTACCCTAAAGAATATGGAAGATTCAATGGAGGGATTGAGAGGGAAGTGAGATTTCCAAGGTCAACAATGGAGTAGGAGAGAGGGAAAAGTCGTGCTGCCTTGGATTCACTGAGGAGGAAGAAGGGGAGGGGTATTTATACCCCCTCCAGGAAATATAGCCGTTGGCTGTTTCGACACTCGTAAATTCCGGTATAAGTGAGACTCGAAAATTCCGGTTACCCGGAAATTCCGAGTCCATGAAATTTCCGAGCTGAAATTCCGGCTGGAGTCAGAAGCAAAACCAAACTTTTCCTTAGCCATTTCTGGAGGACTTTTCTGGGGGCACTCGGAAATTCCGGTAGAGCGGAATATCCGGCTCCAATAATCCGAATCAGCAAAATACCGAAACGAAAACTGCTATAACTTTTGCAAATGAACTCCAAATGAGGTGAGACCAATTTTGTTGGAAAGATAGAGACGATGAGCACACAATTTTTGTTGGAAATATTGCATCGCATAAATAGAGTAAAATCACCACACATGGCAAGGTGTGGGACTTTCCTCATGGTAGAACCGACAATATTTCCGCCACCGAAAACGCAACAAGTTGTCCAAAGTAAAACCGATTTCGATGAACTAGAGCTTGACATGGAGATGAACCAAGCTCTAACTCCTCACCAACATAAAAGCCAAAGAAGAACCAAGAAACAAGATATGCCAAGTATGCAAAGGTTTGAGCTCTCCACAACGATGCGATCAAGTTACTAACTTGAGAACCCTCTTGATAGTACGCCTATCTATCCTATAGCCCTATCAAGATCATACCTTTGCCTTGAGCATTCCACTTGAGTTGGATGCTGACTATCTTGATCTCTTCAAGTGGTTCATCTTTCTTAATTGCGCGTCCAAGCACATGCTTGATGAGGACTTCTCCAAATACTCCCCCATGCACACAATGGGAGAGTCTCGCTTAGCTCCATCTTCATGTATCCATTGCAAGCACCAAGCATAGGATCTCTTCAAGAAGCTTCTCTTGGTCTTGGTCTTGCACATCTCACCTTGATGACGATCACCACATGACGTCATCCTCCATGAGTTATATGAAATCTTCATTTGATGCAAGCTCATGGGAAGATACCTAACCTCATATAAAGATACCACACACACACATATCATGGGTTAGTTCACAAAGCTATGCGGACAAGTGTTTACCATCCCAAGAGATACATGATCGCTCTTGGTACATCTTGTAGCTTTGTGTGTTGATCAACATCTTGATCAACCTTGTATCTTCCAACATTTCTTCACTAATATGATGTCTTCAATCCTTCAAGACATACTTGCAATATGCTCCACTCAACACATAAGCTTCAAGAGTCCAACACATGAACTCCACAACTCCATGGATATGATCTATAATGATATCTCAATGCAAACATTAGTCCATAGAGATTGTCATTCAATTACCAAAACCACACATGAGGGAAAATGCTCTTTCATATATATACCACTCCCCAAACATATGGCCGTTGGTCGTGCAAGTCACGCACAGCCAAGATGGCCGGCCTGGAGGCCAGCCTTGGCTGACCTGCGAGCTGACGGGGCTGCTGATCCAGCCAGCCGGGAGGCCAGCCTTGGCCGGCCTGGGAGCTGGCGGGGCAGCTGAGCCAGCCAGCCAGGAGGTCAGCCTTGGCCGACCTGGGGGCTGGCGACCCAGCTGAGGCGCCCAGCCTGGAGCCCGGCCTGGGCTGGCCTGTGGGCTGGCGGTCCAGCTGAGGCGCCCAGCCTGGAGCCCAGCCTGGGCTGGCCTGGTGGCTGGCCCGCGCAGAAACAAACTTCGGAAAATCATATCTTTTGCAATAAAAATCCAAACGAGATGAAACGAACTTTGTTGAAAAGCTAGCGACGAGAGCTTTTAAACAAAAGTGGAAATATTACAAATCATAAATAGAGTCAAGTTGACACACATAGGGAGGTGTGGAACTCTCCTCGGGGATGAACCGATAATATTTCCAACACGAAAACGCAACAAGTTTTCCATATGAAATTCGTTTTCGGTGAACTTGGGCTTGTCGTGAAGGTCACAACAAGCACCAAAACCCAACAAGGAGAAAAGCCAAGTAAGAACCAAGAAATATGAAATGCCAAGTATGCAAAGGTATGAGCTCTCCACAAAGATGCGATCAAGTTACTCACTTGAGAGCCCCTCTTGATAGTACGCCGTCTATCCTAAAACCCGGTCTCCCACTAACACCATGAGACCGGTAAAATAGAAAACCTATCAAGATCATACCTTTTCCTTGTGCATTCCACTTGAGCTCGATGATGACGATCTTGACTCTCTCAAGTTGGAACACCTTTCTTGATTATACTTGCTAGCACATGCTTGATGAAGACTTCTCCAAATGCTCCCCCATAATCCATTATGGGAGAGCCTCGCTAAGCTCCGTCTTCATGTCTCCTTTGCAAGCTTCAATCCAATGATATCTTTCGAGATGGATCATATTGAGCTTGCACTTCATCTTCTCTACACATGACCATTCTACGTATAAACCCTTGAGTAGAGCATTGATCATCATGTAATCTTCAAGAGTCCTACACATGAACTCCTATATTTTCCCATGGACAATATCTATAAGAATATCTCAATGTAAACATTAGTCTATAAGGATTGTCATTAATTACCGAAACCACACATGGGGGCAACCATGCACTTTCAATCTCCCCTATTTTGGTAATTGATGACAATCCCTTTTACGAGGGTTTATATAATAAATTTAAACAACCATGCAACACAAAGAGCAAGGATGCAAGAGAACCGCAAGAGAACAAACCCATATTCTCTTAAACCCTCTAAATTTCTTCCCCATTGGCATTGATTGCCGAAATGGGTGAAAAGTAAGAAGGCCAATATAATAAGAGCTCCCCCATAAAGTGTGCATTTCTCATAATGTGAGTGAAATCAAATGCACATACCGAATGAAGAATGGATGGAGGGAAATCAAACTACATTGAGAATCCAAAGATTGCAAGAGAATGTCAAATAGAAAGATACTTCAACGAAAGAAGTAAGCAATCAAAAGGATTCGAAAAGTGTTCTAAATATGACGAGGGAACTCCCCGAAGTACGTGCAGAAATAGGATTTGTATTTCAATATAGTGTGCACAACATGGAATCCTCACTCCCTCCTAGATAAATTCGAACACAAGCTCATGCAAGAGAATGTAAATGATAAAAGAGGCAAAACAACTTTCACCTAATAAAATGTTTTGCAACAAGAGCAAGGAGCGGTAAATGAAAATATGGTTATGAGGTACAAAGACATTTTAGGAGACTAATACAAGGATGAGCCAAAGCATCAACATAGTCTTTTAAAAAGAGTTGCACATATTGCATATCATGTCTTTCCCATACCCACACACCAAAAGAGATATAACAAAAGCTCCACAAGCTTAGTAAAATGCACCAAGCATAACACATAAAAAATAAAGCTTGTGCCTTTTAGAAACCACCAAAGAGTCAAAAGCAATAAGAGGTGGTAACTAAAGAATTGGAATATCAATTAAAGATGTACTATTCTCATGTGTATAAGTTTGTAAGTAGACACGAATCACTAAGATATGGGTCTACAAATAATCATGTACACACAAGATAGATACAAGGGTAAAGAACATGATATTCAAGAGGAAGTCATAAATATACCAAAAAGATCTTTGCTTAAAAAAACATAGCACAAAGCCGAATTTTCTTAACGGAATATAAATGAACTTCCAACACATACTCATCATAGCATCAAAAACTATCCACAAGGGATAAAGGTTAACAAATGGATGCTCCGAGTAAGATAACAAGTATCACAAAAAGCAAATGATTTTGAAAAAAAAAACATCAATGTTGTATCTGAGAGACTTTAAGTAGAAAGTGCTAGATTGACAAAATTGGGATCGATGAATCATAGAAATGAATATATAGTCCCCTTATATGTAATCATCCCGGCTTACTCGCATTTGCAATAAAGACGTTTTGCAAGGAACAAATTAATTGCAACAAACGAGATTGATGCCAAGATACAACCTACACAAGGTTGAAAGCTAGAAATGTATGCATGAGGTAGATACTTGTTACCGAGATAGCATTGGTGATGTAGAAGATAAGAGTTAACGATCATCCAAACTTGGCTCCAGTGAACACATGGTGACACCACCTTCTTTGAAAATAAGACAAGCTTCCAGTTCTCCAATGTACCTAAAACACATTCAAGTACAACATGGTACCCAAACTCATTGGGTCCAAAGTAGTTAGAGCAACTACAATACATAGGACAAACTCCACATAAATATGTGCATAGTAATGTGAAATTGAATTTCATGCACATCTTAGCCACATAGGATTCGATGGAGTTTATCCTATATATTGGATCAACGAAAGTAAACATGCCAAAGATATACATATAGTAAATATGCATGCACAAGACTTTCAAGAACCAACAGAGATACACTTTGGACAAAAACACCAATTAAAACAAGAGAGCACACATTAGTGTGAAACAAAAGGAATTTGTCCAAAATATATCAAACACCCAAATCAACACATGATTGAAGATACCAAAATGAAAAGATACCAAAAGAAAACAAGAAACCAATTGAAGAAAATACAATTAAATAATAAACCAAACCCTATACATTTTTCATGATGGCACAAAGTACCAAGACGAAAAATGTTTGTCTTTCAAAGAGACACGTCATCGGGTTCAAATATCAAATGAAGACAACTAATGTTCAAAAGCATATAGGATTGCTCCCCCAAGATGTGTGCATTATTTATGATCTTGCATTTGAATACCAAATGCACAAAAATGAGATCATCACTCTCCATATATATATATCGACGCGGATTTGGTGCCATGGGGGGTAGCGGTGCATAGGGTATAGGTCCTTGGATTTGCATCCTATCTGCTCCCTCGATGAAAACCTGAGGAAGATGCATGTGACGGAGGTGTTTCTCCGTTAGCTTGTCACTCCACTCACGTGTGGGAAATTATTCACGCTCATTAGAGAATTCTCCACGTCCATTAGAATTCTCCACGTGCTTAAGAGAATTCTCCCTGTCCATTAGACAATTCCAGAGGTCGAATTCTTGAGTCCTCTGACTTATTTTGCATGTGCTAGTAGGCAACACCCCATTGGGCATTTTCAAAAGAGGTGAAATCCATAGCGGTGGTGGATGGTTTCTTTGGTCCCAAACACCATATATAGCCACACAACATTTCATGTGAAAAAAGTAGCGGTGATGGTTGTTTTTCTTCTTGTTTCCTAACTAGCCGAAATTTTTGGGACTAAAAACAATTCATGTGCAAGATAATATGGCGATGGTTCGTTTTTTTTTTGTCAAAAAGTTTGGAAATTCTATGCAAATGAAAATTTGTTTTCTATTAGCTCGGTAAATGAAGTAGTTTATTATGTTTTTTGTGAACCCAATTGTATTATTGTCTGACCTAATCATGACCTAATTAACTAAAAAAGTCACCGTCTCCTCCATTCATTGGTACAAATTAAACTTTTTTGGTACGTAAAAGTCGACTTCTAAAAGAAAAAAAGTAGTCTTCCAGAAAAAATACATTGGACTGCACAGAAAACTTGGCAACATAATAAACTCCGTTAAAATTAATTAGCACATCATCTGCTACACAGAACTACATGGATTGAAAGGTAAGGTGAATCAACACTGAACGAAATTAAAAGGCTGCTGCTTGGAATTAGCACAAAACTGAACGAGATGTGAAAAGACATGAGGCATGGGCAATCTGTAGCCGTGCTCAACTTCTCATCCCGCAAAAAAACGTATGAGATAATTCTCTAGAAAGTGGAATTCTTGAGTTCTCTCACTTCTTTTGCATGTGCTAGCTGATAATTGTTCACATCCATTACACATTTTGGAAAGAGATGAAATCCATAACGATGCTACATGGTCCAACAACCATGCAAAAATGTCTCTACCACACAAAATTACAATTCTCCACGTGTGGTATGGAATTTTATATGGGTATTGTGACGCCCTAAAATCGGTACTATGTAGGTTCCCGCCGAAATCCGCATAATAACGATTTTAGATCGCCCACCAGACATTATGTGCACGCCGAAACATGCGCATTATGTGGATGGAATTGTGATAACATTACAATAGTTCCGATGCATCCACAAATACAACAGAAGATATATACAATATACAACAACGACTCGAACGAGTCAAGATACAAATGATACAATACAAAGATTCAAATGACAGCGGAAGCAAAATAGTATCCGACTACGGATAAGAGGCAAATTGGACTAAGAGTTCTGAAGATAAGCGATGGCGCCATATCCCTGCCCAGCCAAGCCGGAGGGATTCTCAAGCTAACGCCGTCAGGCTTCAAACCTGTTGACTGGACATAAAGCACATCCCAAAAGAGGGTTAGGGCACTCTCTGGCAAGCAAAACCGACTTGCCTACTTTCTACACCATCTCCCAAAATATAGGGGAGGTGGACTTAGCGGCAGCAACACTAGCAACCTAAAGAGACACGCTACAACTTCCGTCTAATCAGAGAGGGATAAGAGAGCGCACAAGGTAACCATCTACAACTAACACCAAACATAACCCATTCTCGAATTAACCCCCTCAACCAAATATGAGGAAGTAATTCGGGAAACTCACACGTTGAACAGTTTTAATTATAATTTATTGTGAAAGTAATTCTATATTACTAGTCAAATTAATTAACTTTAATTAGGTGCAAGTTGTCTAGATCTTGTTAGTCAGCATCATCACCAAAGTCGTCCATAACCGTGGACACGGCTCATCGATAAGATTATACCCTGCAGGGGTGCACTATTGTACCCATACTCGCATGATCAACCCAAGCAAGCATAAGGGCTTCTCAACACGACTTATTCCTTCACTACAACAAGTCCAAGTGCCACCCATATGAGTTGTTACCCGCGTCAGGAGTCCGGCCGAATCTCAATTGCGGACTCATTAGTTTGCGACTACGCCACCATGCGGTTCAAACCACAGTAGGAACTGTCCGCTTCGTGTCATACCGCACCTATATGACCCCCCGTATCACATAACCTCTCATCATCATCATCAACATCATCATGCACATGCATATAAGCAAATGAAAAACCCGAACTACTTGCGGCACATGGACAAGCTGTAGATCCGTTCAAAGTCGAGTGGGACTCCATAGGGCCTCCCACAAGTGGTTAGTGCGCTCAAAATTGGATCCGAGGACAAAATCTCAGTTCTTAGGTCGACACTGAGCAGAACAAAACACCTCGCAAGGCCATCCGTCTGGTGCCTTATCATTTAATTATAATACCCAACACAAGATATCATTTTATTAAAATAGAACAATCTATCATACTAAACAGATGAAACATAAGACCAACGGACGACTCGCACAACCAAATCTAAGCATGCGCTACGACTCGCAAGGCCAACAGATAAACATACAAGGGGTTATGGGTTGTGGGGATAAAGCTGTATAGGCTGCAGAATAACATGTGATGGGATCGCGATAAAGAATCGAATACTAGGGTAGCAGAGATCAACGGTAGGAATGAAAGATAATGTATATGTAACAAGCAAACTTTGCTTGACTGGAATCCCGCATGGAAGCAGATCTTATTGTTGCTCACACATCTCAACGTCGTATCCGCGAAGAAGCAACAAACACTGAAAAGCGTAAAGATGCATTTTACAACTACGGCAAAAGATCCAGCATGATCATGGGAAAATGATGCATGGCATGGCAAGATGCATTGCGAGATGCACTTAATCCGAATTAAGCGAAACCGGGATTCTGACAATTAATATTTAGGTGCAAGTTATTTATTTATCCGCAATATTAAATGTTGGTTAGCATGGCAACACATGGCATGGGTGATCTAATTAAATTAAATGGAATAGGGCATTATATATTTATTACCCCACACATTTCATATTTAGTATTTAGGTGATTTGCTACATCCGCAAACCCAAGAGATGCAACAAATAAAATTATGATGCGATATGCACAAGATGGATGACATTTAATAAAAATAGGCGTAGGGTTAGGGTTTGGATTCGCACGTTGCATCGGGAGAGATAGGGTTCGAAACCGGCGTCTTCGGAACGTAGAGGAAGTAGTTGCCGTCGGGGAAGTAGCCGTCGCGAAACCGGGGCATCGTCGTTTGTCGGTATCGTGGAAGTGGTCGGGGTAGTTGTACTCGGTCATCCTCGTTGACGGGCGTGGGCACGGAGGAGCACGACAAATGGACACCGGAAGGAGAAACGCACGGGCGGGCACCGCAACACGGACACGGGCGGTCGCGGCAACGCGGCACCGGAAGGAGCACGCGCACGTAGCAACACCACGAAGGGTGGACAACTCGGACAAAAGTGGCGACGAAGTTCTTGCGGGCATTTCACCGAACACCTTGCGAGCGCCGGATGCGGGGACGCCACCGAACGGAGACGGCGTGCACGTGGCCGGGAAGAGGAGGTGGCGGCGAGGGCCGATGCGGGGTGGCGGCGGCGGCTCGTGCATGCGGTAGGCGGAGACGCGCGCGGCGGAGGAGGCGGCGGAGACGGGCGCGCACGGCGCGGCGGTGCGGCGCGTCGGGGAGGCGCGGCCAGCGGCGGCTGCTAGCGGCGGAGGCGCGTGCGGGCGGAGCAGCCGGAGGTGATGCGGCGGGGCGTCGGGCGTGCGGTGGAGGCAGAGCTCGGGCCGGAGGGCGAGGCGGCCGGGGAGGCGCGCGGGAGCGTGGCTGGGGACGCGGCGGCGACCGGCGGCGGGGACAGCGCGGCGGTGGTGGGGTGTTGTTAGATTTAGAAGATCATTGGACTAATGTACTTTTACATGATATACTGAGGATTCATGGAGATGGTTGCTTATTAAATCTGGCACTTTCAATGTTATATCTATCCGGCTTTGACAACTTGTACTGTATAAGTGGTCACATGAGAAAGTTTGGTGGATAAAAATCCTTTAGCAATTGAAGTTTTTCTATGCTGCTAGTATTATTGTTCTCACTAAACATGTAATACTAAGAAGAGGTGGAAACAAAACCATGGTAAATGTGGTTAGTGTGATGAGTTTAAAACTTTGGACCATCCTTTATTTGATTGCAAGTTTGTTGGACATGTTTTGTGGGTGGTGAAGTGTGCTGCTGGCTGAGTATAGGTGCCAACACGTTTTGGTGGAAGTAGTGAATGGATTATGCCTTTTTTTGTAAATGAGAGTTTAGTTGTTGTGGGTGTGTTGCTGCGACAATATGGTCAATCTGGAAGTGCAGCTTGTTTTGATCATGTTTTACCCGCATGATCCTACTAGTGTGGCGTACTGTATCCCACGTTGGATTAATGCTTTAGCTGATTTGCGGAAGGTGAGCATGGGACACAACCAGAGCGGAGCAGCTCTTGGTAAAGAGAAGCCTCAAAACTCTCATCGGTAGACATATTCTGACTATAGGTTCAAGTGACTTGGAAGGATAAGTGTGGGTTGAGGAGAGTTTGTTCATTCTGACTACGGGATTTTGTTGACGGGAAGAAATGAACCGCGGAGGATCAAAGTTTTGGTCTACTTAGTTTTAATTTAGTTTGTTATCTTCTGCTGATAATGTAGAGGTCATGTAGAATGGTTAACCCCTATCCTGGAGGGTGCCTTCGGCCTTCTGCCTTGTGTTGGACAACGTAGTAACATGTTATTTTCCTAGTTTCTTTTCTTTTCAACGAAATGGAAGGTGTAAAAAACCATTGTCGAGAAAAAAAATCCCGTGACAATATTGTGCAAAAATATGAGTTTATTTATCGCAAACGAGCTAGTACTAGGTTAGACTGACAGACTACTAGTAGGAATGTATAGCGCACCACGACCATGGCACTGAAACAAACAGCAGTCGTATCTTTTGGAGACAGAGGGCCGAGGTTGTTTTCCCTACCCAGTAAAATCCTCCCACGCATCCCGGCCGACTCTGTCGCAGGTATGGTTATTAAGCATCGTTCTGCAAGGTGATCAAAGCATGCAAGCATCTCTGTCCAACCGTGGTCGATCTATCTCTCTTCTGCCGTTGTAGATCAAAGCTGCCAGCTGATACCTCTGTCCGTCTGACGTCAGTCTATGGTGTCGGTGCGTTCTTGGAGCTGATAGCTACTCTCCTGGATCATGTTCTCGAATTCGACTATGTATTACTCCCGCTTGCCCTACGGAGCTGGGTGGGTGCGCGAGATCTGGGCGGGCAAGCGAGATCTGCGTCTCGCGTGTGTGACGCGCGCTCCTCCTCTCTGGTTTTATACACGAACGAACATGTTGAACCATGAGAAGGATCCTTGAGCGCGAGGAGATGAGAGTCAGCAAGAAACTAGCTAGGGGCAGATCTACGGTAACGGAAGCAAACGTACCTGGTTGCCGGCGGCCGGACGCCAATCTTGGGGATATTCAACCCGGGGAGTCCCGTGCCGGATCCTCGCGCGCGGGGGACATATTTGCTTCTCCAGCCAAGTTCCTGGGCTTCCCTCCCATGGCGACCATGGGCGGCTGGTGGTAGGAAGAAGATGTGGTAGGAGAGGAGAGGACCGCGTCTAATTGCTCCACCACACCCAGAAACAAACCTAAAGAGTTTTACAAGGGGAAAAGAATCAGTGCAGGGCCGGCCCCGCCTGACAGGGTAAGATCGCATCGGCCAGAAATTCAGTGCTGGATGTGACCTAGTACAGTACTATTACTTACCTTGTACGGTTGCCGTGTATATCAGTGCGCCACGAAATCAGGGGCAGACTACGTACGTAGTCCTTTCTTTCAATTGCCATGCAGAACCAGACTTTGCAGGCAATTTTTTCCATTCGTCCTCACGAGTCACCACAGCAGTGGTACAGTAAATATGTATGGGTGCGTCTAGCCAACGGCCGCGCGTTGGTTCGTCGAGTCGAACGGCCTAACAAAAACGGCAAGGGTCTATCCCCTCAGCGACAAAAACAGATCTCCTTGTCTCCTCTCGTACCATTTTCCCGTACCACCTCGCACGCCGCCGCCGTCTCTCCTCCGCCTGCGCGATAGCGCCTCCTGTCTCCAGCTCGCCGTGGACCGCTCCGGCGGGGAGGAGCAGGGTCGGCCGTGGCCCTCGCTGCCAGGGAGGAGGACGGGCGGTGGTGAACCATGAGAAGGATCCTTGAGCGCGAGGAGATGAGAGTCAGCAAGAAACGAAAGGCAGATCTACGGTAACAGAAGCAGACGTACCTGCAGGTTGCCGGCGGCCGGAGGCTCACGGCTGCCAATCTTCCGGATATTCATCCCGGGGAGTCCCGTGCCGGATCCTCGCGCGTGGGGGGAAATATTTGAGCCAGATAGAGAGAGATCCCCCATAGGCTTCTCTAGCCAAGTTCCTCCCATGGCGACCATGGGCGGCTGGTAGGAAGAAGATGTGGTGGCCAGGAGAGGACCGCGTTTAACTGCTCCAGCACACCCAGAAACAAACAACCTAGAGTTTTACAAGGGGAAAAGAATCAGTGCAGGGCCGGCCCCGCCTGCAGAATAACATACAGACAGGGTAAGATCGCATCGCCCAGAAATTCCGTGCTGGATGTGACCTATTACTTACCTTGTACGGTTGCCGTGTATCAATGCGCCACAAAATCAGGGGCAAACTACGTAGTCCTTTCTTCAATTGCCATGCAGAACCATACTTTACATACAATTTTTTCGATTCATCCTCACGAGTCACGACCGCAGGCAATTTTTTCGATTCATCCTCACGAGTCACGACCGCAGTGGTACAACAAATATTCCTCAGCAGCATGCGGCATCTCCTGCCTCGCCATCGTCCCGTTTTTCCTGATCAGTCGGATGGCCCTTTTGTCTACCAAATTTTTTGACCGGTGGCACAAGCAAGAACGAACTCTCAGCCACCGCTTCACCGGCTTCAAGTCTCCCTTGCAATGTCGTGTCGTACTTTCTATGCATATGGTCCAAGTTAAGAGCTGATCCTAAACACTTGGATTGATTGATATCCTTTTTTTTCATACGATGGCAGCCAGATAAATATTAAAGCATACCAGTAGACTACATATGTATGTGTAGCACGTGCTAGCATATATATCATGATAAACGAGGAAACAATAATTGTATGAAAAACAATCACAAATATATGATGCACTGAAATCTGCAGTAATTGAGGCCCGGGTACTTTTCTAGAATTAATTAATTAATATTTTGAGAATGAACCTAGATATTTTTTTAGTATTTATGTCTATAAGGTTAGTGTTGTTTTTGCTACCTAGAGCGTTCGTTTGGCCTTAGAGGATATAATATGTTATAACAGTGCTCCGTATACCTCATTCGGATTTTATTTAGTGATTGTATCATGTAATATAACCATAAGTGATGATGTTGTAAACGCATAAGTGATTTTATTTAGGTATTTTATAATCTTATAATTTTGGATAGGAGGATGCGATGAAAGAAGATTAGCATACCACGTGTTATGTTTTCCAAGGTTTTGGTTACCGTTTTGAAAAAAATCTCGGAGGGGGCTGGGATTTCCGGTAACCACGGTAACCGGATAATTATCGGCGGTTACCGAACGAGATTCTTACTCAAAATTTGAAATTCAAACATAAAACGATAAAAACAATTAAAATGAGATTTTTGAAGGAAGAATTTGTCCCAAATTTAAACGGCCCGGGATTTTTCGCCCAGTAAACTCATTTACCGGAGGGGGCTGAGAAATCCGGTTACCGGCCGGTAACCGCGGTAATTCGATTGGTAACCAAATCCCTGATGTTTTCTACTTCCTCGGAATAGCATACCAAGTTGAGGTCCAAAAACTGGCCGCCTATATATGACTTACTCATGTACAAATTTGTGAATAGGTCGTGAGACTTAAATGGACTTGAGGGAGTATTTCTTTTGAGAGATTGTTGTATAGTAGAAACATGAAGATTACGGGTGTGGTGAATATTTAAGAAATACTAAGGTAAAAAGCCTAAGATATTTATAGCAACGCATAGACATTTTGCTAGCATTCCTAGTACTTGTATTGTACCAATACGATAGGGGCGTGCACAGCCCGAACCGGAGCACGGTTCCACCGTCCGATTCAGGTATATGGCTTTCGTCCAGCTTCTATATCTAATCTAATCTATCTAATTTTATAGAAGAAGAGTTTAGTTTCTAACATTAAACTACTCCTTTTGTCAACCACCAAAACTTTTTTCCCTTTAAATCGCTCCCTTCGTCACACTCCTTGATTTCATGGTGCTACTCCCACTCGTGACTCGTGAGTCGCCACCAGCGTGAGTCTACACCTGGCTCGAGTATCTATAAAACATATAACAATTATATAAAAGTATCTATAATTTTTTATCAGAGCGAGGTCCTTCAATGCCAGGTGTCGACTGATACGTCGTAAAAGTATTTATAATTTTTGATGGTCCATGCTTATTTTATATAATTGATTATATTTATATTGCATTATTATATTATTTTAAGATATTTTTGTGAACTAACATATTAACAAGATGCACATCTCCAAATTCAGTTTCCTGCTGTTTTTGTTTTCAGAAAATCCTATTAAAGAAATATCCTGGAAAAATCGGTGCAGGGCCGGCCCCGCCTGCAGAATAACATACAGACAGGGTAAGATCGCATCGCCCAGAAATTCCGTGCTAGATGTGACCTATTACTTACCTTGTACGGTTGCCGTGTATCAATGCGCCACAAAATCAGGGGCAGACTACGTAGTTCTTTCTTCAATTGCCATGCAGAACCATACTTTACAGGCAATTTTTCCGATTCATCCTCACGAGTCACGACCGCAGTGGTACAGCAAATATTCCTCAGCAGCATGCGGCATCTCCTGCCTCGCCATCGTCCCGTTTTTCCTGATCAGTCGGACGGCCCTTTTGTCTACCGAATTCTTTGACCGGCGGCACAAGCAAGAAGGAACTCTTAGTCACCGCTTCACCGGCTTCAAGTCTCCCTTGCAATGTCGTGTCGTACTTTCTATGCATATGGTCCAAGTTAAGAGCTGATCCTAAACACTTCGATTGATTGATATCCTTTTTTTTCATACGATGGCAGCCAGATAAATATTAAAGCATACCAGTAGACTACATATATATGTGTAGCACGTGCTAGCATATATATCATGATAAACGAGGAAACAACAATTGTATGCAAAACAATCACAAATATATGATGCACTGAAATCTGCAGTAATTGAGGCCCGGGTACTTTTCTAGAATTAATTAATTATAATTTTGAGAATGAACCTAGATTTTTTTAGTATTTATGTCTATAAGGTTAGTGTTGTTTTTGCTACCTAGAGCGTTCATTTGGCCTTAGAGGATATAATATGTTATAACAGTGCTCCGGTATACCTCATTCGGATTTTATTTAGTGATTGTATCATGTAATATAACCATAAGTGATGATGTTGTAAACGCATAAGTGATTTCATTTAGGTATTTTATAATCTTATAATTTTGGATAGGAGGATGCGATGAAAGAAGATTAGCATACCACGTGTTATGTTTTCCAAGGTTTTGGTTACCGTTTTGAAAAAAATCTCGGAGGGGGCTGGGATTTCCGGTAACCACGGTAACCGGATAATTATCGGCGGTTACCGAACGAGATTCTTACTCAAATTTTGAAATTCAAACATAAAACGATAAAAAAAATTAAAATTAGATTTTTTAAGGAAGAATTTGTCCCAAATTTAAAAGGCCCGGGATTTTTCGCCCAGTAAACTCATTTACCGGAGGGGGCTGAGAAATCCGGTTACCGGCCGGAAACCGCGGTAATTCGATTGGTAACGAAATCCCTGATGTTTTCTACTTCCTAGGAATAGCATACCAAGTTGAAGTCCAAAAACTGGCCGCCTATATATGACTTACTCCTGTACAAATTTGTGAATAGGTCGTGAGACTTAAATGGACGTGAGCGAGTATTTCTTTTGAGAGATTGTTGTATAGTAGAAACATGAAGATTACGTGTGTGGTGAATCTTTAAAATATACTAAGGTAAAAAGCATAAGATATTTACAGCAACGCATAGGCATTTTGCTAGCATTCCTAGTACTTGTATTGTACCAATACGATAGGGGCGTGCACAGCCCGAACCGGAGCACGGTTCCACCGTCCGATTCAGGTATATGGCTTTCGTCCAGCTTCTATATCTAATCTAATCTATCTAATTTGATAGAAGAAGAGTTTAGTTTCTAACATTACAACTACTCCTTTTGTCAACCACCAAAACTTTTTTCCCTTTAAATCGCTCCCTTCGTCACACTCCTTGATTTCATCGTGCTACTCCCACTCGTGACTCGTGAGTCCCCACCAGCGTGAGTCTACACCTGGCTCGAGTATCTATAAAACATATAACAATTATATAAAAGTATCTATAATTTTTTATCAGAGCCAGGTCCTTCAATGCCAGGTGTCGATTGATACGTCGTAAAGGTATTTATAATTTTTTATGATCCATGATTATTTTATATAATTGCTTATATTTATATTGCATTATTATATTATTTAAAGACATTTTTGTGAACTAACATATTAACAAGATGCACATCGCCAAATTCAGTTTCCTGCTGTTTTTGTTTTCAGAAAATCCTATTAAAGAAATATCCTCGAAAAAATCAGTGCAGTACCGGCCCCGCCTGCAGAATAACATACAGACAGGGTAAGATCGCATCGCCCAGAAATTCCGTGCTGGATGCGACCTATTACTTACCTTGTACGGTTGCCGTGTATCAATGCGCCACAAAATCAGGGGCAGACTACGTAGTCCTTTCTTCAATTGCCATGCAGAACCATACTTTACAGGCAATTTTTTCGATTCATCCTCACGAGTCACGACCGCAGTGGTACAGCAAATATTCCTCAGCAGCATGCGGCATCTCCTGCCTCGCCATCGTCTCGTTTTTCCTGATCAGTCGGCCGGCCCTTTTGTCTACCGAATTCTTTGACCGGCGGCACAAGCTAGAAGGAACTCTCAGCCACCGCTTCACCGGCTTCAAGTCTTCTATGCATATGGTCCAAGTTAAGAGCTGATCCTAAACACTTGGATTGATTGATATCCTTTTTTTCATACGATGGCAGCCAGATAAATATTAAAGCATACCAGTAGACTACATATATATGTGTAGCACGTGCTAGCATATATATCATGATAAACGAGGAAACAACAATTGTATGAAAAAAATCACAAATATATGATGCACTGAAATCTACAGTAATTGAGGCCCGGGTACTTTTCTAGAATTAATTAATTAATATTTTGAGAATGAACCTAGTTTTTTTAAGTATTTATGTTTATAAGGTTAGTGTTGTTTTTGCTACCTAGAGCGTTCGTTTGTCCTTAGAGGACATAATATGTTATAACAGTGCTCCGTATACCTCATTCGGATTTTATTTAGTGATTGTATCATGTAATATAACCATAAGTGATGATGTTGTAAACGCATAAGTGATTTTATTTAGGTATTTAATAATCTTATAATTTTGGATAGGAGGATGCGATGAAAGAAGATTAACATACCACGTGTTATGTTTTCCAAGGTTTCGGTTACCGTTTTGAAAAAAATCTCGGAGGGGGCTGGGATTTCCGGTAACCACGGTAACCGGATAATTATCGGCGGTTACCGAACGGGATTCTTACTCAAAATTTGAAATTCAAACATAAAACGATAAAAACAATTAAAATTAGATTTTTTAAGGAAGAATTTGTCCCAAATTTAAACGGCCCAGGATTTTTCTCCCAGTGAACTCATTTACACGAGGGGGCTGAGAATCCGGTTACCGGCCGGTAACCGCGGTAATTCGATTGGTACCAAATCCCTGATGTTTTCTACTTCCTCGGAATAGCATACCAAGTTGAAGTCCAAAAACTGGCCGCCTATATATGACTTACTCATGTACAAATTTGTGAATAGGTCGTGAGACTTAAATGGACTTGAGGGAGTATTTCTTTTGAGAGATTGTTGTATAGTAGAAACATGAAGATTACGTGTGTGGTGAATATTTAAAAAATACTAAGGTAAAAAGCCTAAGATAATTACAACAACGCATAGGCATTTTGCTAGCATTCCTAGTACTTGTACTGTACCAATACGATAGGGGCGTGCACAGCCCGAACCGGAGCACGGTTCCGCCGTCCGATTCAGGTATATGGCTTTCGTCCAGCTTCTATATCTACTCTAATCTATCTAATTTGATAGAAGAAGAGTTTAGTTTCTAACATTACAACTACTCCTTTTGTCAACCACCAAAACTTTTTTCCCTTTAAATCGCTCCCTTCGTCACACTCCTTGATTTCATCGAGCTACTCCCACTCGTGACTCGTGAGTCCCCACCAGCGTGAGTCTACACCTGGCTCGAGTATCTATACAACATATAACAATTATATAAAAGTATCTATAATTTTTTATCGGAGCCAGGTCCTTCAATGCCAGGTGTCGACTGATAGACTGATACGTCGTAAAGGTATTTATAATTTTTTATGATCCATGCTAATTTTATATAATTGCTTATATTTATATTGCATTATTATATTATTTAAAGACATTTTTGTGAACTAACATATTAACAAGATGCACATCGCCAAATTCAGTTTCCTGCTGTTTTTGTTTTCAGAAAATCCTATTAAAGAAATATCCTCGAAAAATCAGTGTAGGGCCGGCCCCGCCTGCAGAATAACATACAGACAGGGTAAGATCGCATCGCCCAGAAATTCCGTGCTGGATGTGACCTATTACTTACCTTGTACGGTTGCCGTGTATCAATGCGCCACAAAATCAGGGGCAGACTACGTAGTCCTTTCTTCAATTGCCATGCAGAACCATACTTTACAGGCAATTTTTTCGATTCATCCTCACGAGTCACGACCGTAGTGGTACAACAAATATTCCTCAGCAGCATGCGGCATCTCCTGCCTCGCCATCGTCCCGTTTTTCCTGATCAGTCGACCGGCCCTTTTGTCTACCGAATTCTTTGACCGGCGGCACAAGCAAGAATGAACTCTCAGCCACCGCTTCACCGGCTTCAAGTCTCCCTTGCAATGTCGTGTCGTACTTTCTATGCGTATGGTCCAAGTTAAGAGCTGATCCTAAACACTTGGATTGATTGATATCCTCTTTTTTCATACGATGGCAGCCAGATAAATATTAAAGCATACCCGTAGACTACATATATATGTGTAGCACGTGCTAGCATATATATCATGATAAACGAGGAAACAACAATTGTATGAAAAACAATCACAAATATATGATGCACTGAAATCTGCAGTAACTGAGGCCCGGGTACTTTTCTAGAATTAATTAATTAATATTTTGAGAATGAACCTAGATATTTTTTTAGTATTTATGTCTATAAGGTTAGTGTTGTTTTTGCTGCCTAGAGCGTTCGTTTGGCCTTAGAGGATATAATATGTTATAACAGTGCTCCGTATACCTCATTCGGATTTTATTTAGTGATTGTATCATGTAATATAACCATAAGTGATGATGTTTTAAACGCATAAGTGATTTTATTTAGGTATTTTATAATCTTATAATTTTGGATAGGAGGATGCGATGAAATAAGATTAGCATACCACGTGTTATGTTTTCCAACGTTTTGGTTACCGTTTTGAAAAAAAATCTCGGAGGGGGCTGGGATTTCCGGTAACCACGGTAACCGGATAATTATCGGCGGTTACCGAACGAGATTCTTACTCAAAATTTGAAATTCAAACATAAAACGATAAAAACAATTAAAATTAGATTTTTGAAGGAAGAATTTGTCCATAATTTAAACTGCCCGAGATTTTTCGCCCAGTAAACTCATTTACCGGAGGGGGCTGAGAAATCCGGTTACCGGCCGGTAACCGCGGTAATTCGATTGGTAACCAAATTCCTGATGTTTTCTACTTCCTCGGAATGGCATACCAAGTTGAAGTCCAAAAACTGGCCGCCTATATATGACTTACTCCTGTACAAATTTGTGAATAGGTCGTGAGACTTAGATGGACTTGAGGGAGTATTTCTTTTGAGAGATTGTTGTATAGTAGAAACATGAAAATTACGTGTGTTGTGAATATTTAAAAAATACTAAGGTAAAAAGCCTAAGATATTTACAGCAACGCATAGGCATTTTGCTAGCATTCCTAGTACTTGTATTGTACCAATACGATAGGGGCGTGCACAGCCCGAACCGGAGCACGGTTCCGCCGTCCGATTCAGGTATATGGCTTTCGTTCAGCTTCTATATCTAATATAATCTATCTAATTTGATAGAAGAAGAGTTTAGTTTCTAACATTACAACCAATTCTTTTGTCAACCACCAAAACTTTTTTCCCTTTAAATCGCTCCCTTCGTCACACTCCTTGATTTCATCGTGCTACTCCCACTCGTGACTCGTGAGTCCCCACCAGCGTGAGTCTACACCTGGCTCGAGTATCTATAAAACATATAACAATTATATAAAAGTATCTATAATTTTTTATCAGAGCCAGGTCCTTCAATGCCAGGTGTCGACTGATACGTTGTAAAAGTATTTATAATTTTTTATGGTCCATGCTTATTTATATAATTGCATATATTTATATTGCATTATTATATTATTTTAAGACATTTTTGTGAACTAACATATTAACAAGATGCACATCGCCAAATTCAGTTTCCTGCTGTTTTTGTTTTCAGAAAATCCTATTAAAGAAATATCCTCGAAAAATCAGTGCAGGGCCGGCCCCGCCTGCAGAATAACATACAGACAGGGTAAGATCGCATCGACCAGAAATTCCGTGCTGGATGTGACCTATTACTTACCTTGTACGGCTGCCGTGTATCAATGCGCCACAAAATCAGGGGCAGACTATGTAGTCCTTTCTTCAATTGCCATGCAAAACCATACTTTACAGGCAATTTTTTCGATTCATCCTCACGAGTCACGACCGCAGTGGTACATCAAATATTCCTCAGCAGCATACGGCATCTCCCGCCTCGCCACCGTCCCATTTTTCCTGATCAGTCGGCCGGCCCTTTTGTCTACCGAATTCTTTGACCGGCGGCACAAGCAAGAAGGAACTCTCAGCCACCGCTTCACCGGCTTCAAGTCTCCCTTGCAATTCCGTGTCGTACTTTCTATGCATATAGTCCAAGTTAAGAGCTGATCCTAAACACTTGGATTGATTGATATCTTTTTTTTCATACGATGGCAGCCAGATAAATATTAAAGCATACCAGTAGACTACATATATATTCGTAGCACGTGCTAGCATATATATCATGATAAACGAGGAAACACCAATTGTATGAAAAACAATCACAAATATATGATGCACTGAAATCTGCAGTAATTGAGGCCCGGGTACTTTTCTAGAATTAATTAATTAATATTTTGAGAATGAACCTAGATATTTTTTTAGTACTCATCTCTATAAGGTTAGTGTTGTTTTTGCTACCTAGAGCGTTCGTTTGGCCTTAGAGGATATAATATGTTATAACAGTGCTCCGTTTACCTCATTCGGATTTTATTTAGTGATTGTATCATGTAATATAACCATAAGTGATGATGTTGTAAACGCATAAGTGATTTTATTTAGGTATTTTATAATCTTATAATTTTGGATAGGAGGATGCGATGAAAGAAGATTAGCATACCACGTGTTATGTTTTCCAAGGTTTTGGTTACCGTTTTGAAAAAAATCTCGGAGGGGGCTGGGATTTCCGGTAACCACGGTAACCGGATAATTATCGGCGGTTACCGAACGAGATTCTTACACAAAATTTGAAATCCAAACATAAAACGATAAAAACAATTAAAATTAGATTTTTTAAGGAAGAATTTGTCCCAAATTTAAACGGCCCGGGATTTTTCGCCCAGTAAACTCATTTACCGGAGGGGGCTGAGAAATCCGGTTACCGGCCGGTAACCGCGGTAATTCGATTGGTAACCAAATTCCTGATGTTTTCTACTTCCTCGGAATAGCATACCAAGTTGAAGTCCAAAAACTGGCCGCCTATATATGACTTACTCCTGTACAAATTTGTGAATAGGTCGTGAGACTTAAATGGACTTGAGGGAGTATTTCTTTTGAGAGATTGTTGTATAGTAGAAACACAAAGATTACGTGTGTGGTGAATATTTAAAAAATACTAAGGTAAAAAGCCTAAGATATTTACAGCAACGCATAGGCATTTTGCTAGCATTCCTAGTACTTGTATTGTACCAATACGATAGGGGCGTGCACAGCCCGAACCGGAGCACGGTTCCACCGTCTGATTCAGGTATATGGCTTTCGTCCAGCTTCTATATCTAATCTATCTAATTTGACAGAAGAAGAGTTTAGTTTCTAACATTACAACCACTCCTTTTGTCAACCACCAAAACTTTTTTCCTTTTAAATCGCTCCCTTCGTCACACTCCTTGATTTCATCGTGCTACTCCCATTCGTGACTCGTGAGTCCCCACCAGCATGAGTCTACCCCTGGCTCGAGTATCTATAAAACATATAACAATTATATAAAAGTATCTATAATTTTTTATCAGAGCGAGGTCCTTCAATGCCAGGTGTCAACTGATACGTCGTAAAAGTATTTATAATTTTTGATGGTCCATGCTTATTTTATATAATTGCTTATATTTATATTGTATTATTATATTATTTTAAGACATTTTTGTGAACTAATATATTAACAAGATGCACATCGCCAAATTCAGTTTCCTGCTGTTTTTGTTTTCAGAAAATCCTATTAAAGAAATATCCTCGAAAAATAAGTGCAGGGCCGGCCCCGCCTGCAGAATAACATACAGACAGGGTAAGATCGCATCACCCAGAAATTCCGTGCTGGATGTGACCTATTACTTACCTTGTACGGTTGCCGTGTATCAATGCGCCACAAAATCAGGGGCAGACTACGTAGTCCTTTCTTCAATTGCCATGCAGAACCATACTTTACATGCAATTTTTTCGATTCATCCTCACGAGTCACGACCGCAGTGGTACAGCAAATATTCCTCAGCAGCATGCGGCATCTCCTGCCTCGCCATCGTCCCGTTTTTCCTGATCATTCGGATGGCCTTTTTTTCTACCGAATTCTTTGACCGGTGGCACAAGCAAGAAGGAACTCTCAGCCACCGCTTCACCGGCTTCAAGTCTCCCTTGCAATGTCGTGTCGTACTTTCTATGCATATGGTCCAAGTTAAGAGCTGATCCTAAACACTTGGATTGATTGATATCCTTTTTTTCATACGATGGCAGCCAGATAAATATTAAAGCATACCAGTAGACTACATATATATGTGTAGCACGTGCTAGCATATATATCATGATAAACAAGGAAACAACAATTGTATGAAAAACAATCACAAATATATGATGCACCGAAATCTACAGTAATTGAGGCCCGTGTACTTTTCTAGAATTAATTAATATTTTGAGAATGAACCTAGATTTTTTTTAGTATTTATGTCTATAAGGTTAGTGTTGTTTTTGCTACCTAGAGCGTTCATTTGGCCTTAGAGGATATAATATGTTATAACAGTGCTCTGTATACCTCATTCGGATTTTATTTAGTGATTGTATCATGTAATATAACCATAAGTGATGATGTTGTAAACGCATAAGTGATTTTATTTAGGTATTTTATAATCTTATAATTTTGGATAGGAGGATGCGATGAAAGAAGATTAGCATACCACGTGTTATGTTTTCCAACGTTTTGGTTACCGTTTTGAAAAAAATCTCGGAGGGGGCTGGGATTTCCGGTAACCACGGCAACCGGATAATTATTGGTGGTTACTGAACGAGATTCTTACTCAAAATTTGAAATTCAAACATAAAACGATAAAAACAATTAAAATTAGATTTTTTTAAGGAAGAATTTGTCCCAAATTTAAACGGCCCGAGATTTTTCGCCCAGTAAACTCATTTACCGGAGGGGGCTGAGAAATCCGGTTACCGGCCGGTAACCGCGGTAATTCGATTGGTAACCAAATTCCTGATGTTTTCTACTTCCTCGGAATAGCATACCAAGTTGAAGTCCAAAAACTGGCCGCCTATATATGACTTACTCCTGTACAAATTTGTGAATAGGTCCTGAGACTTAAATGGACTTGAGGGAGTATTTCTTTTGAGAGATTGTTGTATAGTAGAAACATGAAGATTACGTGTGTGGTGAATATTTAAAAATTACTAAGGTAAAAAGCATAAGATATTTACAGCAACGCATAGGCATTTTGCTAGCATTCCTAGTACTTGTATTGTACCGATACGATAGGGGCGTGCACAGCCCGAACCGGAGCACGGTTCCACCGTCCGATTCAGGTATATGGCTTTCGTCCAACTTCTATATCTAATCTAATCAATCTAATTTGATAGAAGAAGAGTTTAGTTTCTAACATTACAACTACTCCTTTTGTCAACCACCAAAACTTTTTTCCCTTTAAATCGCTCCCTTCGTCACACTCCTTGATTTCATCGTGCTACTCCCACTCGTGACTCGTGAGTCCCCACCAGCGTGAGTCTACACCTGGGTCGAGTATCTATAAAACATATAACAATTATATAAAAGTATCTATAATTTTTTATCAGAGCCAGGTCCTTCAATGACAGGTGTCGACTGATACGTCGTAAAAGTATTTATAATTTTTGATGGTCCATGCTTATTTTATATAATTGTTATATTTATATTGCATTATTATATTATTGTAAGACATTTTTGTGAACTAATATATTAACAAGATGCACATCGCCAAATTCAGTTTCCTGTTGTTTTTGTTTTCAGAAAATCCTATTAAAGAAATATCCTCGAAAAATCAGTGCTGGGCCGGCCCCGCCTGCAGAATAACATACAGACAGGGTAAGATCGCATCGCCCAGAAATTCCGTGCTGGATGTGACCTATTACTTACCTTGTACGGTTGTCGTGTATCAATGCGCCACAAAATCAGGGGCAGACTACGTAGTCCTTTCTTCAATTGCCATGCAGAACCATACTTTACAGGCAATTTTTTCGATTCATCCTCACGAGTCACGACCGCAGTGGTACAGCAAATATTCCTCAGCAGCATGCGGCATCTCCTGCCTCGCCATCGTCCCGTTTTTCCTGATCAGTCGGATGGCCCTTTTGTCTACCGAATTCTTTGACCGGTGGCACGAGCAAGAAGGAACTCTAAGCCACCGTTTCACCGGCTTCAAGTCTCCCTTGCAATGTCGTGTCGTACTTTCTATGCATATGGTCCAAGTTAAGAGCTGATCCTAAACACTTGGATTGATTGATATCCTTTTTTTCATACGATGGCAGCCAGATAAATATTAAATCATACCAGTAGAGTCCATATATATGTATAGCAGGTGCTAGCATATATATCATGATAAACAAGGAAACAACAATTGTATGAAAAACAATCACAAATATATGATGCACTGAAATCTACAGTAATTGAGGCTCGTGTACTTTTCTAGAATTAATTAATATTTTGAGAATGAACCTATATTTTTTTAGTATTTATGTCTATAAGGTTAGTGTTGTTTTTGCTACCTAGAGCGTTCATTTGGCCTTAGAGGATATAATATGTTATAACAGTGCTCTGTATACCTCATTCGGATTTTATTTAGTGATTGTATCATGTAATATAACCATAAGTGATGATGTTGTAAACGCATAAGTGATTTTATTTAGGTATTTTATAATCTTATAATTTTGGATAGGAGGATGCGATGAAAGAAGATTAGCATACCACGTGTTATGTTTTCCAAGGTTTTGGTTACCGTTTTGAAAAAATCTCGGAGGGGGCTGGGATTTCCGGTAACCACAGTAACCGGATAATTTTCGGCGGTTACTGAACGAGATTCTTACTCAAAATTTGAAATTCAAATATAAAACGATAAAAACAATTAAAATTAGATTTTTTAAGGAAGAATTTGTCCCAAATTTAAAAGTCCCGGGATTTTTCGCCCAGTAAACTCATTTACCGGAGGGGGCTGAGAAATCCGGTTACCGGCCGGTAACCGCGGTAATTCGATTGGTAACCAAATCCCTGATGTTTTCTACTTCCTCGGAATAGCATACCAAGTTGAAGTCCAAAAAGTGGCCGCCTATATATGACTAACTCCTGTACAAATTTGTGAATAGGTCGTGAGACTTAAATGGACTTGAGGGAGTATTTCTTTTGAGAGATTGTTGTATAGTAGAAACATGAAGATTACGTGTGTGGTGAATATTTAAAAATTTCTAAGGTAAAAAGCCTAAGATATTTACAGCAACGCATAGGCATTTTGCTAGCATTCCTAGTACTTGTATTGTACCGATACGATAGGGGCGTGCACAGCCCGAACCGGAGCACGGTTCCGCCGTCCGATTCAGGTATATGGCTTTCGTCCAGCTTCTATATCTAATCTAATCTATCTAATTTGATAGAAGAAGAGTTTAGTTTCTAACATTACAACTACTCCTTTTGTCAACCACCAAAACTTTTTTCCCTTTAAATCGCTCCCTTCGTCACACTCCTTGATTTCATCGTGCTACTCCCACTCGTGACTCGTGAGTCCCCACCAGCGTGAGTCTACACCTGGGTCGAGTATCTATAAAACATATAACAATTATATAAAAGTATCTATAATTTTTTATCAGAGCCAGGTCCTTCAATGCCAGGTGTCGACTGATACGTCGTAAAAGTATTTATAATTTTTTATGGTCCATGCTTATTTTATATAATTGCTTATATTTATATTGCATTATTATATTATTTTAAGACATTTTTTTGAACTAACATATTAACAAGATGCACATCGCCAAATTCAGTTCCTGCTGTTTTTGTTTTCAGAAAATCCTATTAAAGAAATATCCTCAAAAAATCCGCGAAAACAATCAAGAGAGAGTTTTACTTCGAAATGAAGTTGCACGCAAACAAAACAAAGACAAGGGGGTGGCCCCACCCCTAGCGCACCCACCTGATGTAGGGGGGAGAGCCCTACACCATCCCCATGCGCCAGGGCATGGTGCCCCTGGCATCGCCCTTTCGCCAACTTAATCCCCCTCAACTAAAAACCCTAATACGAAGAAAATAATCGACGGAAGACTCCTGAGGCCACCATCACCTCAAAACCTAGTTCGGGAGAGTTATGAAGCTCTTCCCGACACCCCGCCGGAAGGGCGATCATCACCGGAGGCTTCTTCATCACCATGCCTTCCTCCGGAGTGCTGTGTGAGTAGTTCCACCTTGTACTATGGGTCCATAGTAGTAGCTAGTTGGTGTTCCCTTCCACTTGGGCCACCATTTTTTAATATTTTGAGTTGCCTAGCTAAGATGATTAAGATCACTTTAGGTAATGCTACATGTTGTGTTTGCTGAGATCCGATGATTCATGAAGTTATTTTCAAATTGCTAATTCATGTTATTGTTATATTTGTGATTCTAATGCTCTATGATAGAAATGTGTAAGAACGAGGATATGATGTTGCCACTAGGGAGAAAATAACGATGTTTATATCTATATGATAATTGCATTGCTTATATTAAGTGCATAATGTATTGCAATCATCTGTTGCTTGCAACTTAATACTTTTGGGTGACATGTCGAATAGCGATTCCAAAGTTGAGTTATTAGTCATAGATGCAATTGAATTACGGTTTATGTACTTGACGTAATTTCCAATATTAAATATTTCAAATCAATCTTTATCATAACAGATGCTTTCATGAATTTCTCAATTGCCTAATTTTCATTTGTTTAGCCGCGTGTATGCTTATCTTTTATTAGAGAGACACCTCTAGTAAAACTATGACCCTGGTCCATCTTTTATTATATTGTTTGTATCGTTATTACTTATTTTCATAATCAATTACTCGTTGTCCACTTTTCATAAACATCATATTATGTCCTATGTTAGACAACTTTATTTTCAACAAGACGGCAAGCGATAACCTTCTTGAAAAGTTGGAGCAAAGTATCTTGTTTGGTCGTGTGTAAGTCCAGTCAGTTGTGCAAGAACTCTTCTCGCGCCGTTGCAAGGTTGACATGAAGTTGTAACTTACACCACTCTGTTGGGGATATATCAACTAGGGGTATAACCAACATGGATCAATCCGGCTAGTCCAGGGTGGCCCAAGGGTGGTAAGGCCGAAGCCTGCCGGGCGGCCCAGGTAGCTGACGTACAAGGAAGTAGGCGGACGGTATAAGGAAGGCGGAAGGCCGAAGCCCATCAAGCCACCAAGCCCAAGACGGAAGGCGGTAACTAAGCCGGCTAGGTCTAGGACTCTGTTTACTTACCGGACAAGTACTTACCTTGTACCCTGAGGTCTGGCCGCCTATATAAGCCGGCCACCGGGGAGCCTTTAGGGCAGACTCTTCAATAGGCATCATACCCATTGTAACATGTTCACGGCTATTACCTCATAGTGAATTATAGCAGCACGTAGGATCTCGCCACCGCTGTGGGATCCGAAGCTGGGTAAACTCGCCGTGTTCAATCCCGTCCTTGACGACACCAAACCTTCTTCCCCACAATCCATACGTAGGCTAGAGGACCCCCGTCTCCTATCAATTATGCCGATACCACGACGGTTGGCGCCCACCGTGGGGCATAAGGTTCCTGGCGTCACGTTCCAGGCGGGAAAACTTGGCGGCGTGGGCAAGCAGATCGCCGTCGGTCGCGTCACAAGGTATGGCGGCCATAGCTACGTCAACTCGGATGAGTCCTGGCTCCCGGCGGACGACTACCTTATCGGATGCGCAATCGTACCGATCGGAGGGATCGACGTCTTCATCGGGTACACGCCAGAGGCGTACGGCCTACCGCGTTTCTACAACCCCACCCACCAACCCTTCGACCAAGCAGTCGACCGACAAGATGGATCTGAATCCGCCTTCTCCCAGGAGTCGTCCGAGTCGGATTTCCACTTCGTCGGAGTTGTCGGACTGGGATCAGACTCCCAGCCGGAAAACAACGATCCTGAGTCAATCCTCCCTGCGCTACAGGAGGATGCGATGTCAGATGCCAGATCCAGATCTACCGTTCAAGTTAACGTAGACTCTGACTCTGATGATGATGCTAGTCTCTTCGAAGAGAAGATCAAAACCCGCTTTTCCAGTGGTAATCCGGCCCCCTCAGAGGGCACAGCGGATACTGACATGCCTGACAAGCTGGCTATGATGGTTGTTGTCGGTCACGAGACAACCCCAGTTACTTCAGAGACGCAAAACAAGCCGGCGGAAGATGCCGGCGACACCACTGCCGGCCAACTCATTGAAAGTTCCGACAAGGTGCGCGCAAAGAAGAAAACTGGCCTCGAGAAAGGCGGCAGCAGCAAACCCATGGATTTGCTCTCCGTCATCAAAGAAGTAGACGAGATCATGAATACTCCGGTAAATAAAGACACCCCACTCGACGCAGTGGAAGAGCTTAGGTTTAACATGCTTAAGCACTCTGACTTCCTGCGAAAAAGAGAGGAGCACGTTGAGAGCCTTGCGAAGAAGATCGAGAAAGAACAGGAGAAGATGTCGGCCAAAACAAGCCGGCAACTCTTCGAGGAGAAAAGGTCATCAAAAAACCGCCGTGGAAAAGAGCCGCCTGCGCAAGCAACAACAGCGGCTCAAGATCTAGGGTTCCACTGGCGTACGGCACCACTGCGTGTGGACATAAGGGGAGATGTTGTCTTCTGCACCCCTATCCTCAACGCGGCCGCCGCGCTAGATACCCTGGACGACAATACTTACACGGCGGAAGAGAAGCTGGCCAATGCAAGACACTTCGTGAGCAACGCCCTAGAACAACAAGCTCGCGCTGATTCCTACGGCCACATGGCGGACGCTTGAGGGGGAGACCTAGAGTCTAAGTCGGGAAAATGCAAAGCTGCACCCGGCGCCGACCCCGATGGCCCGTCTGGCTCCAGTAGCCATGGCGACAAAAGGAAGGCAACGCCACCTCCAAAGAAGGCGCCACCGCCAAAGCCAAGGCGGGACGAGAATTCAAGGACAGGAAGCATAGGAGACCTACCACCTCCATCCCAGCCAAGACGCGACAACGGCGGTAGCCGGAACAACAGGCCACCGCCTAGAAAAGATGTCGGCAACGACCCTCCCAGGAGAGGTCGAAGCCGGTCTCCGCAGCGTAGCACCGGCAGCAAGAAGAGAGAGGAGGTAGAAGGGCCCAGGCGCAGCATAAGCCGGGCAGCGCAGGACGAGCCGGACGCAAATAGAGGCGCACGGCAGCTCGATCCAAAAGACGCACGACACCGCCTACAAGACATAGCAAGAGGAAAGGAGCCGCTATACTCTGGACCAAAGTGCTTCGGTGACGCCATCCGCAGAGAGCCGTTTCCTAAGGACATGACATCAGTGTCAAAAAACTGTTCTAGGTACAACGGCCTCGTTAAGCCGGACTCATGGCTATCCGATTATGCCATGGCCATAGAAATTGCCGGCGGGAGCAGCCATATTGCCGTCCGCTACCTACCTCTCATGTTGGAAGGCACGGCAAGAGCTTGGATCGACAACCTTCCTGAAAAGTCCATCCATAGCTGGTACGACATGGAAAAGGTTTTCTCCCAGCACTTCCAAGGAACATACAAGCGTCCAAATATCTACACGGATTTGCAACGCTGTATCCAAAAGCCGGACGAAACCATGCCAGATTTTGTCAGCCGTTGGATATCCGAAAAAGCCAACTGTCATGGTGTTTCGGACGCACAGGCTATCCATGCCTTCTACACGGGCCTACAGAAGAAGTCCTTGCTCCGTCATAGGCTCGTCCGCGAGCAAATCACGGACCTTGGTGAGATGCTCAACCTGGCCGCCCAATACGCGGCGGCGGATGACGACGCCCGGGACGATGACCCAGACGTCAACATCATACCAAAGCGGAACAACAAGCGCAAGCAGGCGGCGGATGACAAAGCCGGACCTTCCAATGAGGTAACCGTAGCATTCCAAGGGAACGCCGGCAAAAAGAAGTGGAAGAATAAGAAAGATAGTCGCGAAGCCGGCTCAGGGCCTAAGGCGGCGCGAATCACTTATGAACAGGCAAAGCTTTTGCCATGTCCTATCCACGCCTCACTGGGCAAGGTCAACCATATGCTTGGCGAGTGCCGTTTCATGGACGACTTCAAAAAGGATCCCACAGAACGACAAGAAAGACAACAA
This sequence comes from Poa annua, assembly GCA_026929855.1. NCBI lineage: Eukaryota > Viridiplantae > Streptophyta > Magnoliopsida > Poales > Poaceae > Poa > Poa annua. Next base: position 258,289,949 of record CM049427.1, on the reverse strand, counting down.
GGAGGATGAGGATGACGACGACATGTCTATCTCAAGCGAAGACGACGCAGCCGCCAAGAAAAAGAAGCCGTATCCGAAGGTCAAAGAATCTCTTGTGTGCTTTGTCGGCACGCCTTCGGCTAAGGCAGATAAGGCAGAAATGCGCGAGCTCAACGCGACAATGCCGGGCGTCCCTCAGTACTTGAACTGGTCGGAAGCAACGATCACTTGGGACCGGTCCGACCACCCTGACCACGTTCCTCACCCAGGCAAGTACGCCCTTGTCATCGATCCCATTGTCGACAACTTCAGACTCACAAAGGTACTTATGGATGGCGGCAGCAGCCTCAACATCCTGTACTATGACACACTAAGCCGCATGAACCTATCAGAGGATCAGCTGGACCACAGCAACCTCACTTTTCATGGCATAGTGCCCGGCAGGCAAGCAAAGTCAATGGGGAGCATCAGGCTGAAGGTAACTTTCCGACCAAAAGAGAACTACCGCTCAGAGTTCCTCCAGTTCGAAGTTGTCCCCTTCAAAAGCGCCTATCATGCAATCTTCGGACGACCGGCTTTCGCCAAGTTCATGGCAAGGCCGTGCTACATATACAGCAAGCTTAAAATGCCGGGGGAAAACGGAAGCATCACGATTTCCGGCAACTTCAAGAAAGCCAAGGAGTGCGAGCGTGGCATGGCCGCCTTCGCAGAAGCCGTCATCCACAAGGAAGAACTCGCGCTGCTCGGGGCGGATTCAGACAACTCCATGCCGAAGCCAAAGATTGATGTCAAGAAGACCTTCGAAGCTTTAGAAGACACCAAAAAGGCGGACCTCATCCCAGGTGACAAGTCTAAGCAAGTTGTCATCGGCTCCAACCTTGACAGCAAATAGGAAGGCGCGCTCGTCGAGTTCCTCCGTGAGAATCGTGACATCTTTGCATGGTCGCCTTCCGACATGCCTGGTGTACCGAGGGAACTTGCCGAGCACTCGCTCAACGTCATAAAAGGATCCAAGCCGGTGAAGCAAGCAACAAGATGCTTTGGAGATGAGAGACGCAAGGCTATAGGAAAGGAGATAAATAGGCCGAAGGCTGCCAATTTCATAAAAGAAGTTGTACACACCGATTGGGTGGCAAATCCTGTACTTGTCCCAAAGAAGAATAAAGAGCTGAGGATGTGTATTGACTATACCGGTGTTAACAAGTGCTGCCCAAAGGATCCCTTTGCGCTGCCTAGAATTGACCAAGTCGTAGACTCCACAGCAGGCTCCGAGCTGCTTTGTTTTCTGGACGCCTACTCAGGATACCACCAAATCAAGATGAGAGAGTCAGATCAGCTGAAAACATCTTTCACAACTCCATACGGGACTTTCTACTACATTACAATGCCTTTCGGCATGAAGAATGCAGGGGCAACATACCAGCGCTGTATGCAAAATTGCCTGCACGAACAGATCGGCCGCAATGTTCACGTCTATGTAGACGACATCGCGGTAATGTCAAAAAAGAAGGCAGATCTCCAAGAGGATTTGGAAGAAAATTTTCAGAATCTCCGGAGGTATCAGATGAAACTCAATCCCGCCAAGTGCGTTTTCGGCGTTCCAGCCGGCAAATTGCTCGGGTTTATCGTCTCAGAACGAGGGATCGAGGTTAACCCGGAGAAGATCAAGGCCATCCAAAACATATCCAGACCTACTTGTCTGAAGGACTTGCAGCGCCTAGCCGGATCGGCAGCAGCCGTCAGTCGTTTCATAAGCCGCCTTGGGGAAAAGGCAATGCCTCTCTACCGGCTATTGAAAAAATCCGACAACTTCGAGTGGACAGCAGAGGCAGATGCCGCCTTGCAGCAACTTAAGGAGGCCCTCACATCCGCTCTAATATTGGCAGCACCTCGATCACAGGAACCAATGCTGCTGTACATCGCGGCAACAGGAGCTGTTGTCAGCGTTGTCTTGGCTGTGGAAAGAAAGGAGAACGAAGCCGCGGCGTGTGAGCAGCGACCGGTCTACTTCATCAGTGAAGTATTCTCCGCCTCCAAGCAGAGGTATCCGCATTACCAAAAGCTGGCTTATGGTGTATTCTTCGCCGCCAGAAATCTTAGGCATTACTTCCAAGAACACACATGGACAGTAGTCAGCAAGGCACCGTTGGGAGACATAATCAACAATGCAGAGGCAACAGGTCGAGTTGCCAAATGGGGCATCGAACTTGCCGCCTTTGATATAGTCTATAAACCACGGACCGCCATTAAGTCTCAAGCGCTTGCAGACTTTGTCGCCGACTGGACAGAGGCCACGGAGGAAACCACACTCCCTGAATCAGAATATTGGGTCATGCACTTTGACGGATCAAAGATGCTCAAAGGCTCGGGGGCTGGAGTCGTTCTACGCACGCCTAAAGGTGACAAGCTTAGCTACGTGTTACAAATCCACTTCACAGCAACCAACAATGTTGCCGAGTACGAAGCCTTGCTTCATGGGTTACACGTGGCAAACGACCTAGGCGTCAAAAGAATCCTCTGTTATGGCGACTCAGATTTGGTCGCGCAGCAAGTAAGCGGAACATGGGATGCGAAAAGCGCAACAATGGTGGCTTACAGAGCCAAAGTTAACGAATTCGCAAAAAACTTCGTGGGCTACGAAGTCCGACATGTTCCAAGAGCTGAGAAGGAGGCGGCGGACATACTTGCAAGACTAGGATCGGAACGCAAAAAGGTACCAAAAGATATTTTCCTGGAGCATTTGCACAAGCCATCCATTAAAGGCGCCGATTTGATGGATCCCGACGCAGAAGAACCGGTAGAAGCGGCAAGTCTCGCTGTCTACTTGACACAGTCGGATTGGACAGTCCCATATCTCGATTTTCTAATCGACAAAAAGTTGCCGGAGGACGATGAGGTGCTAAAAAGGCAGATCATAAGGCGAGCCAAGGCATTCACGATAATAAAAGGCGAGCTATATAAGCGAAGCACATGCGGCATCTATCAGCGGTGCATACAGCCGGAAGAAGGCCGGGAAATTCTGAAGGACATACATATTGGCACCTGCGGGCATCATGCTTCCGCCAGGTCCATTGTATCCAAAACTTTCCGCCAAGGTTTCTACTGGCTCACCGCCAAAGAAGACGCCGAGAACATCGTAAAGACATGCAAAGGCTGCCAGTTGTATGCTCGTCAACCTCACTTGCCGGCACAGGAGCTAAGGACGATCCCAATCACCTGGCCGTTCGCGGTCTGGGGCTTAGACATGGTGGGTCCCTTCAAAAAGGCGCGTGGTGGGTACACCCACCTATTGGTCGCTGTCGACAAGTTCACCAAATGGGTCGAGGCTAAACCGATCAGCAAACTTGACGCACGAACAACCACCAATTTTCTCTGGGGAATTATCTCTCGGTTTGGAGTTCCACACAGCATTATCACCGATAATGGCAGCAACCTGTCTCAAGGCGACATAGAAGAATACTGCAGCGATCTGGGTATCCGGCTTGATTTGGCATTCGTGTCACACTCTCAATCCAATGGACAAGTAGAGCGAACAAACGGCCTAGTCTTATCAGGACTTAAGCCTCGTCTCGAAGCTCCATTACACAGGGCAGCCGGCGCTTGGGCAGATGAGTTACAGTCGGTACTATGGAGTTTGCGCACAACGCCAAACAGGTCTACCGGCTACACTCCTTTCTTCTTAGTATATGGCGCTGAGGCAGTGCTACCTACCGACATGAAGTACGATTTCCCAAGAGTTCAAGCCTACATCGAGCAAGACGTAGAAGGTGCAAGACATGATAGCCTAGACCTGCTAGACGAAGAAAGAGACGTCGCTCTCCATCGCTCCGCCTTGTACCAGCAACAACTTCGCCGCTATCATAGCCGGAGAGTGCGGAAGCGAAGCTTCAGAACAGGTGACCTGGTTCTCCGCCTAATTCAAGACAGAAAAGGCTTGCACAAGTTATCCCCGCCATGGGAAGGACCGTTTATAGTCACAAAGGCGCTGCTCAATGGTTCCTACTACCTGGCCGACATCCGCGACGAAGATGAAAAGAAAATGCGCAAGAAGGCGGCAGGAAAAAGGGGAACCAAGCGCAAAAAAGACATTGACGATCCGTTCGAGCAAACAAGACGGCCTTGGAATATTGAGCAGCTACGTCCTTTCTACACTTAGCAATTTATAATTGTAATAAGTTAAATATGATTATGAAATAAAAGTCTATGGTTCCTCATCTGTGTTGAGAAGCATGCCATCTTTTGTCTTTTCTTGCAATCATATTTCCCCTATGTATCTAAGTTACCTATTTTCTAGCTCCGTGCAAAGGTTCAAACTGGTAGATACTTGCAGCTTTCGAGCCAACCCAAAACAAAAATAAACTTTTTTGCGCCTCCTAATTCCTTTACCTCTGATTACTTATATGTGGTTCGCCCAGTAGTATGTCTTTGACACCAACATGTTGGCTTTGGTCTCTGATTCTAAATGCACGGTTTAGTCCTGGTAGTTTCAGCTAAAGTTACCGGCTGAGGTTTCGTCAACATACAAAAAGTCAAACATATAAGTCAGGGTAAAATTAAGGCGGGCCATATAAATAAAGACAAAATAAAACTTGTCAGCTAGTTTCCGCTTAACAAAGCAGCAGCAAAAGTATATACAAATATTACAAGTCAATGTTGCATTGTTTCAGGAGCTGACAAGTAAGGCTAATAGGAGGCAAGGACAGAAAAGATATGGCTCGGGGGAGCGTCTACATCAGGCTTGGGGGCTGACAATTTCAGCCCCGGAGCTATCACTCCCCTCCGCCTCGGCCGCGCCGGCAGCTTCAGCTCCCTCTCCGCCAGGCACAGGATGGCGCCGATAGAAGATTGAAGTGTCGACCATGTCGGCAACACGCGTGGCGTAGCCGGCAACGCTGTCCAGAACAGCGGCCGGCTCAACCTCGCTGCCGTTTTCATACGTTGACGGCATGCCTTCGGTGACAGCTTCTATCTCCGCCTCGGGGTAGTGCGCCATGAATAACCCAAGCGCGGTCTTGGCACCACCCCGCGCCGCCGACTTCAGCGAGCTCTTGTGCAGTTTGGTCGCCTGCTCCAAGATAGCGGGCACGTCACTGAACTCAGTCGGTTCCTGGCTGCCGGAGGAGGTGAAGAACTTGGCGGCAAACCGCTTGGACGCCGCCAAAGTCTCGGTGATCAGCTCGCCTAGACGCGCAAGGCGATCCAGGCGGGGGCTGACAACCTTGTCATCGCCTAAACCGGCGGGAACTGTATCAAAAATGAAGCCATTAGTTCGGCTCAGGCTAAAGCAAAATGGCAAAATCAAATAAGGAGTAAGAAATTACCAAGGACCGAGTTATGGAAAGCCGACAGCTCAATCATGTGAGTTGCCAGCGCAGCCTCAGCGGTTTGGGCGCGAGAAGTCTGCTTGGAGATTTCCTCGGTAGCCGTCTTCTCCGCCTCCGCCAACTTGTTGCGCAGGCTTTCCAGCTCACCAGTGAGCTGGCTAGATTCCGGCGCAAATTTGAGTTGCTGGGCCTCCATTTCCTTCTGGTGAGCCTTCTTCAACTCCAAGTTGGCGGCCGCCAAGTCAGAAGCTTCATTCATAAGAGCTTGCATATCAGTGGACGCCTTCAGAATATCCTGGGCATGGTCTAGCAGTTCTGCAAATATGGATTCGCTAACTAAATGATTGACGGCAACATAAGTCGAAAGTATAGCTGAAGGCGAAGAGGATTAACCCTACCTTCATCTTTTTTGCGGGCCGCCTCCAACTCGGCAATCCGCAGGTCCTTGGCCTCGCAGTCCTTCTTCAGGTCGCGGCACCGCTGGTTTATCTCGACTTGGGAGGAGAGGAGCTCGACGTTGGCGGACACAAGGCCCTGCAGGACAAAATAAGGCATAAAACATATTGTCGAGTAACCACTAAGCCGGCAGTCAATAATTCTTTTATTTTTGACTTGCCATCTAAGTGCTCGGGGGAAAGACTATGTATATGCCGGAGTGGTAAGAACTTACAGATAGGTCGCCCTCCAAGTCGGCGAAGGCCTGCGAGGCGAAGTTGGCGAAAGCCAAAGTTGACTCCTTGGACTCCTTAAAGGTGGACCAAGGGTCCCTGACCTTGCCGCCTCCCGCAGTCGGGGCTGCCCTCCGAGACCCGCCGACAGTCGACTCCAGCAACCCTTCATTGGCGGCGCGCGATTGAGCGGCTTCATCGGCCGTAGCCTCAGCCAGCAGTAGGGGAGTTTTGGGCGCGCGGTCGGCGGAAGAGGCCCTTGGCGGAGCGCCTGAAGCCGGAGCCGCGGGCTGACGACGAGCGTCGCCCATAAAGCTGCCGGCGTGGAGCTGAGGAGTTGGCGGCACGATAGACGGCGAGCTGCCTTGTGGCCGCTTACCCTTGCCAAGAAGCCTGGTCGTCAACCGGGAGGTTGCGACCCTTTCCCTGTCAATAAAAAGCAAGCACAGTCAATTGGGTGCCAGTATTAAAAAGGTTTGTCGTCTATCAAAGGCAAAATTGAGTACCTTCAGGGGATATTAATCCCCGCGTTCTCGCCAAGGTTGGCGAGAGCCGGCTCGGTAGCCGATGCGATCCGTTTCTTCCTCTCGGCATTCACCGTGGAGGAAGCGGCGCCGGACGCCTTGCGCTTCTTCGTATTCCCGGCTTCCGACTCGTAGAAGTCGGGAGCCAGGTCATCCTCCCCCAAGGCGGACTGGAAAAGAAGACAAGTTTAATGGAGCTCAATTTTAGCCGGCGAAGCTATCAAACAAGGGGCAAGGAAGAAGATATTTACCTCGAGGGGAGGGTTGTCATGGGTGTGCATGGGCACGCCCTCCACCGCCTTCACCAGCCCCGCCTTGACAAGGCTGCGGAGCCGGAACGCTAGGTCGGCAACCGGCAACATCTCTTCGCTCACGTGGAGAGAGGACGTGTCAGTAGGCGAATACTGACACATCTTGTGCGGGTTGTACCGCAGGGGGGGGATCTGCCGGCCGAGCCAGCAGATGACGGTGTCGACCCCATCCAGCAGAGGGGGAGCCATCGTCCGTGTGAGGAATTCAATCCGCCTTTGAATAAGGGGAGTTCCTCCGTCAACTTGGGCACCGCCTCGTCCCAGCATGGCCGAGGCATAGGTGGCGCGTTGACGAATTCCGGGATGCCGACTTGGCGGCCCGGAGCTGCCATATCTTGGCAGTAGAAGAATGTGGAGGTCCAGCCCTTGACGGACTCAAGGTATGGTATCTTAGGATACCATTGGCGGCCCTGGCGGCAGTTGAAGGTGACGCTGCCGCAGGTTGCCAGCCCGCCGTCCGGCACCGTCTGTCGCCGGCAACGGAAGCAATATCTGAAGAAGTCTAAACTAGGCCTAATACCTAGGTAGCCTTCGAACAGAGCTGTGAAGCCGGCTAGGACTAATATGCTATTGGGTGCTATATTGTGGGGCTGGAGCCCATAGTGATCTTGAACCTCGCTAAAGAAGGCGGAAGGCGGAAGCGCCATTCCCCTAAACTAGGCTCTCGGGGCCGGGATGACGTCTCCATAGGCGGCCCTCCACCGGCAATCTTCCCGAGTGGGGAGGTAGCCGACAGCCTCCAAATCTTGGAGGGCGTCTTCGTTGTTTATGGAAGGTAGCCAGTAGCGGGACCCGAGGTCCGCCGCTTCTTCTTCCTCGTCGACGGGGGCGCCCGCCGTCGTCATCGCCGCGATGGTTGGTGGAGGAGCCGAAGGACCCGCCGCTGGCACGCGCGCGGTGGAAGTCCGGGGGGCGGCGGTGGAGACATTGTCCGTCGCCGCCGTCGCGGAACGAGTTATCGCGCCGCCCATCGCCGTTGCGGGCGCGGTCTCGATCGCCGGACCGCTCGACGCCGTGGAGAGGGTCTGGCCGGTGGACATCGCCGCGAGGAGAAGTCGTCGGAGAAGAGGAGTTCGCCGGAGTTCGCTCGGAAGCAAGAAGCCGAGAAGTGGAAAGGGCAAGAGCGCACGGAGAGCAAAGGCAGGGTGGTGAAAATGGACCGTTTGGCTACCTATTTATAGGGCCAGGCGTTGCTCCCTGTGCAACGGTGTTTTTAGTCGGACACGTGTACAACATCCGTTGCAGCACACGATTGCACGATCTCCACGCCTCCTCTTTTCCCGCAATTTGTGATCATGGCAAGATTCCCGCCTAGACTGTTTCCAAACTGTCGTGAGCTGGCTAGGTGGAAACCGTCAGGAAGAATGCTCGGCAAGATTGCCGAGTAGCCGTCTTTTCCCATGATGGATAAAGGCGGCCGCGTGTCAATTTCCAGACACGCATGCCTCATTGATTTTCAGAATGGTTCAAGTCCTGCAGCCGCCAACTTTGGCAGATGAAGAATCAAGAAGAAGCTGGCGCCTGGAGAACTTCAACCTTTCCGGGGACTAATGTTGGGGATATATCAACTAGGGGTATAACCAACATGGATCAATCCGGCTAGTCCAGGGTGGCCCAAGGGTGGTAAGGCCGAAGCCTGCCGGGCGGCCCAGATAGCTGACGTACAAGGAAGTAGGCGGACGGTATAAGGAAGGCGGAAGGCCGAAGCCCATCAAGCCACCAAGCCCAAGACGGAAGGCGGTAACTAAGCCGGCTAGGTCTAGGACTCTGTTTACTTACCGGACAAGTACTTACCTTGTACCCTGGGGTCTGGCCGCCTATATAAGCCGGCCACCGGGGAGCCTTTAGGGCAGACGCTTCAATAGGCATCATACCCATTGTAACCTGTTCACGGCTATTGCCTCATAGTGAATTATAGCAGCACGTAGGATCTCGCCACCGCTGTGGGATCCGAAGCTGGGTAAACTCGCCGTGTTCAATCCCGTCCTTGACGACACCAAACCTTCTTCCCCACAATCCATACGTAGGCTAGAGGACCCCCGTCTCCTATCAATTATGCCGATACCACGACAGTCCTCCTGGACGATTAAATTATGCTTCTTTAACTAGGGGGAGATTCTTGAACATGTGCATCTATGATATCGCCCCCACTTACATATCACTGCTACGATTTCAAGCAAGTTCCTCATCGACACAAAGGCTCCAAGCACCATTATTGGTCCTCCAATCTCGGATTCCATGACATTCTCCGCATCTCACTTCACCATGGATTTTCCGATGGCAACAGAAGCAGAGCTTCACACCGCTCTCTACGGTGCGACCAAATCCCAGCCGATCCAACAATCTCTATGCATAGAGCTTTCTGGAACCCGACACTCCGACCAGATCAAGGAGGACATGTGCCAGACAGATCTTTGTCCTAGCATAAGAGAATCCTATGATCACCGCTATTATTTTGAAGCCTCGCAAGCCTTGACACAGTGATACTTGCAGTAGGAACGATAGTACGGGAGGGGTAAAACAACGTAAAATTCTTGGTCGTCGGCGTGACCACATCCACAACGAGACCACCACATCGTCCATCGTTGGACCTCACTGACCCGTATCGAAGCCCAAAGGGCCATATCGAGCACCTACTAATGCTATTTCTTCTGTAAGTATTGCTATCCTCGGTTTATTCATATCATATATCTTATATGGATCCGCTTATTCTTTTTTTTCTTTAGAATTTGGATTTAATAAATTCCTTTTACAAGGAAAGTCCGAAAAAGTACTTTTTCTATCAAGTTAAAAAATATATATAGTTGGTCATATAATCGTGGTTATATAGTTATGCTCTATAATAGAGTCTTTACCCTCGGTATAAGAGGATTAACCGAACTAATGGAGTTTTTCAATAAGGCCCAGATCACCCCCACGCTTCCGCACCTGGACGCCATGCGTCAAAACAGGCAGCCGCATCGGCGGTGCCCCACCACCTCCGCCACGCCGAGGCACTCTCCAGCGGACCCCAACAGCCGAAGCAGCCACCGCAGCAGGTCGCGCCATCCCCAAAAACCAGCACCGCCTCCCTGCCCCGGACCCCCGATCCAACGATGTTGCCCCGCTCACCTTCGTCTTAGAAAATCCGATCGATGGAACCACCATGCCCTCAGGGTGCCGCCACCGGCCCGGCGGCGGCATCTGCTATGGGTTCGAACTTCGATCTGCCTTTTTATTACGGTTAGAGGAGGCCTCCAGAGTCGCTCGAGAGGGAGCGACCCGGGAGGTACAAAGCTAAATGTAAACCGCTCAACAACAGAACTATCTGCACTCTCCCATCTATTTCCATAATACAAAAACAGAATTTCTTTGGACTTTGTTCAATTCGCTTCCCTATTTAGCCCCTTCCTTATTTGACGTGGAGTTTAAATTTTGTTCCCTATTGACACTTCCATCCATTTTGAAACCTGCGAGTTAATTACATTTTCATACCACATTTGGGGCTAGGTTAACAAATTAGTGCCGTTTTTTTTAAATGCTGATACTTGCCAGTTTTGGGGTGAGCAGTCAGTTAATCGCGTTTGAACAAGAGACCTAACAGGGGCGGGCCTACGTGTAAGAAAAAAACACCACTAAAAAAGGCCATTGTAATACGACCGCGAGGTCAAACTCGTGCCAATAAAAGATGGACGTGATTCCCTTGCACGAAGTAGCATCAGCAAGCCAGAATGGGAAGGTCGACGTGCTGCGAGAAGACACACAAACAAGAAGGCGTGAACGAAGGAGGACCGGCGGCTGATCGGCTACATCTAGGCGCACGACGAGGGGTGTTGGACTGCTGGCCGTTGCTGCCCAAGGCCGCAGGGGTCCTTCCCGGATGGCCGTCGGCCGATGAGAACGCGTGTGGGCTTCATGGAAAGTGCATGGGAAGCACGGTCGCTACCGTCACATATTGGCGGCGCTGCTGGGAACCATGTGGCCTTGCCCCGTGCCTTGTGCGCAGAGAGCGCCGCCGTCGGCATCATGCTCCAACTCCTAGCCGTTGGCCTCTTAGAGCTCCACCTTCGTGTCTGATAGCTTTGCCTCGTCGTGCTAACAAACAATACGCACTGTAGGAATCAAGCCAATTCTCTAATTGCCGGCGTGGAGGTCGTCTTCCCTGAATCCGGCTCCGGCCGACACCGCGTCCATCTCCTCAACGAAATCGCCTCGGCCGCGGGGCACAGGAGCAGAGCGGGGGAGTTCCGTGTCAACGGCGGCCCTGGGGTACAAGCTCCGGCAGCCAAGAAGTTTTGTCTTTCCTAAACACGTCGACGCTGCTCTCACTCGATGTGATCGGGGCTAGAGAACCTCGTGCAGGACATGGTGGCCGTGGCGGCGGCTAGTTCTCCGCACTGGTGTAGGGCTTAGTATTTTTTTGTTAAGAAATACGTTCTCAGCCTTGACTTGATTAGTCAACACGTTTAATCGTTCCAGGTCAGCACTACAGGTGGGACCAGCCCATCAGATTCATTGTTAAACCGCAATCAAACGACTTCTTGCGTTATATGTGGTTCCCCGCCCCAAAATGGTACGTATCAGCAAATGTTTCAAAAAGTGGCACTAACTTGTTAACCTAGCCCCAAAAAGTATGAAAATGGTGTTTTTAAAAAAAAAATAGTATGAAAATGGTGTTAAGTGTGACACGTGAATAGACTAATTTTTACCCTCTCTCACCGTTGACCAACTGAGAACCCACTGAGCGAGCAGAGCCCCACATTCAGGAACCAGGATTCATCCTCCACCTCCCGCTGTCCCGCACACTCCCGACTCCAACGGTCCAACGACCTCCTGCACGCAGCTCGCCGCCAGCCACCGGCCAAGCCTTCCTTCCGCGGCAGCATCCCCGCGCGCATTCTGTACGATGAAGAACCGCGACGAGCTTCCGCCGCCGAACCGAGCCTGTCGGACTGAACCGCCAACTCGCCGCCGGACTGGGCCCTCGAGCGCCGCCCCGAGCTCCGCCGAATCAAGCCCTTTCACCTGCGGAAATTGCGCCACGAATGCCTTCCCCGACACGCCCCTCCATCCTCAGCGACAGCTGACAAGTACTTACAGGTAACACGGAGCAATTTCATCACGACAACCCGAAGAGCTGGAAGCTTCAGCTGAAATGTTCAGACAAGTTGAGACACTACTGCTACTCGCCCATGGGAATCAGGCGTCACAGTGGCCAGCTTCTTTTTTTTTTTTTTGAAGATTCCACATATATAGATAAATTGAGCAGCAAGCCCGTCTCATTAAAAATCTTCCAGTCCCCTTAGGTACCCTGGTAAGGAAAAGAGCGCGTCAACAAATTTGCTGCCCGTGACGATTACAAAATGTTGACACAATCCAGCGTGATCAGATCCTGAACACAGTCAGGGGCTGAGTCACGAAGCACATCAGACATGCCTGATTTACCTAACTGATCTAACACATGAGCCACCCCATTGCTCACTCTATCCACTTTTAAAACAGAAATATCACGAAAGATGTTTAGACTCTCCCTTGCCTCAAGAACTAAACACCAGCTAGCCGAATGTTCCACAGATTGGCTTGATAATGCATGAATTGCACGAGAGCAATCAGATTCCAGTACCGCAGGCCAGCGTCGAAGCATAATCAGGTGCCGAAGGCCTTCTAAATAAGCCAGGATTTCAGCTTCTTCGGCACTGCTAGAGAACGGAACAAATTTCCACTCGGAGAGGATTGGACTCCCATTGTGATCACGGATTATAATGCCAAGTCCCGCAGACTTAGAAATAGGATCCCAGCCTGCATCTGCTCATCCATCGATCAGCAACAAGTACAAGTAGCAGCATCACTGCATCAGTATTCAGTAATCTGACAGTCCAGAGGCATCCTGCTTTTCTTCCTGATGCCATCCTCGACATCAAACCCCTCTCTCATCGCTCTCATCGAACTCCAGCTTCGGCTTGCTCAGCATTATGTCGTCCATGATTGGGTTAAGCAATGGCAAGTGCCTTCATTATTCATGTTATGTTCCTAGTACCATATTTGCTCCCAAACTGCATAAATTATCTAGAACTGCATATAATATAGATCACTAACATTTCTGGATACACAATCTCGTGCCGGCAGCACAGTAGCAAAATGTTGATGGATTGACGAATTTCATAATCTGATAAACACTTGTTTGACGATCATCTCATTCTTCAGACTCTGTTGCCTCAATCCTCTTGAGGAAGGACTCCAATAATGCGCGCAATGTCTATCTTCTTTCTGATATACTGATCATAGGGCTTTGGCGCAGTGACCTAAACAAACAATATGGGTTTAACTAGGCAGATCGTCTTTCAGAAGCACGCATCTAGAAATGATCCCATATATATCATAACTTATGTACCCGCGTTAGAACTGCCTCTGCAATCAACTTCCGAGCTTCCTCCTCTGTATCCTGAAACCAAGCAGACCAGGTATCACATAAAGAACATATTCCAGTGGATTACACTTGCATCTCAGGTACAAAAGCCGGCACTTACTTTTTTGGTAATGGCATCTGTACAGGTGTCGTACTGAAGGAAGGAAGATTAAGAAAGATTAGCACAAATCCAAGGAACATCTATTTAGAACTATATCTGTTAAAACAAAAACAGCCCACCTCCTCTTTCATCCACCCCATGGTGTGGACACACTCCAGTGCACCTTCCATTCTACGTTGGCGTAACGGAAACATGTTCAGCTCACAAACCTTGGCTAAAGCAACTTCGAAACTAAGCTGAACATTATTCAAGGCAAAATTCATGCACTGCTAAGCATACAAAGTGTAAAAACAAGGAACCACCAAAGAACAATCGCTTAGTTGTGGAGAAGACTGATGTACAGTCCACAATACTAACCAAATCTTGAGTGATCCGTCGCCAAATCTCAAAATAGAGACCATCGTACTCCTTATAAAAAGTGAAGTCATAGAGCATGTTCTCTACAAACTCCTGATCAAATGATTACAACAGTTAGATACTGTTGTGAGGGTTAGAATTATAGAAAGGGGTGTGTTATGTGGGTCAAAATGTAAAACTCCTCCCCTGTATATCTCTGTGTGAAGGAATGAAGAGTTGAGCAAGGTTCCAGAAATTTCCCGAAACTACAACATGGTATCAGAGCAGGTGACGGTGAGTGGCTGCCGGCGGTGAAATCCGCCGAATCTCTGGTTGTGGAGGCGTGGAGGTGGAGCTCCGGGAGCAAGGAGTGGCGACTGGCCAAGAGGGCGTCCCATATCCGTAGGGAGGAGCAGCGAGCAAGGAGTGGAGAAGAGGGCGTCCAATCCGTAGGTGAGGAGCGGCAAGAACCTGGAGGAGGAGACACAGCTGCCGGCGGCCGGAGGTGCAAGTGCGACAAGCTGCAGGTGAGGAAGCAGCGGCAGGTCCTGGAGGGAACTGCGTGCTGGAGAGGAAGGAGTCGTGGTTGTGGCTACAGCCAGGCAGCAACGGATTGGATTTGCATCAGCAGTTGTACTAGGAGCTGCGAGACACAAAGGCAGCAGCGGGGCGTCTGGAGCAGGCTGGAAGGAGGAGCACCAATCTAGAAGAAAAGGAGGTCAAGCCCTGAAATCTGCACATAACTGCGCTGTAGTGTACATTGCTGTCCGAGGAAGGCGTAACATTGGGAGGATTGGAGACATAATTGATTCGTGGAGCTGAAAAATTGCAAGGGTAAATCAGAGTGTATTTGTGCTGTGAGGAAGGTCGCAGGTGGTTCGACAAAGGAACTAGTGCGAGTAACATCCTGATTGGAGAATTTGCAACTATATTGCGAGCTATGACTGGAGTATGCCGAGCTGTGTTTGGTGGGTCTCGAAAGCATGGGATGGTATTCGATAATAGACCAGGCAGAGGTAAAGGACATGGTGATGGTGCTGTAAAATCTTGGCGAAGAGATGGGGATTGGTTGTGCCAAAACTCAGGCTGTAAAAATGTGAATTTTGCATTTCGTAAATTCTGTAATTGGTGTGGGGTTGCACGCCTCCATGGTGCTGGTAGAACGGGGACAACTGAAATTGGTGAAAAATCTGATATTATTACAGTCCAGATGACTACAACTGAATTAGAAGAATGGTACCGGTTCAAGGGAATGAAACAAGGTAACAAGAAACCATGCGAAGCAACTGCTTCATCGACTGGTCAATGTGGTAATACTTCAACTTCTGTTAAACCTAGATGCAAAGGGACACCATGGCTGCTTGATTCGGGTGCGTCTCGACACATGGCTGGTTCATACAATGATTTCATGACATATCTCCCTTATTCAAAAGGAGAAAGTGTTAAGCTTGCTGATGGTTCCTCACAGTGTATCATGGGTTCAGGGACAGTTATGTGCAGACCTGATATTTCTTTACGTTCTGTGCTACATGTTCCCTCCTTTCCTATTAATCTATTATCCATCAGTTGTATTACTCGCGAGCTTAATTGTGCTGCCATCTTTCTTCCAAATGGGTGCATATTTCAGGAGCTTGGAAGTGGGAAACAACTTGGAACAGGGAGCATGCATGATGATTTATATTACTTGGACAGAGAAGTATCACCTTCTGTTGCCGCTGTGTTATCTTCTTCACCATTAAAAGAGTTTCTACTACAACATCGCAGGTTAGGTCATATGTCATTTGCTAGTTTGGGTCAGCTCTATCCTGATCTGTTCAATAAGGTTAGAAAGGAAAATCTGTCTTGTGACGCATGTCAATTTGGGAAACAAACTAGGAGTTCTTATATGCCATCTGATAACCGAAGTAAAATGCCACTTGAAGTTATACATTCGGATGTGTGGGGTCCTAGTGGAGTTTCATCTTTACATGGTTACCGCTCTTTTGTTACATTCATTGACTGTTGCACTAGAGTCACTAGGGTGTATGTGTTGAGTAACAAGGATGATGTGTTCGAATGCTTTGTTGACTTTCATAATATGATCAAGACGCAATATAATGCATGCATGAAAATATTCCGTACTGACAATGGCACAGAGTACGTGAATAAGGAATTCGATAATTACTTGTCTAATTTTGGGATTATTCATCAGACAACCTGTCCAGGTACTTCTCAGCAGAATGGCTTGGCAGAAAGGAAGAACCGACATATACTAGAAATCACTCGTTGTATAATGACAGCTATGAATGTGCCAAAATTTCTGTGGAGTGAAGCTGTGATGATAGCTGCTTATTTGATAAATAGAATGCCATCCAGGGTACTTGGTTACAAGACACCTATGGAGTGTCTCACTGGCGAAACAACATATGTGGTTCCACCTAAGGTGTTTGGGTGTGTATGTTTTGTGAAAGATTATAGGCCATCTGTTGGCAAACTAGACCCAAGGGCCCTAAAGTGCGTGTTTGTAGGGTACTCGGGAAAACAGAAAGGGTATAAGTTTTGGTGTCCGTCGGAGAGGAGGATGTTTGTGAGTATGGATGTGGTATTCAGGGAATATGAGCCATTTTATGGTGAACCAGTAGATTTAACTGATGTCTTCCCTGATGTGTATGTTAATGATGTTACAGACTTGGACAACCAGACAGGGGGAGATAAAGGAGAAGATAGTGATGCAACATCACAGAAGATGATAGTTGGAGTTATACCAATAAATGATGTACATGACGATGTGGGTGTGATAGATGCAGGGCCAGAAGTAGTCCCAAGGGAGCAACAAGAGGTATCAAATGATATTGTTCGGTGGCCAAAACCAAATGAGGAACGAGAAGTTCAAGTATATGCACGGAGATGAAGAATGGAAGAGCAGCAAGAGCATGAAGACACACATGGTCCAGACCCACACACTTCAGACTCTTATGATGGTATGCCTATTTATAACCATGATGATCTAAATGTTCCTATTGCTATTAGGAAGCAGCATCGCATTACTGCTGGGAAACTACCATCAAATCTATCTCCATATGATATTGCAAATTACGTTTCATATGCATCACTGGGCTCCCAGTATAAGTCATTTATAGCTGCACTCGATTCCGCTGTACCAATACCGCGTGATTGGCAAGAGGCGAAACAATATCCGAAGTGGAGGGCTGCTATGATAGAGGAGATGACAGCACTTGATACAAATAACACTTGGGTCCTCACTACTCTTCCTCCTGATAAAAGGGTTGTTGGTTGTAAGTGGGTATTTACCGTGAAACAAAATTCAGAGGGAAGGATAGAAAGATATAAAGCCAGATTAGTGGCAAAGGGTTATAGCCAAACTTATGGGGTGGATTATGATGAGACTTTTGCACCAGTGGCAAAGATGAACACGATTCGGACACTTATATCTATAGCAGAAAATAACAAGTGGAAATTGTTTCAAATGGACGTAAAAAATGCCTTTCTTCATGGAGATTTGCAGGAAGAAATTTATATGGAAATTCCCCCTGGGTTTGCTACACATGAGACAAAGGGTAAAGTGTGTAGGCTAAAAAAAGCTCTTTATGGTTTGAAACAGTCACCGAGAGCATGGTTTGGACGGTTTAGGAAGGAGATATGCTCTCTGGGTTATCGACAAAGTAATGCAGATCACACCCTTTTCTTTAAACGCCAAAGTGGCAAAATTGTTATCCTTAGTGTTTATGTTGATGACATTGTGATCACAGGAAATGATGATGATGAGATAGCATGCCTAAAGAAGATGTTGGCCAAGTTATTTGAAGTCAAGGATCTGGGATTTCTTCATTATTTCCTAGGAATTGAGGTTGTATATGGATCACAAGGTATTTACTTGTCACAAAGGAAATATATACTCGATTTACTTGCTGAAACTGGCATGCTAAATTGTAGACCAGCGAACACTCCAATTGAGCAGAACCATCGTATCCTAGAAGAATCAGGTGATCCAGTAGACAAGCATCAATACCAAAGGTTAGTTGGTCGCTTGATTTATCTGTCACATACAAGGCCGGATATTGCTTATGCTGTCAGCATTGTAAGTAGATACATGCATGATCCCAAATCTGGTCATCTGGATGCGGTTCATAGGATCTTGAGTTATTTTAAGAGTTGTCCAGGGAAAGGTATCTTGTTTTCAAATCATGGACATCTAAGAATAGAGGGATATACTGATGCGGACTGGGCAGGGTGCTTGGACGATAGGAAATCAACATCTGGATATTGTGCATTTGTGGGTGGTAACCTTGTCAGTTGGAGAAGTAAAAAACAAAGTGTGGTTGCTAGATCCACCGCTGAAGCTGAATTTAGAGCTATGGCTTCTGGTCTATGTGAGCTAATGTGGCTGAGGATTTTATTATCTGAGCTTCAGTTATTTGGTGGTGGACCTCTAAAGCTCTATTGTGATAATCAAGCAGCCATTAATTTAGTGCATAATCCAGTCCAACATGATAGGACTAAGCACGTTGAGATTGATAGACATTTTATAAAAGAAAAACTAGATGAGGAAACACTTCATGTGTCTTATGTAAAATCTGTAGAACAGTTAGCTGATATTTTTACAAAAGGTGTTAGTGTTGTACCATTTAGTGAAACTTGTGGCAAGATAGGGCTTATTGATATCTTCGCCCCATCTTGAGGGGGAGTGTTGTGAGGGTTAGAATTATAGAAAGGGGTGTGTTATGTGGGTCAAAATGTAAAACTCCTCCCCTGTATATCTCTGTGTGAAGGAATGAAGAGTTGAGCAAGGTTCCAGAAATTTCCCCAAACTACAACAGATATTGTACTGCATATTGGCCTATGTGAGCAACATTATATTAATGTATGTAAGGGGACCTACATTGTAGCCATTGTAAGCCAAACATGGAGTGATCGCTTTAAAATCAGTAGCAGCGATCTTGATTGCTTGACAAGCTCCTCGGGAAGTTATGCAATTCCACTGAGAAACAATGAATTTTGTTATGAGGCGCTACAAGATATACAGATAACAGTATCATTACAAGACTTCCGTATCTGGTATCGCCATACTTACCTTGGAAGACGGACAGTGCATAGCCACATAATTTTCCATCCACTGTTGCCAGAGCAAAAAGGTTTGTTAGTCCAAAGAAATTCAAAACATTGAACAAAGAAAATAAGATTTGACACCTTTAATTTCACGGATAATTCCTCACAATACTTGACATACTCTTTTTCAGTCTTATAGCTATGGAGGTACCGGTGGTACTCACTCCACCTGGTGTACTCAGTTCCACCCTACATATTGGTAATACTCCTAGTTGGTAATGTTTAAAGTATATTTTCAAATTATTAGCCACTCATCCATGATTATTCATGCCTGCTGTACAAAAATAATAACTGTCTCGATTATTCATGCCTGCTTGGAGGCGCCTCTTCGAACTCCTTAATGTCATACACCTTCGCACCAAAGGTTAGCTCTTTCTATGGAATCACGCGCAAAGGATTGGGTGGAGGCGGCTAGGGGTTTGACTTATATGACGCAGAGATCCGGACAGTAGTTCTTTTTACCATGACACGTATTGGTGGACGCTCGTGATCTCACGCTTGTGTATATCCAAACGTTATTTTCTTTAGATGCATAATTTTGCTAGCTGAAACTGGTGAAAATATATGCCAAAAATAACAGTATATGTTACTGGTGCTACATTTGCTCCCAACCTACATAAATTACAATGGACCATCCATTTTAGACACATGTGGGAAGCACAAAGGACGAAGGATAGCACAATTTCAAAATCTGATAAACAAAGCTCGTTTGACAATTAACTTGACTCTTCCGGGTCCAATATTCCAATAATGCGTGCGATATCCATCTTCTTTCTGATATACTGCTCATAGGACTTGGGCTCATTAACCTGAAAATGAGATCAATTCCAAAAAAAAAGTAAAGTATCTTTCATAGGGACAAGTGCAGAGGTGATGTCATAAATCACAATACCCGCTTTTTAACTGCCTCCAAAATCAACTCCTGAGCTCTATCTTCAACCTGAAGGCAAACGACCAGCCATCATATAAATAAACATATTCCAACGGATAGCTTGCATCTCACATACAGAAGACGGTACTTACTTCTGGTGTTATGGCTGACGTGCAGGTACGAAACTGAAGGAATGAAGATGAAAGGTATAAGTATATATACACAAAAGAGTATTAGGTTACAGCTACAGATTATATCTTAACCACAAGAGCCAACCTCCTTTTCCATCATCTTCATGGCGTCATCGAATCATCACAGAAACCCTCGGCCTAAGTGAGCCCGACGGCCACCGCGACGGCCACCGTCGGCCTAAGGCCGTCGGGCTGTGATCCATCGGGCTCACGCCGTGGCCGTCGGCGTCGCAAATACCGTCGGGTTCATAGTGAGCCCGACGGTATAACCGTCGGCCTTATAACTACAAATTTAGTCAGCAATGCCGTCGGACTCATAGATGGCTCTACCAATTTTTTTTCAAATTTTTTTTTCAACTTTTTTATTATTATTTTAACTCCAATTTAGTCATATATTTAATCTCATATCACACACTTAATCATAATCTTAGCTCAAACTATCCACTCACACACTTAATCATAATCTTATCTCAAACTATCCACTCACACACTTAGTCATAATCTTAGCTCAAACTATTCACCCTTAGTCAAACTTCCCAGACGGTCACCCATCTTTAGACTCCAGGCCAAGCACGCTTAACTATTGAGTTCTATTCAAATGAGATTCCAGTTGAGATGTCATACCTTGTTGCTATTAGTATGATAGCAATCATATTAACCCTCATCTCAGATATTATATTTTTTAATCTTTAAAATTTCAAAAATAAGATTTGAATAAACAAAATAACTATGTTTAATAATACTTGAATAATAATAATAATAATCAATTTTTTTTATCTTTTCCTTTAATAAGAAATAATTCATATCTTCATATTGATATATCAGAATTTAATAAATAAAATGTCTATATCGATCATAAAAATGAGAGGAATCCAAATATGACATCCATGCCATCATTTTCATAATGAATAATGTCAAAATGGAGAGCACTTTTTCATAATGAGAGGGTTTCTTTTTTTGAGTACTTTTTCATATTTTTCCATTTCTTTCAAAAACGGTCAAAATGGAGAGCATGGCTATTCATCAAAAGTGGTCGAATTTTTCAAAACTATTGACGGTTCTATGTTGTAACCACTACTTGTGTACCTTAAAATTATTTTTGTAAGAACTTCAGAGCAAACTATCACACAGTTGTAGTTCAAATTTGAATTACTTCCGGAAAATTGACATAAAGTCAATTAAAGAGGCAAATTTAGATAGAAAACAAGAAAAATCCTCATATTAAGTTATTATCCATAAAATATGTTCTACTCTTTGTGAAAATTAAATGGGTGTCATTTTGAACCATATTTTATGTACTTGCTTCACAAAAAAAGTCATTTCTGACACTTAAAAAATAGAAAATGATATTTCTAAAAAGAATTTTGAAAATCGCTTCGGTGACGTTGTTTCCCATACCATGACACACATATGTGCTGAATATGGGCACTTTATCACAAACTATGACATGATAATGGTCATACATTGGTCATTTGTCTTGAAACCTATGCATGTTTATAGATGTTTGACATTTTTGTGAAGTTTCGTTTTGAAAAGTTTGCCAAAAATCAAGTTTATCATTTTTCCTATTAACTAGTACACGTAAAAGGACTTCATGCCAAAGGGTTTCTTTTTTTGAGTACTTTTTCATATTTTTCCATTTCTTTCAAAAAACGGTCAAAATGGAGAGCATGGCTATTCATCAAAAGTGGTCGAATTTTTCAAAACTATTGACGGTTCTATGTTGTAACCACTACTTGTGTACCTTAAAATTATTTTTGTAAGAACTTCAGAGCAAACTATCAAACAGTTGTAGTTCAAATTTGAATTACTTCCGGAAAATTGACATAAAGTCAATTAAAGAGGCGAATTTAGATAGAAAGCAAGGAAAAACCTCATATTAAGATATTATCCATAAAATTTGTTATACTCTTTGTGAAAATTAAATGGGTGTCATTTTGGACCATATTTTATGTACTTGCTTCACAAAAAAAGTCATTTTTCACACTTAAAAAATGGAAAATGATATTTCCAAAAAGAATTTTGAAAATCGCTTCGACGACGTTGTTTCCTATACCATGACACACATATGTGCTGAATATGGGCACTTTATCACAAACTATGACATGATAATGGTCATACATTGGTCATTTGTCTTGAAACCTATGCATGTTTATAGATGTTTGACATTTTTGTGAAGTTTCGTTTTGAAAATAACGGCAAAAATCAAGTTTATCATTTTTCCTATTAACTAGTACACGTAAAAGGACTTCATGCCAAAGGGTTTCTTTTTTTGAGTACTTTTTCATATTTTTCCATTTCTTTCAAAAAACGGTCAAAATGGAGAGCATGGCTATTCATCAAAAGTGGTCGAATTTTTCAAAACTATTGACGGTTCTATGTTGTAACCACTACTTGTGTACCTTAAAATTATTTTTGTAAGAACTTCAGAGCAAACTATCAAACAGTTGTAGTTCAAATTTGAATTACTTCCGGAAAATTGACATAAAGTCAATTAAAGAGACGAATTTAGATAGAAAGCAAGGAAAAACCTCATATTAAGATATTATCCATAAAATTTGTTCTACTCTTTGTGAAAATTAAATGGGTGTCATTTTGGACCATATTTTATGTACTTGCTTCACAAAAAAAGTCATTTTTCACACTTAAAAAATGGAAAATGATATTTCTAAAAAGAATTTTGAAAATCGCTTCGACGACGTTGTTTTACATACCATGACACACATATGTGCTGATTATGAGCACTTTATCACAAACTATGACATGATAATGGTCACACATATGTGTTAAAACTATTGCATATTTGTATATGATTGAATTTTTTTGTAAAGTTTTGTTTTAAAAAGTTGTCAAAACTCAAATTTATCATTTTTATAAAAACTAGTACACGTCAAAAGACTTCATGCCAAAGGGTTTCCTTTTTTTAGTATTTTTTCATATTTTTTTAAATGTAATCTAATTTTTTGAGAAAAACTGAAAAACTGTATAGTGAGGCCGACGGTTATGCCGTCGGGCTTACAATGTGATCAGGTCGCTTCGTCCAGGACGCCCACGCGGGGGAGACGGGGGGAGAAGTCCGACGGTGTTTTGACGCCGACGGTGGCCGTCGGGCTCACATTAGAACACCGACGGTGTTTTGAGCCCGACGGTATTTCTCTGGCCGTCGGTGCTATATTGTGACGCCGACGGCCCCGACGTTTGGCCGTCGGCGTTATAATTGCCGTCGGGCTGGGCTGCCTCTCCCGTAGTGAGTGCAGCTTTCATTATATGTTGGCGTGCCAGAAACTTGTTCAGATTATAAACTTCCTCCAGAGCCTCTTTGAAACTCTTCTGAATATCATTCAGGGGAAAATTCATGAATTGCTAAGCATACAGTACAATATATATATATATATATATATATATATATATATATATATATATATATATATATATATATATATATATATATATATATACAAGGAACCACCATCGAATATTTGCTTAGGTGTGCAGAAAACTGGTGTACAGCGTAGAGTACTAACCATTCCATGAGTGATACGACGCCAAATCTCAAAATAGACACCATCTAAGTCCTTATAAAAAGTATAGTCGTAGACCATGTCCTCTTTACACTCCTGGATCGAAAGAATGCATCTGTCAGATACAACGTGTAGTCGGTAGTAGTCTGTAAGCTACATCAAATCAACAAGGGCGAGGGATCCTACAAAGAATCCATTGTAAGCTAAAGTCGGAGTGATCTTGTGAAAGCTAGTAGCAGCAATCTTAACTGCTTGATAAACTCCTCGGGATGATATTACACTATTCCACTGAACAAAACAAAGTTATGAGAGCGCGACAAGATATATACATAGATAACAGTGTCATTCCAAGAAATTTGTATCGCCATACTTACCTTGACAGCTGGCCAGTTAGTATCTATATAATATTCCATCCACTGTTGCCAGAGCGGAAAAACGTTAGTACAGATAAATTTCAAAGCATTGAACAAAAACAATCCTTAACATGATCTCTGATGATGCATACCTTCAGTTGCTTGGTTAATTCCTCAAAGTACTTGACATATTCGAGTTCAGTCTCATAGCTATGAAGGTACTTATGGTACACACTCCACCTGGTGTACTCGGTACCATACTACATTGAAAATGAGAAAATATTGATTGCTTAGAATTTTTTAGAACGACTGACAATATATAACATAAGCACCTAGACATTATATACATTTACTTGAAGCTGCAATGAACAAGTCTATATTTAAACCAGAAATGATAAAGAACCAAAGAAGTTAGTGTTTTCTGAAAATCATTAGTGGCAATCCAGGAGTCTACCATGAACTGTTTCCACAAAAAACGGACGTGGTAAACACTAAGTAACAAGGTTAAAGAACATATTGTCGGCTGTGACTATATTTGAGTTAGTATTAAGTTACACTTTCCGGTGTATCAAAACATTATGAACACTTTTTTAAAACATCGGTTTACTAAAACTGACTAAACATACCATAAAGTCACATCTCAGTGCATGTGGTCTATAATCTGGTCTATAATCACTACTTTTGAAGACTGTTTATGTGACTGCTAAAACAATTGACTGCAATTATAAATTGAAAGGACTAGTTATCCATCAGCAAATAACTCACATAATTTTTTAAGACTATGCATTGGTAGTCATTCAGGGAAGAACAGCCTGCGTAATCACGGTGAAAAAACCAATCAAATGTCTCGTCTTCCTCAAAGCGCCTAAAAAGTCCCTCCTCCTCAAGAAAATCCGCATTACAATCATCCTCAGATTTATTAAGAAGGCTTAGATGGCGATCCTCTTTCAATTTATCAAAAGACCGATTCTCCTCAATGATCTCCTCACTGAACTCCTTTTTACAATCATCCTCAGATTCATTAAGAAGGCTCAGATGGAGACCCTCTTTCAATTTATCACCGTGCAGCTCTTTCTCGGCAGCTTGTTGTTTAAACTGTAGACAATGAGACGACGACCCATATGATCAAATTAAATGAGAACGGGAGGTCAAATAATCAGGCACGATCGTGTGTAGCATTGAAAAAGTAAATGCTAACAAACTAATGCACGGCATGTCAAGACCAATAGTAAATTTTATAGATAGAATTGTGGAGTAATCGAACCTTGTGTTTATAATATCTGAGGCGATACAGAGCTAGGCGATTTTGCTGCTTATCGAACTCCTCATCTTCCAGGCTGGCCTCAAGATCAATCCAACCAGGCCCTGAAGGCAGCCGCTCGTAGTAATCGATGAACTCTTCGTTGCTGATATTCTCTCCCTTGCCCTGATCATTCAGCTCTTGTATGAAAAGCTCCAATTCGTGTATACGTTCATCATCCTTGATAAACTTGTCTTCTGGGCGGTTCTTCTGTGCTTTATTTGCCGTAGCTTTCTTCTGTGGCATTTCTTCACATGAGCCCATGCCATTGCCAACCTTCCCCTTCCCGGGAAGGCTCGAGACTGCAGCAACCTTCTTCTGCAGCATATGCATATCCCCGGTGGAGCTCGAGCGCGCTACCACTGCAGCATAACTCATGTCGAGCACTCTGTTCATAGGAGGGATCATCGTTCCGCTGGAGCCTGATGAGCCAGCAGTCGCTCCCTTACCTCTGGTCGAGCCCACATCAGCCTGCTGTACTGGTGTCGTAGCAGCGTCGGCCTCCTCGGCAGGGTGCATCCCTCCAGTCGAAACCCTAGCCCTTTCCAGGATGCGGCCCTCGAAACCCTAGCCTAATTCTGAGTTCACGCCGATGCCGGAATTCGAGCCCCTTTTTTCGAACAGAAATAGGAAACAACTTATGGCCCACGCGAATTCGACTCCGTTTAGGACGCTCTCTTCCCTTCGTCAGTCAGATTCTTTTTTTTTTGTCAAACTTGCAGAGCTAGCTACCTACACGAGTTTCAGACAAATAAACAGCGGAACTACTGCGTACGTCCTTTCACCTGCGGGAAATGCGCCACGAATGACAGCGGAAGCTTCAGCTTAAATGTTCAGACAAGTTGAGAAACTACTGCTACTCGCCCATGGGAATCAGGCGTCACACTGGCCAGCTTCTTCTGCTCGTCACACTAGCCGCATCAGTATTCAGTCAGCTGACGGTCCAGAGCCTCCTGTTGTTCTTCCCGATGTCATCCTCGACACCCCTCTGTCTTAGCTCTCATCCAACTCCAGCTTCGGCTTGCTCAGCATTATGCCGTCCATGATTGGGTTAACAAATAGCAAGTGGCTTCATTATGCTTCCGCGTGGAGGCTTTGTTTGGAATTGTTTCTCTATTTAGCCGTGTACGTGCATCAAAAGGTTATAGCTCTCTTTCTCCCCAGGGAACAAAAATCATAAATATTACTAGTACCAACTGAGAAACTATAGAATAGAAACAATCTCTGCCCGTAAGAATAATATGTTCCTAGTACCATATTTGCTCCCAAACTGCATAAATTATCTAGAACTGCATACAATAGTTCACTAACATTTCTGGAAACACAGTCTCGTGCCGGCAGCACAGTAGCAAAATGTTGATGGATTGTCCAATTTCATGATCTGATAAACACTTGTTTGACGATCATCTTATTCTTCAGACTCTGTTGCCTCAATCCTCTTGAGGAAGGATTCCAATAATGCGCGCAATGTCTATCTTCTTTCTGATATACTGATCATAGGGCTTTGGCGCAGTGACCTAAAAAAACAATATGGGTTTAACTAGGCAGATCGTATTTCAGAAGCACGCATCCAGAAATTATCCCATATATATCATAACTTACGTACCCGCATTTGAACTGCCTCTGCAATCAACTTCCGAGCTTCCTCCTCTGTATCCTGAAAGCAAGCAGACCAGGTATCACATAAAGAACATATTCCAGTGGATTACACTTGCATCTCAGGTACAAAAGCCGGCACTTACTTTTTTGGTAATGGCATCTGTACAGGTGTCGTACTGAAGGAAGGAAGATTAAGAAACATAAGCACAAATCCAAGGAACATCTATTTAGAACTATATCTGTTAAAACAAAAACAGCCCACCTCCTCTTTCATCCGCCCCATGGTGTGGACACACTCAAGTGCACCTTTCATTCTACGTTGGCGTAACGGAAACATGTCCAGCTCACAAACCTTGGCTAAAGCAACTTCGAAACTAAGCTGAACATTATTCAAGGCAAAAGTCATGCACTGCTAAGCATACAGATTGTAAAAACAAGGAACCACCAAAGAACAATCGCTTAGTTGTGGGGAAGACTGGTGTACAGTCCACAATACTAACCGAATCTTGAGTGATCCGTCGCCAAATCTCAAAATAGAGACCATCGTACTCCTTATAAAAAGTAAAGTCATAGAGCATGCTCTCTTCAAACTCCTGATCAAATGATTACAACTGTTAGATACTGTACTGCATATTGGACTTTTGTTAGCAACATTATATTGATGTATGTAAGGGGACCTACATTGTAGCCATTGTAAGCCAAACATGGAGTGATCGCTTGAAAATCAGTAGCAGCGATCTTGATTGCTTGACAAGCTCCTCGGGAACTTATGTAATTCCACTGAGAAACAATGAAGTTTGTTATGAGGCGCTACAAGATATACAGATAACAGTATCATTACAAGACTTTCGTATCACCATACTTACCGTCGAAGACGGAGAGTAAATAGCTACATAGTTTTCCATCCACTGTTGCCAGAGCAAAAAGGTTTGTTAGTCCAAAGAAATTCAAAACATTGAACAAAGAAAATAAGATTTGAGACCTTTAGTTTCACGGATAAATCCTCACAATACTTGACATACTCTTTTTCAGTCTTATAGCTATTAAGGTACTGGAAGTACTCACTCCACCTGGCGTACTCAGTTCCACCCTACATAAAAAGTATAGAGAACCCATTGCTTAGAAATTTTTACAAATGATTAAGAGTACAACGTAAACAGCCTTATTCTTATTGAAGATTTCATGCTGTAAAATATAATTTTATTTTCAAGCATATGATAAAGAACTGAACAACAATATGAAATAAAATTCGTTGGGTGGCACTAAGAAAGTTTCTAAATTGATAGACAATTGAGTTACACATTCCAGTATATAATACTGCGGACTGTTAGTTTATGGCAAATATTACTAAAAACACTAAATTAGCATGAACAAGCATCTCCATTAATTTATCTATAATATGGAACCTGATATACTTTTCTAAGTCATATAGCTATGGGGGTACTTAATTATGGTATTTGTGCCACCTGCAGTAAACCTACAATGAAAAGGACAGAGAGAGAAAACCAATTGCATAGAATATTTTAGAACGTATATAACTATTACATACCTCAAGCTGTCAAGATAAAGTTATTTTAAAGCAGATATGATAAAGAACTGAACAAAAACGGTGAAACGAAGTTTTGTCGGTTGGCACTATATTTGAATTACGGCCTGGCCAGTTTCCATGTTGATAGAATAATGAGTTACACACTCCAGTATATAACAGTGTAAAAATGCTTCTTCTAAGGCAAATAAAATATTACAAAAGGTCACTACGAGTAAGCATGAACTCATATCTCTTGTGTAATTGGTCTATAATTTGGAACCTGATACATTTTTCTAAGTTTTTCAAAGCAAGACAACCTAGAGATCATTTAGCATGTACCATGATTATACATTGATCACCATACTCATCAAATCATGGAGACTCTAATGTGACTGTAACAGTACAAAATTTACCACAGTTATAAATTGAAATGCTACTGATCGATGCATCCGACGCCAGAACGTTATAACTCACATGGTTTCGAAGGACAAGGCGTTGGTAGTCAGTCAAGGAAGAACAGCACAGGTAATCAGGGTGGAAAAACCAATCAAGTGTCCAGTCTTTCTCGAAGCTCCGGAAGAATCGCTTCTCCTCAAGAAATTTTGAACTACAATCATCCACAGATATATCAAGAAGGCTTTTCAAATCATCATCAACCGGCTCCCCCTTGGACATTTGAAGTCGAATCTGTAGACAATGAGATTGATGACCCAGAAGATCAAATTAAACGCGCACATGAGGTTTAACCATGCACCACAGTAGCATAGCACATGTAAATGGTGGAAACAGAACGCAATGTCATGTGAAGACAGATAGTTATATATAGAAAAGAGTTGTTGACTGAACCTGGTATTGTAAATATTTCAGACGATACACTCCATGGAGATCCTCTTTCTCACAGATGTCCTTATCTTCCAGCTTGTCGTCGAGATTAGTCCAAGAACTACCGCTAGCAAGCCGATCGAAGTAACCAAGGAACTCCTCACCTTCGATCGACTCTCCTATGCAGGAAGCATCCATCTCTTTGATCAAATCCTCCAATTCTTGTAGGCGCCGTGTGTCTTCTTCCCTGACATGCACAGTCTTGTCGGAATCAGCATGTTTGGCAGTATCGGCGGCCTCCTCTGCAGGGTGCTCGTGCAGCATATCTACACTAGAGCCTAAATCAGCCTCCGCCTTTGCGCTCTTCTTCTGCAGCATGACTCCACTCAAGTCCATATCGCCCTCGTCTTCGATGCGTGGCTTCTTTGTTGGGTGCTTGGCATCGGAATCTTCACGATCCTGGGCAGTAGAATTCCCGTGAAAAGCAGTCAAGGATCCTCGGCTTGCGGGCACCCCAGCAGCCATCTTCTGCAGCATCTCTCCACTAGAATCTGAGCAGGACAGCCCCTCCTCGGGATCTATAGTTCGCGCTCGTAGAATTGAGGGTGCGGCAGCAACCAGAATCTGCTGCATCTCTTCACTACAATCTGACCCGGACGGCCTCTTCCCGGGATCCATAGTCCGCGCTCCTCCGCTCGAGACCGCCACAGCAGCAGCCTCTTCTGCAGTATCTCCCCAATCGAGCCCCGCCACAGCTTCTTGCATAGGAGACTCGTCACCTTTGATCCATCGGCGGCTCGAGCCTCTTTTTTTCTGAGGGAAACGCAGATTGTTCTAACAAGGACGAGATCAGCCTTCAAAAAAAAAACAAGGACGAGATCATCATTACTCCGTATCTGCAACATCAGCCATATCAAAATTTGTAAAATAGGGTAGCACCCTAGCGTACGGCGCTACCCTCCATAGGGTAGCACCACAGGGTGCGGCGCTACCCTTAAGACGGTAGCACCCTAGGCCATGGCGCTACCCCCTGACACTTAGTCGTTTTCGAAGTTTTCGCGAGGGATGTAAAAAGGTGTGGGTCCCGTGATGCCACGCTGGTAGGAGGGTAGCGCCCCAGCGTATGGCGCTATGATAGAGAAGGTTTAGATTCTGAAATAGTTTTGAACAAGGGTTACTTTTTGTTGAAGTTTGTCAAAAGGGTTAATTTTGTGAAATTTCACCGGCGGCTCGAGCCTCTTTTTTTCTGAGGGAAACGCAGATTGTTCTAACAAGGACGAGATCATCATTACTCCGTATCTTCAACACCAGCCCATAACCAGTTGGGTTCGCATTGGGTATGCCGACGCTAAAACCGCGCGTTTTCAAGTTTTGGGGCTGGCTAGTAGAATTTTGATGTTTTTGGCATTTTTTACCAAAAAAAAAGTGACCTTTCGGGACGGCTGAACATGCCCTAAGCAGTTGGGCTCCGCTTAGGGGAGCTCCTACTCCAGGCGCTATGAGGAGAAAAGTAGCTCCGCATATCCCCTGAAATTATTGGACTCGGCCCCATCGATTTCACGACGATGTCGGGTCGGTTTTAATAAGCTTCGGAATGCACATGTGCCATGACGTCCTGTAGAATCTGTACAATGAGGGCACCTCCAACGGCCCTCGGCATCCTTGCCTAGCCTGTAGGCCCTCCAACTGGCCGGTGCAAACGGACACAGCACGTGTCCTCCCTTTGTCTGCCCTGGCCCACGCGCCATCGAGACCGGTCGCTTGGGCTGGTCCTATTAAATGAGATGGGTGGCCGGCGGCCGTCACTATCCATTCCACTCCTCGCCTCCCACCACACCGACGGCCGCTCGCAAACCCTAGCGCAGGCCACCGTTCCTCCACCGCCGATGAAGCCATTCTGGAAGGACGGTCGGAACAACCACGAGGCCTCGAGCTCTCGTGGCCCGCTGGGCACCGGTCGATCCCCGCCCGCCTCGCTCCACCCCGCGGACTCGTCGTCGCCGCCGATACAGCTCAGAATGTGCGCCGCGCCCGCGTCGGGCTCGAGTTGGCCCAGCTCTACTGGGAGCGGCGCCAACCCCTGTCATGGGGCGATGTCCACCTCCCCGAGGGATGGCAACTGAACTGGCTGAGGGTCCCCGTGCCGCTGGTGCCACGCTCCGGCCGTGAGCGCACGGAGGAGCCGCCGCCGGTGCGCCGTGCTGCTCGCGGACCTCCTCCACGACCCCAAGTACGCGTCCAACTCGGTTGGTTCGAGCTGGAGCACAACCACCGGCGCCAGCTCGCCTTCGCGGCGTCGCTCCACCACGACTACGCCGAGCCGGAGGAGGACGAGGTGACCCTCGTCGTGCTCGAGCCGGACGAGGACTCGGACCCGCAGTGGTCCGAGGACGGCGACAGCGACGGCCACGATGTGAAGGCCGAGCCGGAGGACGAGGAGATGGCCACGGCTATCGAGCAGTCAGAGCTGGAGGAGCTCGTACGCTGGCCGGATCTGGCGGCGACGCTCCATGCGTCCGCCATGGAGGCCGCGGCCGAGCAGGCGCGCCGGGAAGAGGAGCGTGCACGCTGGCAGGTGTCGTGGTCACCGTGGCTAGAGCCCGGCGAGGCCAGGGAGTACGTGCCCCCGCCGGCATGGCCCCAGGACCCTGAGGCTCCTGCCACGCCTCCACCACCACAGACGCACCTCTACGCGCCGCCACCCTACGTCTTCCTCGACCCCTCCGACGAGGACGAGTCGGAGGTCGAAGCAACGGCCGTAGGACGACGCCGCGCGACCATTTTCCTCTCCGACGTCGCCCATCCCTGACCTAGTTTAATTTTTTTATCCTTCTATCTGTCCCACTGGCCACTGGGCCCTATCTGGGCTCTATCGAATTGAGTATATCTAAATATGTTTAAATTTGGTGTTTTTTTTTGCGCTGAGCCGTTAGAGGCACTTCATCCCCAAAGAGGACAGAGGCCACAATTTTATCCGCAGATAGCCTAAAGCGGACATAGGCTGTCCACATACGGAGGGCCGTTGGAGGTGTCCTGACTTTCTGTACTAGCTTCACGCCTCAAAGGATATTGCGCTAGTTCGTGTAATTGCATTCACGGTCGCGCAATAACTTTGCCTTCGATTTCATGCATGCATGTAACTCCCTGTATCAATCACATATAGCTAGCCAAATGAAATGAATGTCCTTTAATTTAATTTAATTATCTTTTTATTTAATGTGAAGCAAAAAAAAGGAAATCATGTAGGGGTGACTAGGACATTTGAATGATTCAAGTAATAAATACCATGTATCTTTTTTGTTTTTAATAGCATTTTCTTCACATAAAGCATTTACCTCTGTCGGCCCAGTGGATTCTAGGGTGTGCATAGCCCACTCTTCACGGGCCGCGCACGCGACAACATCTACAAAACGGCTAAGGACCAAGCAAACCGCTTGGAGAGCCCCCACCCCCACCCCCCGAGGGAGAAACCCCTGGAGGGGACCTGAGGCGCTGGAAGAGGCCTGAAGGGGGGTCCCCCCCCCCCCCCCCGAGGGCGTCCCGCTTGAGGGCTCTCTCCCCCTGCAGGGAGCCGGTCTGTCCCCTCCCCCTCGAGAGCCTCAGGCCCCTGAGGGGATATTTCGCGACGAAGGAAGCGTTGCAGAGCGCACATGGGCTCTGCTGCGACCGCAGGGTGACGTGCGCGCCAGCGTGCACGACAGCAACAACGTCACCATTGCCGTTCCCGTGATAAAAGGAGTCAACAAAGCTCTGCGTCCCCTGCGCCGCCGTCCCCTGACGTCTCGCCACCGTCCCGATTTTCCTGATCAGCCGGCCCTTTTGTTTGTCTACCGAATTCTTTGACCGGCGGCGCAAGCAAGAAGGAACTCGAAGCCAGCCATCTATCCACCCAACCTTCACTGGCTTCAAGTCTCCCTTGCAATGTCTTCTCGTACTTTCTATGCATATGGTCCAAGTTGAGAGCTCGACCTAAACACTTGGATTGATTGAATGAATGCCTTGTTATTGAGTATCTTTTTTTTCTCATACGATGGCAGTTAGATAAGTATTAAAGCATACCAGTAGACTACATATATGTGTGTAGCACGTGCTAGCATATCATGATAAACGAGGAAACAACAATTGTATGAAAAACAATCACAAATATATGATGCACTGAAATCTGCAATAATTGAGGCCCGGGTACTTTTCTAGAATGAACTAATATTTTGAGAATGAACCTAGATGTTTTTTTAGTACATATATCTGTAAGGTTATACTTGTAGTGTTGTTTTTGCTACCTAGAGCGTTCGTTTGGTCTTGGAGGATACAACATGTTATAACAGTGCTCCGTATAACTCATTCATATTTTATTTAGTGAGAGCTCGTCCTAAACACTTGGATTGATTGAATGAGTGCCTTGTTATTGGCTATCTTTTTTTTCATACGATGGCAGTCCGATAAATATTAAAGCATACCAATAGACTACATATATATGTGTAGCACGTGCTAGCACATCTATACTAGTACTATTAAAAGAGCAAACTTGTGTTGAGTTGGAGTTGTTTAGTTAATCAATGATCCACGATGCTGCTAATAAAAAGAGTTAAACGCCCCAAGGTGATAAAGTTGCCATAAATGTGCGCATTAGTCACGAACTTAAAAAATCGCTAATAACTGGTCATAAAGTTGTGAGTTAGAGCTCCGTTAATCAATATATTAGTTTGTCCGTTAAGTCAGACAAGTTTTTATAAATAGACCCATAAAATTTTGTTTCTTCTAATTGGTAGGTCTTTTTTATATAAAAATTACCGATATGGATGAAGATGATGATGAGAAGGTCATCCACGCCGGATGCCAGCATGAACTCGCTTGCTGTTGATAATGCGTGCTAGAGGTCACAAAGGAGGCCAAGGAGCGGTTGTGCACATGGCTCGAAGATGTCAAGTGCGAGGTCGTCGAGCTCGCGGGGGAGCTCGTAACCGCTTCCACGGCTGCACCGCTGCCACCGTGTCGGTCCGCTTCCCGGGCTGCCGCCTCGTCGGTGTCCTGTCCCGGCCGTAGGCTTCTCGCGCCGCGGCCCAGCTCGAGGCGTGCTCTGTCGCGGCCCAGCTCGAGGCGTGCTCGGTCACGGAGCTGCGCCGCTTTGATGCAAGATGTAGCCAGTACACGACGAGGAGAGGAAGACATCACCCCTCCGGTGGTCTCGAGGACGTCGAGCAAGGCGCAGAGTCACGTCGAATTTGAAGAGAACGAGTACGATTCCATGACCTTGGGATTGATTGGCACGATTCTTTCAACATGGATGCTAAGTTGAGCGAGGCAAACCTACTATACAAGGTCTTGGAGCTCTGCATTGACGTTGGCCGCAAAAACGCTGAAGAACGGCGGCGGCATGAACTGGACGCACGTCGCGTTCTGTCATGTCGGACACATCGGAGGGCTCGGGCGCGTTGTGGCTCCACTTGTGACAGTGACATCAGCTCATCGATCTCCTCCTTGGCCCGCTTAGACGCCCAAGGCAGCAGAGGCGCCCGAGGCTGGATTTCGTCTGCGGTTCGTCCTCCGAAATCATCTGCGGTTCTAGGATCGCTTGGAGTACTTCGTTCTGGGATGGCTACTGCACTAGCGGACCGAACTCGGCGAGCATCAGCGTCTGGTAATCGTCTGACGTGGGGCTACTCTTCGACTACCCCCCGATGAGGCTACCTGGGTCACGCCAAGACTGCGAAGGCCCAAGGAAGGCCTAGAAGGGGTATTGTGAAGGGGATCGTGGGCAGAAAACAATAATTTTCCTAGCAACGATATCCTTAAACTAGCCAAGATCTATTCTATGCAGATATAGTAGTACGAACGGAGATCGGAATACATAGCCTTGTAGACCGAAAGCGGGGATTACGTTCCCGCACAAACGTTGTCGATGAAGACCGACGAAGCCGACCTCAAGGTCGTGTAGAGGAAGCAGGCCTCCGAGTACTGCTAGCGCAGCACCTCACAGGGAGTCGCACACGTACGGTGGAGACGACGCCTCCGAAGCTCCAGTCCAGGACGAGCAGCGGAAGACTTGGACCGGAACACCAGCAGCGCGGCAGCGGGCTATGGTGGAGGAGATCCCCGATTCCTCTTGCTCGGCGCGGCTCCAACTTGGGAACCACGAGATCGAGAGAGAAATCAGGAATTAATTGGTGAATTAAAAGGCTGGGGGTGAGCCAACCTTGCCAGCCAGGCAATGTGGGACTAACCCCCCACAGCCTGGTTCGGCTTGGGAGGTGCGCCGGCCCCCTGGTGGGCCCCTTGTGGCCCACCTAGGCCGGCCCTCCTGGCCCCCACCGAATTCCCCTAGGGAATTTTCCCCTATTGGGCATTCTTTCGTCCGGAAGGCCCATTTAGGGAAATCTGCCTTAATAAATTCGAAAATAAATATATAAAATCATATTTGCATATTAATAACACTAATTTAATATCAAACATAATATATATAATATTTCCTAGCTCCGAAAACTCTTTCGGCGCTGCCCGATCTCCATCGGACCTCTCCCGGGACGCTCCCGGTGATCTCCTTCCTTTCCGGTTGTCTTGTCGAAACCCCTTAAGTGTGTTACCCTAGCGGTTCGATATAATATCAGGTATGATCAAGACTCCTCAATGATCAACGACTAACTCGTAGGCCTGGACCCCCTGAATTAATCCCTGAGATATAACGAATGACTTTCATCTATCAAACCTGAACGTGAAGTCTTAGACCTTTTGCCATAGCGATACTTAGCACGTCCGAGTGTCGTTCCATAGATATCTCCATACCTAATCCCGACCTCGTTACCGACGATGCCATCTTCTACTCGTTCATGATCTCATGTCTCCGTGACCTAGTCACATGCTTGCAAGCTCATTAGACAAGATCTCATCGAGTGGGCCCGAGAGTATCTATCCTGCTACCCGGACTGGCAAATCCCGCTCTTGACCCCTCGTCTCAATACTCCTTTCCAATACCCAAAAGTATCACCGTTATTGTCATACTAAATAAGATACGACGTTTGGTGCAATCAAAGTATCTTCGGAGAATATCAATAAGAGTTGATCTCACGGTCAAAGGTGTAATGACTATGTTCTCCAAATCTGGGTATGTCCATCACATCGCTCTCTAGCGATATGACTCTCATTGCCGACCGGCGCCATGCCCCATGACCGGGAAACCTCGATCATCAATCGCGCAACGAAACTAGTCTTAGTAGAGGCTACTAGGGACCTGGTTGTTTACGTATCACACCCGCATTAATGTTTCCGCTTAATACGGTTCTAGCATGACACAAAAACCTATTATGAACAAACGAGATATGATAAAGAATACAGTTTATTAATTGCCTCTAGGGCATATCTCCTTCAGTCTCCCACTTGCACTAGAGTACAATTTAATCTAGATTACAACTTGGTAAAAGCCTAATACCCATAGCTAACTGGTGTTGTTCATGCTTATCAAGCGGGAGAGGCTTCGTCAGCGGATCTGCCACATTCAGATCCGTATGCACTTTGCAAATCTTCACATCGCCTTCTTGTACGTACTGACGTATCACGTGGAAGCGTCGGAGAATGTGTTTGGCGGTGGAGTGAGACCTTGGCTCCTTGGCGTTCGCAATGGCACCCGTATTGTCGCAGAAGAGGACCACGGGGTCTTGCACGCTCGGGAACACTCCAAGTTCGATGACGAACTTCCTCAACCACACAGCTTCATTCGCGGCCTCGCAGGCAGCAATGTACTCCGACTCCATTGTAGATTGTGCGACTATGGGTTGCTTCCCACTTCTCCAGCACACGGCGCCTCCATTCACCTTGAACACGTAACCTGTCTGTGACTTACAGTCATCGGGGTCTGAGCAGAAACTTGCATCTACGTAACCCGTTACGCCAAGTTCCTCATCGCAGCCACCATACACAAGGAACATTTCCTTTGTCTTATTGAGATACTTAAGAATGCTCTTAACAGCTACCCAATGCGGCATTCCAGGATTACCCAAAAGTATCACCGTTATTGTCATACTAAATAAGATACGATGTTTGGTGCAATCAAAGTATCTTCCAGGAATAACAATAAGAGTTGATCTCACGGTCAAAGGCGTAACAACTACGTTCTCCAAATCTGGGTATGTCCATCACATCGTTCTCTAGCGATATGACTCTCATTGCCGACCGGCGCCATGCCCCATGACCGGGAAACCTCGATCATCAATCGCGCAACGAAACTAGTCTTAGTAGAGGCTACTAGGGACCTGGTTGTTTACGTATCACACCCGCATTAATGTTTCCGCTTAATACGGTTCTAGCATGACACAAAAACCTATTATGAACAAATGAGATATGATAAAGAATACACTTTATTAATTGCCTCTAGGGCATATCTCCTTCATGCCGAATCCTGTATTTCATCCATGTCTGAAGCACAATCTTCTTTGATTAACAAAATGGCCGATAAACCTGAAAGTATTGATGATAACCAATTTGCTACTGTTAATGCCATTCAAGTAAGAATTGATGAAAATGTTAGGATGTTGGCTGAATTGCATGCTAGATGGGAAAGAGAGGATGAACTAGCTAGAAAGAGTAATATAGCTAGAGTTTGCACTATTACTACTACTGAAAATAATATTACTTCCCATGCTTGTAAACCTCCTACTATTAATGGTAACATAATTGGTGTTGGCAATGTTTCCTCTACTCCTCTAAAATATTTGAAATTGC
The DNA here is from genome assembly GCA_026929855.1 of Poa annua. Lineage (NCBI taxonomy): Eukaryota > Viridiplantae > Streptophyta > Magnoliopsida > Poales > Poaceae > Poa > Poa annua. The sequence goes on along the minus strand of CM049427.1, from coordinate 258,252,298 downwards.
CTAAAACTCCTGAAAGTACTCTTGATAAAAATGCTGAAATTTTTAAGAACATAGGAGATAATGGTCCTATTTCTTTTGATGATAATGACTTTGACTTTGATGATTGTAACATTTCTGAAGTTATTAAGTTCTTGCAAAAGTTATCTACAAGTCGCAATGCTAGCACTATTAATATGGCCTTTACAACACATATTACAAATGCTCTCATTAAAGCTAGGGAAGAGAAATTAAAACTTGAAGCTTCTATCCCTAGGAAGTTAGAAGATGGTTGGGAGCCCATCATTAACATAAGAGTGAATGATTTTGATTGCAATGCTTTGTGTGACCTTGGTGCAAGTATTTATGTTATGCCTATTGAATCTTCTTTGATGTCCCCAAATACGCAGTACCTATCACAACACAAAACTCCCGCAAAGATATAGTGATAGCCCTATCATAAATATTAAATGAAATAGATGGACCGAAAGTTGAGTTGCTAAACGTAAAACTCTCAACAAAAGTTTTGGTAAGCATGACATATTGGAGACTCTCATCCAACATGTATTGAGTCAAGCCAACCCTCTGCACAAGAATCAAGAAATCATCGAGAATCCCTGCATCACGCATAAAGTTAGTGCATGGGAAGGAAGATGGTTTAGGAATTCCATCATCCCCCTGATATCTCACAAGTATAGGGGATCGTGTGTAGCCTTTTCGATAAGTAAGAGTGTCGAACCCAACGAGGAGCTAAAGGTAGGATGAATGTTCTCTCAAGTTCTATCAACCACTGATACAACTCTACGCACACCAAACGTTTGCATTATCTAGGAAATAAAACTAGAGCAATAATACGGGTATGAGAGATAGCTTTGCAAGATAATAAATACAAGAAAGTAAATGTTAGTGCTGCAGCAATGAAATATACTAAGTAACCATAAACTAACAGTACCATGAGTGTGGAAAAGTGGTGGTAATTGTGGTGGCTTTGTCCAAGATTAATTAGTGAAGATAACGGTTTCATTGTCTTCGATGCAGTTTTGTATGTGGGAGAGGCTAAATATACATGCACTCCACTACTTGGGATTACAAGTACTATATGATTGGATTGTTAGCAAACATCCATAAATACTAACAATGCATTAAGGTTCCCCAACCATAGCCTTAAGTTCAGTGGTCCTCTTACTCCCATACGTGCAACTAACCGGTTCGAGTCCTCAGGTTTCTGTCACTCCGGCAGAACTACCTCCCTTCGTTTGCACATACTACTAACCCTAGTGTGTTGATCCATGCATGCACAAATATAATGGACACCAAAGAACAGTACCATATCAACATACAACTCTAATGAACCTCATGCATTCAACAAAGCAATCAAAAGATAAATAACTACGCAAACATGTCATAGATCATAGGATAAATATTATAGCATCAAACACCACGTTCACATAGGATGGTACAGAGGGTTGTGGGAGGATGAACCACTGAATACAAGGAGGAGTTGGTGATGAAGGTGGCGGTGAAGACAGTGAAGGGGGCAGCGAGGAGCGAAGGGTGGCGGTGGCGCGGGGAGGTGCTTCCCCGCCGCCGACATCATGGGGGAGCGCTGCACCTTAGTCCCCTTCCTTCATGGCTTCCTGGGAACCCTCCCCATGGAGATGGGATCCATGGGGGAGGCAAAAACGTGGCTTTTGCTGGCTGGAACTCGTGGTTGGAGGAGTCCTTCACGACGTAGGGTTTTCTTCTTTATATAGACTCTCGGATTTCTGTCAACCCTCTTGGGCTCCACGAAAACAGGCATATCTAGACCATCCGGACTCGGATTGGGCCGAATTGTAAGTCCAGGAGTAATAGGAGAAAATTTCCTACAACTTTGTACCAATTTTGATTTCCATTTGACGTCGTCTTCAGGCCCAAACGTGACAATCGGCACCGTTGGTTTGTATGTTGCATAACTAGGGAGGTGGTAATCGGCACCGTTGGTTTGCTTTGAGATTGGTGCCGAATATTGAGAGGGGTTCCTTTTTTATGGGTTTCTTATGAGGGAATTACTAAAGAGGAATGGGGGCTGCTTACTTTCATGCCTAGGCTAACAAAAACGGAAACTGGTCCCCTGGCATCACATGCTGCTTCTTCACACATGGTGATGAGTCGATCCAAAATATACAGGATCACAATCATTCGGTGCTCTCCAATAGAAAAATACAGGATTTGGTGCTCTTCAAAGTTAAGGTCTAGCTTTTAATCACATGGCTTCATTTGAAAGAAACGGTGCTACATAAAGAACAAATCTAGAAAAACAGAAGTATGTTGCAACATTGTGGAGGTGGTAATCGGTTCCGTTTGTTTGCTTCAACATCTGTGCATATGCGTGATCCAAACATTGCCTCCTATTCTTTTGTTGATTTGTCGAAGCCACCTTATTATTTCCGCTTTGGTCTGAAATGGTCCCAAATTTCTATACCCTATCGAGGCTAGGCCTGCGGGCTAGTAGAGATAAATCCCGTGACAGGTGACACCCCCACCATTATTGAGCCCACGAGGCCAGGAACCTCACCTCCTCTCTCCTCTCGTAACCTCTTCTCTCTCCCGGTCAACACAACCTCTTATTCCCCACCCCCTTCGCACCGCCCTTCCCCACCTCTTCCCGCGGCGTCTAGTGCGCAGCCGACCGCCGGCCTGCTTCCCCGCCTCCTCCTCCTCTCTGACCCCATTCCTCCTGCCCGACCGCCCTCCCCTAGCATCCTGGCCGCGCCCGACCGTGCTCCTCGCCACGAGGATGGCAATGGCGACCGACGGCGGCAGCGAGGTGCTGCAGGACGGCGAGCTCCAGGCCGTCCGTAGGTCGGATCCGTAGGTCGGACATCGCCTTCCTCCACCTACAGCGCCTGCCTCGTTTGCCCTCCCACCGACCGGCTAGCAACCCCGCCAGGCTCCCCATCGAGCTCACCGGATGCGGTCCGTGCGGCGACCCGGACCTCCTCTGCCCCGCGTGCCTCATCCCGGCGAGGATGCGGTCCGTGCGGCGACCCGGACCCCATCGAGCTCGCCGCGCCCCGTGCTCCTCCCAGGCGCGCCGCTGCGCCCCGCCCTCCTCCCGGCGAGTTTCCACCACCGGGAGTCTCTGTCTATTCTTTTTTCCTCATTTTTAAGATCTGGTCTTTATCCATCTTGCTTCAATGTTTGATAAAAGGAAATCTCCTCTGTAATTTTGGTCGCTTTGCAATATTCGTCTGTATATGAGATTCTATACTGATTACTTTCGTGATGATGTATGCAAGCACCTTGTATTTTGTTGAGAACACCGTCTGACAATGTAACTAGCACCGTTCATTGTCTCTACAGGCACTGGATAATATCGACTGGGCTCCGTTCAATTTGTTGCAAATGCTTCGTTTTAAGAAACTGATGTGAACGGTGCCGGTTTTGGTGCTAAAGGTGCCAAAAATACTTGGATCCAACGCATAACCGAAAATTAAAATATACTGTCGGGTGTGCAAAGTGCTTACAAAAATATCCTGATCGATGAATGTGGAGCCATGTGAAGAAGCAGTGTGAAGCAGGGACCAGTTTCTATTTTTGTTAGCCTAGGCAAGAAAGGAAGCAACCTCCATTCCTTTTTAGTAATTCCCTCCAAAAAACTCATCCAAAAAGGAACCATATATATATTGTGACACCAATCGCGAAGCAAATGAATGGTCCTGATAGGAACCACCCTAGTTATGCAACATACCAAAGCTGCGCCCAATATATATATTATATAAACTCTATTAGACACCCGGTGCAGAATAATAATTCTGCACCCGGGCGGATCGACCGAGTCGGACCGGTCATAAATGTGTTGCCAACCCAGTTTTACCTAGCGGCCTTCAACCTAACGTAATTTCCTTTTCTTTTTTACTAGGAAGTTTCGCGCGGCGGCACGCCCGTTGTTTGTCATAGCCTAAGCAATAAAGACCGCATGAAATGATTAAATTTGTTTGTCCATCTAATTCATATCCAATGCAGGAAAGTTCAATACATCTCTAAACATAAATCCATGCACCTAAGTCATGCAAGTTAACTGAAACACAGTTGTCGAATGAAAAAGGTACTGTAACTGGCCTAATCCAAGGAAAGCAATCACGTAAATCAGGCTGATTAGGGCACACAGAATAGTCAACGAACAAAATGGAAGATAAAAAATAGAAACACCCATCCCTACCAACCCATTTCGAGTAGTTTGATCTGTTTCGTAATTAGCTAGATTTCCCATTTCATGTAGCTGTTGTAAAAAGTGTCAACAAAACCAAGCAAGCAATGTGTGATGGTGGATGGAACGGGGAAGAAGCCCGAAGGTAGCAGTGGAGCATCATCAGCAAAAGATTCATCAATGGTTCAGTGTTTGTGCTGTCTGATCTTCTTGTCCAATTGAATGTGAAGTTTTGTACCTTCCCGTGCAAGTATGTACTGTTGTGCTTGTTTGCATGTAGGGATGATCCCAGGTTGACAACATGCTGAAAACAGAGCCCGATGGATTGATCCCATCGCTCATCTTGTCAAAGTAACCACATCTTTTGTTTTTGGATTTGTTCAGTTGAGTTACTGAAGCTATTTCTTCTCGTTAATGGATGATATGTGTGCTAATGCATTAACGAGCAAGGGTGCATTCTAGCCGATGTAAATTTTCTTGGTATTACACTGACAGTTCATTATAATCGTGGGGATCTGGTGTACTTCCTGCGTTTCGAGAGCAGGGACATTTCAGTTTTTCTTACTCGTTGTGATTTTTGGGGCACATGAAGCTATACCGGTTGTTCAAGGAAGGTGTGATATTAGGCAGACATGCCACACCATTTGGTTCTTATGTTGCATGATTTTATGGCCATGTAAAGGCATGTTATTGCCAAGTCTCGGTATTTTTGCCAAAGGAGATGATTCGGTTGGAAATTATGTTCAGTTTCTTGTTTCTTATGATAACTCTCTGCTATTTTGTCAGGACGACTGGTGTTCAAAATATTAAGTGGAGGTGACCTGGGTATGTTGTGGTCTCCAACAAAGCAGCATTGTATCACCTAGTAGGATGGAAATAAAGCATCAAATTGTCGTGTAATGGAAGTGATGTAACTAAATACTTTTGCACCGAGTCATGTAATTTTTTGCATGTTCACAAATGAATTCATTTATTCGATGGGCACATGAGGCTGCACTAGTAATACTTGCACAATTGTGCATGGCAGCATCTTCCTGTTTCATTTGCATGGAGTTCTTAAAGGGTGTCGTCAGATCAAGTACTCCCTCCGTTTAGGTGTGTAAGGCCTCTCACCAAACAAAATTGTTCAGCAAACTAAGTCCTCCATGCATTTAATTGACTAATAACGGCACTGCATAATTACTCCTTGCATGCGCCTTGGTCGTGCTGCTCCTTGTGAGAGGCCCTATACACCTAAACGGAGGGAGTAAATTTGGTTTGTTGTAATAATATTGTATTCTTAGATCGTTCTAGATTATGCCATCTAATTGGGGCATCCACGTTCTCACAGGTACATCAGAACATGCCTTTTGGCATTTTCTTACATACCTTGAATTCATCACGGTGTGGCAATCTTATTATTGGAGTACATAGCTCCTAATTTTTTTTACGTGAATGGTCGGCGTAAAAAAAACTTCCATTGCTGGATTTCCTTACATAGCAGCCCCAGATTTTTGTTACATAGGCTGTTCTTGCCTTAATGGTTTTCTTACCTGGCATGCGAAGAATACGTACGAAGCATTTAGGGCATGTATAGTGGTATCTAGTCAGCTGTCTGTAAGTCCGGCCACGTAAGATTTTCGCTGAAGTGGAAGAGAGAGAAGGCGGAGAGAGAAGCAGGCCGTCGCTAAACTTACCGACGATCTATAGCCCTGAAAAATCGCTCGCTATAGACAGCCTTCTACCGTTGTATCGAGGGCGTCTGTATCGTCGATAGTTTTCCTACTTCCATCTCCATAGATCAAGGCTAACAAACCTTCCGATCAAACTGTGACGCGAGACTGCCAAGAGGTGGCCGTGGCTGTGGATCGGGGGAGTACCGGCCGCCGAGCCTTGGAGCGTCGTGATGGAGGAGGGTCGGAAGGAGACGACGGAATCGTCCTCCTCGTCGTTGGGACGGCGGGGTGAGGGATTGGAGGTGAATAATGATTATGTGTCCATGCCTTTCATGGCGGCAGCACGCGCAGTGCGGTTGAAGCATGGGGATTGGCCAAATTGCTAGCGTTGCGTCTGTGTCTGCGACGAAATATGTCGAGCGGTAGCATCATGTGCTAGCGTTGTTTAAATAATTTGGAATTTTGATGGATCGACTGATCTTTGAGGTGAGCACCAGACGGAGCTTTCTGTTGACCCGTAATGGACGCTGGGAGGAAGAAGAAAGGAATTGGTGGTTGGAAAATAATTTACAGATAGCCTAAACCGACGCTCCATTGTAGAAAGATTTTTCTCCTCTGTCAAGATATGACGTGGATGGTTTTTACAGACGGTAGGACTATTGGACATGCCCTTACGCCGAGCGTGGGAGTGGGCGCGGGAGCAGTTACGCGAGCGAGCGAGCCCACGTGCTCTTACGTCGCATGCAACGAGGTTTTTTACGTCCCGAACGATTCAAAGCGGGCGGCTGGCGTGAGATGTGCGCGCGTGGTTCGGCTGGGTGCAGAATAATATTCTGCTTCCAGGAGAGTATATCTATATCATCGAAGCGCATAAATAAATGACCGTGTGTTTGCCGTGATCTACATAAATTTTACTACTATATATATTGACGTTTGTGATATGTAATACAATTAATACTTTAAAGATATAAAAAGTTTGCAAATAAGATGTAGTGTACTTCTCCTATAAGAAGATGATAGTGAGCCAAAAATGAATTTGTTCAAGTGATACTTGAGTGCATGATATGTAACCCGAATTTATGGATCTTGTTTTAGAAGAAGAAAACATAAATGACGTACGGGTTAAATTCACAAGTGAACCTACAAGTCCACGCAAACGCACGGGCACGGGAAAAACCAAACCCAAAACCAGTGAAATCCTCAGGAAAGTAAAACGAATCCTCACGCACGCACATCGCCGGAGAGCACGGGTTTTGACTTATATGACGCAGAGATCCGGACAGTAATTCTTTTTACCGTGACACGTATTGGTGGACGCTCGATCTGACGCTCGTGTAACATCCAAACGTTATTTCCTTTAGATGCAAAATTTTGCTAGCTGAAACTGGTGAAAATATATGCCCAAAATAACAATATATGTTACTGGTACTACATTTGCTCCCAACCTGCATAAATTTACTACAGTATATATATTTTACAATGGGCATCATTTTTAGACACATGTGGGAAGCACAATGCCATAAGGACGAAGGATAGCCCAATTTCTGAATCTAATAAACAAAGCTAGTTTGGCAATTAACTTGACTCTTCCGGATCCAATATTCCAATAATGCGGGCAATCTCCATCTTCTTTCTGATATACTGCGCATAGGACTTGGGCTCATTAACCTGAAAATGAGATCAATTCCAAAAAAAAGTAAAGTATCTTTCATAGGGACAAGTGCAGAGGTGATTTCATAAATTACAATACCCGTTTTTTAACTGCCTCCAAAATCAACTCCTGAGCTCTATCTTCAACCTGAAGCCAAACGACCAGCCATCATATAAATAAACATATTCCAACGGATCAACTTGCATCTCACATACAGAAGACGGTACTTACTTCTGGTGTTATGGCTGACGTGCAGGTACGAAACTGAAGGAATGAAGATGAAAAGGTATAAGTATATATACACAAAAGAGTATTAGGTTACAGCTACAGATTATATATTAACCACAAGAGCCAACCTCCTTTTCCATCATCTCCATGGCGTCATCGAGCTCCAGTGCAGCTTTCATTATATGTTGTCGTGCCAGAAACTTGTTCAGATTATAAACCTCCTCCAGAGCCTCTTTGAAACTCTTCAAGGGAAATTTCATATGAATTGCTAAGCATACATTACAGTGTACGAAAATACAAGAAACCATCATCGAATATTTTCTTAGTTGTGCAGAAAACTGGTGTACAACGTAGAGTACTAACCATTTCATGAGTGATACGACGCCAGATCTCAAAATAGACACCATCTAAGTCCTTATAAAAAGTATAGTCGTAGACCATGTCCTCTTTACACTCCTGGATCGAAAGAATGCATCTGTCAGATACAACGTAGTAGTAGGTAGTAGTCACTGTAAGCTACATCAAATCAACAAGGGCGAGGGATCCTACAAAAAATCCATTGTAAGCTAAAGTCGGAGTGATCTTGTGAAAGCTAGTAGCAGCAATCTTAACTGCTTGATAAACTCCTCGGGATGATATTACACTATTCCACTGAACAAAACAAAGTTATGAGAGCGCGACAAGATATATACATACATAACCGTGTCATTCCAAGAAATTTGTATCACCATACTTACCTTGACAGCTGGCCAGTCAGTATCTATATAATCTTCCATCCACTGTTGCCAGAGCGGAAAAACGTTAGTACAGATAAATTTCAAAGCATTGAACAAAAACAATCCTTAACATGATCTTTGATGATGGCATACCTTCAGTTGCTTGGTTAATTCCTCAAAGTACTTCACATATTCGAGTTCAATCTCATAGCTATGAAGGTACTTATGGTACACACTCCACCTGGTGTACTCGGTACCATACTACATTGAAAATGAGAAAATATTGATTGCTTAGAAAATTTTAGAACGACAGACAATATATAACCTAAGCACCTAGACATTAAATAAATTTACTTGAAGCTGCAATGAACAAGTCTATATTTAAACCAGAAATAATAAAGAACCAAAGAAGTTAGTGTTTTCTGAAAATCATTAGTGGCAATCCAGGAGTCTACCATGAACTGTTTCCACAAAAAACGGACGTGGTGAACACTAAGTAACAAGGTTAAAGAACATATTGTCGGCTGTGACTATATTTGAGTTAGTATTAAGTTACACTTTCCAGTGTATCAAAACATTATGAACACTTTTTTAAAACATAGGTTTACTAAAACTGACTAAACATACCATAAAGCCACATCTCAGTGCATGTGGTCTATAATCTGGTCCTATCACAGTTTCCTACCTTTTTCAAAACAAGACGTCACTAGTTTTGAAGACTGTTTATGTGACTGCTAATACAAGTGACTGCAATTATAAATTGAAAGGACTAGTATAATCCATCAGCAAATAACTCACATAATTTTTTAAGACTATGCATTGGTAGTCATTCAGGGAAGAACAGCCTGAGTAATCACGGTGAAAAAACCAATCAAATGTATCGTCTTCCTCAAAGCGCCTAAAAAGTCTCTCCTCCTCAAGAAACTCCTCATCACAATCATCCTCAGATTTATGAAGAAGGCTTAGATGGCGATCCTCTATCAATTTATCAAAACACCGATTCTCCTCAATGATCTCCTCACTGAACTCCTTTTTACAATCATCCTCAGATTCATTAAGAAGGCTCAGATGGAGACCCTCTTTCAATTTATCACCGTGCAGCTCTTTCTCGGCAGCTTGTTGTTTAAACTGTAGACAATGAGACGACGACCCATATGATCAAATTAAATGAGAACGGGAGGTCAAATAATCAGGCACGATCGTGTGTAGCATTGAACAAGTAAATGCTAACAAACTAATGCACGGCATGTCAAGACCAATAGTATATTTTATAGATAGAATTGTGGAGTAATCGAACCTTGTGTTTATAATATCTGAGGCGATACAGAGCTAGACGATTTTGCTGCTTATCGAACTCCTCATCTTCCAGGCTGGCCTCAAGATCAATCCAACCAGGCCCTGAAGGCAGCCGCTCGTAGTAATCGATGAACTCTTCGTTGCTGATATTCTCTCCCTTGCCCTGATCATTCAGCTCTTGTATGAAAAGCTCCAATTCGTGTATACGTTCATCATCCTTGATAAACTTTGTCTTCTGGGCGGTTCTTCTGTGCTTTATTTGCCGTAGCTTTCTTCTGTGGCATTTCTTCACATGAGCCCATGCCATTGCCAACCTTCCCCTTCCCGGGAAGGCTCGAGCTCACTACGGGAAACACAGCTCAGCCCGACGGCCATTTCAACGCCGACGGGGGCCGTCGGCGTCACAACATGAAACCGACGAAACGAAAAAACCGTCGGGGTCGTTTTGCCGTCGGCGTCCTAGTTGTAAGGCCGACGGCCACCGTCGGGCTCACAGTACCGTCGGCGTTTATCTAATCACATTGTAAGCCCGACGGCATTGCCGTCGGGCTCACTATACAGTTTTTCAGTTTTTTTCAACAAATTATATTATATTAAAAAAAATATGAAAAAATACTAAAAAAAAGGAAACCCTTTAGCATGAAGTCTTTTGACGTGTACTAGTTTTTAGAAAAATGATAAACTTGAGTTTTGGCAACTTTTTAAAATAAAACTTTACAAAAAATATCAATCATATACAAATATGCAATAGTTTTAATACATATGTGTGACCATTATCATGTCATAGTTTGTGATAAAGTGCTCATAATCAGCACATATGTGTGCCATGGTATTTAAAACAACGTCGCCGAAGCGATATTCAAAATTCTTTTTAGAAATATCATTTTCCATTTTTTAAGTGTGAAAAATGACTTTTTTTGTGAAGCAAGTACATAAAATATGGTCCAAAATGACACCCACTTAATTTTCACAAAGAGTAGAACATGATTTATGGATAATATCTGAATATGAGGATTTTTCTTACTTTCTATCTAAATTCGCCTCTTTAATTGACTTTATGTCAATTTTTCGGAAGTAATTCAAATTTGAACTACAACTGTGTGATAGTTTGCTCTGAAGTTCTTACAAAAATAATTTTAAGGTACACAAGTAGTGGTTACAACATAAAACCGTCAATAGTTTTTAAAATTCGACCACTTTTGATGAATAGCCATGCTCTCCATTTTGACCGTTTTTTGAAAGAAATGAAAAAATATGAAAAAGTACTCAAAAAAAGAAACCCTTTGGCATGGAGTACTTTTACATGTACTAGTTAATAAGAAAAATGATAAACTTGATTTTTGACAAACTTTTCAAAACGAAACTTCACAAAAATGTCAAACATCTATAAACATGCATAGGTTTCAAGACAAATGACCAATGTATGACCATTATCATGTCATAGTTTGTGATAAAGTGACCATATTCAGCACATATGTGTGTCATGGTATGGGAAACAACGTCACCGAAGCGATTTTCAAAATTATTTTTAGAAATATCATTTTCTATTTTTTAAGTGTCAGAAATGACTTTTTTTGTGAAGCAAGTACATAAAATATGGTGCAAAATGACACCCATTTAATTTTCACAAAGAGTAGAACATATTTTATGGATAATAACTTAATATGAGGATTTTCCTTACTTTCTATCTAAATTCGCCTCTTTAATTTACTTTATGCTGATTTATATTGCTTTTTTTTGTTTTAAAAGACATCATTCATTATGAAAATGATGACATGAATGTCATATTTGGATTCCTCTCATTTTTATGATCGACATAGACATTTTATTTATTAAATTCTGATATATCAATATGAAGATATGAATTATTTCTTATTAAATGGAAAAGACAAAACAAAAATAAAATAATTGATTATTATTATTATTATTCAAGTATTATTAAACATAGTTATTTTGTTCATTCAAATCTTATTTTTGAAATTTTGAAGATTAAAAAGTATAATATCTCAGATGAGGGTTAATATGATTGCTATCATACTAATAGCAACAAGGTCTGACATCTCAACTGGAATCTCATTTGAATAGAACTCAATAGTTAAGCGTGCTTGGTCTGGAGCACTCTAAAGATGGGTGACCGTCTGAAAAGTTTGACTGAGTGTGAATAGTTTGAGCTAAGATTATGATTAAGTGTGTGAGTGGATAGTTTGAGCTAAGATTATGATTAAGTGTGTGAGTGGATGGTTTGAGCTAAGATTATGATTAAGTGTGTGATATGAGATTAAATATATGACTAAATTGGAGTTAAAATAATAATTAAAAAAGTTGAAAAAAAATAATTTTAAAAAAAATGGCAGAGCCATCTATGAGCCCGACGGTATTGCTGTCGACGTTCTAGTTGTAAGCCCGACGGTTATACCCTCGGGCTCACTACTAGCCCGACGGCCACAGCGTGAGCCCAATGGATCACAGCCCGACGGCCTTAGGCCGACGGTGGCCGTCGGGCTCACTTAGGCCGAGGGTTTCTGTGATGAGCCCGACGGCAAATAAACAGCGGAACTACTATAATAAATGCCGTCGGGCTGGGCTGTTACTCCTGTAGTGGAGACTGCAGCAACCTTCTTCTGCAGCATATGCATATCCCCGGTGGAGCTCGAGCGCGCTACCACTGCAGCATAACTCTTGTCGAGCACTCTGTTCGTAGGAGGGATCATCGTTCCGCTGGAGCCTGATGAGCCAGTAGTCGCTCCCTTACCTCTGGTCGAGCCCACATCAGCCTCCTCCGCAGGGTGCATCCCTCCAGTCGAAACCCTAGCCCTTTCCAGGATGCGGCCCTCGAAACCCTAGCCTAATTCTGAGTTCAAGCCGATGCCGGAATTCGAGCCCCTTTTTGGGAACAGAAATAGTAGGAAACAACTTATGGCCCACGCGAACTCGAGTCCGTTAAGGACGCTCTCTTCCCTTCGTTCTCTTGATCAGACCGACCGACAGATTCTTTTCTTTTTTTTGTCAAACTTGCAGAGCTAGCTACCTACACGAGTTTCAGACAAATAAACAGCGGAACTACTGCGTACGTCCTTTCACCTGCGGGAAATGCGCCACGAATGACAGCGGAAGCTTCAGCTTAAATGTTCAGACACTACTGCTACTCGCCCATGGGAATCACGCGTCACGCTGGCCAGCTTCTTCTGCTCGTCCAACGATCTACAACAAGTACAGGTAGCAGCATCAGTATTCAGTCAACTGACAGTCCAGAGCCTCCTTGTTCTTCCCGATGTCATCCTCGACACCCCTCTGTCATAGCTCTCATCCAACTCCAGCTTCGGCTTGCTCAGCATTACGTCGTCCAGGATTGGGTTAACAAATAGCAAGTGGCTTAAATGTTTATCTATTTAGCCGCGTACATGCATCATAAGGTTATAGCTTATCTCTTTCTCCCCAGGGAACAAAAATCTCTTTTTTTTTTTACAACACAAAAATCTCTATCTCTCTATCTCTACTATATAATACGGCCTAATGTATTCGGTACGTCGTGGTTGTTTTGCAAAAAGCCCCCTGAAAAATATTAGAATAAACCAGCATTCAACATTAAGTTCCAAAGTTTGCGTTTGAGCCCCCGGTACCGCTTCGACAACAGACCCCGACCTCACCTCCAGGGCCCCGTCCCCGTTCTCCCTCCCCAAGCGCGACGGCGACCTCCAGCACCGGAGCCCCCTTCCCACACGGAGGTGAGGCCAGGAATCCAAGCCATCCAACACATCCCAATCCCCCACCTCTTTTGGCCAGTGGATCGGGACCGCGGCGAACCCAATCCTCCCGCCCCCGAGCTCTGTCTCCGTTCTCCCCACCACATCAGCCAGCGCCAATAATGTTCGTCTCTGTTCTTGGTCAAGTATCTGAGGAAGAAGAGACATGACACAACCCACAACGGATGATGTACTTCGCGTTGACCAACAAGATCCTATGGAGCTCCCTCATCCGGCACCTTCAATCTTCTCCGACCAGTACAAGAGTTTCCACTGGACATCACAGATCTGAAGAGCCCGTGTTGGTCCTATCCTGTGGGGGTGTTGTGCCATGTCGTGGTCGTCCTCAATCTGCTTCGAGTGGTGCTGGACGTCAAGGGCGCGGCGACCGTCTCCTCAGGTCTGCACTCCACCGTGTCGCCGGCCGGCGCTTGCTTATGGCCCTAGCGATGATTTGGGTTCAGGAAAATGGCATGCTTTTGGATATATCTGATATCTGATGCCTCGGGTAAAGGAAAGATACAATTCATTTGGCATCGAAGATTACACTCATCTTTGGTGAGATTTTTGGAACTTGCTATCACGGATTCTAAGCATGCATGCTATTTCTATGCTAGGGGATACTTCCGGGTCAGGTGCAAGGAATATATACTGATAATTTAACTTCATTGCCTGGCTAGGAGTTCGTTAGCTTCAACGTCTTAGATTTTCATATTGTAATTGAGCCGCTTGCTAGGAGCTATTGGCTGATACAGTCTGACAACTATTATCAGTCAATGAGTTAAACGAAACACAAACCAGCTCAACTGCTCCATGATTGCATAATTCGTGCACGTCATGCATGTATGTGTTGTTTATTACAATACTTCCATGATTATTTTAGGATGGAAGTTCCATGCTTGTGCTAATACAGTAAAGTCATTAATTTTCCATAGGAACATATAGTCCTGCAAGGAACTGATTTACCAACTTCACTAAACCTTGTTTAGATTGATCAGCGATAAAGGTTTTGTAATGTACATTCCTGAGTTGTGCATTCGTTGTCTTTGATAGTCCACTCTGTTTGTAATGTGTATAATGGAAGGCCAGATTGATGATGTTGAGCTTGTTTTTCCTATTAGTTGTATCACCAGTTTCTACTCAATCCATTGATCCTCATTCCATCCGGCCAAACAAGAACCTCCTTGGAAGAAAAAAGAATTGAGGCAATGTTTTCAAAACATATTTGTTCGTCCATAAAATAGGTTATTCAATAATTGTTTTTCATAAAAATTTAATATGCTATTTCTTTTCTGTACCCTATTGTTGGTGGACGACGTGCTCCAGTTGTCAGTTCCATGCACGATACACACACAAGCAGTATAGTTAAATGACAGTGTGTGCACGGAAGGCGCCTGATGCAATGCCTGACATGGTCCGCATATAGCGTTAAGTACCCGCGACCTTGGAGAGGTGATTCTTGTGGAGATGGGGTGTCGGCCGGAGTTTCTGATGGCCAACAACCAACACGCTCTAGCGGCCACGTCCGTCCAAGACTCAACCCTCCTACCAGTACCGCTCACTCTCCCCCATCCCATCCCCAATCCTCGGTTCATGAAGAGGAAAGGATGCCAGGACGCCTTTGTAACTTCTTTCTTCATCAAGCACACCCAATTTTGGTTAGCATCCTGGCTGTCATGTTTTTTCCATGAGAGAGGAAGGATCATCAATAGCTAAGCAGTACTGAGAGGCATGGGTCAACACAAATAAAGTGATAATGTCTTAGAGGTAGTGTACATTAGTATAGGTGTAATATTGTTTATTGGTATACTTATATTTAAACTATGAACATGATAAGATGTACGAAAAACAGAGACTGAGTGAAAACCTTTTGTCAAGGCACAGTTGTGACGCCCGAAAATCGATACTATGTAGATTTAAGCGATTCCGCCGAAATCCGCATAATAACGATTTTTGGTCGCCCACCAGACATAATGTGCACGCCGAAACATGCGCATTATGTGGGTGGAATTGTGATAACATTACAACAGTTCCGATACATCCACAAATACAACAAAAGATATAATACAACAACGACTCGAACGAGTCAAGATACAAATGTTACAATACAAAGATTCAAATGACAGCGGAAGTAAAATAGTATCCGACTACGGATAAGATACAAATTGGACTAAGAGTACTGAAGATAAGCAATGACGTCATATCCCTGCCCAGCCAAGCCGGAGGGATTCCCAAGCTAACGTCGTCGGACTTCGAACCTGTTAACTGCACATAAAGCACATCCCAAAAGAGGGTCAGGGCACTCCCTGGCAAGCAAAACCGACTTGCCTACTTTCTACACCATCTCCCAAAATATAGGGGAGGTGGACTTAGCGGCAGCAGCACTAGCAACCTAGAGAGACACGCTATAACTTCCGTCTAATCAGAGAGGGATAAGAGAGCGCATAAGATAACCAACTACTACTAACACCAAACATAACCCATTCTCGAATTAACCCCCTCAACCAAGTATGAGGAAGCAATCCGGGAAACTCACACGTTGAACAGTTTTAATTACCATTTTTTGTGAAAGTAATTCTATATTACTAGTCAGGTTAATTAACAAAGATTAGGTGTAAGTTGTCTAGATCTTGTTAGCCAGCATCATCACCAAAACGTCCATAACCGTGGACACGGCTCATCGATAAGATTATACCCTGCAGGGGTGCACTACTGGACCCATACTCGCATGATCAACCCAGTCAAAAACATTAGGGCCTTTCAACCCAACTCTTTTCCTTCACCGCAACAAGTCCAGGAGCCACGGGAGTTATGCTGGTCCCGGCCAAAAGGGTGCGGACTCCTGCAGGACACACCCCTCCGCACCAACAGGCCGCGCCCTATATGCATGTAACAAGGCACACCGCCAAAGTAAAATACTACACTAGTATCGATGCATATGAGACAAATGGAAAACCCGAACTAGGTGCAGCTCCCGGACAAGTCGAAGTTCCAGTCAAAGTCAGGGGGGGCTCCATAGGGCCTCCCACAAGTGGTTAGTGCGCTCAAAATTGGATCCGAGGACAAAATCTCAGTTCCTAGGTCGACACTTAGCATAACAAAGCACCTCGCAAGGCCTTCCGCCGGTGCCTTATCTTTTAATTATAGTACCCCAATATAATACAACATGCCTCCACCGTGTAAAGCTTTCTCCCGTACAGAGGAGGGAGACGACAAACAGCTGGAGGGCTCGGGCCTGAGGGGAGAAGTGGCCCAGGGAGGTTATTTTTTCCAGTTTTCAAAATGTTTTGCTTTTTATTCTTTTCTGGTTTTTTTAATTTGAAAACAAATCAGAAAGAAACATAACTAAAACTTTTGAACAATTTTTAATAGTTTCAAATTAGTCATATTAATTACTGGTTTGATTATTTATAAATAATTTGAAACTTTATTTGAATTTATTTGAAAAGGGCATTTGAATTTAAAAGTGGAAAGAATTTAAATGAAGTTGAATTTAAATGCAATAATTTAAATTAAGATAGACAAATGCAAATGATGCATGATGATGTCATGTTGATGCAAAAAGAAAAACAAACAATTTTCTAATTGGAAAAAATCCCGGGGCGTTACAACAGTCCAATAACAAAGCTTTCGCTATTTACATCCAGTGCCTCAACCCTTTTAAGTAAAATCGACAACTGCATTGTGATGCACTATCTGAATTTGATATGATCATTCTTCCATTTAAACTTGATCATGTAAGATAAAATATTAATTTATGATGGAGTGAGATGAGTCATTTTACGTGTGAATGATGGGTCATTCTGTTCGCCCGCTCGTAGCAACGCACGGGCATTTTACTAGTCATAAATATTACTAGTACTAACTGAGAAACTATAGAATACAAAAAATCTCTGCCCGTAAGAACAATATGTTCCTCGTACCATATTTGCTCCCAAACTGCATAAATTATCTAGAAATGCATATAATAGTTCACTAACATTTCTGGATACACAGTCTCATGCCGGCAGCACAGTAGCAACATGTTGATGGATTGACCAATTTCATAATCTGATAAACAATTGTTTGACAATCATCTCATTCTTCAGACTCTGTTGCCTCAATCCTCTCGAGGAAGGATTCCAATAATGCGCGCAATGTCTATCTTCTTTTTGATATACTGATCATAGGACTTTGGCTCAGTGACCTAAAAAAACAATATGGGTTTAACTAGGCAGATCGTCTTTCAGAAGCACGCATCCAGAAATTATCCCATATATATCATAACTTACCCGCGTTAGAACTGCCTCTGCAATCAACTTCCGAGCTTCCTCCTCTGTATCCTGAAACCAAGCAGACCAGGTATCACATAAAGAACATATTCCAGTGGATTACACTTGCATCTCTGGTACAAAAGCCGGCACTTACTTTTTTGGTAATGGCATCTGTACAGGTGTCGTACTGAAGGAAGGAAGATTAAGAAAGATAAGCATAAATCCAAGGAACATCTATTTAGAACTATATCTGTTTAAACAAAAACAGCCCACCTCCTCTTTCATCCACCCCATGGTGTGGACACACTCCAGTGCAACTTCCATTCTACGTTGGCGTAACGGAAACATGTTCAGCTCACAAACCTTGGCTAAAGCAACTTCGAAACTAAGCTGAACATTATTCAAGGCAAAAGTCATGCACTGCTAAGCATACAGAGTGTAAAAACAAGGAACCACCAAAGAACAATCGCTTAGTTGTGGAGAAGACTGGTGTACAGTCCACAATACTAACCGAATCTTGAGTGATCCGTCGCCAAATCTCAAAATAGAGACCATCATACTCCTTATAAAAATTGAAGTCATAGAGCATGTTCTCTACAAACTCCTGATCAAATGATTACAACAGTTAGATACTGTACTGCATGTTGGCCTTTGTGAGCAACATTATATTAATGTATGTAAGGGGACCTACATTGTAGCCATTGTAAGCCAAACATGATGTGATCGCTTGAAAATCAGTAGCAGCGATCTTGATTGCTTGACAAGCTCCTCGGGAAGTTATGCAATTCCACTGAGAAACAATGAATTTTGTTATGAGGCGCTACAAGATATACAGATAACAGTATCATTACAAGACTTCCGTATCTGGTATCGCCATACTTACCTTGGAAGACGGACAGTGCATAGCCACATAATTTTCCATCCACTGTTGCCAGAGCAAAAAGGTTTGTTAGTCCAAAGAAATTCAAAACATTGAACAAAGAAAATAAGATTTGACACCTTTAATTTCACGGATAATTCCTCACAATACTTGACATACTCTTTTTCAGTCTTATAGCTATGGAGGTACCGGTAGTACTCACTCCACCTGGTGTACTCAGTTCCACCCTACATAAAAAAAGATAGATAACCCATTGCTTAGAATTTTTTACAAATGACCGGGAGTACACAACGTAAGAAGCTATATTCTTATTGAAGATTTCAAGCTATAAAATATAATATTATTTTCAAGCATATGATAAAGAACTGAACAACAAGATGAAAGAAATTTCGTTGGGTGGCACTAGGACAGTTTCTAAATTAATAGACAATTGAATTACACATTCCAGTATATAATACTGCGAAGTGTTAGTTTATGGCAAATATTACTAAAAACACTAAATTAGCATGAACACGCATCTCCATTAATTTATCTATAATCTGGAACTTGGTATACTTTTCCATGTCATATAGCTATGGGGGTACTTATGGTATTCGTGCCACATGCAGTAACCCTACAATGAAAAGGACAGAGAGAGAAAACCAATTGCATAGAATATTTTAGAACGACAGAGAGTACAGAACGTATATAACTAATTACAGACCTCAAGCTGTCAAGATAAAGTTATTTTAAAGCAGGTATGTAAAGAACTGAACAAAATGGGCGAAACAAAATTTTGTCGGTTGGCACTATATTTGAATTACGGCCTGGCCAGTTTCCATGTTGATAGAATAATGAGTTACACACTCCAGTATATAAGTGTAAAAATGCTTCTTTTAAGGCAAATATAATATTACAAAAGGTCACTACGAGTAAGCATGAACTCATATCTCGTGTGTAAAATTGTCTATAATCTGGAAACTGATACATTTTTCTAAGTTTTTGAAAGCAAGACATCCTAGAGATCATTTAGCATGTACCATGATTATATATTGATCACCACTCATCAAATCATGGAGACTCTAATGTGACTGTAACAGTACAAAATTTACCACTGTTATAAACTGAAATACTAGTGATGCATCAGACGCCAGAACGTTATAACTCACATGGTTTCGAAGGACAAGGCGTTGGTAGTCAGTCAAGGAAGAACAGTATAGGTAATCAGGGTGGAAAAACCAATCAAGTGTCCAATCTTTCTCGAAGCTCCGGAAGAATCGCTTCTCCTCAAGAAATTTTGAACTACAATCATCCACAGATATATCAAGAAGGCTTTTCAAATCATCATCAACTGGCTCCCCCTTGGACATTTGAAGTCGAATCTGTAGACAATGAGATTGATGACCCAGAAGATCAAATTAAACGCGCACATGAGGTTTAACCATGCACCACAGTAGCATAGCACATGTAAATGGTGGAAACAGAACGCAATGTCATGTGAAGACAGATAGTTATATATAGAAAAGAGTTGTTGACTGAACCTGGTATTGTAAATATTTCAGACGATACACTCCATGGAGATCCTCTTTCTCACAGATGTCCTTATCTTCCAGCTTGTCATCAAGATTAGTCCAAGAGCGACCGCTAGCAAGCCGATCGAAGTAACCAAGGAACTCATCACCTTTGACCGACTCTCCTATGCAGGAAGCATCCATCTCTTTGATCAAATCCTCCAATTCTTGTAGGCGCCGTGTGTCTTCTTCCCTGACACTAGAGCCTGAATCAGCCTCCGCCTTTGCGCTCTTCTTCTGCAGCATGACTCCACTCAAGTCCATATCGCCCTCGTCTTCGATGCGTGGCTTCTTTGTTGGGTGCTTGGCATCGGAATCTTCACGATCCTGGGCAGTAGAATTCCCGTGAAAAGCAGTCAAGGATCCTCGGCTTGCGGGCACCCCAGCAGCCATCTTCTGCAGCATCTCTCCACTAGAATCTGAGCAGGACAGCCCCTCCTCGGGATCTATAGTTCGCGCTCGTAGAATTGAGGGTGCGGCAGCAACCAGAATCTGCTGCATCTCTTCACTACAATCTGACCCGGACGGCCTCTTCCCGGGATCCATCGGCGGCTCGAGCCTCTTTTTTTCTGAGGGAAACGCAGATTGTTCTAACAAGGACGAGATCAGCCTTCAAAAAAAAACAAGGACGAGATCATCATTACTCCGTATCTGCAACATCAGCCATATCAAAAAAAAAAGTGCAGCATCAGCCCATAACCAGTTGGGTTCGCATTGGGTATGCCGACGCTAAAACCGCGCATTTTCAAGTTTTGGGGCTGGCGAGTAGAATTTCGATGTTTTTGGCATTTTTTACCAAAAAAAAAGTGACCTTTCGGGACGGCTGAAGATGCCCTAAGCAGTTGGGCTCCGCTTAGGGGAGCTCCTACTCCAGGCGCTATGAGGAGAAAAGTAGCTCCGCATATCCCCTGAAATTATTGGACTCGGCCCCATCGATTACACGACGATGTCGCGTCGGTTTTAATAAGCTTCGGAATGCACATGTGCCATGACGTCCTGTAGAATCTGTACAATGAGGGCACCTCCAACGGCCCTCGGCATCCCTGCCTAGCCTATAGGCCCTCCAACTGGCCGGTGCAAACGGACACAGCACGTGTCCTCCCTTTGTCTGCCCTGGCCCACGCGCCATCGAGACCGGTCGCTTGGGCTGGTCCTATTAAATGAGATGGGTGGCCGGCGGTCGTCACTATCCATTCCACTCCTCGCCTCCCACCACACCGACGGCCGCTCGCAAACCCTAGCGCAGGCCACCGTCCCTCCACCGCCGATGAAGCCATTCTGGAAGGACGGTCGGAACAACCACGAGGCCTCGAGCTCTCGTGGCCCGCTGGGCACCGGTCGATCCCCGCCCGCCTCGCTCCACCCCGCGGACTCGTCGTCGCCGCCGATACAGCTCAGAATGTGCGCCGCGCCCGCGTCGGGCTCGAGTTGGCCCAGCTCTACTGGGAGCGGCGCCAACCCCTGTCATGGGGCGATGTCCACCTCCCCGAGGGATGGCAACTGAACTGGCTGAGGGTCCCCGTGCCGCTGGTGCCACGCTCCGGCCGTGAGCGCACGGAGGAGCCGCCGCCGGTGGGCCGTGCTGCTCGCGGACCTCCTCCACGACCCCAACTACGCGTCCAACTCGGTTGGTTCGAGCTGGAGCACAACCACCGGCGCCAGCTCGCCTTCGCGGCGTCGCTCCACCACGACTACGCCGAGCCGGAGGAGGACGAGGTGACCCTCGTCGTGCTCGAGCCGGACGAGGACTCGGACCCGCAGTGGTCCGAGGACGGCGACAGCGACGGCCACGATGTGAAGGCCGAGCCGGAGGACGAGGAGATGGCCACGGCTATCGAGCAGTCAGAGCTGGAGGAGCTCGTACGCTGGCCGGATCTGGCGGCGACGCTCCATGCGTCCGCCATGGAGGCCGCGGCCGAGCAGGCGCGCCGGGAAGAGGAGTGTGCACGCTGGCAGGTGTCGTGGTCACCGTGGCTAGAGCCCGGCGAGGCCAGGGAGTACGTGCCCCCGCCGGCATGGCCCCAGGACCCTGAGGCTCCTGCCACGCCTCCACCACCACCGACGCACCTCTACGCGCCGCCACCCTACGTCTTCCTCGACCCCTCCGACGAGGACGAGTCGGAGGTCGAAGCAACGGCCGTAGGACGACGCCGCGCGACCATTTTCCTCTCCGACGTCGCCCATCCCTGACCTAGTTTAATTTTTTTATCGTTCTATCTGTCCCACTGGCCACTGGGCCCTATCGAATTGAGTATATCTAAATATGTTTAAATTTGGTGTGTTTTTTTTGAGCTGAGCCGTTAGAGGCACTTCATCCCCAAAGAGGACAGAGGCCACAATTTTATCCGCAGATAGCCTAAAGGGGACATAGGATGTCCACATGCGGAGGGCCGTTGGAGGTGTCCTGACTTTCTGTACTAGCTTCACGCCTCAAAGGATATTGCGCTAGTTCGTGTAATTGCGTTCACGGTCGCGCAATGACTTTGCCTTCGATTTCATGCATGCATGTAACTCCCTCTATCAATCACATATAGCTAGCCAAATGAAATGAATGTCCTTTAATTTAATTTAATTATCTTTTTATTTAATGTGAAGCAAAAAAAAGGAAATCATGTAGGGGTGACTAGGACATTTGAATGATTCAAGTAATAAATACCATGTATCTTTTTTGTTTTTAATAGCATTTTCTTCACATAAAGCATTTACCTCTGTCGGCCCAGTGGATTCTAGGGTGTGCATAGCCCACTCTTCACGGGCCGCGCATGCGACAGCATCTACAAAACGGCTAAGGACCAAGCAAACCGCTTGGAGAGCCCCCCCCCCCCCCCCCCACCCCCGAGGGAGAAACCCCTGGAGGGGACCTGAGGCGCTGGAAGAGGCCTGAAGGGGGTCCTCCCCCCCCCGAGGGCGTCCCGCTTGAGGGCTCTCTCCCCCTGCAGGGAGCCGGTCTGGCCCCTCCCCCTCGAGAGCCTAAGGCCCCTGAGGGGATATTTCGCGACGAAGGAAGCGTTGCAGAGCGCACATGGGCTCTGCTGCGACCGCAGGGTGACGTGCGCGCCAGCGTGCACGACAGCAACAACGTCACCATTGCCGTTCCCGTGATAAAAGGAGTCAACAAAGCTCTGCGTCCCCTGCGCCGCCGTCCCCTGACGTATCGCCACCGTCCCGATTTTCCTGATCAGCCGGCCCTTTTGTTTGTCTACCGAATTCTTTGACCGGCGGCGCAAGCAAGAAGGAACTCGGAGCCAGCCATCTATCCACCCAACCTTCACTGGCTTCAAGTCTCCCTTGCAATGTCTTCTCGTACTTTCTATGCATATGGTCCAAGTTGAGAGCTCGACCTAAACACTTGGATTGATTGAATGAATGCCTTGTTATTGACTATCTTTTTTTCTCATACGATGGCAGTTAGATAAGTATTAAAGCATACCAGTAGACTACATATATGTGTAGCACGTGCTAGCATATCATGATAAACGAGGAAACAACAATTGTATGAAAAACAATCACAAATATATGATGCACTGAAATCTGCAATAATTGAGGCCCGGGTACTTTTCTAGAATGAACTAATATTTTGAGAATGAACCTAGATGTTTTTTTAGTACATATATCTGTAAGGTTATACTTGTAGTGTTGTTTTTGCTACCTAGAGCGTTCGTTTGGTCTTGGAGGATACAACATGTTATAACAGTGCTCCGTATAACTCATTCGGATTTTATTTAGTGAGAGCGTCCTAAACACTTGGATTGATTGAATGAGTGCCTTGTTATTGGCTATCTTTTTTTTTCATACGAT
Organism: Poa annua; assembly: GCA_026929855.1. NCBI lineage: Eukaryota > Viridiplantae > Streptophyta > Magnoliopsida > Poales > Poaceae > Poa > Poa annua. The sequence goes on along the minus strand of CM049427.1, from coordinate 258,228,360 downwards.
GGCAGTCCGATAAATATTAAAGCATACCAATAGACTACATATATATGTGTAGCACGTGCTAGCACATCTATACTAGTACTATTAAAAGAGCAAACTTGTGTTGAGTTGGAGTTGTTTAGTTAATCAATGATCCACGATGCTGCTAATAAAAAGAGTTAAACGCCCCAGAGGTGATAAAGTTGCCATAAATGTGCGCATTGGTCACGAACTCAAAAAACGCTAATAACTGGTCATAAAGTTGAGAGTTAGAGCTCCGTTAATCAATATATTAGTTTGTCCGTTAAGTCAGACAAGTTTTTATAAATAGACCCATAAAATTTTGTTTCTTCTAATTGGTAGGTCTTTTTTATATAAAAATTACCGATATGGATGAAGATGATGATGAGAAGGTCATCCACGCCGGATGCCAGCATGAACTCGCGCTTGCTGTTGATAATGCGTGCTAGAGGTCACAGAGGAGGCCAAGGAGCGGTTGTGCACATGGCTCGAAGATGTCAAGTGCGAGGTCGTCGAGCTCGCGGGGGAGCTCGTAACCGCTTCCACGGCTGCACCGCTGCCACCGTGTCGGTCCGCTTCCCCGGCTGCCGCCTCGTCGGTGTCCTGTCCCGGCCGTAGGCTTATCGCGCCGCGGCCCAGCTCGAGGCGTGCTCTGTCGCGGCCCAGCTCGAGGCCATCTCAAGGCGTGCTCTGTCGCGGCCCAGCTCGAGGCGAGCGCCCAGATCGGGGGACCTCCACCAGCCCCGAATCTCCGACGAACGGAGACCACGGCCATGGTCACGGAGCTGCGCCGCTTTGATGCAAGATGTAGCCAGTACACGACGAGGAGAGGAAGACATCACCCCTCCGGTGGTCTCGAGGACGTCGAGCAAGGCGCAGAGTCACGTCGAATTTGAAGAGAACGAGTACGATTCCATGACCTTGGGATTGATTGGCACGATTCTTTCAACATGGATGCTAAGCTGAGCGAGGCAAACCTACTATACAAGGTCTTGGAGCTCTGCATTGACGTTGGCCGCAAAAACGCTGAAGAACGGCGGCGACATGAACTGGACGCACGTCGCGTTCTGTCATGTCGGACACATCGGAGGGCTCGGGCGCGTTGTGGCTCCACTTGTGACAGTGACATCAGCTCATCGATCTCCTCCTTGGCCCGCTTAGACGCCCAAGGCAGCAGAGGCGCCCGAGGCTGGATTTCGTCTGCGGTTCGTCCTTCGACATCATCTGCGGTTCTGGGATCGCTTGGAGTACTTCGTTCTGGGATGGCTACTGCACTAGCGGACCGAACTCGGCGAGCATCAGCGTCTGGTAATCGTCTGACGTGGGGCTACTCTTCGACTACCCCCCGATGAGGCTACCTGGGTCACGCCAAGACTGCGAAGGCCCAAGGAAGGCCCAGAAGGGGTATTGTATGGCCTAGTTCTAGTCGGTTAGGTCATACGACTCTTACCATATCTGTAATTGCCATCGGCACCGTTCACCCGAGACCTAGCCTACCTATAAAGGCTAGGAGGGTTGCTCGTCCAGGGGACACGCTGATAGCCGCCACCACAAACCCTAGCGAGATCGTCATCTCGCCATTGCAACCACTACTCGCCATCAATACCAGACAAGCAGGAAGTAGGGTGTTATCCTCCGGGAGCCTGAACTTGGGTAAACGCCTTGCTTGTCAGCCGTCGTGATCACCAACGCTCATCTCTCTCCCCCTCAATCAACCCGGGGTGGACAACACTGGGATTTGCTGAGTTACACCCTCGTCAATTGGCGTCGTCTGTGGGAAGAACGAGCGTTAGAATCATGGTCGCACCGGCTCCATCAGCGAAGAAGATCGACGTCTGCATCACCCAGGAGCCAATCCGCTTTGGCTCCTTCGAGTACACCTTCCACCCGTCGGCCCACCTCTCGGTGTACGCCGATCTGTACGAAGGTATATGCATCACCTTTGGTACCATACACTGCTTCGTAGACAGTCGCGGAATATTCAGGTCCATGGCGACTGCGCCATGCGCGGCGACGACACCCGCATCTGCCACCATCGTGCCGCCCCCGCCATCATCTACCGCGAAGATCGCATCTACCGCGACTGCGAAGATCGCATCTTCGGTTGATCAATCTGCATCTACGTCGACTACGTCAACTACCTCGGCGACTGCCATGCAGATCGAGTCTACTTCGACCGTCTCGATCGCATCGCTGGCGAAACCAAGGTCTACACCAGCTTCGACTGCGTCGACCGCGTCTACGCGTGCGACCAGGGTTGCGCTACCGTCAGCCGCGTCACGCACATCTTTATGGACTCACCAAGTCTTCCCCGAGCCAATCGCACTCGCTCCGGCGACTGCAAAGTCGCCCTTCGTGTCCGCAACACGGACCGTAGATTTCCGGGAAAGGAGACGCAGCGGCGACTACGCTGCCTATCACGTTGCAGCGATTTTTGATCCCGAGCAAGGCTCGGATGATGGAAGCAGCAGCGACAGCGTCCACACCCCTACCCAAGTATACCCCGCGCAAGTCTTCATGGCCGGCACGGTGCCGCCAGAGAGGAACGACGAACCCGCGTATCCACTGGAGCTGACGCGGCTCACCATCACGCACGACATGGCGATCAGAGCTATGAAACACGTCGACGACGACACGTTCCCACCACCCAACGCACCTCGGGATGATCAGTTGGCAGTCCAATACTTGCTACGCAAGGAAGGCGAACGACTTCACGCGGAAAAAGCCGAACTCCTTCGACGCAAGAAGGAGGCTGACGCATCAAGCGCCAGAAAGGCCGCCTATTCATTTACCTCCTCCACGGAAGTCAACCAACGAGCGCGGCGCCACAGAGCTCGCGTGCCCCTTATGACAGAAGTCGATCGAGCTAGGGTCACCCGCAACCTCGACTCGTCCTTCGTAGCCGAGGATGAAACGGGATACCCGTCCCCAAAACGGCCAACACCGCTATCATGGCAGTCGAAACATACCCGCGGCTCACGCAGCCACCGGAGGGTGACGCGCGCGCCCTTCTCCATAAACAACAGATCATGTCCATGAAGGCAATCGATGACGCCTTGTCAAGAAAAGTGCCAAGTAACCGGGCACGAGAGGAGCGAGAACACCAAGCCCGCGAGCCGGCAGCACTAGATGGCCCAGCAGCAAGGCCACTACGACAGCCGCAACCAGGCGAAGACCTTCGCAACGTCATCGTGCAAAGGACGGTGGACCGCAACCGCACCTAGCGTACGACTGACACGACGAACCTAGACGATCAAGCCGACCGCAACTTCGAGCCGCGCGGCGCCGCATGCTTCAGCTTCAACATCCGCGCATGCCCAAAGGCTTCAAGCTAGCAGCAGGAACACCCAAGTATGACGGGAACAAGACCCACGCCTTTGGCTCGAGGACTACCTCATCGACTACTCCCATCGGGAGCGGGCTCTTCGACTGAAGAAAACGAGTCCAATCTCAAGGGCAAGCAACCAGGCGGCGTGCCCAGGAGGAAGGAGTCCTCTGCCCGACTCTACGATTCGACCAAGCACTCGGGGGCTACTGACGTGGGGCTACTCTTCGACTACCCCCCGATGAGGCTACCTGGGTCACGCCAAGACTGCGAAGGCCCAAGGAAGGCCCAGAAGGGGTATCGTATGGCCTAGTTCTAGACGGTTAGGTCATACGACTTTTACCATATCTGTAATTGCCATCGGCACCTCACCCGAGACCTAGCCTACCTATAAAGGTTAGGAGGGTTGCTCGTCCAGGGGACACGCTGATAGCCGCCACCACAAACCCTAGCGAGATCGTCATCTCGCCATTGTAACCACTACTCGCCATCAACACCAGACAAGCAGGAAGTAGAGTGTTATCCTTCGGGAGCCTGAACCTGGGTAAACGCCTTGCTTGTCAGCCGTCGTGATCACCAACGCTCATCTCTCTCCCCCTCAATCAACCCGGGTGGACAACCCTGGGAGTTGCCGAGTTACACCCTCGTCATCGTCCTCCTCCTTCGACATGGCTGGCCTAATCGTCCTCCTCCTTCGACATGGCTGGCCTAATCGTCCTCCTCCTCCGACATGGCTGGGCGACGTCCATCACCTGTTTGACAAAATGACTGGCCTAATTTTTTTAATAGGACTAAGAGATGTAAAGAAGAAAAGTTATAGGGTGTATTTTGTAAAAAAACAGTCTTCCACGTCAGCAATTTAACGTCAGTCCTAACGGATTGACTAATGAGCCTCTAACTCACAATTTTGTGACTAGTTATTAGCATTTTTTGAGTTCATGATCAATGCGCACATTCGTGACAACTTCGTGACCTCTGGGCTGTTTAACTCTAATAAAAACGATGCTGCAGTTAGAGCTCCACCTTCGTGTCTGATAGCTTTGCCTCGTCGTGCTAACAATACACACTGTAGGAATCAAGACAGTTCTCTAATTGCCGGCATGGAGGTCGTCTTCCCTGAATCCGGCTTCGGCCGCCACCACGTCGATCTCCTCAACGAAATCGCCTCGGCCGCGGGGCACAGGAGCAGAGCGGGGCAGTTCCGTGTCAACGGCGGCCCTGGGTCACAAGCTCCGGCAGCCAAGAAGTTTTGATTTTCCTGAACGCGTCAACGCTGCTCTCACTCGATGTGATCGGTGCATCGTCGACCGCACCTGCACTTCGGGCTAGAGAACCTCGTGATGCAGGACATGGTGGCCGTGGCGGCCTACCTTAGTCTTGTTTTTTGTTAAGAAATACGTTCTCAGCCTTGACTTGATTAGTCAACACGCGTTCATTCCAGGTCAGCACTACGGGTGGGACCAGACTGTCAGATTCGTTGTTATTATTATTATTATTATTATTATTATTATTATTATTATTATTGAAATTATCAGATTCGTTGTTAAACCGGAATCAAACGACTTTTTGCGCTATATGTGGTTCCCCGCGCCCCCCAATATAGTACTACGTATCAGCAAATTCTTGAAAAAATGGCACTAACTGAACTTGTTAACCTAGCCTCAAAAAGTATGAAAATTCTGCTCATCCATCGATCTGCAACAAGTACAAGTAGCAGCATCACTGCATCAGTATTCAGTAATCTGACAGTCCAGAGGCATCCTGCTATTCTTCCTGATGCCATCCTCGACATCAACCCATCTGTCGTCGCTCTCATCAAACTCCAGCTTCGGCTTGCTCAGCATTATGTCGTCCATGATTGGGTTAAGCAATGGCAAGTGCCTTCATTATTCATGTTATGTTCCTAGTACTACCATATTTGCTCCCAAACTGCATAAAATATCTAGAACTGCATATAATAGTTCACTAACATTTCTGGATACACAGTCTCGTGCCGGCAGCACAGTAGCAACATGTTGATGGATTGACCAATTTCATAATCTGATAAACACTTGTTTGACGATCATCTCATTCTTCAGACTCTGTTGCCTCAATCCTCTCGAGGAAGGATTCCAATAATGCGCGCAATGTCTATCTTCTTTTTGATATACTGATCATAGGACTTTGGCTCAGTGACCTAAAAAAACAATATGGGTTTAACTAGGCAGATCGTCTTTCAGAAGCACGCATTCAGAAATTATCCCATATATATCATAACTTACCCGCGTTAGAACTGCCTCTGCAATCAACTTCCGAGCTTCCTCCTCTGTATCCTGAAACCAAGCAGACCAGGTATCACATAAAGAACATATTCCAGTGGATTACACTTGCATCTCAGGTACAAAAGCCGGCACTTACTTTTTTGGTAATGGCATCTGTACAGGTGTCGTACTGAAGGAAGGAAGATTCAGAAACATAAGCACAAATCCAAGGAACATCTATTTAGAACTATATCTGTTAAAACAAAAACAGCCCACCTCCTCTTTCATCCACCCCATGGTGTGGACACACTCCAGTGCACATTCCATTCTACGTTGGCGTAACGGAAACATGTTCAGCTCACAAACCTTGGCTAAAGCAACTTCGAAACTAAGCTGAACATTATTCAAGGCAAAAGTCATGCACTGCTAAGCATACAGAGTGTAAAAACAAGGAACCACCAAAGAACAATCGCTTAGTTGTGGAGAAGACTGGTGTACAGTCCACAATACTAACCAAATCTTGAGTGATCCGTCGCCAAATCTCAAAATAGAGACCATCGTACTCCTTATAAAAAGTGAAGTCATAGAGCATGTTCTCTACAAACTCCTGATCAAATGATTACAACAGTTAGATACTGTACTGCATATTGGCCTTTGTGAGCAACATTATATTAATGTATGTAAGGGGACCTACATTGTAGCCATTGTAAGCCAAACATGGAGTGATCGCTTGAAAATCAGTAGCAGCGATCTTGATTGCTTGACAAGCTCCTCGGGAAGTTATGCAATTCCACTGAGAAACAATGAATTTTGTTATGAGGCGCTACAAGATATACAGATAACAGTATCATTACAAGACTTCCGTATCTGGTATCGCCATACTTACCTTCGAAGACGGACAGTGCATAGCCACATAATTTTCCATCCACTGTTGCCAGAGCAAAAAGGTTTGTTAGTCCAAAGAAATTCAAAACATTGAACAGAAAATAAGATTTGAGACCTTTAATTTCACGGATAATTCCTCACAATACTTGACATACTCTTTTTCAGTCTTATAGCTATGGAGGTACCGGTGGTACTCACTCCACCTGGTGTACTCAGTTCCACCCTACATAAAAAAAGATAGATAACCCATTGCCTAGAATTTTTTACAAATGACCGGGAGTACACAACGTAAGAAGCTATATTCTTATTGAAGAATTCAAGCTGTAAAATATAATATTATTTTCAAGCATATGATAAAGAACTGAACAACAATATGAAATAAAATTCGTTGGGTGGCACTAAGACAGTTTCTAAATTGATAGACAATTGAGTTACACATTCCAGTATATAATACTGCGGACTGTTAGTTTATGGCAAATATTACTAAAAACACTAAATTAGCATGAACAAGCATCTCCATTAATTTATCTATAATCTGGAACCTGATATACTTTTCTAAGTCATATAGCTATGGGGGTACTTAATTATGGTATTCGTGCCACCTGCATGCAGTAACCCTACAATGAAAAGGACAGAGAGAGAAAACCAATTGCATAGAATATTTTAGAACGACAGAAAGTACAGAACGTATATAACTAATTACATACCTCAAGCTGTCAAGATAAAGTTATTTTAAAGCAGACATGATAAAGAACTGAACAAAAACGGTGAAACAAAATATTTTCGGTTGGCACTATATTTGAATTACGGCCTGGCCAGTTTCCATGTTGATAGAATAATGAGTTACACACTCCAGTATATAACAGTATAAAAATGCTTCTTCTAAGGCAAATAAAATATTACAAAAGGTCACTACGAGTAAGCATGAACTTGTTATGAATGAGCAACTATATTTCCAGGAGGCCAAAGGCCAGTACTTATACATGTGTGATGAACAGTAACCTATACACATCTACACATCTAACACCCCCCTCAAACTCATGGTGGGTCAACAACACTGAGTTTGGAGAGGAAGAACCCATGCTGCGCGCGAGTCTGTGCCTTCGTGAAGAAATCCGCTAGCTGTAACTCGGAGGGCACATAGTGAAGAGCAAGAATCTGATCCTGCACAGCAGCACACACAAAGGAGGCATCCACGCTGATGTGCTTGGTGAGCTCATGCTTCACCGGGTCACGCGCAATGCTGATGGCACCTGTACTGTCTGATAATAGAGAAGTCGGTGCAACAGCAGAAACACCAAAGTCTGCTAGCAACCATCGCAACCAGGTCACCTCAGCCGTCAACATAGCCATCGCTCGCAACTCAGCCTCTGCACTGGAGCGGGAAACTGCCTTCTGTTTCTTCGTCTTCCAGGCAATGAGAGATCCTCCAAGAAAAACACAATAGGCAGACAGCGAGCGGCGATCAGAGGGATCACTGGCCCACGTAGCATCAGAGTAGGCCTGGACCTGGAGAGAGCTGGAGCGAGGAAAGAAAAGGCGGCGAGAGATTGTGCCACGAAGATATCGTAGAACACGGAGAAGGTGACTATAGTGGACAGAACTGGGAGCAGACACGAACTGACTCAGAATGTGGACAGAATATGATATGTCTGGACGAGTGACAGCCAGATAGACAAGACTCCCAACAAGATGGCGATAGCGTGTCGGGTCTGTGAGGGGATCACCATCGGTAGCACGAAGCTGAACATTGAGCTCCATAGGAGTCTCAGCAGTGCACTCATCACCAAGAGCAGCGCGAGCAAGAAGATCCTGAATATATTTTTCTTGGAAGATGTAGAAACCATCAGAAGTCGAAGAAACCTCAATCCCAAGAGAATAGCGAAGAGGACCAAGATCGGACATCAGGAACTGCTCACGGAGGCGGGCCTTAACAAAGGCAATATACTCAGAGTCATCGCCAGTAATGATCATGTCATCAACATATAAGAGGAGGAGCGTCCGACCACGAGGTGAGGTGTGGACAAACAATCTAGAGTCATGGTCGCTAGGCACAAAACCGGCGGCAGTCACCACAGAGGCGAAACGCTCAAACCAGGCGCGAGGGGCTTGTTTAAGGCCATAGAGAGAGCGCCGAAGACGACAAACCATACCATCAGGAACAGAGTACCCCGGTGGTGGTTGCATATAAACCTCCTCACGCATTCTGGACGTCAAGCTGAGACACAGACCAATGACGAACAGAAGCCACAGCGAGAAGAGTGCGAACAGTGGTCATGTGGGCAACAGGAGCAAATGTCTCTTCATAATCACGTCCCTGCTCCTGCTGAAAGCCACGAGCCACAAGACGAGCTTTGTAACGCTCAAGAGAACCATCGGAGCGAGTCTTGATCTTATAGACCCACTTGCAAGTGATGGGACGAACACCGGGAGGAGGGGAAACAAGATCCCATGTGCCAGTGCGCTCAAGTGCAACAATCTCCTCAGCCATCGCAAGCTGCCATTCAGACTGAGCCATGGCATCCCGATAGGAAGTGGGCTCGGCAACAACAGAAAGACTGTACTGGGAAGGAGAATAGCGATCAGGAGACCGTAAAGAGGTTCGAGAACGAAGGTTATGAACCGATGTACATGGGGAAGGAGGCGCACTGGAAGTGGAGGGCACGGCAGAAGGATCATCCACAGCACGAGGGCGACGAGTGTAGTGGAGAGGAAAAGGAGAGAGGGGATGGTGTATCGGAGAGGAAGGTGGAGAGGTGGATGACGAGGAAGGAGTGGAGGAAGGTGGAGAGGGTGGCGTCGGTGGTGTATCAGGAAGAGTGGGACTCATCATAGGGGGAGGTGGAGGAGGAGGAACACGAGGCAAAGAGGGATAGGTGTCGAGAAGAATAAGGAAGGAGATATCCTCAACCGAGAAGGGCGAGGCAGTAGGACGCGGATAGTACGAACGAGACTCATCAAAAGTCACATCACGGGAAATACGTAGCCGACGACTAACAGGATCCCAACATCGATAGCCCTTGTGCTCATCACTGTAGCCAAGAAAAACACACTCCACCGACTGAGCGGTCAGTTTGGTGCGTTCGCGGGGAGCAAGGAGAACATAGCACACGCACCCAAACATTCGAAGAGCAGAGTAGTCAGGAGAACAACCAGAGAGACGCTCCATAGGAATACCACCCTGCAAAGCAGCCGAAGGCTGGATATTGATGAGATAGGTGGATGCGGAGATAGCCTCAGCCCAAAAGTGGGGTGGAAGAGAGGCGGCGATCATCATCGCACGAGCCGTCTCAAGAAGGTGACGATGCTTGCGCTCAGCAACACCATTTTGAGCGTGAGCACCAGGACAAGAGAACTGGGCGAGAGTACCCTGTTCGGCAAGAAAACTACGCAACATCTGGGAGATATACTCACCAGCCGAGTCAGCACGAAAGACACGAATGGGCGTGGCGAACTGGGTGTGCACCATGGCAGCAAATCGCTTATATATAGGGAGGACCTCGCTGCGAGATTTCATACAATAGAGCCAAGTGTAGCGAGAGAAGTCATCAATAAATAAAACATAGTAGCGATGACCACCTTTCGAATCAAAGGGAGCAGGACCCCATACATCAGAATGAACTAAGTCGAAAGGACGCTGAGAGACTGACTCACTCGTAGGATAAGGTAATTGAGTCTGTTTGCCAAGTCTACAACCATTACAATGTAAAGATACATCGCCAGAGACAGACCCTAAGACACCTTGATGCACTAGCGAGGACAGGCGAGAGCCACATATATGACCAAGTCGATGATGCCACTGTTGGAAGGATGCAGAGGAGGAGGCATCAAGAGCATGCGAGCTGGAGGATGTGGTGGCAGAGGAAGGAACACAAAGCCACTCAACCTCCCAAAGGCCCTGAGCCTCACGGCGCCGAGGGCCAGCTCCAACTAGAACCTGGGTGCGACGATCCTGAACAGAGCAAGAGTCGGTATCAAGAATAACACGACAGCCAGAATCAGTAAGTTGAGCAGCGGAAAAGAGATTCATGGTAAGACGGGGAACATGAGAAACACCGGGAACAGAAAAGGATGGAGTAGAAAGAATGCCACGACTAGCAACGGGAAGAGGTGTGCCATCGGTAGTAAGAACATTGACGGGAGAATCAAGAGGGCGAAGAGAAGACAGAGCAGAAGCATCAGAAGACATGTGAAAAGAAGCTCCAGAATCCAGAACCCACGGAGATGTACCTGACTGTGTAGGCGGCGGTGGCGGAGTAGCAGTAGTGGAAGCAGTCAGCGAAGCAACGGTGCCCGTCGAAGAAGAGCCAGAGGAAGCCAACATACGCTTGAGCTGGGCAATATCCTGGGCAGTAAATGACTGTGCAGACGGAGGCGCACGAACTGCAGGAGAGGAGCGACCCATGTCACGCTGCTTCTTGAAACAATCAGACTCTGGGTGGCCGGGCTTTTTGCAGTAGTCGCAGAGCATGTGAGAGCGAGGCCGACCACCCCCTCCAGAGGGTCGTCCGCCCACCCCCCGTGAAGGAGTGGGTAGCAGCGGTGGAACAGACGACAGCGGAGCACGGGCAGCAAGCACCGTGGGAACCACAAGCAGGCCAGCAGAACAGAGTCGAGTCTCCTCAGCGCGAAGCTCAGCAAGTACCTCTGAGATGGGAACACGTCGACCACGGGCAAGCAAGTGTGCACGCCGAGGCTCAAACTCAGAACGCAGGCGAGACAAGAACTCATGGACACGCTGAAACTCCAAGTCTGACCTCACTGTCTGACAGCATCGACAAGTACCGCAAACAACAGTTCTCAGAGAGTCAAGCTGACGCCAGATGGCAGAGCAATGTGTGTAGAACTCATCAACAGTAGAGTCACCCTGCTGAAGAGCATGCTCCTGACGCACCACAGACAAGTAGAGAGCATCACCAGAGGGCTGATAGCGCTGACAAAGATAAGTCCACATCGCAGCAGTAGTGCCCAAGCCCATAAACTCAGAAGCAAACTGAGGTAAAACACTAGCAGTGAGGACAGCAGCAGCACGAGCATCATCATTGCACCACTGAGTGTAAACAGACAGAGCATCCCGATAAACAGAGAGAGACTCCGAGTAATTCGATACCTGCTGGTCATAGGCTTCAACTGCAACATCATCAGCATCTTTGGCGGCAGCACGATCAGGCTCAGAAGCATCAGCGGCAAGAGTGGGTGGCACCGGTGGAGTAGGAGCCACAGGAGCAACGGGGCACGGCGGACAAGAGACCTCGCCAGAGAGAACACCCCAAAGCAGAAGGCCGCGCGTGTGGATACGCATAAAGCCCACAAACTCGGCATAGTTGGTGCCATCAAAGATCACACTGCACCGAGGAACAGCAACATAGTCCGAAGAAGACATCGCGGGCTCTCTGTTTTTTTTTTTTTTGCAAAGTCACAGGAGAGAGAATATGGATCTGAATCGCAGCACGAGCTCACCAGCTCGTGTGTGCAGCACGAGCTTACCAGCACGATTCCACAGCGGCCTGGGAGAGCAGTAGCCGGAGCGGACGGCCGGAGCGGCGGCGCGGAGTGGGCCGGAGCCGCTGGAGGCGGCGGAGTGGGCCGGAGCCGCTGGAGGCGGCGTAGGCGGCCGGGGTCGACCAAGCACGGGCGGCGGCGCAGGCCGCGGACAGCAGCGGCGGCGGCGCAGCAAGCCGGGGATGCAGCGGCGGCGGCGAGGCAGGCCGCGGACAGCAGCGGCGCAGAAAGCCGGGGATGCAGCGGCGGCGGCGCAGCAAGCAGGAGCGGGCCGGGCCAGACGGAGGCGGGAGAAGCGTGCTGGCAGGAGCAGGCCGGAGGGCGGCTCGGCGGCAGGCAACGGCGGCAGGCAAAGCAGAGCCGGAGACGGGCGGCGGCCGGAGATGCTACGGGTTGGGAGGAGAGCACCTGAGCTCTGATACCATGTTATGAATGAGCAACTATATTTCCAGGAGGCCAAAGGCCAGTACTTATACATGTGTGATGAACAGTAACCTATACACATCTACACATCTAACAGAACTCATATATCTTGTGTAATTGGTCTATAATTTGGAACCTGATACATTTTTCTAAGTTTTTCAAAAGCAAGACATCCTAGAGATCATGTAGCATGTACCATGATTATACATTGATCACCATACTCATCAAATCATGGAGACTCTAATTAATGTGACTGTAACAGTACATAATTTACCACAGTTATAAATTGAAATGATCGTACTGATCGATGCATCCGACGCCAGAACGTTATAACTCACATGGTTTCGAAGGACAAGGCGTTGGTAGTCAGTCAAGGAAGAACAGTAGAGGTAATCAGGGTGGAAAAACCAATCAAGTGTCCAGTCTTTCTCGAAGCTCCGGAAGAATCGCTTCTCCTCAAGAAATTTCGGAGTACAATCATCCACGGATATATCAAGAAGGCTTCTCAATTCATCATCAACCGGCTCCCCCTTGGACATTTGAAGTCGAAGCTGTAGACAGTGAGATCGATGACCCAGAAGATCAAATTAAACACGCACATGCATGAGGTTAAACGATGCGTCACGGTAGCGTAGAACATGTAATCAAATGCTGGAAATAGAACGCAATGTCAAGTGAATTCAGATAGTTATATATATACAGATAAAGAGTTGACTGACTGAACCTGGTACTGTAGATATATCAGACGATACACTCCATGGAGATCCTCTTTCTCACAGATGTCCTTATCTCCCAGCTTGTCGTCGAGATTAGTCCAAGAACGACCGGAAGCAAGCCGATAGAAGTAACCGAGGAACTCATCACCTTGGATCGACTCTCCTATGCAGGAAGCATCCATCTCCCTGACCAAATCCTCCAGTTCCTGTAGGCGCCGCGTGTCCTCTTCCCTGACCCGCACAGCCTCGTCGGACTCTTGGATGCCCTTGGCAGTATCATCGGCGGCGGCCTCTGCTGCTGCAGGGTGCTCGTGCAGCCTAGTGCCTACACTGGAGGAGGAGGAGGAGGAGGAGCCTGAATCATCAGCCTCCGCCTTTGGGCTCTGCTTCTGCATCGTCGTCCCTCCGGTCGATCCGATATCAGCCTCGTCTCCGGTGCGTGGCTTCTTTCTACTGTGCGTGGCGTCAGATTCTTCTTCCCAGTGAGCATTAGCGTCCCCATGAAGAGCGCCCAAGGTGGCGGCCGTGGAGAACGTCCCGGGATCCATCGGCGGCGCGCCCCCTTTTTTTTTCGATACGCCAGCCTCCCAAGTTATGCGGACGGAGTAGCGCTCCGCCTCCGCGCACCCCCTCGCGCGTTAGTGGGCCGCATTTAGGCTCAGTTCCGACTGCAGCAGGAGCTTACCATTTCTAAAATGTTGAAGAATTTTTATTTTGCATATTTTTTCAATTTTGAATATTTTCTAAATTGGCATTTTTTAAGAACTGAACATTTTTTAAGTTTGATTTTTTTCGAAACTGAATGATTTTAAATTTTGAACAAACTTCCATTTGAACATTTTAAGAAAATATAAAAACATTACTAAATTTTGAATATGTTGAAAACTGAACAAATTTCAGTTTAAACATTTTTTAGTGTTGAACATTTTAATTTTAAAAAAATTGAACATTTAAAATTTGAAATACTTTAGAAACTTTAAAATTTGAATAAAATTTCGTTTTGGAACATTTTAAAAATATCCCCAAAGAAGAGAAAGAAAAAGGAAAAAAGAAACAGCCAAAAAAGAAACTGTTAGCACCCGTTTTTGGCAGCTGACCGGTTTCAGTATCGCAAAACTGGAACAAGGCGGAAGGAAGATTTGGGTGTGCAAATTTGCTTGAAGGCCCATGGAGGCAAGTCAATTCTAGCCTAAGGAAAAGCAAGGTCAGAAGAAGGTGGTAGAAAAGAAGCCAACTTTGTCAAAACAAGGTGGACGAAGTCAAATTTGTCAAACCAAGGTGGACGAAATCAACTTTGTCGAAACAAGGAGGACGAAAAGAAGCCAACCTTGTCAAAACAAGGCGGTAGAGGAGAAGCCAACATTGTCAAAACAAGGGGACAGAAAGCCAATTTGTCAAGACAAGGCGGTAGAGAGGAAGCCAACATTGTCAAAACAAGGCGGCAGAAAGCCAATTTTGTCAAGACAAGGCGGCAGAGAGGAAGCCAATGTTGTCAAAAAGAGCAGACAGAAGAGAAGCCAACTTTGTCAAAACAAGCCAGCAAAAGAAGACAACTCTCCCTGATCCGGGCGGAAGGCAAAAGGCAACTTCCTCCAATCAAGGCGGAAGACAAAAGGCAACTTCCTCCAATCAAGGCGGAAGACAAAAGGCAACTTCCTCCGATCAAAGCGGAAGACAAAATGCAACTTTACCCGATCAAGGTGAAAGGCTAAAGAAGGCAACTTCCTCCGATCAAGGAGGAAGACAAAAGGCAACTTCATCCGATCGGAAGACAAAAGGCAATTTTCCCCGATCAAGATGAAAGGCTAAAGAAGGCAACTTTCTCCGATCAAGGCGGAAGGAGATAGGCAACTTTCCCCGATCCAAGTGGAAGGCAAAAGGCAACTTTCGTTGATCAAGGCGGAAGACAAAAGGCAACTTTCCTTAAGGCAATTTGCCTGTATCAAGGCGGAAGGCCTAAGGTGGCAAAAGAGAAGGCAACTTTTGAAGGGGTTACGGTGCAGAAAACAATAATTTTTCTAGCGAACGAAACCCTAACTATCCAGGATCTATCTATCTAGTACATGCGATAACGGTGGCGGAACGGGTTATATTACCTCCATGTAGACCGATAGCGGGGATTACGCTCCCGCACAAGCGTTGACGATGAAGTCGTACGTAGCCGACCTCGAGGTCGCGAAGATCTTGCCGCGATGTCGAAGTCGATGACGCCGGGGTGTCGATGATGATCTGCGTCGACGGGCGTCGGGCGGAAGAAGGCAGAGCGCCAGCACCGGGGTTGGTGCGCCGGCAGCAGAGGGAGGAGAGGTGCGGCGGCTGTGGGGGCGAGACGACGTCGCCCAGGCTACTCAAAAGGAGTCACCTCCGAGCACTCACAAACATACGGAGCTTAGCGACAACCCCCGGTCATTCAGATCCAGCTGAAATCGCAGGGGTAGATCTTATCTGGAATTCCGCAGAGCAACGGCGCTCTGCGGTATAGCTTAGGTGGAGAGAGGGGGCAAAACGGGCGGAGAAACAGGTCGGCCGGCCTGCATACAATTAATTGTATTTTCCAATGAATTAATCCAATTAATATGCCTTGCTATATAAAGGGGGAGGGGGTGTGCAAACCCCTTGGCTCCCCATGTGGGACTAAAGGATGAGAGGGGGTGGTGCGCCCCACCATGGGCCGGCCGAACCTTATTCCCCATGGGGCCCACCCCCTTTGTGGGGTGCAGCTCCCCCCTCTTGGGCCCTCTTAGGGCCCATGTAGGTGGGAGCCCCTTTTTTCCTTTATTTAATTAATATTAAATTAATATAAAAATCCTATTAATTCATAATTAATATATTTATATATAATTCAATATCCCGTGACTCCGAAAACTCTTTCGGACCACCCGAACAACTTTCGGACATTCCTGGAACCATTCCAGACCTCTCTGGAACTCCTTCCGGACCACCAGAACTCTTTCCGGATCATTTCTCTCTCTCCAACAAATTCCTATAATATTCCAGAACCTATCTCCTAGCGTCGCTAAGACCTTAAGTTTGTTACGCTACGGTTCGAGAACACTCCAGACATGGTCGAGACACTCCGCTCACCAATGATCGTCAGGGATACCTTAAAATATATGACGACCCCTGTGCATTCCAGGAATATCGTCGTTGAACCATAAATATGATATTCATTCCCTTTGTCTCTGCGATACTACCTTGTCCGAGATATGATCGCAGACACACCGATGCCTTTGTTGTATCTCGTTACCGACGAAGGTTATTAACTCGTCTGCGATATTACATCTCCATGACCTAGTCATAAGCTGCGCAGCTATATAGATGCAATACACCGAGTGGGCCCAGAGTATCTTTCCATTACAAGAATGAACAAATCCCGCTCTTGATCCTTACGTCTTGATACTCTTTCGGAATACCCAAGATGGACATCGTTATTGTCATGCTATATAAGACACAACGTTTGATGCTCTCAAAGCACCCCTACGAAGCATTAATAAGTACGGTCTCACGGTCTAAGGAATAAGCTATCATATTCTTATCTATTGCAAATGACAAACATCGTAATACGATCTTATTGCAATACTTTGCGTATGTCCATCACCTTATTCAACTAACAAGATGACCCCATTGTCAACCGACGTCATTGTCCTTGATCGGGAATCTCGATCAACTGTTGCCCAATGGACCAGCTCATATAGAGGCTTGCTAGGGACCTGGTTGTCTATGTATCACACGTGTATTAATAATTCTGATTAATACAGTTATAGCATAATACATAAACCTATTATAAACTTATGAGATAATGCAATAAATATTACTTATTTATTTGCCTCTAGGGCATATCTCCTTCAACTTTGTGATCAGGCTGGAAGAAGGAGGCAACTTTCCAAATAAGACGGACAGGTGGAGTCCGGATCTTGCACGAAGCCGATCAAGGATCCGCCAAGTTAGGATAGAATCCGACTTAAACCATGAATTATAATTCGCGTAGGAGTCCAAAACTTGTACGGGAAGTCCAGCCGCCTCATATATATGTGAGAGGTGATGGCCGATTGAAATTAAGCAAACAATCGACAACCTATCAATACAACCCTACTTTTGTCTCCTTCAACCCTTGTTCCTGCTTCCGTTGTTCGGGGATTTCGTACATCTCGCCGGATATCGAAAACCGAGCTGAGAGCGGCCAAGTCCGGCTTAGCTCAGCCAATCGTTGCCGGCTTTCCTCAGACGGGGCTTCCCGAGGGGCTGGGACGTCTGGTCTCAAAAGCGCCGGATTACTGTCTTGCGTATCACGTTGTAAGCCAGCCTCCCGCGGGGTGAGTTGCGGAGTATCTCCCCCGGCACCGCGGGTACACGAGGACGTGTCCGTGTGACGCGTTTCGAGCGCAACAGAAACAAAAAAGAAAAAAGAAAAAGCAAACAGAAAAGAAAAAAATGAGACAAACTTTAATGGGCCGACTCGTTCTTCCCCGGTGGGGTGCGCGGAGGTGTGGAATCTCCACGTTACGCGGAGACTAGGAAATCACCTTTTTTCTTAGCGGGGAGTATAGTTTTCACCCCCAAATGTTATAATTTGGCTACTTCTCACCCTGAACTTTAAATTTGGCTACCATGCACCATGAAGTTTACCAAACCGATCAATATGCATATTAAGGTGGTTTTCGATCGGTTTTCTGTGTTCACTAGGCGATGATGTGGCAATAACGTGGTGCAGCGTAACATGGGCCCATGTTTGTTGATTTTTTACGAATAACTGATTTTTTTTATTTGTTGCGTTGACTCATTCCCATCCTGACTCCGAGCGCCAGCTTCTTTCTTTTTTTTCCCACCGAGCGAGAGGGTAGGGTTCCCAGCCCCAGCGAACCCTCCCGAGCGAACGCCCCCGCCGGCCGCCGCCCCCGCCGCACCACCGCGCCTCTCCCGCCGCCGCACTTCGCCGCCCCGGACCTCGCCGCCGCGACTGCCCTATTCGCGCCGTCCTCGACGCCAGGACCTCGCCGTTCGGCTTCTGCTCGGGTTCGGCTTACCGCTTACATGCTAAGCTAGTAATATTTTTACTCGCGCATCACCACAATATAAAGCAAAAAAATCCCCTCTCAAATCTCGAACCAACAGCCAGCTCAGCTCTAGTTCTACTCGATCTCTTCCGATGGCCGACGCCGCCGCCGCCGCCCCCAAGCAATCCTGGGCCGACGTCGAGGAGGAGGAGGAGGCCAAGGCCAAGGCTGAGGCCGACCTCGCCGCCGCCGCCTCCTCCTCCTCCTCCTCCGCCCCCGTCACCGAGCCGGAGGTGGAGGCGCAGGCCAAGCAGATAGAGGCGTTGTCCCTCACCGTGCCGGACGACGACGGCGCCGGCGGCCCGCCCCTGCTCGACGACTCCGACGACGCCCAAATCCAAGCAGTACGTGACTCTTCTCCGCCCTGCCCTGCCCTGCTCTTCTCCGCGCCCGCCGCCGGTCTCGATGTCGGTCGGTTTACTGATTCCGGTGCGCTCTGCTCTCTCCAGGTGACCTCGGGCGACACGGTGTACGAGTCGGCGACGGCCTTCGAGGACGTGAGCCTCACGCCCGAGCTGCTCAAGGGGCTGCGCGACGAGATGGGCTTCAGCCGCCCCAGCAAGATCCAGGCCGTCACGCTCCCCATGATCCTCACGCCGCCGCACAGGGACCTCGTCGCGCAGGCGCACAACGGATCCGGCAAGACCACATGCTTCGTCCTCGGCATGCTCAGCCGCGTCGACCCAAACCGCAAGGTCCCGCAGGCAATCTGCATCTGCCCCACCAGGGAGCTCGCACAGCAGGTCTCTCTCTCTCTTGGCTCGACCTTCTAATCTAATCCTCTATACTACTACACCTGATTACCTGATATGATTTGTGCTTCCCGTCTGGTTTATCGGATTTGACCCTGCGCCCTGCGGTGTGGAGAATTCTATTGCTTGGCTTGACCCCTTCTGTCTAATCCTCTATACCACTACACCTGATATGATATTGTGATTCCCGTCTGGTTTATCGGATTTAACCCTGCTATGATATTGCTTGGTTCTGCTAGTATTTCTGCTCTGTGTATAACGTAGTACTGAATCTGATTGCAGAATAAATCTGTGCTCATGAGGATGGGCAAGTTTACCGGCATTACCTGCGCCTGTGCCATCCCGCCGGCCCAGAAAGATTATATGCCCATCTCCAGGATGCCTGCAGTCACCGATCAGATTGTCATTGGTACCTCTGGGACGCTCATGAAGTGGATTAACAATAAGAAGCTTTCCACAAGAGGGGTCAAGATTCTTGTCTTTGATGAGGCTGACCATATGCTTGCCGAGGTACATTTTGGTTCTGCTGTCATCTATCTATTTGAGTCCTTAATATGCAACTGACAAGAGTCCTTAATATCCAGTTTCTCATGCTTGTGAGTGCTTCTTGCAGGAAGGTTTTAAGAGTGACTCTGACAAGATCATGAGGGATCTAAGAAAGAATGAGGCTGGCTGTCAGGTAACTTTTGTAGTTTGTTGACTTTTGTTTTTGTGAGGGTAGAATTGCATAAAACTGCTTGCACCTTGTATACAGTTCAAAATCATGTGTGAGTTCTTATGTCCATGTGTTGCAGAGAATATGTTTTGAATGAATCCTATACTTTGTATATGCGCATGTGCTGCTTGTTGAACTTCTGTCAGTTGCTAATGATAGGCAGAGAGTTTATTGTGGAAAAGGGTCATTTGGTGTGTTGTATTTGTAAGGGTAGAATTACATGCAATTGCTTGCACCTTGTATACAGTTCAAAATCATATGTGAGTTCTTATATCCATGTGTAGCAGAAATTATGTTTTGAAAGAATCCTATACTTTGTATATGCTCATGTGCTGCTTGTTGAACTTCTGTCAGTTGCTAATGATAGGCAGAGAGTTTATTGTGGAAAAGGGTCATTTGGTGTGTTGTATTCAATGGTGCAAGTGTTGCGATATTCTTTTTATTCAGAACAACCCATATGCATGCATGGGGCATCTTCGGAGTTGCTAGTTTTAGGACTTACGAAAATCCTATATTGTGTATGTTTTATGTAATTGGCTAATTGTGTATTTCTGAATATTATGATGATCTAGTATGGCCCCTGGTGTTACTGCCTTTAGTTTATTATTAGGTCCATCCATTAATGCCGTTGATTTGCTTCAGTCTTCAACTAGCTTTGTTACCCATGTTGTGAAAAATCTTTTGTGATGCTTACTGTTCATGTAATTCCATGGCTGTAACATTCCTTGCCTTGGATGTATTTATAATTGCTAAATTCTTGGTTAGTTGTGTTTGTTTCTCTTTCCATATGGTGCCTTTTTACTACTTATTTATATTGTGTTTGTGCCAGGTGCTTCTCTTTTCTGCGACCTTCAACGAGAAAGTGAAGGATTTTGTTACAAGTGTCATTAAGGACGGAAACCAAATATTTGTGAGAAGGGAAGATCTTACTTTGGAAAAAGTAAAGCAATATAAAGTCCGAGTCCCTGACGAGGCGGCCAAAATAGAGGTCATAAGGGACAAGATATTCGAGTTTGGGCAGAAGGTTGGACAGGTTATCATATTTGTGAGAACCAAAGCAAGTACTAAGAATGTCCATAATGCTCTGACAAGAGAGGACTATGTGTGCTCCTCAATTCAAGGATCCCTTGACCAATCAGAAAGGGAAAAGGTTATACAAGAATTCAAAGATGGGTACACCAAGGTTCTTATATCAACTGATGTTCTTGCTCGAGGTTTTGATCAAGCGCAGGTACTATTTTAGCACACCAAATTTACATATGTGCAAATGAAGTTTCTCCTTCTAACCTTCTTCCTCTCAAAGGTTAACCTGGTCATTAACTATGACATGCCTATCAAGTTTAACACAAGAGATGAACCTGATTATGAGGTGTACCTGCACAGAATTGGAAGAGCTGGACGCTTTGGCCGAAAAGGTTAATTAATGTCAACCATTCCATTGTTCATTCTTTACAAAAGAAATATAGGGATAGATGAATATATTCTTTTTCTGGCATCTTAAACTGTTAGACCAAACTATTAGCGAATCAGATGAATAGAACCCCAGTGCTTAATTTGAGGCCTATATTTTGTACTGAACCGTTGGTGGTGACAGGAGCTGTGTTCAACTTGCTATGTGGTGGAACTGATGACGTTGTGATGACAAAGATTGAGAACTACTTCCAGCACAAAGTACCTGAGGTGCCTAACTGGAAAAGCGAGGATAATTTTGAGACTGCACTTAAAGATGCCGGTTTACTTGAGTAAACATCGTCAAGAAATATTTGGAGCAATTTGGCTCATGTTGTCATGTGATTACATTGTCAGTGGTTATGTGGATGGTAGCTGAGGTTTCTTGCGTGCAATGTAATCAATTTGTATGCTTGTTATCTTGAAAGCATATGTATTACTTCCTTGCACGTTTTCCTGTTGTCTCAACACGTGAACATGTAATTTCGTTTGCAGTTTCATTTGTTTGCTTGTCATGGCAAAGAAACGAGGTAGCAAATCTACCGCTTGTATAGATTGGTCGCCGCATTGAGCAATTACAAAAGGACATAAGCCACATGTGTGAGAATGTACACGCTTTCCTATAACTGTGTTCGCATGAGAAGGAAGTTACAAGTTGTCGTGCTCGATGACCTGTGCCCCCTTCCACTCCTCGCCGGGGCCGACGACGACGGGCACCAGCATGGACGCCGGCCCGGTGCAGAGGAAGTAGTCGTTGCCGAACTTGTCGTACATTCCTCCCGGGCTGCTCAGGTACATGTCCTCGAACCCCATCTTCACAAGCCTGAACCCGAGACCGCTATACTGCAAAACCAATCACAAATCATCAGTGACAGACAGTGAGCAAGCAGCAGTTGATTCACACGGACGTTGAAATAGAATGAGAATGAGAATGGTGGTTACCTGATCGATGGTGGTGAACTTGGACGGCGACGTGCTGTAGATGCGCTTCTTCCTCTCCTCCGGCGGCGCCGCGTACACCCTGCTCACCTTCTTCTTCAGTATCGTGTAGAGGTTCTCCTCCACGGTCCACTCACCCGGCCGAGGCTCCTCGCCGCCGCCGCCGCCGAACCATCCGGACTCCTCCCGCTTCATGGCCTCCGCGGGGCTGAGCAGCGCGAACGCGGACGCCGGCGGCGGGTGGGAGCAGTAGGGGCACCCGCGGAGCCCCTCCACGGCCGTGCCCCGCCTCTTGTCGAACCTGATGTGGCTCAGCACCGCGCTCGTCAGCTCCACCGGCTTGCTCCCGTTGTTCGTCACGATCACCGCCGTCGCCATGCTGTGCGCGTACAGGGTCACCACGTACGACACCTCCAGCGCCCCCGCGCCGCACCCCAGCTCCACCTGCACCGCGTCGTACGAGTCGGAGTCCGCGTCCGTCACCGACCACTCGGACCCGGCCAGCAGCGACGACGACGACGCGCCGTTGAGCACCAGGCCGACGCCGCCCCGGACGGTGCCGGTGCCGGCGCCGGGGACGGTGTGGAGCACCTCCCTGTAGGAGGACTCGTCCCTCCAGTACACCTTGGGCCGGTACGAGGTGACCAGCCCGTCGTTGAGCCGCAGCTGCAGCGAGCTGCCGTTGCGCACGCTGAGCTCCGCCGTGGGCGCGCCCGTGGAGTCCGTGCCGAACTTGAGGCCCTTCCGGCCGAACGCCTCCTCCAGCTGGGACGACGTCTGCGCGGTCGTCGACGCCACGCCGGTGGCTGCGCGCGTGGCCACGGTGGCCGGCCTGGGCGAGGCCGGGAGGTGGAGAGGGAGGAAGGAGGCGGCGGCCATTAGAGCTCGAGCAGAGTGGCCGAGTGAGTGAGTGAGTGGCAGAGAAGGGGATTCCTTCCCCTGCAGAACTCCGGTCTGATCTCACTGCAGCCTCATATCCACCGGCTTCAGGATAGGTCGTTTCTCCTCGTGATGTCTCCCGCTCTTTTTGTGATGTTCCCTGGAGATATCAAGTGCCAACTATGGTGTTGTGTCATTCTGAAAGATAGGAACAGCTCCAAATTACTGATGTGCAAAGTAGAACACCATCTTGGTTTTCAACAGCTCAGAAACATGTTGTACGCAAATGTTTTTGGCTCAGATTCAAAAATGTTTTTTTACGGACAGATTCAGAAATGTTACCATTGGGGAAAAGAAGATTCAGAAGCATTCCCGTGGAATTTACCTATGGGAAGTCTGGAACGGGTTGGCCGTAGGTGTACTGAAAGATTAGGAGAGTGCCAAATTGGTGTGAGCGTGCAAAAACGCAAATAATTTTCCAGACTCACTATACAAAAACTTATAACATAAAGCAGCAACGTAAGTCAGGATGGCCGAGTGGTCTAAGGCGCCAGACTCAAGTTCTGGTCCTCTTACGAGGGCGTGGGTTCAAACCCCACTTCTGACAACTTAATTTTTCTTCTATTTCATACCCATTTTTCAGTTTTCCTTTTACAGAATTGAGAAATCATGCTTTTGTTTCTACGTGATATTTTTTCTTAGTAACTTTCTCAACTATTCTGATTCACAATTGAGCCGTTGGGTAAGAGAGAGACATAAACAAAATAGATGCAGCGATGCCGTCTTCGATTTATCAAGGAATACAATGCCATCTTCCTGAATTCCAAGTGCTGCATTGCACACGATCGATTCAGCGGCAGCGCACAGGCTAACCCTTTATGTTGCATGATTGCCCAGGCTCCGGAGTTGTCCCAGTCTCCCAGCTTGAGGTATCTACACACATGTGGGACAGAAAAAACTATTTAGAAAATAGATGTAGTTCTAACAATCCTATCAAATGCATTGTCACATCTACATACTTGTTTATCAATCCCCTTCTCAGGCACCAAAGATATGCATGATGCAGTAGGAGAATAGAGAAGATAGTGAAGCTTGAGGAAGATGCAAGTGTCATGAGTCGGGGATTTTTTTTTTAAAGGAAAGCGGCGGGGAAGTCCCCACAACGGGTTTTTTAAAAAAATAATAAGAACCCAAATTCACGTCCGTGAGGACTTGAACTTGGGTGGCTGGGTTGTACATCCACTCCACTAGCCAAGTGAGCTGGGCTCACTTCTTAGTCGGGGAAATTCATGTTGTAATTCCGAGGATCCATCAATAAATTCCGAAGCCTCCTAATCTCATCTATCAAATCCCTATCAACAAAATAATTCATGAAACGGGACTATAGATGACGTGGGGCTACCTTTCGACTAGCCCACAATGAGGCTACCTGGGCCGCGCCAAACATGGAGAAGCCCACAGAAGGCCCACTCGGGGTACCACGTATCCTAGTCCAACTCGGTTAGGTTTCGTAACCTGACATATCTGTACCAAACGCCCGAGACTTGGCTACCTATAAAGCCAGGAGGGTTGCCCGTCCTAGAGGACACGCTCATAGCCACCACCTAAAACCCTAGCGAGATCGCAATATCACCATTGTAATCGCTACTCGCATCAATAATCAGACAAGCAGGAAGTAGGGTGTTATCCTCCGGGAGCTGAACCTGGGTAAATCCTTACTTGTCAGCCATCGTGATCACCAACACCTCTCTCTCTCCCCATCAATCAACCCGGGGTGCACAACCCTGGGATTTGCCGAGTTACCACCTCGTCAATAGACTTCTAAGATTGAGGGGAAATGAGAAAGCTATTCATCGTTTGCTCAGCGAGACACTGCTTCTTATAAGAATACTTGGGTGGTAGTCACAAATACGAAGTCGATGGTCTTTCGGTAGGTTAAGAAGTTATATATAAGGATCATTTTGTTATGATCTTACTTTGTGTTTGTGTATCGGGTACATATTAAAATAAGTATGATTTATACTAAACTTCTACATTTATGAAGACTTTATTCTTACCTATTATAGGAGTATAATATTCAAAATAACAAATTTAACCACATAAGTAGTATTTCTATTTTTATTATGCAAGTTTAAAATATACCATTGAAAAATGCACTTGTCTTGTGCTAAATTTAAATTTTAGTGTGTACCAATAATATTTATTGAATTAATGGTTCTAGTTGCATAAACTATATGGCGTATAGATATGATAGAAATCTGAAACACACATAGTACAAAAAATATCTTAATAAATATTTTGAGTGTACAATTCGATAATCATATTTGTAGAAACTTCATGAGTATAATTTGAGTGTTTTGTCATTTGCTCGTTATTTCATAGTGAAACGAGTTTCAATATCAGGCTTATGATGGACGTAGAGTATATACGCTTAGGTTGAGATCCAAGTGCAGAGTTTGTAGATTCGAAGATCTTGTTTTCCTCACAAGGATGACTCGAGGGTTTATATCAAACTCTTAGGAAACTGTGTGTTGAAGATTTATCTTCTTATCCTTCTCTTATGAGACCTGCAAAACAAAGCAAATTGTTTCGTGCCCTCAACCTCACCAAGTGTTGTCAAGCACAAGGTGTGAGCAAAAAAATGAAAATAAAATATAATACAAAACGGTAAGTAAATATGCAATGATATGTATGGTAAAGCAAAGGTGCTAGAAAACAATGTTGTTGACGTGAGACTAGTGGGATAATTATACTTTCTCTAGAAAATAGTGATAATATAATGATAGTGATAATGAGTGATGCAACGATGGCACAGTTTGATATTTCAAAGATGATAAATAAATATGTAAAGATAATAAAAACAATGAAGGATGATATTTTTGGGTTTTATATTGTGAATGTAAGTAATAAAAGTGTTTTTGTATTTTCGGATTTTTAAATGGCTGAAGATGAAAAGTGGATATAAAGTGTTGGACAGTATTGGTGGAGTTGATCGAATTGATAAATAAAATTATGCATGTCATTAAACAATTTCACTGCTCGTCAGCATTCTAGTTGCACTTGAAAGAGTTTGACACTTATATGTTGACAAATTGAAGGATGTGGGGGCATCGATTACTCATTGTTCATACTGACCTTTCCAGTCCATGCATTCTGAATTTCTGACGCAACGCGCTTAACGGTTGACGCTCCATGAAAGTTGAACGAACTGTAATATGTTCGGTGAGTGGCCATTTACCGATACAGTCAGCTACACTACCACAACAGGTTAGCCGCAACGCCACAAAGGCTCACATTCTTCTCCTGATGAACTCAACCACAAAAGGTTGCGAGTTCACCTTCCACTATTGATCTCCTTTGGGGTGGAGATCGAATCTCGTACAACTCTTAAGGCACACACCCACAACTTAATTGGGCACTCCCAAGTCTTGAGGCACACACCCACAGCTTAATTGGGGGCTCTCAAGTGACCACAAAAGGTCTTGGCCACAAAAGGCCGGCCACAAAAGGCGTATAGGGTCCAAAGACACAAGAGTAACAAGCTCACAAGTATCACCACCACGAATCCTCGTGGAGGGCTCAAACCGATGCAAATGCAATGGCAAGAGCACACGAAGTGCTCAAGTCCTTCACTCTCAAATTCCAACACAACAACAAATGTTTATGGGGGAATAAGAGAGGAAGAACAAAGAAAACCACAAAGGAGTCAAATCCTTCACTCGCAAATCCCACCAAAAGCAACTAATGCTTATGGGGGGAGAAGAGAGGAAGAACAAAGAAGAAGAACCACAAAGGAACTCCAAGAACTAGATCCACTAAGTTCCCCTCACTTAGAGGAGAGATTGATTGGTAGGATTGTAGATCTAGATCTCCTCTAAACTTTCCCTATAGAATATGGAAGATTCAATGGAGGTATTGAGAGGGAAGTGAGCTTTTCAAGGTCAACAATGGAGTAGGAGAGAGGGGGGAAACGTGCTGCCTTGGGTTGGCTGGGGAAGAAGAAGGGGAGGGGTATTTATACCCCTCCAGGAAATATAGCCGTTGGCTGAGTCCATGAAATTTCCGAGCTGAAATTCCGGCCAAACTTTTCCTTAGCCATTTCTGGAGGACTTTTCTGGGTGCACTCGGAAATTCCGGTATATGAAAATTTCCGAGCACAATTTCCGGTTCAAGTCAGAACCAAAAGTTCTTCTTTCCTTAGCCAAAACTGGAGGGCTTTCTGGGTGCACTCGGAAATTCCGGTAGACGGAAATTTCCGAGCACAAATTCCGACTGGAGTCAGAACCCTTTTTCTCCTTTCCTTAGCCGTTTTCTTGGATGAGCTGGGGAACCGGAAATTCCGGTAGAGCGGAATTTTCGACCCCAATATTCCGAATCAGCAAAACACCAAAACGAAAACTGCTATAACTTTTGCAAATGAACTCCAAATGAGGTGAGACCAATTTTGTTGGAAAGATAGAGACGATGAGCACCCATTTTTTTTGGAAATATTGCATCACATAAATAGAGTAAAATCACCACACATGGCAAGGTGTGGGACTTTCCTCATGGTAGAACCGACAATATTTCCGCCACCGAAAATGCAACAAGTTGTCCAAAGTAAAACCGATTTCGATGAACAAGAGCTTGACATGGAGATGAACCAAGCTCTAACTCCTCACCAACATAAAAGCCAAATAAGAACCAAGAAGTATGATATGCCAAGTATGCAAAGGTTTGAGCTCTCCACAACGATGCGATCAAGTTACTAACTTGAGAGCCCCTCTTGATAGTACGCCTATCTATCCTATAGCCCTATCAAGATCATACCTTTGCCTTGAGCAATCCACTTGAGTTGGATGGTGACTATCTTGATCTCTTCAAGTGTTTCATCTTTCCTTGATTGCGCGTCCAAACACATGCTTGATGAAGACTTCTCCAAATACTCCCCCATGCTCACAATGGGAGAGTCTCGCTTAGCTCCATCTTCTTGTATCCATTGCAAGCACCAAGCATAGGATCTCTTCAAGAAGCTTCTCTTGGTCTTGGTCTTGCACATCTCACCTTGATGACGATCACCACATGACGTCATCCTCCATGAGCTATATGAAATCTTCATTTGATGCAAGCCCATGGGAAGATACCTAACCTTATATAAATATACCACACACACATATATCATGGGTTAGTTCGCAAAGCTATACGGACAAGTGTTTACCATCCCAAGAGATACATGATCGCTCTTGGTACATCTTGTAGCTTTGTGTGTTGATCAACATCTTGATCAACCTTGTATCTTCCAACATTTCTTCACTAATATGATGTCTTGAATTCTTCAAGACATACTTGCAATATGCTCCACTCAACACATAAGCTTCAAGAGTCCAACACATGAACTCCACAATTCCATGGACATGATCTATAATGATATCTCAATGCAAACATTAGTCCATAGAGTTTGTCATTCAATTACCAAAACCACACATGAGGGAAAATGCTCTTTCAATATCGTTGCTAGGAAATTTTTTGTTTTCTGCACACGATCCCCTTCAGTGGTATCAGAGCCGATCTATCGTAGATGTAGCTGTACGCTGTTAGAACCCGTGATTCTTTGCGGGGGCACCGTTCCTGTTATTTGCTACCCTCTAGCGTGCACTTGTGATTCCAACGGCATCGATTTGATGAAGCGGCCCGGACCTACTTTACGCGTACGCTTACGCGAGACTGGTTCCACTACTGACATACGGCGTGTACCGTATTTGTGGCTGGCGGGTGCTTGTTTCTCTCTCTTTAGTTGGCTTTGCATTTTCAATGGAGGGCCCAAAAGGGATGCTTAAACATGCAATTATTGGATCGTTGTTGTGGTCATAAGGTTCGTACGTATGAAGCGGTTTTATTTACGACAGCCCCAAGCCACGTAAAATATGCAAAAGATAAAGTAGAAGCGTCTAACTTTATTTTGCAGGTGCTATGTGATATGGTCAAGATAGTTTTATTAAATTGTTTATAAACTGCGGGCGCCAAGAAGATCATGGCGCAATGGACTATATCACATTGCATTACATTTGATGTTTTGTGTGCATCTTATATTGTGTGATTGTATATATAGTATATATTAGTTACACGGCGGTAGCTATATAAGATGATCCCTTCAAAATACCACTAGTGTTCTCCCTCCAACGCGCACCACCAAGAAAGTTCTATGTTATGAGGCAGGCCGTGATGATCGGGTGTCAGACATCTCGTCGTTCGCATACAGTGGGTGTAAGCCATGTTGCACAAGCGTCAGCGTGGAGGTTTTTGGTGGCGAGCCTAGCATATTCAGAAATATGGCCTCGGAACAGGGAGACCGAAAGGTCGAGCACGAGTCACAAAATTGGTGTGGCGGACATTTGTCTACTCTTGAAGTTGTGCCGCCGGCTCTGATGATGAGGGGTGGTGCAATGGATGGGGGTCGTGTAATCGCTTAAACGACCAGGAGGGATGTTCGTTTGAGTGAGATTTCGGATAGTTATTTTCTAAAATACTAGAACTCAGAATATAATGAACAAAGTTTGTTTTGCAAACCTTTGTAGATATTAACCATTGTGATAGCATCTTTTCAAATTAGGCGCATTCCTGGGATTGAGAAACTTAAAATGTTGGGTCCAAACTTCATAGTTTTATGCTTTAGCTTGAGGATACTCCTTGTTTAAACCATTAGCTCTTTGTGTTACAATACCCGCTAGGAGATAAACCCGGAGATTCCGCTGACAAAAGATAATTTGGATTATCAGATTTTGTGCGGATGATATCATCATACTCCAGTGTATGCTATGATCTCTGCCATAGAGAACCAACGGTGGGTACGAGTTTTTAGATCGCGAACATATGATATGGTCGGTAAACTCAGGGTACCCCAAACGTTGGGTTGATGAAGTTTATTAGTACGTTGACTGATTGTCTTCTCAACCAAGATGGAAGAGTATACACACATTGAGGGAGCATGTGGCGGTCATACTTAATGACATATGTTCATACTTAATGAACATTGAGATATCTCGCCCAGCTCAATCACTGTATGACTGACATCGTTGCCAAGTGCAAATCCTCTGTCATAGACTATGTCATGCAAGGGGAATCGTTCACCTTCATGGTTCTTGATTACGGTGGAAGTATCAAGAAAATGAAACAGATCGCCGGAAGTCATCAATGATGATAGTGTATATATGATATACATGTTATGAATGTTTTAGCTAAGCAATTTCTCGCAGTAGTGACTGAGTTTTGAACTAATCATGTTTTGTGAAAACCAGGTTTACTGATTAAGTAGCTTGAAAGGATGAGGCGACATTGCGTGTTTATAATGGCAGTCAATTTGTTGTGATGGCCATAGACACTCTCCCTCTAGATCTACCATTTGAATAAATTCTTTATGATCGCCTGTTAGTATGATCGTTACAAGTGTGTCTCCTCTAGCGAGACACTTATTCATACATGATAGTGACAAATTTGGTGTCCAATATTTATGAAGTAATGATCATATGCCGATTTGAATTTAGATGGTAGAAGCTCCCACATTCATAATATTAATGCAAAAGGATACAAACTGAATAAAGACACCACATATGTGTGGCACTACCGTTTAGTCATGTCAATGTTATAGTCAATGCATTAGCTCCATACCGGATGGATCTACATGTCCTAAGATTTGATCTTTTGACACTTGCAAAATAACTGTGACACCGTTTTCGGAAAGCGGGCATATAAATTATTGATAGTCATACATAGAGATGTATGTGGTTCAATGAAGTAATTGACGGGTAGTGGAGACCTTTATTTCGTGAACTTCACTGAACGTTTTGAGTATAGCTTGTTGAGAATCGTGCATTTCGGTGTATGTGAATCAATGAAGTACTTTAACGTGTAGTGGAAGTCTTTATTTCATAAACTTCATGAATATTCCGAGTAGATATATGGATATCCACTCCGGGGAATGTTAGTCTGAAATTTTGGTTCGATCAAACAAAGTTCAGAATGAAGTAGGAAATAAACTTAACAAGAAAATCAAATTCCCGCGATACATATCGAGGAATGAAGATTTGAGTTATAATGTTGGCACATCATTGGAAGACTTGTGAGAAGAGTTCCACAAATTACGTCGCATGGAACACCATAGTGTTATGGTGTGTTAGGACGTCGTAATTGCACCCTGTCGGATAGTGTGTGGCAAATGAATCTCTTAACGAATTATTGTGATCATTAGAGTCATATGGTAGAAACGTAAACACTCACGTTAGCAAATAGGGAAACCATTTGAATCCATGGAGACAATACCATACGAGTGATGGCATGGCTTTTAGCCTGGATTGTCGTTTCAGCATTTTAGTGTTTCGATGTGATCGAGCCTAAAATGGATTAATCTTTGTAGTGTACCGTACCTAAAGAGTTAGTCGGGTACATGTCTCACGACATAGGCAAAATCTTTGCCGGGATATACCTTGTGAAAGAAATAGTTTCTTGTCCAAGGGTATAAGTGAGAAAGAAAGTAGAGCAAGACGGAGTTGGTGAACTTCCTCTCCAGACATTAGAGTGGCGCAACCGAAAGTGTTTTCGGTGTCAGGCTCCACAGCTTGAAAAAGCTGATGATTCAAGATCATGATGTTCTGAGCTCATACTAAGAGCGTAGGCATACGAGGTTGTGTTCCACACTGTGTGTTACAACAATCTTGTTATGAAGGTCATATTAATGGAATATGACAGACCTACGAACTACGAAGAAGAGATGGTGGACCTAAGTCCGAGAAATGGCTATGGGTCATTTATGATCCGAAATAAAATCCATATACGATTGCCAGGTAATGACTTGGGAGATCTTCCTGATGGCATCTAGGATGTTAATAGTATATGGAATTTTATGAGAGAGTAGACATTGAGCAGATTCGGTTTGTCGTGAAACAGTTCCGACAGATTCAAAAGTTGACCACATGAGAGTTTGTCTCAAGTAGCGAAGTCTAAATCTATTCTGGGTCGTTTAGCAATCACTATAATTTCGAATGAGAAATTGATAGATGGATAAGGAAACCATGTTTCTTAATAGTGTCATTAAGAAAGAGTTGGTGATCCTGAGGATGCTAAACATGTATGCAAACTTCGGTGGTCCATTCATGGGCTGAAGCAAGCATATCGGAGCTAGAATCTTCACTTTGATAATGTGATCAAAGGATTTTGGAGTTGTCCAAAATAGTTGAAGAAACCTACATTTGCAAAGAAGTGAGTGGGAGCTAAGTAGCTTTCCTTGATCTTATATGCGGAAGGCATATTTGAGTGGGAGCTAGGTGTCATTCGTGATTTTGTATGTAAGGACATATTGAATGACGAAGATCCTCTAGTAGAGTGTAAAGGATTATTTAAGTGATTAAATTTTCTATAAAATGAAGTTAGGAGTATTAGGCATCCGATTTATAATTGTATAGATCAGAAGAGGCTGAATAACATTAGGTCGGAATATTCCCTAAGTCAAGATTCTGAAGTGTTTCAGAATAGGACAAGCGAAGAAAGAGGTTCTTACTTGTTTGACTAGGTAAAATATTAAGTTTATCTTGGCTTTTTCAGTGATAGAAAGTGATGTTCGACATTCTCTATGTACCACACATAGAGTCTATCAGACTGAAAGCTCGACTTGGTGTGACCCGAGTTCTTGGTTGAAGAACATGTTCTAGAGGGATCCTTGTGTGGATCAATGAACATACGTTAAATTTATTCTTCAGTGTCTATGAGAACTGAAGATATGTTTTCTAGTAAAGGGTAAGAGTGGAAAGACAACTTGCCGTAAAGCGGTTACGATGATGCAAGTTATTACACTGACCCATACGACTAGAAATCTCATATAGGAGATGTCCTTTATTTTGAAGATAGACATGGTTAGTTTGCGAAGTCGCATATGAATGCACTGTCGCATAATCTACATAGGTATAGAAATATATCGCGACTTCAGAAGTAGCAAGTGTGATTGGACTGATCAGTTTTCGGTACTTATGTGGTCTCCTTAATAGATCTCTTAGACTTTTAAGCCCCATGATGCGTGAATGTTTGAGTCTCACTCCATCCACTAGGATATATTTCACCGTCATCGTAAGATACGAGATGATGTCAAACTAGATGACATAGAAGTGTTGCAAAGCACATATCAGTCTCAATGTGTGAGATCTATTGAATGTATTCCTCTTCCACGAGGCGAGCAGGCACCAAGATGCTATGGGTGTTGAGCTTTTACTAAGTTGTAAACTAGATTAAGTGTTACTCTAGTGCAAGTGGGAGACTGAAGGGAATATGCCCTAGAGGCACTTAATAAACATAGTTTATTGGCAATATCCCAATTGTTTATTATATGTTTTACACCATGCTATAACTGTATTAAGCGAAAACATTAATACATGTGTGGTAGATAAAACAACCAGGTCCCTAGTAGCCTCTACTAAGACTAGTTTCATTGCGCGATTGATGATCGAGGCTTTCCGATCATAGGTCATGGCGCCAGTCGGCAATGGAAGTCATATCGTTAGGTGTAACGATGTGATGGACATACCCAGTATTTATGGGACATAGTCATTACGCCTTAAGACCGTGAGACCAACTCTTATTGTTATTCCTGGAAGATACTTTGATCGCACCAAACGTCATATCTTATATAGTGTGACAATGATAGGTGATACTTTTGGGTATCGGAAGGGGGTAGTTGAGACGAGGGGTCAACAGTGGGATTTGTCTGTCCGCATAGCCGGATAGATACTCTAGATCCCACTCGGTGAGATTATGTCAAATGAGTTTGCAAACATGTGACTAGGTCACCAGCTGACATAATATCATAGACGAGTAGAAGATAGCAATGTCGGTAACGAGATCATGCTAGGTATGGAGATATCTGAGAATGATGCTCGGACACGCTAAGTATCGCCATGATAAAGGGTTTAAGACTAGACGTCCAGGTTTGATAGATGAAAGTCATTCGTTATATCACAGGGATTAATTCATGGGGTCCAGCCCTACGAGTTAGTCGTTGATCATAGAGGAGTCTTGATCATACCTGTTATTATATCGAACCGCTAGGGTAACACACTTAAGGGGTTTCGACAAGACAACCGGAAAGGAAAGAGATCACCGGGAACGTCCCGGGAATGGTCCGATGGAGATCGGGCAGTGATGAAATAGTTTTCGGAGCTAGAATAAATTATATATATATAATATGTTTAATATTAATTAGTGTAATTAATGATTAAATATGATTTTATATATTTATTTTCGAATTTTTAAATGATGGTTTCCCTAAATGGGCCTTCTGGTGGAAAGAAGGCCCATGAGGGGGGGGGGGGGGGGGGGGAAGTCCCCCCAGGGCTTCGGATTGAGGGAGGGCCGGCCTAGGTGGGACAAATGGGGCCCACCTAGGGCCGGCGCACTGCCCTAGCCGCACCAGGCAATGGGGGATAGTCCCACATTGCCTGGCTGGCAAGGTTGGCTCCCCGTGGGAGCCTATATAAGAAGGGGCACCCCGGCCTTTTAATTCACCAATTAATTTCCTAATTCTCTCTCGATCTCGTGATTCCCTTAACGGAGTCGCACCGAGTAGAGGAGGGGGATCTCTTCCACCATAGCCCGCTGCCGCGCTGCTGGTGTTCCGGTCCAAGTCTTTCGCTGCTCGTCCTAGACTGGAGCTTCGGAGGTCGTCGTCTCCACCATATGTATGTGACGCCCTGCGAGGTGCTGCGCTAGCGGTACTCGGAGGCCTACTTCCTCCACCCGACCTCGGGGTCATCTTCGTCGTCTTCGTCACGCCGAGTTCTCCGCGACCTAGAGGTCGGCTACGTCGTCTTCGTCGTCAACGCTTGTGCGGGAGCGTAATCCGCGCTATTTGGTCTACGAGGGTATGTATTCCGATCTCCGCCGTACTTCTATATCTGCATAGTGTAGATCTTGGCTAGTTTAAGGATATCGTTGCTAGGAATTTTTTTATTTTCTGCACACGATCCCCTTCAAGAAGCATAGCTTCACGTCGCTCCCTCCGGCGCGACTGAGTCCCTCTGATCCAGCAATCTCCAGGAATTAGCCCATGAAAGATCACCGGCGAAGCCTTCCGAAACTCGACACTCCTGCCAGATCAAGGTACCGGCATCGCATAGTTGGAACCCTAGGACCACCACCTTTATTCTCATTGCTCCGAGCCCACAGCCCCCACGCCGCCGGCCGGCTCCCGGCGATCAGGATAAGTGGGTCAACTCCGGCTCAAATCGAGTCATTATTTCCCCCCAGATCGAGCGGCGATCAGGAAGCAACCAACATCGCGTCGCGGCCCTGGAACCTGCGCCCGCCCTGGCCTTGTGCCACCGCCTCCCTGCAGCTCGCCGACAAGCACCGCCCATGGCAGACGCCGCCGCCTAGCAGCCTGGTCTCCGCCATGGCGCCCAACTTCCACCCGTAGACATTGCGCCGGCGTGCGCCCCGCCAGATCCCCGCCTCTCCGCGCGAAGGGGTTTAGGTGGTGGTGCGCTCTCTACTCCCTCCGCCTTTGGCGGAAGGGCACCGCCACCATTGACGGCAACAACAGCGGCCTGCGAGCTCCGAAGGAGAGGGGAGGGGTGGTATCTACATTTCCCTACAAAAATCATTAATATCTACCGTTGAGAAAATACAGTATGGCAATATTTTTATGGTGAAGTTTTGGATATTTATTTGTATTGTAAATGTTAACATATATATGCCTTATATATGTTTAGCACATGACAAAGTATCTGCCTTTCCTTGCCACCTTTTTAAAGAAATAAAGGCACTCCCTCCATTTCCAAATATAAGATGTTTTAGATGTTTCACATGCTGACTAGATGCATATTAAACTGAGGGAACATACACATCAAATCGTACCCAGATACATATGAATACATATAAATATGGAAAAAAGATTAAAATCATGTTACATTTAAAAAGGGAGGGCGTACTCTTCAACCAAACATTAAACTGGTAGAAAAGATGCTATACTCCCACATGATGTACTGTTTGGTCGGCTCTGTACATTTCATTGTCGCCAGGCCACGAAGCAATAGCAACCGAGATCTAAAACAACGCGCAACGATATCCCCTCAAAGTAGCCTAACCCGGCTGCATGCCGGGAGATGAGAGCTTCACGGGACCAGCTGCACCAGTAGCTTCATCACACAACAATCAATGGCCGAAACAGATAGCTGGGAGGAGAAAGGTACGTGTACGTGGGCGCGTCATGTTAGCTGCGCCTGCGATGTGCATATGATCAATCAACTGATCGATCGATGATGTCCAGTCCCCGTCGACGCACACGTGATGATCGATCTGCATTGATCCGCTCGCACATCTCTGTCGATCCGTGCCTACCAGCCGTCGCGCGCCGGGTCTGGTAGCTGGGGAAATCACTGCCTCAGCACCACCATATCGATCTCTCTTAGCAGCGCTAAAGCGACGGAGGTGTAGGTCTGACCAGTGGATATATGATTTGTTTTAAAAATCCAGATATTTGCCGCTTCTATTTCTGTTTATTTCGGATTCGTGTGTGTAACCTCTGAAGTGGGTATGCAACGGAAGCAACTGAGGCGTGCTGCTTCCAGCAGCTAGGTTTAGCTATAGCTGGTGGGGCGAAGGTGTGCATGTGGTGAACAGTACGGTGTAGGTGTATTAGTGCGTGCAATAAGTTGCAGAGTGATTGGAGGATCGCGATCGAGCCTGCATTTCTGATCGATCACACGAATGGCTGCCGATCGAATGGAGATGTGACATTTTCGATTATCAGCCCGGCCGGTCGTCGTTGTCTCGTTGAAGGCTGGCTGGATTTTATAGATAAAGAGAATATATTAATATTACTCCCGGCCTCTGAAGTTACGTCGGGCCGGGAGCGACCGTTATGCAGACAGGATCCGCGTCTGCTGCAATCGTGCCGTGCCGCTGCCGCGCTGCCGCCATTAATAGATTTTGGCGTTCGTCCGGTGGTGGGCGGGGCAGACAGACTGAAGAAATGCGTCTGCTGAGACAGCGGCTAGACGCGCGAGTCGCGACCCATGTCCATCTCGTGGAGTTGCGAATGCGGGACACGCCGCAGAACCTTCTATTGAGATGTCTTTTGATATGAAAGTTTGCACGGATGATCTAGAGGTGGCTTGCAAGAATTTTGCCACGAATCCCATTGCAGCAGCGGATGACCGAGCCTTCTCAACGCAGCTATACCTTCGCAAAAGATCTGATTATCTGTTTAGAAAGGTCGGGCTTTGTATCTGAAGAACCTGCCGCGAAGAAAATGCCAGTTGCTTCAGCCTAAAACAAGCCTAAAACACTGAAGTAGTCCTTTGGGAGGCAGCCTGAATCATGGTGGAGCATCTTCTCCCAACGATCAACCCAGATTACGACGCCGATACCGGTGGTTCGAAGACCCTCTGCACATAGCATATCCCTGCACTTCCAAGAGGCGTCAACGAAGATTACATAACTTGGGATCAATCTATCAGTTGAAATTGTTGATCCTTACGTCAGCGCTATGAGTAACATCGTTTTGCTGCTTCCTCATCTTGCCATGAAGGCTCGTGTACGTCATCAACCTAAACAATTCTTGATTAGCAGCGAGCGCTCTAGCATTGATGATAATTTGATATGATCACTCTCCTTTTTTCCTGTCATTTCCAGGACACCACATGAAGTTAAGAATATTGGATAAGGAAGCGCGAGGGTGATTCATATTCAGTAATAAAACCTGAATGATTTGTGGGAGGGAAGTGCAGTTTTGAATTATGAGGTCTGTCCGAATGAACCAAAGTTCTAAAAACCAGGCTGCTTTGACGAACATACAGACAAAAAATAGATGCACCTCATCTTCCTCCAAACCACACCTGTAACAAGTTTTACTAATGCGTTTAGAGGAACGCCCAGCTCTGGGACCTGTGGGCGCTAAGAATTTTAAGATGGAAAAGAGGTTCTACAATGTTCAGTTACAGTACAACACTGTCCGCCAGAAACTACTGGGCCTAAAGGCCAGAGAAGGCGCAGGCAGCACAATCGCCAATACGTGCTAGCAGCCGCCACGAATTTAGCGTTGCAGGTAGCCACGTACGACACAGATCCGAACAGAGCGACATATACATGCTGATAAATTTTTACATCAGGGGTACCGAGAACTCACGAGTACTGTACTCGACTAAGCAAGATGCGACAACATACCAAAAACTAAACTAAGATGCTAGCTAGTTCGACAGACAAAGAAAACGTGAACGCTAACTCGATTGGGCCTCGGCTGTGGCAGTACGCGCGCCCTGCTTGTTCAGCCTCGCCGCCGCCGCCACGGACGCGGCCACCCCGCCGGGCCTCGCCGTCGCGTCCTCTTTGTTCCGGGACTCAGCGAACGCCACCCTCGCCGCGTCGGCGGTCTCCACCTCCTTGTCCGCAAAAAGCTTCGCCGTCGCATCCTGCACGCCGTTCCCACCAGCTCGACCGATCAGTACATGCATAACGATGATCTAAAAACACGTGCATGAACAACAATATTCACCTACTAAATTTCAAAAAAAAAAAAAACAATATTCATCTACGCACGTACGTACCGAGAGGACGTCGCCGAGCGTGGCCTTGTCCTCGCCGCGCGCGGCCCAGGCGTTGGAGTCCGCGGCCAGTCCGGTGGCCCGCACCTCGGCCGCCTGGATGGCCGCGTCGCTGCGCTCCACCGGCCTGGTCCCCGCCACGTACCCCGCCACCTCCAGCGCTTCGCCGATCGTTATCTTCGTCTCAACCCCGCCACCGTCAGCGGCAGCGTCGTCCGGCTCGAGGTACTCGCCCACGGCCTGCCCGGCGACGAACTCGGTGACGATGCGCCCGCCGGGGACGCGCGTCTCGGCCACGGAGACGCCCTGCTCGGTGGTGGCGTCCGTGGCCTGGTCGTGCGCCACGACGCCCATGCGCTCGTTCCGCATCGACGCGGACTGCATGGTGGCCGCCGGCCCGCCCTTGAGCGTCTCCCCGAACACCATGGTCTCGGCCGACTGCATCGTCGCCGCGTCCTGCGGTGCCACGGGCATCCTCGCGAGGCCGCCTCTCACCGCCGGGAACACGTCGCCATAGCGGATCGCGCCCTCCTCCTGGCCATGCGACGCCGGCCTCCTCGGCTGCCCCTGGCTCATCTTCGCGGGAAACCGTCGGGCGGTGGTCTGGGCCTCGGTGTAAGGTGGCGGCTAGGCGAGTGCAGCTGAATCTTGCGATCGACATGGTGCGTGCAGCATATCTCTTGTGCTTATATATGAGGCGCCCTGCTTGCTCGTGGAATGACATGTGTCTTTGAATGGTGGAGACGTGGAAGCTAGGGAAGGAGCGCGTGGTGCCTGCATGGCAGGTGGCACGCCCGGAAGCGGCGGCGTTATTCATCAGCAGCCGGCGACGACATCGTGCTCCGGGCATGTAGGGCGGTGTGTTTTGTTCGTTCTCCACCGCGCAGATGCACCGATGTGGTCACATAAGAGATCTACCCCTCCGTGAGTCCATGTTGTGCGCCGACGTCAGGCGTGCGAATGGCGTGACGGACGGCAGAGATGCGTGCACGGTTGTCCCCGGTCGTCCAACACTGTTCACAGCTGATTATGGCCAATCGTAGGGCGCCACATCGCTCGGTCACCCATGCCTACACGCCTAGCCACCTGCCTTTTCTCCTTCTTCCCCTCTCACTCTTCCGACAAATCAATCATCCGGCGACCGGTGATCCGCGTAACGACCGTTGGTGTGGTTTATGGGTGAAAACGATATGGATTACTTCCGACCGACCGATCGGAGTCCAATCTCTACTATATAATATCTCTTGGGGATTTCGGTCGTACGTCATTTTTTCTGACGATTTTGCCCTTCCACAAATCACATATTTACCCACCATGCCACCGGTAAGTGAAATAAAATGTTTCGTTTTTTCTTTTCCTTCCTTTTCTTTTTTTTCCTTCCTTCTCTTTCTCTTCTTCCTCACGAGCCGCACGGGAGAAAGAAAAACTCCATCTTCCTCCCGCACGGGAGCCCGCACCCAGCCGCCCGAGCGCCTCCTCCGGCCTCCACGCGCCTCCCTAGCGCAGGCCGCGCGCCGCCGCTGCGCCCGCTCCCCTCCGGCCGCGCGCCCCGTGCGTCCCGCGCGCCGCAGCGCCACCGCCTCGCCCTCGCCGCGCCGTCCGGAGCCCCGCCGCCCGGGGGAGGCCGCGCGGCCTCCACGCGCCTCCCTAGCGCAGGCCGCGCGCGGGCCGCGCGCCGCCGCTGCGCCCGCTCCCCTCCGGCTGCGCCTCCCGGCTCCGGCCGCGCGCCCCGTGCGTCCCGCGCGCCGCAGCACCACCGCCTCGCCCTCGCCGCGCCGTCCGGAGCCCCGCCGCCCGGGAAAGGCGCGACGCGCGGCCGCCCGAGCGCCTCCTCCGGCCTCCACGCGCCTCCCTAGCGCAGGCCGCGCGCGCCTCCGGACGCCGGCCGCGCGTCGCCGCTGCGCCCGCGTTGGCCGCGCCCTGTGCGCCCCCGCGCCGCCAGCCCCTGCTCCATCAACCTCACTTCAAGGGGAACCTACGGTCCTGGGCGGCGCGGGGTAGCGCTGGGTGTGGAGGAATCTGGGAAGCGTCTATCAACGAGTCCGCGGTGGCGGCGTGCGGTGCTAGGCGTGGGACAGGCAGATCGAACGAGGAACAGGGAGAAGAGGTGTTGAAAGGCAGAGGAGGACCGGGTTCGGATATACTGCTACCCTGCACGCCGCCCTTGGCTCTCGACCTCCGACGCCGGCGAAAACCCCCTGCACGTCCTCCCCATCCTGGCCTTCTTCACGGGGTACAACCACGTCCCCGTTCGACCGCTGCCCCTGCAACACTGGAAGGGCAAGGACGCCGACATGCAGGTGAGCGAGTACCTGCCTCGGGGCGTGTCTTTCATCGACATGATGATCTTCTCTACGCTGGCTGATGGTGATTTGTAAGATGGATCACACCGAGGTCAGTGCTACCTCTTCTAGCTATATGTGTAAGCATTTTTTTCCTTCTAATTATCCTTTGCGTTCTTGTAATCTCTTTGTCCTTCATTGAATATCATACCAGTAGGAATTTAAGTATTGGACCCTTCATGGATATGAAGGTCACTGTGTGTCAAACATTGTTACTCCTTTAATCGTCTGGGAGAAGAACGAATAATGCTAAAACTTTTAGTCTAGAGTTGCTCTTAGACACCCTCGTCGGATGTTAGCAAGTCTTACTAACCACTACATAACACAAGTACCCTCTTATGCAGTTAAAAAGAAAAGCTACACGTGAAGAAAAATGCTTCTGAATTTCTGAGTCAATTGACTGTATGATTATCACCCCTGAAGTCAATCCTCTACTCATTTCAGTCTCTGGAAAAAATGTAAAAACTTTGAAATGAGAGGATAAGAACAACAAAGTCAGGTCTCAGTCTCACACCTACGGTAAATGTTGGTAAGTGAAAACATCTTGAGAGCTACTTCGCTGTAGGCCAAACACTTATTTTTCATATGTATTCTGATAAAAAAAAAGGTATGTCTTTGCATGTACAGTCTCACGTCCCAATCCGCCAACTCCTGATGGTACTTGTAGCTATGAAAGTCCAAAAGTTACTCTCATTATATATGGTTATGATATTGTCTTAGTATGAGCTGGATTCAGATTATGAGGATATTTTCTTTGTTCTAACGCAGAATAATCAAGTGCGGATATATGGATTCAGATTTATTTGCCTCATCTACAGAACATGCAAAATTCTTATGTTAGTTCCTAGGTTGTTCAGAATCTAATTGAGGTCATGATTCACAATGTTATAAATGTTATTCCAGCCAATGAAGGTTATGAACTTGCCATATTTCGTTCCTCCACATTGGCTGAAACTATACTGTTGATAAACTGACCAATTTATATTTTTATGAAAAGGAGGAGCACACCAAGGTGCCCAAAACTTCCGTTAGATCTCTGACACCGACACAAGCAATGAGACTGCCCGTGTTGCTACATTTGATCATGTGGTGGTGTGTGAGGAAATGTCTTGCAGTTTGTGTTTTTCTTGTGCAAGCAGCCAGATTTGGTTTTTGGTTTACTTTTCAGCCATCAAAAAAACAGTGATGGACTAGATAGAAGCTGATGCTTCCATGTTCTCTTATTTTACTTATTACTACGTGTCGTTAGATTCTTTTGCAAAAAAAATTATCACTGCATGACATTGTCCACAGTGGTCACTGTATGAGGGAACTTATATAATTATTAATCTTGAATAAGTTGGCCCATTTGTCTGCTTAATTATGCTTTATTTCCTCTATTACCGATTGCGTGAATGTGGTACTTAAATTCTCCAGTTCTTTAGGGAAACTCCCTGGAGGGTGTAGCTGCGGTGCACCAGGTTATAAATTTTCAAGTCCCTTTCTTGTTTAAGGCTGGTTATGAATCTACATATGGATGTGATTTAGGCTATATATACTTCGCTTTCCCTCAATCCTAGACAGATTTGGATTATTAGTTGTTTCGTCAGCTAAGGATCCTATGTACTCGAGAGGGAGGTTGGTTA
This sequence comes from Poa annua, assembly GCA_026929855.1. Taxonomy (NCBI): domain Eukaryota; kingdom Viridiplantae; phylum Streptophyta; class Magnoliopsida; order Poales; family Poaceae; genus Poa; species Poa annua. The sequence continues at coordinate 258,185,957 of CM049427.1, read as the reverse complement.
TGGAGCTTTGGGTCATGTATTTTTTGGGTGGTCTGGTGTGTACGAATTACTAACAGCCCCCCTTCTTACCTTATATCTCCCGTGGCTGGGCCTAAAATCTGGGACTAAGAAACAGAAGTATGAAAGAATTAACGAACAGAAGATCGTCACTTCAATTGAGGTGAATTCTTGTCCCCTGCAAATTCAGTCAAGCCTTAACCTGTTCGTATTTGTTCTTTTTTAGTTTCAGTCTCTATCATCGATAATCTTCTAACTTTCATTACTTCTTCAATTACTGTGCTCACTGTGTTTTCAGTATGCACTTCAATACCTGAAGAGATTGTTCAAATACCTTTTTATTCGAGAGGGTTGATAAAATTTTGAGCAGCATCTTTTCTAAAACTACTCTTGGGTCACTTCTGGTGTGATTTTTTTCTATGTGTAGTATTCCAGTTTGATTATGGATTTTGCTAGGGATTCTCTTTCAGTTTTGTTCCGAGTCATGGTGCTCAAATACATTCACGTTTAGTAAGATGACTGTGACATGCTCTTTCTTACATGATAAATAACAACTTGTCATGTTGGAATTGGCATATAATTGTATAATGGGCTGAAACAGCATAGACATAATTTGTAGTAAAAGAAATGAAAAAAAAAGCTCGATTGTTTTTTGCGGCTCAATAGGTCGTGTTGTGAGGCCATGGTGGTAATGTCGAAGAGATGCATAGAAGAAAGAGAGGGGAGGCATATATTGGAAAGTTCACATTGCAACATATCGAAGAGACATCTGTACTTTCTATGCATATGAGCTATTATTATAGCTTTTGTCAAATACATTTTAAGCAAAGAAGATGAAGGGGATCGTGGGCAGAAAACAATAATTTTCCTATCAACGATATCCTCAAACTAGCCAAGATCTATTCTATGCAGATATAGTAGTACGAACGGAGATCGGAATACATACCCTTGTAGACCGAAAGCGGGGATTACGTTCCCGCACAAACGTTGTCGATGAAGAACGACGTAGCCGACCTCAAGGTCGTGGAGAGGAAGCAGGCCTCCGAGTACCGCTAGCGCAGCACCTCGCAGGGAGTCGCACACGTACGGTGGAGACGACGCCTCCGAAGCTCCAGTCCAGGACGAGCAGCGGAAGACTTGGACCGGAACACCAGCAGCGCGGCAGCGGGCTATGGTGGAGGAGATCCCCGACTCCTCTTGCTCAGCGCGGCTCCAACTTGGGAACCACGAGATCGAGAGAGAAATCAGGAATTAATTGGTGAATTAAAAGGCTGGGGGTGCCCTTTCTTATATAGGCTCCCAAGGGGAGCCAACCTTGCCAGCCAGGCAATGTGGGACTATCCCCACATAGCCTGGTTTGGCCAAGGGGGTGCGCCGGCCCCGTGGTGGGCCCCTTGTGGCCCACCTAGGCCGGCCCCTAGGCTCCCACCGAATTCCCCAAGGGGGTTTCCCCCCTCTTGGGCCTTCTTTCGTCCGGAAGGCCCATTTAGGGAAATCTGCCTTAATAAATTCGAAAATAAATATATAAAATCATATTTGCATATTAATAACACTAATTAATATCAAACATAATATATAAAATATTTCCTAGCCCCGAAAACTCTTTCGGCGCTGCCCGATCTCCATCGGACCTCTCTCGGGACTGTCCCGGTGATCTCCTTCCTTTCCGGTTGTCTTGTCGAAACCCCTTAAGTGTGTTACCCTAGCGGTTCGATATAATATCAGGTATGATCAAGACTCCTCAATGATCAACGACTAACTCGTAGGCCTGGACCCCCTGAATTAATCCCTGAGATATAATGAATGACTTTCATCTATCAAACCTGAACGTGAAGTCTTAGACCTTTTGGCATAGCGATACTTAGCACGTCCGAGTGTCGTTCCATAGATATCTCCATACCTAATCCCGACCTCGTTACCGACGACGCTATCTTCTACTCGTTCATGATCTCATGTCTCCGTGACCTAGTCACATGCTTGCAAGCTCATTAGACAAGATCTCACCGAGTGGGCCCGAGAGTATCTATCCTGCTACGCGGACTGGCAAATCCCGCTCTTGACCCCTCGTCTCAATACTCCTTTCCAATACCCAAAAGTATCACCGTTATTGTCATACTAAATAAGATACGACGTTTGGTGCAATCAAAGTATCTTCGGGGAATATCGATAAGAGTTGATCTCACGGTCAAAGGTGTAATGACTATGTTCTCCAAAACTGGGTATGTCCATCACATCACTCTCCAGCGATGTGACTCTCATTGCCGACCGGCGCCATGCCCCATGACCGGGAAACCTCGATCATCAATCGCGCAACGAAACTAGTCTTAGTAGAGGCTACTAGGGACCTGGTTGTTTGCGTATCACACCCGCATTAATGTTTCCGCTTAATACGGTTCCAGCATGACACAAAAACCTATTATGAACAAACGAGATATGATAAAGAATACACTCTATTAATTGCCTCTAGGGCATATCTCCTTCAGAAGAATCTTATTTTTAAATGTATTCTTTTATAATTTTCTTGATACAAGGTAAATGCTCTTTAATTTTTTTCGGACAGTCACATGAAGTTTTGAGCAACGGCGATCTCCTCTTGGTGATATCCCTAATTTTAGCGAAAGGTTCTAGCAGCATATTATTGTGTCTGAATGACTAAAGTTTCTTATTGTAAACTGCTTTTGTTAACTAAGAAGAAAAAGACATGACAAAAATATAGTATGTTGTTAGGAGCCGCTCAAACAGATATGACTATCTTCACCTTTTTAAAATGATGCTCTTACAATTTAGGGATTGTTGGACACTGTACCACATGAAAAAAAGGTCTTCTCAGCAGTTCATGCATACTATTTGCACTGATAAAGTAATCACATAGCATTTTGTGAGAATTGATGTTAACAGAACTTTAATGATATGTTTTAAAAAGAGTCGTAGGATGATTTTTTTTAAGATGATCGATAAATTTATATACCCGATTTTTTTAAAGATGATCGATAAATTGATATATCCGTAGCAACGCACGGGCACTCAACTAGTAGAGGTAAATACCGATTCAATCAGATAGTTGACGGATGCGATTACAGATACATATAGTATTTCACGAATAAAGAAAGGAAAGTGATTTTACTAATATATGTCCGCATCGAATGGAAAATTTCCATTCTAGGTTTGTTTTCACCATTGGGCCGTTCTCCCTTTCGGAGCCGCAAGCCTCCACCCTTACCTAGCAAGGAGGGTGAAATTTCACAAAAATAACCCTTTGGATAAAGTTCAGCAAAAAATAACCTCTTTTCAAAACTATTTTGAAATCTAACCCTTTTTGGTAGCGCCCAACGATGCGGCGCTACCCTCTGTGTGGTAACGCCACAGCCTCCGTCGCTACCCTCGTGCCAACGTGGCAACAAGACCTTTGGCGCTACCCTTCGGAGGGTAGCGCCATGCCCCTCGGCGCTACCCTTAAGAGGGTAGCTCCAAGCCCCATGGCGCTACCCTCCGAGCACGTCGAAAACGGCTAAGTCTGGGAGGGTAGCGCCATGGGGCTTGGAGCTACCCTCTTAAGGGTAGCTCCAAGCCCCATGGCGCTACCCTCCCAGACTTAGCCATTCCCACACGGGGCCCGCGTTGCCACGCTGCACGAGGGTAGCGACGGAGGCTGTGGCGCTACCACACAGAGGGTAGCGCCGGGCGCTACCAAAAAGGGTTAGATTTCAAAATAGTTTTGAAAATGGGTTATTTTTTGCTAAACTTTACCCAAAGGGTTATTTTTGTGAAATTTCACGCAAGGAGGAGAAACACCTGAATCAGTACTAGTTGGTACCAGTGTACACGTTGAAACTCTGTCCCGTACCACTCTGTAAACTCTAGAAACTAGATGGCCGAGAGACCTCGTATAACTTGGCGAGATCGCCTATGTACTAGCTTTTGTAGCCACTTTATGAACAAAGTCTACGAGAGCTTCATCTAAATTGTCTACGACTCAAACATGTTGACCTGCACCACCTACCGAACAAATAAACTTGTTTATGTTTTCCGGAAGTGAGATTGCCAGGATCGTAAATCACTATCCTATAAAGACATATCTATTTTTTCCTCACAATATATAGTTTAGTGCAAGGTGCCATTTTTTATTTGTGCAATATCCAACGGTGTCATTAGTTGTCGAGGTATTTTTTTTCATAATCTGCATGTGAAAAAACATATGATCTATAATTAAAATCCAGGCAAATTTAGCTCAGAATCATCATTTATATACAAGATCACCATTAGTTTCTGGATATTGAAATCATATTTCTACCAAGAAAACTTAATGCGTGTCATGCAATTATCTTGACATATGAAGTAAAATGTTTTATACTGGAGAAATGGTAACATGCCGTGGAGAATTTATTTGTTTAAAATATTTTATTTCACTACCCAACCTCACATTACAAGCAGGAGATTGAATACACTAATGACGTGTGCCGGAATAAATGATTTTAAGTTATAATGATGTAGTGTGACTTTATATCACGTTGCCAACATCGACAAGAGTGACAACAACTTTTTCGCGGCGTATAAGGGTGGAACCATTAGTTTGAACCAACCATCACAAAAATCTTGAACATTTATTGTCAACCTTGCATGTAAATGAACACTATCAAATAGATATGCACTATCAAATAGATATGCATGGGCGAAACATAAAGCATTTATTTGCAAATTACCACATCATTAATAGTAATATTTTTCAATCTCTATATTTAATTCAAGATTTGGATGCTTAGCTAAAACATATTCAGAGTAAAATACTATAAATAGATAATAAATACTTCCTAGATGAAAAGTATCCATCACACAATACTTCTATAAATACATATCCAGATAACTCAAACCCGATTCAAAGTGTTACCATGGCTTGGAAGATCACTATCGTTCTCACCATCACATGTATCATTATGTTGGCGCCTCTCATGTCTTGTGGTAAGGAGAAGGGATGCGTTACTAACTTGAATATATGAAGTTTTCATATGTTGTTCTTATTTTACTGTATGATTGGAATTCTATACTTATTTGATTGTGTTTAAATATTTTTATAGACACACTTCAAAAGAAGTGCAAGCATTACCGACTGGGATTCAAATGCAGTGACGATGATTACTGTGACAGGTGGTGCTTTTACAGCACCTATACTGGTGGCGGGTACTGCGAAGCCGGTGGTTGCGTGTGTCTGCTTTGTGGACTTGGAGTATAATACTGCTAGTTTGTAGCGGTGGCTATTTGGTTGAATGAATACAATACATGTATCCGCTAGTATATTGATGTGGGCTTTCATATAAACAACCATGTGGGTTAAAACTCAGAAGTCAAAACAAGAAAAAATAATCAAACCAGCTGTTGTCAAGAAAAAAATTGTCAGTCTCATAGTGGAAGTAACATATACAAGTATTATGATACTAATCTATATTAATACCTACATAATGAATTATCATGTAAGGTTGTATTTATTAGTTGGTAGACTTACTTTGCGTCGAAATGTGTAACCCGTCGAGGGGATAGATATCACCATGTATAATTGCGCTCGCCTGACGACCACATGTGTGTCGTGGCCGTTTTGCAATCTTGCCCGTACAAATTTGTTTATTAACCCGTTGTAAAAGGCCGGAATAAGCACCCCCGGTAATAGCAGAGTTGGCGAAATCCCTTTTCTGCCCGTCCCCAGCTGGAAAATCAAGGTATGTTTTCACCACTGCGGTCGTTCTCCCCCTGAAGGAACCGTAAGCCTCCACCCTTACCTAGCAAGGAGAATTACCTGATCAGTGTGCGCAGAGCTGACTTTATCTACTCAATTCTTCATCTTTCTTTGGAGCTGCTTTCAATTAGATTAATTTGGCTTCTGGCTGATGCATCCGTCATCCTGTTAGTTGTCAAATTTGTTCTTAACTATTTCGCCTTTGAAGAGATGAAGCCCAAGTACAAATCAAATTTTCTGATATTAGTTACATGGTTTTTTCGAAAAGGGGCGAGCCCAGACTCTGCATCAAAATGATGCATATGGCTACTTTACTAATTTATTGATGTCTAGACTGTTATAAAAAGTAATTAAACATGTTCTCACAAGGCACAATGTAAACACCACTAGATATTTTCTGGTGAATCTTCCTTCCAACCTACCCTTTAGCAACAACGCGGACATCGAGGTTGATGTCGAGTTCATCGGATACCAGTTTGCTCTGAGCTGCTTGGACACATGTAGTTCAATTGTATATTTTCTTGTTTCTATGCCCAGTTGTTCATTGAAAGCTAGTTCTGATTTTGTTTCCTACAAGCACTGGATGGCAGCTGAGCTCGTTCTGGCAGTCACGATACATGCAAGCATTTGAGGTCGCTTGGATTCCAGGACATGATGTGGGAATTGATGTACATAGGTGATTTCAAAGACTAATTCACTACGGGAAACACAGCTCAACCCGACGGCCATTTCAACGTCGACGGGGGCCATCGGCGTCACAACGTGAAACCGACGAAACGAAAAAACCGTCGGGGTCGTTTTGCCGTCGGGGTCCTAGTTGTAAGGCCGACGGCCACCGTCGGGCTCACAGTACCGTCGGCGTTTATCTAATCACATTGTAAGCCCGACGGCATTGCCGTCGGGCTCACTATACAGTTTTTCAGTTTTTTTCAACAAATTAGATTATATTAAAAAAAATATGAAAAAATACTAAAAAAAAGGAAACCCTTTAGCATGAAGTCTTTTGACGTGTACTAGTTTTTACAAAAATGATAAACTTGAGTTTTGGCAACTTTTTAAAATAAAACTTTACAAAAAATATCAATCATATACAAATATGCAATAGTTTTAATACATATGTGTGACCATTATCATGTCATAGTTTGTGATAAAGTGCTCATAATCAGCACATATGTGTGCCATGGTATTTAAAACAACGTCGCCGAAGCGATTTTCAAAATTCTTTTTAGAAATATCATTTTCCATTTTTTAAGTGTGAAAAATGACTTTTTTTGTGAAGCAAGTACATAATATATGGTCCAAAATGACACCCACTTAATTTTCACAAAGAGTAGAACATATTTTATGGATAATATCTGAATATAAGGATTTTCCTTACTTTCTATCTAAATTCGCCTCTTTAATTGACTTTATGTCAATTTTCCGGAAGTAATTCAAATTTGAACTACAACTGTGTGATAGTTTGCTCTGAAGTTCTTACAAAAATAATTTTAAGGTACACAAGTAGTGGTTACAACATAAAACCGTCAATAGTTTTGAAAAATTCGACCACTTTTGATGAATAGCCATGCTCTCCATTTTGACCGTTTTTTGAAAGAAATGAAAAAATATGAAAAAGTATTCAAAAAAAGAAACCCTTTGGCATGGAGTACTTTTACGTGTACCAGTTAATAGGAAAAATGATAAACTTGATTTTTGACAAACTTTTCAAAACGAAACTTCACAAAAATGTCAAACATCTATAAACATGCATAGGTTTCAAGACAAATGACCAATGTGAAAGTGCATGGTTGCCCCCATGCGTGGTTTTGGTAATTAATGACAATCCTTATGGACTAATGTTTGCTTTGAGATATACTTGTAGATCTTGTCCATAGGAAAAGATTGGAGTTCATGTGTTGGACTCTAGTAGATTACATGATGATCAATGCTCTACTCAAGGGTTTATATGAAGAATGGTCATGTGAAGAGTTGAGCTCATTGCAAGTATGGCTTGGAATAGAAGATTGAGTGAACAATCATGTTTACCACCAAGCCATCATACATATCAAGAGAAGAAGATGAAGTGCAAGCTCAATATGATGCATCTCGAAGATATCTTTTGATTGAAGGTTGCAAAGGAGTCATGAAGACGATGCTTAGCGAGGCCCTCCCATAATGGAGTATGGGGGAGCATTTGGAGAAGTCTTCATCAAGCATGTGCTAGCAAGCACAATCAAGAAAGGTGTTTCAACTTGAGAGAGTCAAGATCGTCATCATCGAGCTCAAGTGGAATGCGCAAGGCAAAGGTATGATCTTGATAGGTTTTCTATTTTACCGGTCTCATGGTGTTAGTGGGAGACCGGGTTTTAGGATAGACGGCGTACTATCAAGAGGGGCTCTCAAGTGAGTAACTTGATCGCATCGTTGTGGAGAGCTCAAACCTTTGCATACTTGGCATATCATATTTCTTGGTTCTTATTTGGCTTTTATGGTGGTGAGGAATTAGAGCTTGGTTCATCTCCATGTCAAGCTCTAGTTCATCGAAAACGGTTTTACCTTGGAAAACTAGTTGCGTTTTCGGTGGCGGAAATATTGCCGGTTCAACCGTGAGGAAAGTCCCACACCTTGCCATGTGTGGTGATTTTACTCTATTTATGGGATGCAATATTTTCACTTTTTGTAGCCTTCTCCTTGTCAGTACCTTTCCAACGGAGTTGGTCTCACCTCATTCGGAGTTCATTTGCAAAAGTTATAGCTGTGTTTTTGGTGTTCGGACAGGCCCGGTAGTACCGGAGAGTTTTGTTCCGGTAGTACCGCAGTAAGCCGGTAGTACCGGGCTCTCTGCGGTAGTACCGGGCTCTCTGCGGTACTACTCTCTGAAGTTGGTTTTTCGGGCGTTTTGGCACGGATGGCCCCGGTAGTACCGGGGTTGGAGCCCAGCACTTGGGCCCGGTAGTACCGGGGTATTTTTCCCCGGTAGTACCGCGCGCTCGGTTTTCTGCGTTGACGAAGATACCGCAGGGCCGGTACTACCGGGCTTTAGGCCGGTACTACCGCACTTGCGGAACAAGAGCTGCTGCAACGGCTGGATTTTTGGGATGAGCTATTTAAGGGGCCTTCTTCCCCATTGGTTTGCTAAGCTCTTGAGCACGTTTTTCTCCTCCATTGTTGACCTTCTTGAGCTTGCCTATCTCTCAATCCCTCCATTGAATCTTCCATATTCTTGAGGGAAAAGTGAGAGGAGATCTAGATCTACAATCCCACCAATCCATATCTCCTCTAAGTGAGGGGAACCTAGTGGATCTAGATCTTGGAGTTCCTTTGTGGTTCTTCTCCTTTGCTCTTCCTCTCCTCTCCCCCCATAAGCATTAGTTGCTTTTGGTGGGATTTGAGAGTGAAGGATTTGACTCCTTTGTGGATTCTTTGCTCTTCCTCTCCTCTCCCCCCATAAGCATTAGTTGCTTTTGGTGGGATTTGAGAGTGAAGGATTTTGAGCACTTGTGCTCTTGCCTTTTGCATTTGGTGCATCGGTGTGCTCTCCACGAGGATTCGTGGAAGTTGAAAGTTTGTGAGCTTGTTACTCTTGGGTCCTTGGACCCTAGACGCCTTTGTGGTGGTTGGACCCTTGTGTGGTCACTTGAAGCCGTTCGGGAGCCCCCAATCCCATTGTGGGTTGTGCCCCGGATTGTTGTTGGAGGCCGTTCGGGAGCCCCCAATCCCATTGTGGGTTGTGCCCCGGATTGTTGTTGAAAGGCTCCGGATTCCGCCTCGAAGGAATTCCGATAGTGGAAGGTGAACCAAGCCTTTGTGGTGCGGTTCATCGGAGAAGAAGGTGAAACCTTTGTGGTTGTTGAACCGTTGTGTCGGTTCACACCTCTCCAACGAGACGTACTCCCTTAACAAGGAGGAACTCGGAAATACATCCTCGTCTCCGCGTGCTTCGGTTATTTCTATACCCGAGCTTTTACTTATGCACTTTACATTGTGATAGCCTTCGTGCTTGAAGTATTCTATATTGCTATCACCTTGTTGTTTGTCTTGCTTAGCATAAGTTGTTGGTGCACATAGGTGAGCCTAGTTTATTTAGGTTGTCGGCTTGTTAATTTAAACATCTAGTTTTATTCCGCAATTATCAAGCCTAAACCGGAAAAGTTTTAAACCGCCTATTCACCCCCCCCTCTAGGCGACATCATTGTCCTTTCAATTGGTATCAGAGCCTGGGCTCTCTTGTTGGGCTTTACCGCCTAGAGAGTAAAAGATGTCGTTTAGAGAATTAGTGCACGATCCCACTTTCATATTCGATGGCACAAATTATGATGTTTGGAAAATTCGCATGCTTAATCTTTTTAGGGCCATGGGTCCAAATTATATGAAGAGGATTGTAGATGTGAGTTTATCTCCTCCAAAGGATTCCCAAGAGTTATCTTTAGAGGATGAGATAAACTCTCATCTCGAGACTCAAGTTACTAATGGTCTTATATGTGCTTTGACCGATGTAGTTCTTGCTTCAATCATGCCTTTTCGAAATGCACATGAGCTTTGGACCAAGCTTCAAGATATATATGAAGTGTCCAAAATTATTGAGGATGATTGTTCTCCCTCCACCTCCGGCCGTGATGAGTTCACAACTTCTTCCACTTCACCAACATGTGATTCGTCACAAGGTAATGATATGGTGAGTGGTGATAGAAATTGCATTGGTGATGGTGAACTTACTATTGATTATACTTCTTCTCTATCACATTGTAATGTTCTATCTTTGGACTTAAACTCTTCTAGCACTCCAAATGTCATACATGCTAGAGTTGATTGTCCTTGCATATCAAGTAATAGTTGTTTAACTAAATATGATGATGATATGCTTCATATGTCTTGTTGCCATGAAAACAATACTTCCATATCCTCTATTTCTTGCATGACTAACAATGTAGAGGAATCCCAACATTTGTTGGAACAAGACATGGTCCTCAATGGTGCTTCAAGTTTTTCTTCATCTCCCTCAACCATTAATCATGTTTGCCTTATGGCTAAGGATTCCGAGATATCTCCCACCTCGAATCCAAATTGTGATGATGTGGATGAGGATTCTCATGAAGAAGGTTTTGACTTTGAATCCTTAACCAAGATGGGTGAGATGGTACTTGGTGCTCTCCCCAAAGGTAGTAAAGCTATCCCTCCTCTATGTGAAATCATTGCTTATATTATTAAGAGTAGGGAATTCATTGAGGATTTGGAAAGTCAATTTGATGAGAAGTGTCAAATTGAGAGAGATGACTCTATCACCATAGCTTACTTGAACGCTTCTCTTGAAAAGGAAGAAGAGCTTAGGTCTTCTCTTGAAGAGAAACTTGAATCCCTTGATGAGTCTAATGATCTTATTATTGCTAAAATCATTAAGGAAAGAGATCATGCTATTGCTAAATATAAAGTGTTTAAAAAGGAAAAAGTTGAATTTGGTGTTGGCAATGCTAGACTAAGTGAGGACCTAGAGAAACTTGACAAAGCTCACAAGGCTTTAGAAAGTGAACACTCTCTCCTCATCAAGTCTCATGATCAACTCCAAACTCAACTATCTAATAATGATAAGCTTGCAAAATTGTGTTCTTCCATTTCTAATGATAATGATGCTTGTGCTACTAACTCCACTTCTTGTGAAGCATATATTTTGAAGGAGAATGTTGAGCTAAGGGCTCAACTTGAATTGCTAACTATCAAGTATGAGAAATTGGAAGAAAGTCATGAAAAGCTCTCTAGCTCTAATGAGGATCTTCTAGCATCCCATGCTAGGCTAAAGTTAGCTCATGAGGCTATCTCTACAAAGGTAACATCTTGTGAGCCTCATGTGGACAATGGCACAACTTCTACTCTTAATGCTATATTGCCATGTGCTAGTCCTAGTGATTCATCCACTCGCAATGTTGCTACATCTTGTGATGAATTACTTTCCATGCCTTGTTGCTCTAACAATGAAGCATCTATTTCCTCTAGTGTTTGTGTTGATACTAACCATGTAGAGGAATTAAATGAGCTCAAGGCCCAAGTCACTTCTTTGAAGAAAGACTTGGAAAAGCGTCATTTTGGGGATTCTACACTTGACAATATGTTGAGTGTTCAAAGACGCCCAAATGACAAGAGTGGACTTGGATTCAACTCCAATATCAAGAACAAGTCCAAGGTTAACAAGATGAACAAGGGCCAAGAACAAGTCAAGGATTCGGCCAAGATTGTTTGCTTCAAGTGCAAAGTTGAAGGGCACCATGTTAGATCTTGCCCTTTGAAGAAGAAGGCTCTTAGTGATAAGCAACAAGGGAAGAAACCTCAAGTTCAAACTCAAGCTCCTCAAATTGAAGAACGGTCTCTTCCCAAGAAGAATCAAGCTACCCCTCCTCAAGTCAAGACTCCAACTAAGAAGAGAGGAGGAAGTAGATGTTGCTACCTATGTCGTGAGAAGGGTCACCTTGCTTCTTCATGCACAAATGGTACCTTATCCAACCCCATTATAATTAATGATGTTTATTCTCTTCGAAAGGATAAGGTTGGCAATGTGTTTGCCAAATATGTTGGTACTCAAAGTGGTGTCAAGAAAAGAACCATTTGGGTTGCCAAACCTATTGTGACTAACCTCTTAGGACCCAACTTGGTTGGGGACCAACAAGCTAAAACTTGATCAATAGGCGTTGTTGGAGGGCTTTGGAGACTTGGCTACACTATGAAGAATTAAGGGATCTTCATCAATTATATTCTCTCAAGTCAAGTCATATGGATTATATTGTTCTATCTCATATCCAATGTTCCTCCTTGCGGTAACTTTTATTTAAATCATATATACATTGAAAGTTGCTTGCACCCTTGCATGTGTTAGGTTTTGTACCTTGCTAGTGTTTGTATGTGTTGTGCTCTCTACTTACTTATCTTGAGAAATCAAGCATGTGTATTTTGGTTTGCACACCATCTACTTGTTTTGAGCCTTATTGCTTTTATATCATATCTTATCTTGTTGGCTCTCTTTGAGAGATAAATGGACTATCCATTTTTGGAGAGTGATATGCTTCGTGCACTTCACAATCCTAAAAATGTGTGTACATGAGGAATACCACTTAGTTTTGATATATCAATATTATCTATTCTCTTTGTGGTATGTCATGCTCATGAGAAATTCAAATTATATAATGTCCATTAATTTCTCTAGTTGTTTTTGTCTGCCTCTTGTGTTAAAATAAATGGATTATCACATTATGGGGGAGTAATAAGCTATGTGCATATTACAAGCCTAGAAAATGTGAAAATGTGAGGTTTTGCCACCTAGAATTGATATTGCTAATTATCTTGTTCCTATGTGGCATGTTGCTCAAACAAGTTCCCATTTACTTAAATGCTCTTTGTCTCTCACTCTTTTGGATCTTGTTTGTGGAGGATGTTCTTGATATGGCTTTCCCTAAATATGTTCTCATATATCTTTTTGGGAAGCCAATTGATTCAAGCTACTCCTTGGAGTTGCTTTGCATTATCACATGATTTGTGAATCTATCAAGAATATCTATCTAAGCATGGCTTTTAATTCCTATTCTTTGCCTCATGCTTATGTTTTGTGAATATGATCTTGAATATATCCTTGCAATCCACCACCGAGAAATATCTCCATACGTTACTTGTCTTGACAAGTGATAATCATATTTGGGGGTAAATATGTTGATCATATTCACTTTGGCTCTTGCTTTGAATTGCCTTATTTCATTGCCAAGGATTTGCTTTTGATCTAACTCTTATTTGTCTTCCTTGTATCTTTTGGATACTTTATTGCTCTACTTGAAATTTGTTTTGTGCTTTCTTGAGTTGGGAAAAGCAATGATCCAATTCTTGTGCATTGACATTCAAAAGTCATACTTTTTGATAATGCACTATTCTTTGGGAAGCTATCCTACTTTGAGTGGAACATCGTTCTTTAAATTGGTATTGCAATTTCTTACCTTTCTTGAATATGACTAGTGTTTGAATATCTATATAAATATATATATGGAGAGTGATGATCTCATTTGTGTGCATTTTGTATTCAAATGCAAGATCATAAATAATGCACACATCTTGGGGGAGCAATCCTATGTGCTTTCGAACATTAGTTGTCTTCATTTGGTATTTGATCCCGATGACGTGTCTCTTTGGAAGACAAACATTTTTCGTTTTGTCACTTTGTGCCATCATGAAAAGTGTAGAGGGTTTGGTTTATTATTTGATGTTATTTTCTTCAATTGGTTTCTTGCTTTCATTTGGTATCTTTTCAAAGTGGTTTCTTCAATCATGTGTTGATTTGGGCCTTTGATATAATTTGGACAATTCTTTTTCTTGTCGCACTTGTGTGTGCTTTCTTGGTTTAATTGGTGTTTTGTCCAAATTATATCTCTTTTGGTTCTTGAAAGTCTTGTGCATGCATATTTACTACATGTATTTCTTTGGCATGCTTACTTTCGTTGAACCAATATATAGGATAAACTCCATCAAATCCTATATGGCTAAGATGTGCATGAAATTCAATTTCACATTAATATGCACATATTTATGTGGAGTTTGTCCTATGTATTGTAGTTGCTCTAACTACTTTGGACCCAATGAGTTTGGGTACCATTTTGTACTTGAATTTGTTTTAGGTACATGTGGAGATGCATTGGAAGCTTGTCTCATTTACAAGGAAGGTGGTGTCACCATGTGTTCATTGGAGCCAAGTTTGGATGATCGTTAACTCTTATACTATACATCACCAATGCTATCTCGGTAACAAGTATCTACCTCATGCATACATTTCTAGTTTTCAACCTTGTGTAGGTTGTATCTTGGCATGAATCTTTTTGTTGCAATTAATTTGATTCTTGCAAAACGTCTTTATTGCAAATGTGAGTAAGCCGGGATGATTACATATAAGAGGACTATATATTCATTTCTATGATTCATCGATCCCAATTATGTCAATCTAGCACTTTCTACTTAAAGTCTCTCATGTGCAACATTGATGAATTTTCAAAATCATTTGCGTATGATGAGTATCTAGCGTTTTGTGTTACTTGTTATCTTACTAGGAGCATCCATTTGTTAACCTTTATCCCTCGTGGATAGTTTTTGATGCTATGATGAGTATGTGTTGGAAGTTCATTTATATTCCGTTAAGATATATTTCGGCTTTGTGCTATGTTATCCAGCAAAGATCTTATTGGTGTATTTATGACTTCCTCTTGGATATCATGATTCTTTACCCTTGTATCTATCTTGTGTGTACATGTTTATTTGTAGACCCATATCTTAGTGATTCGTGTCTACTTAGAAACTTATACACATAAGAAAAGTTACATCTTTAATTGATATTCCAATTCTTTAGTGACCACCTCTTTTTGCTTTTGATTCTTTGGTGGTTTCTAAAAGGCACAAGCTTCTTTTTTTGTGCTATGCTTTTTGCATTTTACTAAGCTTGTGGAGCTATTTGCTTTATCTCTTTTGGTGTGGGGGTATGGGAAAGACATGATATGCACTATGTGCAACTCTTTTTGAAAGACTATGTTGATGCTTTGGCTCATCCTTGTATTAGTCTCCTAAAATGTCTTTGTATCTCACACCCATTCTTTTATTTGCCGCTCCTTGCTCTTGTTGCAAAACATTTTATTAGGTGAAAGTTGTTTTGCCTCCTTTATCATTTACATTCTCTTGCATGAGCTTGTGTTCGAATTCATCTAGGAGGGAGTGAGGATTCCATGTTGTGCACACTATATTGAAATACAAATCCTATTTGTGCACGTACCTTGGGGAGTTCCCTCATGATATTTAGAACACTTTTCGGATCCTTTTGATTGCTTGCTTCTTTCGTTGAAGTATCTTTCCATTTGATATTCTTTTGCAATCTTTGGATCCTCTATATAGTTTGATCTCCCTCCATCTACTCGTCATTGGATATGTGCATTTGATTTCACTCATATTATGAGAAATGCACACTTTATGGGGGAGCTCGCACTATATTGGCCTTCTAAGTTTTTCTTCTCATTTAGGCAATCAATGCCAATGGGGGAGAAATTTAGAGGGTTTAAGGGAATATGGGTTTGTTCTCTTGCATCCTTGCTCTTTGTGTTGCATGGTTGCTTAAATTTATTATATAAACCCTCGTAAAAGGGATTGTCATCAATTACCAAAATGGGGGAGATTGAAAGTGCATGGTTGCCCCCATGCGTGGTTTTGGTAATTAATGACAATCCTTATGGACTAATGTTTGCTTTGAGATATACTTGTAGATCTTGTCCATAGGAAAAGATTGGAGTTCATGTGTTGGACTCTAGTAGATTACATGATGATCAATGCTCTACTCAAGGGTTTATATGAAGAATGGTCATGTGAAGAGTTGAGCTCATTGCAAGTATGGCTTGGAATAGAAGATTGAGTGAACAATCATGTTTACCACCAAGCCATCATACATATCAAGAGAAGAAGATGAAGTGCAAGCTCAATATGATGCATCTCGAAGATATCTTTTGATTGAAGGTTGCAAAGGAGTCATGAAGACGATGCTTAGCGAGGCCCTCCCATAATGGAGTATGGGGGAGCATTTGGAGAAGTCTTCATCAAGCATGTGCTAGCAAGCACAATCAAGAAAGGTGTTTCAACTTGAGAGAGTCAAGATCGTCATCATCGAGCTCAAGTGGAATGCGCAAGGCAAAGGTATGATCTTGATAGGTTTTCTATTTTACCGGTCTCATGGTGTTAGTGGGAGACCGGGTTTTAGGATAGACGGCGTACTATCAAGAGGGGCTCTCAAGTGAGTAACTTGATCGCATCGTTGTGGAGAGCTCAAACCTTTGCATACTTGGCATATCATATTTCTTGGTTCTTATTTGGCTTTTATGGTGGTGAGGAATTAGAGCTTGGTTCATCTCCATGTCAAGCTCTAGTTCATCGAAAACGGTTTTACCTTGGAAAACTAGTTGCGTTTTCGGTGGCGGAAATATTGCCGGTTCAACCGTGAGGAAAGTCCCACACCTTGCCATGTGTGGTGATTTTACTCTATTTATGGGATGCAATATTTTCACTTTTTGTAGCCTTCTCCTTGTCAGTACCTTTCCAACGGAGTTGGTCTCACCTCATTCGGAGTTCATTTGCAAAAGTTATAGCTGTGTTTTTGGTGTTCGGACAGGCCCGGTAGTACCGGAGAGTTTTGTTCCGGTAGTACCGCAGTAAGCCGGTAGTACCGGGCTCTCTGCGGTAGTACCGGGCTCTCTGCGGTACTACTCTCTGAAGTTGGTTTTTCGGGCGTTTTGGCACGGATGGCCCCGGTAGTACCGGGGTTGGAGCCCAGCACTTGGGCCCGGTAGTACCGGGGTATTTTTCCCCGGTAGTACCGCGCGCTCGGTTTTCTGCGTTGACGAAGATACCGCAGGGCCGGTACTACCGGGCTTTAGGCCGGTACTACCGCACTTGCGGAACAAGAGCTGCTGCAACGGCTGGATTTTTGGGATGAGCTATTTAAGGGGCCTTCTTCCCCATTGGTTTGCTAAGCTCTTGAGCACGTTTTTCTCCTCCATTGTTGACCTTCTTGAGCTTGCCTATCTCTCAATCCCTCCATTGAATCTTCCATATTCTTGAGGGAAAAGTGAGAGGAGATCTAGATCTACAATCCCACCAATCCATATCTCCTCTAAGTGAGGGGAACCTAGTGGATCTAGATCTTGGAGTTCCTTTGTGGTTCTTCTCCTTTGCTCTTCCTCTCCTCTCCCCCCATAAGCATTAGTTGCTTTTGGTGGGATTTGAGAGTGAAGGATTTGACTCCTTTGTGGATTCTTTGCTCTTCCTCTCCTCTCCCCCCATAAGCATTAGTTGCTTTTGGTGGGATTTGAGAGTGAAGGATTTTGAGCACTTGTGCTCTTGCCTTTTGCATTTGGTGCATCGGTGTGCTCTCCACGAGGATTCGTGGAAGTTGAAAGTTTGTGAGCTTGTTACTCTTGGGTCCTTGGACCCTAGACGCCTTTGTGGTGGTTGGACCCTTGTGTGGTCACTTGAAGCCGTTCGGGAGCCCCCAATCCCATTGTGGGTTGTGCCCCGGATTGTTGTTGGAGGCCGTTCGGGAGCCCCCAATCCCATTGTGGGTTGTGCCCCGGATTGTTGTTGAAAGGCTCCGGATTCCGCCTCGAAGGAATTCCGATAGTGGAAGGTGAACCAAGCCTTTGTGGTGCGGTTCATCGGAGAAGAAGGTGAAACCTTTGTGGTTGTTGAACCGTTGTGTCGGTTCACACCTCTCCAACGAGACGTACTCCCTTAACAAGGAGGAACTCGGAAATACATCCTCGTCTCCGCGTGCTTCGGTTATTTCTATACCCGAGCTTTTACTTATGCACTTTACATTGTGATAGCCTTCGTGCTTGAAGTATTCTATATTGCTATCACCTTGTTGTTTGTCTTGCTTAGCATAAGTTGTTGGTGCACATAGGTGAGCCTAGTTTATTTAGGTTGTCGGCTTGTTAATTTAAACATCTAGTTTTATTCCGCAATTATCAAGCCTAAACCGGAAAAGTTTTAAACCGCCTATTCACCCCCCCCTCTAGGCGACATCATTGTCCTTTCACAATGTATGACCATTATCATGTCATAGTTTGTGATAAAGTGCTCATAATCAGCACATATGTGTGCCATGGTATTTAAAACAACGTCGCCGAAGCGATTTTCAAAATTCTTTTTAGAAATATCATTTTCCATTTTTTAAGTGTGAAAAATGACTTTTTTTTGTGAAGCAAGTACATAAAATATGGTCCAAAATGACACCCACTTAATTTTCACAAAGAGTAGAACATATTTTATGGATAATATCTGAATATGAGGATTTTCCTTACTTTCTATCTAAATTCGCCTATTTAATTGACTTTATGTCAATTTTCCGGAAGTAATTCAAATTTGAACTACAACTGTGTGATAGTTTGCTTTGAAGTTCTTACAAAAATAATTTTAAGGTACACAAGTAGTGGTTACAACATAAAACCGTCAATAGTTTTGAAAAATTCGACCACTTTTGATGAATAGCCATGCTCTCCATTTTGACCGTTTTTTGAAAGAAATGAAAAAATATGAAAAAGTACTCAAAAAAAGAAACCCTTTGGCATGGAGTCCTTTTACGTGTACTAGTTAATAGGAAAAATGATAAACTTGATTTTTGACAAACTTTTCAAAACGAAACTTCACAAAAATGTCAAACATCTATAAACATGCATAGGTTTCAAGACAAATGACCAATGTATGACCATTATCATGTCATAGTTTGTGATAAAGTGACCATATTCAGCACATATGTGTGTCATGGTATGGGAAACAACGTCACCGAAGCGATTTTCAAAATTCTATTTAGAAATATCATTTTCTATTTTTTAAGTGTCAGAAATGACTTTTTTTGTGAAGCAAGTACATAAAATATGGTGCAAAATGACACCCATTTAATTTTCACAAAGAGTAGAACATATTTTATGGATAATAACTTAATATGAGGATTTTCCTTACTTTCTATCTAAATTCGCCTCTTTAATTTACTTTATGCTGATTTATGTTGTTTTTTTTGTTTTAAAAGACATCATTCATTATGGAAATGATGACATGAATGTCATATTTGGATTCCTCTCATTTTTATGATCGACATAGACATTTTATTTATTAAATTCTGATATATCAATATGAAGATATGAATTATTTCTTATTAAATGGAAAAGACAAAACAAAAATAAAATAATTGATTATTATTATTATTATTATTCAAGTATTATTAAACATAGTTATTTTGTTCATTCAAATCTTATTTTTGAAATTTTAAAGATTAAAAAGTATAATATCTCAGATGAGGGTTAATATGATTGCTATCATACTAATAGCTGACATCTCAACTGGAATCTCATTTGAATAGAACTTAATAGTTAAGCGTGCTTGGCCTGGAGCACTCTAAAGATGGGTGACCGTCTGGGAAGTTTGACTGAGTGTGAATAGTTTGAGCTAAGATTATGATTAAGTGTGTGAGTGGATAGTTTGAGCTAAGATTATGATTAAGTGTGTGAGTGGATGGTTTGAGCTAAGATTATGATTAAGTGTGTGATATGAGATTAAATATATGACTAAATTGGAGTTAAAATAATAATTAAAAAAGTTGAAAAAAAATAATTTTAAAAAAAGGCAGAGCCATCTATGAGCCCGACGGTATTGCTGTCGGCGTTCTAGTTGTAAGCCCGACGGTTATACCCTCGGGCTCACTACTAGCCCGACGGCATTTGCGAGCCCGACGGCCACAGCGTGAGCCCGATGGATCACAGCCCGACGGCCTTAGGCCGACGGTGGCCGTCGGGCTCACTTAGGCCGAGGGTTTCTGTGATGAGCCCGACGGCAAAGGCCGTCGGGCTTCTGTGATGAGCCCGACGGCAAATGCCGTCGGGCTGGGCTGTTACTCCTGTAGTGATTCCAATATATCTGAGTAGTAGTCCTGCAAAGAACCTTTAGTAGAGCGACGGTTAGGAATGCAATAACTCCAAACCTAACTACAACAGAGGGAAGCAAACCTAACTCAAATCAGCTAGTGGCCGGTCGCTGCTGGTAAGCAAGGAGGAAGGCAAACATTTGTCACACCATTAATAAACACCCATTATTTAGTTCTACTAGCGTCATGTGAGAATTGAGATAGTGGCGCACATATATACAGAGACAGAGGGGGCAGCTTGCTGTTATAACTTATGAACGTAGGCAAATAAATGGCTATCAACACAACGGGGGGCTACTCCCCCCCCCTAATAAATATTGATCAGCGCAAAACAACATTTGATAGGTCTCTCTCCTATTCCTCAGCTTGCTATTCCAAACGCTTCCCCACCGCAGTCCGCAACTGGCTGCTAGCCCGAGGAAACCACCTCGAATACATACTTTCCTTCTGTTTGACTAGATGAGGTAGCATGGGATTTGGAGAAGGCCAACCTAGAATGTACCTCCATAAGTGTTCTTAGTTGTTCATTCATCTTTATATCCCATATAGAAAGATTTTTCTCTACTTTAAAGTAGAAATACTGAATTTTGCCGGAAAGGGATTAATTTACTACCAAAGAGGTGCAAGAACGGGTACGACCACCCTGTATCCAGCGATTAATAAAAATGGACGTGGGGGTGTCACGTAGAAATTAAAGGAAGCTAAAAATTTACCACATTATAACCGAAGCATGGACAATCCACTGACAAATGACGTAGGGAGAAGTTCACATTAAGAAATACGCCATGCGGAACCAGGAGAAGTGCTGCAAAATTTATGCGAAGCAAATATTTTCATTCGTTACCCTAATTACAAGTACATAAATCACTTCTACACTTGTTGGGTGAGGTTGTTTCTCCCGCCCGGCCTCACCATCGCTTCCTCCTTGTTCCGCGACTCAACGAACGCCACCCTCGCCATGTCAGCGGTCTCCACCTCCTTGTCCGCGAAAAGCTTCGCCGTCGCATCTTGCACGCCGTTCCCACCAACTCGACCGATCAGTACATAACGATGATGATGTAAAACACATGCATGAACAACATGCTTCCTTCACCTACGCACGTACGTACCGAGAGGACGTCGCCGAGCGTGGCCTTGTCCTCGTCGCACGCGGCCCAGGCGTTGGAGTCCGCAGCCGACTACGCATGCGCGGCCAGTCCACCGGGGATGTTGGCGTCCAGCCCGCCAACATAGCGGATGCGCCGAGCTTCATAGCGGATGGAGCCGGTGCGACCATGATCCTAGCACTTGTTGAACTTCCCACAGACGACCATGATCCTAGCACTTGTTTGGCGGGCGCGATCTTCGCGGGTGCGGCATATGCGATCTTGACGGGTTCCGCGATCGCGATCTCCGCGGGTGCGGCAGATGCGATCTCGGCGAGTCCAGCGGACGCGATGGTTGGCGAGGTAGGTGACGTCGTCGCGCGTAGCGCGGTAGTCGTAGACCTGAGTATGCCACGACTATCGATGCAACAGAATATGGAGCCGAAGGTGATATGTATACCTTTGTCCAGATCGGCGTACATCGACTGGTGGGCTTGCGAGTGGATGACGTACTCGAAGGAGCCGAATCGAATCGACTCCCTGACGGCGGGTGCGCCGAGCTTCATAGCGGATGGAGCCGGTGCGACCATGATCCTAGCACTTGTTGAACTTCCCACAGACTACTCTTGGTGCGTCGAACTTGATGTCGCAGGGTAGGACTGCTTCTGCACCATACACCATGAAGAATGGCGTGTACTGGGTAGATCTGTTGGGTGTTGTTCGCAGGCTCCAGAGGACTGATGGCAGTTCTTCCACCCAGGCGCCCGCTGCGCGTTTGAGGGGCGCGCGCAGTCGTTTCTTGATGCCGTTGCAGACTAATCCATTGGCCCTCTCTACTTGTCCGTTGGACTGTGGGTGCGAGACAGACGCGTAGTTGAGCTTTATCCCTTGCTCTGAGCAGAAGTCTTTGAATTCCTCGGCTGTGAAGTTCGAGCCGTTGTCAGTGATGATCCCACTGGGTACTCCGAACCTGAAGATGATTGACCTGATGAAGTTGACCGCTGTGGATGCAGTCGAACTTGTGATGGGTACGGCTTCGATCCACTTCGTGAATTTGTCGACTGCGACCAGGAGGTGAGTATGCCCTCCGGGTGAGGATTTCTTCAGCGGACCCACCATGTCCAGGCCCCATTGGGCAAAGGGCCAGGCTAGTGGTATTGTTTTGAGCTCTGATGCTGGGGCGTGCGGCTTGTTGGCGAATTCCTGGCACCCTGTGCATTTCTTCACCAGCTCCTCGGCGTCCTGCATGGCCGTGAGCCAATAGAACCCCGCTCGTAGCGCCTTGGCCACCAGTGCCCGGCTGCTTGCGTGATGTCCGCAGGTACCCGCATGTATGTCGAGTAGGATGGCCTGGCCGTCGATTGGATCTATACACCTTTGAAGAATTCCTGATATGCTTCTTTTGTAGAGTTCCCCGTTGATGACGGTGAAACTTTTGGAGCGTCTGATGATGCGCTTTGCTTCGACTGGGTCAGCTGGCAGCTTCTGATGCAGTAGATACGCCAGGTATGGTCCTGTCCATGTGGCTTCGACCAGCATGACTAACATGGGGACCTTGTCTTGGCTTGGCGGGTTGACATCGCCTATCGCGTTTGTAGCGCTTGCTGTACCCTGAGTCTTGATGGATCTCTGTGTGATGCACTCGAGGAAGACGCCAGGTGGGACTGGCACCCTGTTTGAGCCCATGTTAGCAAGGGTGTCGGCTTCCTCGTTGCTTTCGCGACCGACGTGGCGTAGCTCGCAGCCGTCGAAGTTTCCTTCCATCTGGTTGTAGAGGTCTCTGTAGGCAATCATGTTGTCAGCGATGGCGTCACATGACTTCATGGTTTGCTGCACCACCAAGTATGAGTCGCCGTAGATCATGAGGTGCGTTGCGCCGCAGTTCTTGGCCATCCGCATGCCATGGATCAGGGCCTCGTACTCGGCTTCGTTGTTGGATGGCGTCGGAAAGTCCATCTGTAGGACGTACTTGAGTTTGTCGCCTTTGGGGGAGATGAGCACGACCCCTGCCCCGGCTGACCTGAACTTCTTGGAGCCATCAAAGTACATTGTCCATGCGTTGGACAAGTCGGGGACGTTCGGTAGCTGGGCTTCTATCCACTCCGTGGTGAATTCTGGGAGAACTTGGGCTTTTATTGACTTCGGGTGAGCGTACTTCAGCCCCCACGGTCCTAGCTCGACAACCCACTTGGCGACTCGTCCTGTCGCGCGTTGGTTCGTGAGGATGTCTGCTAGTCCGGAAGAGCTTACCACCGTGATCGGGTGTTCGGAGAAGTAGTGCACAACTTTTCTGGAGGTCATGAAAACTCCGTACGCCAGCTTCTGGTAATGAGGGTAATTTTGCTTGGACAAGGTGAGTACCTCGCTGAGGTAGTAGACGGGTCTCTGCACCGGGTGACTGTGTCCTTCTTCTTCGCGTTCGACTACGAGTACCGTGCTCACCACCCTGTTTGTTGCTGAGACGTACAGGTAGAGCGGCTCGTTTTCCATTGGTGCCACGAGGACCGGAGAAGTTGTCAGTGTCTTCTTGAGGTGGTCGAATGCGTCCTGCGCCTCCTGCGTCCACTCGAATTTGTCTGACTTCTTCATCAGTTGGTAGAAGGGTAAAGCCTTTTCTCCCAACTTACTAATGAACCGGCTGAGGGCTGCGACTCGACCGGCTAATCGTTGCACCTCCCTGAGCTTCGTTGGTGCTGGCATTGTGAGTATGTTCTGCACCTTCTCGGGATTTGCTTCGATTCCTCGTGCGGATACAAGGTACCCTAGTAGCTCTCCGGCTGGCACGCCGAATACGCACTTCTCCGGATTGAGCTTGATCTGGTACACATCAAGTGCGGCGAAGACCTTGCGTAGGTCGTCGACTAGGGTATCCTCCTTCCGGGTAGTGACGACGATATCGTCGACGTAGACTTGGACGATTTGCCCTATCAGCCCCTTGAGGCATGCTTGCATTGTCCGCTGGTAAGTTGCGCCTGCGTTCTTTAACCCGAACGGCATCGTCTGGTAGCAGAAAACGCCGTCGGGTGTGATGAAAGCTGTCTTCTCTTCGTCCTCGACCTTCAGTCTGATCTGCTGGTAACCTGAGTAGGCGTCCAGGAAAGACAGGCGTTCGCAACCTGCGGTCGAGTCGATGATCTGGTCTATCCGCGGGAGCGGGAAGTGGTCCTTGGGGCAGCACTTGTTGATCGCAGTGAAGTCCACGCACATGCGTAGTTTCTTCGTCTTCTTTTTCTCGACCAGAACCGGGTTAGCGACCCAGTCCGAGTCTTTGATTTCTCGGATGAACTTGGCGTGCAATAGTCTGTCGACTTCCATGGTGATGGCGTCTCGTTTGGGTCCTGAGAAGCGTCGCATGGATTGCTTGACAGGCCTTGCATCCTTGTGTACTTTTAGAGAGTGCTCGGCGAGTTCCCTGGGTATCCCCGGCATGTCAGAAGGTTGCCATGCGAAGATTTTCCAGTTCTCACGTAGGAACTCGACGAGCGCGCTTTCCTATGCAGGTGTCAGGCTTGATGAGACCTTGACTGTCTTTCCGCTGTCGGTCGGGTGGACTTGGTGGGTGACCGTGTCGTCGTTTGTGTTGAACGCTGCGTCCTTGGCGGGCTTCTTGCGAGCTGGGAAGATGGTCTTGTCATTGTCGGCTGATATGGCCTTGAAGTGCTCTTCGACGCCAAAGAACTCGGAGATCTTGGCGAACTCGCGGTCGCAGCTGTTGGAGAGGCCGAAGTCGCCGCGGACGGTGATCACTCCCTTTGGTCCGGGCAACTTTATCATCAGGTAGGCGTAATGGGGTACTGCCATGAACCTGGCGAAGCTTGGGCGCCCTAGGATGGCGTGATACTGTGACTTCCAGTCGACGACTTCAAAATCTATCGACTCCTTCCTGAAATGCTCGGGTGCCCCGAGGATGACGTCGAGTGTGATTGTTCCCATGGGTGTGATTGGCTGCCCAGGTACTATGCCGTGGAAAGTGGTCTCCGACTCTGGCAATTTCTCTGTCGACCTATTCATCCGTCTGAGGGTGTCGGCGAATATGATATTGATGCCGCTGCCTCCGTCTAGGAATACCTTTTTCAGGCTGTAGTCGCCGATCAAGGCCTCAATCACGAGTGCGGCGTGTCCGGGTCGGACTACCTCTGCTGGGTGATCTGCCCTGGAAAATGTGATTGGTGTCTCGGACCCGCGCAGGTAGTCTGGTACCGCGCGTGGGTTGTTGATGGCCTGGAGAACTTGGCGTGTGATGATCTTCTGCCTTCTGTTCGACGGGGGTCCCCTTTGGATCATGTTCAGCTGTCCTCGTGCGGCCGGATATACGTCGGCTGCTGGTGGCGGGCCCTGCTGCTGCTGCTGTGGCTGGGGGAATGCCGCCTGCACTTGGTTATTGTTGGCAGGTGCCGCCTGGATGGCCAGCTGCGGTGCGGCTTGGATGGCCTGCACCGGGGAGATGATCTGCTGCATGGCATGGTATATTTTCCTTGCTTTGCGGCAGTCTTTCAGCAGGTGGTTTGAGCCGTACTTTCCTGTCACTGGGTTGCGGAACGAGTGATGTTTACAGGGCTGCATCAGCTCTTCTGCCGCAGTTAACGGGCGCTTCCACTCGCGCTTCTGGCTTCCGTCGTTGCGGTCGATGCTGCCGCTGCCACGGTTATACTGACTCGAGCTGGGCTGTCGACTTCCATCGTGCTGTCGACTGTCCTCACGCTTAACTTCGCGGGGGGTGTCGTAACTCGCCGCTACCAACTCGATTGAGTCGTGCGTGTATCGCGCCCTCCTCTTCTGTCGTGAATCGCGCCAGTTGCTTGTTTCGCCCTCCTTTTTGGGAGAGGTCTCGCGGACGTAGTCCTCTCCTTCTGCCCATCGGTTGGCTGTCTTCATCAACTCTATTGTGGTCTTCGGCTGGAGCCTACCGAATTCCTCCCGGAGGTCGCGGCGAGCAACGCCATGCATGAAGGCGTCCATCACCCTGTCCTCTGATACGGGTTCCATGGTGTTGCGTAGGAGTGTCCATCTCTGGATGTAGGATCGGAGCGACTCGTCCTTCCCTTGCTTGCAGGCCTGCAACTCGATGTAGGTTGTTGGTCTGGCGAACGTTCCTGAGAAACTCTTGATGAAGTTATCCTGGAACTCCTCCCATGTCTTGAAAGAATCTTTGGGTTGGCTTGTGAGCCACCCGCGCGCAGAGTCTGTCAGCATGAGCTGGATGTACTGCATTGCTGTTGTCGATGTTCCACCTTGGCAAGTACAGGCTATAAGGTAGTCTTCGAGCCATAACTTCGGGTCTTGCTTCCCGTCGTACTTTGGTGTACCCGCCGTCAGCTTGAAGCCTTTGGGCATGCGGGTGTCGCGGATGTTGAAACTGAAACATGCCGCACCACATGGCTCGAAGTCGCGGTCGGTATGATCGTCCGCCTGTGCTGCGTTAGCCGAACGCTCCTTGCGGCTGCGGTCAACCGTCCTCTGTGTGATGACATCTCGGAGGTCCTTGACTGGCTGGCGCTGCGCCGCTGGGATGCCCGACGTCGTTGGTCCATGAGCTTGGTTGCCTGTACCTTGGGCCGCTAGGGCTTCTTCGATTGCCCTAATGGAGGCAATTTGCTGCTTGTGGAGTAGCGAGCGCGTGTCGCCCTCTGGTGGCTGCGTGAGCCGAAGGTACGTCTCGACTGCTATTAATGCGGCATTTGCTGTTTTTGGGATGGGTATCCCGTTTTCGTCTTCGGTAACAAAGGAAGAGTCGAGGTTACGGGTGATCCTTGTTCGGTCAGCTTCTGCCATGTTAGGGACACGGGCTCTGGTTCGCCGTCCTCCCTGGTTAACCTCGCTGGAGGATGTGAAGGAGAGGGCGGCTCGCCTGGCGCTTGACGCGTCCGCGTCTCTTTTGCGCCTGAGAAGTTCGGCCTTCTCGGCGCGAATCCTTTCGCCTTCCTTGCGTAGCAAGTACTGGACCGCCAGGTGGTCCTCGCGAGATGCGTTGGGTGGGGGGAACGTGCCCTCGTCCACATGCTTCATGGCTTGGATCGCCATGTCCCGTGTGATCACCAGTTTGGTGTTGTCAGGCATGTCCACCTCTAGCGGGTATGCGGGTTCTTCTCCGTCGTCATGGGGCGCTGTGTCGGCCATGAAGACTTGCCTGGGGTAGACTTGGGTTGGAGAGTTGGTGCTGCCGCTGCTGCTTCTGTCGCCCTCGTCTTGCTCAGGGTCGAAAATTGCTGCGACTTGGCGCGCGGCGCACTTACTGTCGCGTCTCTTTAGGATTGTCCATGTGCCCGCACTCGACGGAGCGAGTGCGAGTGGCTTGGGGTAGACCTGGTTCTTCCACGAAGATGAGGGTGCGCGCGTCGTCGATGTCGGACGCGGGCCCCTGATCGCGCGTGCGGGCGCGGCGGTGGAGGTGGGTCTTGACTTGATTGTCGGTGTAGATGTCCTCTTCGCGGGTGCAGCTGGCACGAACCCTGCGGGTGCGGCAAATGCGATCCTCGCGGGTTTGGCGGGCGCGATCTTCGCGGGTGCGGCAGATGCGATCTTGACGGGTTCCGCGATCGCGATCTCCGCGGGTGCGGCAGATGCGATCTCGGCGAGTCCAGCGGACGCGATGGTTGGCGAGGTAGGTGACGTCGTCGCGCGTAGCGCGGTAGTCGTAGACCTGAGTATGCCACGACTATCGATGCAACAGAATATGGAGCCGAAGGTGATATGTATACCTTTGTCCAGATCGGCGTACATCGACTGGTGGGCTTGCGAGTGGATGACGTACTCGAAGGAGCCGAATCGAATCGACTCCCTGACGGCGGGTGTGCCGAGCTTCATAACGGATGGAGCCGGTGCGACCATGATCCTAGCACTTGTTGTCGTTCCCACAGACGGCGCCAATTGACGAGGTTCTAACTCGGCAAGTCCCAGGGTTGTGCACCCCGGGTTGATTGATGGGGAGAGTGAAGAGTGCAAGGTGGTCACGACGGCTAACAGGCGAGGTTTTACCCAGGTTCGGGCTCCCGGAGGATAACACCCTACTCCTGCTTATCTGGATATTGATGCGAGTAGCGATTACAATGGCGAGATTGCGATCTCGCTAGGGTTTGTGGTAGTTCTGAGCGTGTCCTCTAGGACGGGCAACCCTCCTGGCTTTATAGGCAGCCAGGTCTCGGGTTGTTGATACAGATACGGCAGGTCACAAGACCTAACCGAGTTGGACTAGGATATGAGATACCCCGAGTGGGCCTTCTGCGGGCCTTTCCATCCTTGGCGCGGCCCAGGTAGCCTCATCGTGGGCCACCCGCAAGGTAGCCCCACGTCAGTAGCCCGCACCTCGGCCGATGGCCGCCGCGTCGCTGCGCTCCACCGTCCTGGTCCCCCCATGTACCCCGCCGCCTCCAGCGCTTCGCCGATCATTATCTTCGTCTCAACCAAGGTTTTAAATAGCGCACTATTTGAAATAGCGTAACCTTTCAAAAACGCTATGAAAGAAATAGCGTGTCAGAAAACATTGTTCAGATTTCAGTATATAGCAACAAAAATGATAGATTTCAGCAGCTAAAAGTCTAAAACTAAGGCTAAAACATTGAGTTGGACTGTTGGAGCAAGAGGACCAAGGAGGCGACGATGACCGGAAGAGGCGAGTAGGCGACGGCGATCAATGGAGGCGATGCGGCGAGCAGAGGAGACGGCAAGAGGCGGCCGACCGTGGCTGGAGGAGACGGGCGAGGGCGACGCACCACAGCCGCCGCTACCGCTCGGTAGGTTTGGTCGGTCGAGGGCGAGGGAGTTATGGTCCGCTCGGTCGAAGACGAGGGAGAGGGCTATAGCGATGTGGTTAGGGTTACTGGACCGAAAAGCCCAAAAAATAGTGGGTTGATGTTAATTTCTTCTGAAAAAATAGGGCCGCGTTGAAAAAATAGCGCTTATATGCGCTAGCGCGAAATTGCCGTATTTAGCACGAATAACACCGTAGCGAGCAAAATATGCATATCTTAGCATTTAGTTTCCAGATACGCTATTAGCGTACTATAGCAACGTTTTAGCGCGCTATTTTTTTCCTTGGTCTCAACACGCCACCGTCAGCAGCGGTGTCGTCTGGCTCGAGGTAGTCGCCCATGGCCTGGCCGGCGATGAACTCGGTGACGATGCGCCCACCGGGGACGCGCGTCTCGGACACGGAGACGCCCTGCTTGGCGGCGGCGTCCGTGGCCTGGTCATGGGCGACCGCGCCCATGCGCTTGTTCCGCATGGCCGCGGACTGCATGGTGGCCGCCGGCCCGCCCTTGAGCGTCTCCCCGAACACCATGGTCTCGGCCGACTGCATTGTCGCCGCGTCTTGCGGCGCCATGGGCGCCTTTGCGAGGCCGCCTCTCACCGCCGGGAACACGTCGCCGTAGCGGATCGCGCCCTCCTCCTGGCCATGCGACGCCGGCCTCCTCGGCTGCCCTGGCTCATCTTCGCGAGAAACCGTGGGCGGTGGTCTGGGGCCTCGGTGCTCCGAGTGTGGGTAAGGTGGCGGCTAGGCGAGTGCAGCTGAATCTTGCGATCGACATGGTGCGTGCAGGGATATCTATGGTGCTTATATATGGGGCGCCCTGCTTGCTCGTGGAATGACATGTGTCTTTGGATGGTGGAGACGTGGAAGCTAGGGAAGGAGCGCCGCGGTGCCTGCATGGCAGGTGGCGCGCCCGGAAGCGGCGGCGTTATCCATCAGCACCCGGCGACGACAGCATGGAGTGGCGAGCGCGTGCTGGCTCCGGGCATGTAGGGCGGTGTGTTTTGTTCGTTCTCCACCACGCAGATGTACCGATGTGGTCATATAAGAGATCTACCCCCTCCGCGAGTCCATGTTGTGCGCCGACTTCAGCCGTCCGATTGACTTGACGGACGACAGATGTGCGTGCACGTTGTCCCCGGTCATCCAACACTGTTCACAGCTGATTTTGGCCAATCGTGGGGCGCCACATCGCTCGGTCACCCACGCCTACACGCCTAGTCACCTAGCTGAAAGATTCTTAATCCCTAGTGTTTTGAGTGTTAGTTAACAATACCAATGATGTACTAATCATATTGCTAAGTATTTTAGTTTGTGTGAGTTGCATATCACATATCCCAAAGCCAAAATGTAGAGAAAAAGAGTTCCTGGAATTCTTCCCAGAATCGGAATATTGGAACCGGAAATTTTCAGGATCGAAAATTCCGGGTCTCCTATACCTAACAGAAAAATGGCTAAGGAAAATTCAGAAAGTGGTTCTGACTTCAACCGGAAATTCAGCTCAGAAATTTCACTGACTCGGAATTTCCGAGTCACCCTCAGAAATTTGGCTAAGTCAAGATGTCAAAGTGGTTCTGACTTCAACCAGAAATTCAGCTCGGAAATTTCACTGACTCGGAATTTCTGAGTCACCCTCAGAAATTTGGCTAAGTCAAGATTTCAAAGTGGTTCTGACTTCAACCGGAAATTCAGTTCGAAAATTTCACTGACTCGGAATTTCCGAGTCACCCTCAGAAATTTGGCTAAGTCAAGATGTCAAAGTGGTTCTGACTTCAACCGGAAATTCAGATCGGAAATTTCACTGACTCGGAATTTCCGAGTCACCCTCAGAAATTTGGCTAAGTCAAGATGTCGAAGACGTTCTGATCTCAACCGGAAATTCAACTCGGATATTTCACAGACTCGGATATTCCGAGTGACCCGGAATTTCCGGGTGTCACTTATACCGGAATTTCCGGGTCCCCGAGGCAGCCAACGGCCAGATTTTGGGAGAGGGTATAAATACCCCCTCACTCACTCAAGAACAGCTAGCTCTCAGATTTTCTCTCTCCTACTATTCTTGAAAGCTCAAATCAACAAGATCTCCCAATCCCTCCACCCAAATTTGTTGATCTTTGGAGGATTGGAGGAGAAGGCCCGGATCTACATCTTCACCAAAGGGATTTGCATTTCCTCCCCATTCACTTGGGGATTTCGTGGCTAGGGTTTCCGGTGGGAAAACCTAGTTCACCATTGTTGTAATCTTGGTGTTGCCTTGACCTTTTGTGGTCATCTTGAGAGCCCCCAATTAAGTTGTGGGTGCGTGCCTCAAGCGTTTGTAAGGGATTCGATCTCCGCCCCAAAAGAGGATCAATAGTGGAAGGTGGACTCGCAACCTTTGTGGTTGAGTTCATCGGAGAAGAAGGTGAGCTTTTGTGGCGTTGCGGCTAACCTGTTGTGGTAGTGCACACCTCTCCAAACGAGACGTACACCCTTGGGTGGAACTCGGGATTACATCTTCGTCTCCGCGTGCTTCACTCGGTTCCCCTTATCTTTGCTCCCTTACTTGCTTGTCTTGTTAGCTTATTTATCTTGTTATTGCTTAGATTGTCATTTAGGTAAATTCACCGTAGTTGCATATCTAGAGAATTTACCTTTGTGTTGAGTCTAAATTTGAATAGACCTAAAATTTGTAATAGCACATATTCACCCCCCCCCCTCTAGGTGCCGGATTCCTGTTCAATTGGTATCAGAGCCAGGTTCACTTTTAAGGGCTTAACCGACTAAGTGCAACGATGACGGAATCCAATGCCGAGAGGGCCGCCCGTGAGAAATTAGAGGCGGAGAAGGAGGCGTTAGCCAAAGGGGCAACCATGGCCGATCTTATTGATATGAGATCGTCCTTGGAGGCCCAACTCCTCAAGATGAATGAGATGCTCATGGCACTCTTGACGTCTAAGGAGCCCGAGGCTACTTCTCCCTCTCCTCCTCCTAAGGAGCATGCTAAGAACTCTAAGGAGTCATCTTCGGATGGGTCTAAAGATGTTACTCCAAGTGTTTCCCTCGGGAAGGCGGAAAAGGATGAATCACCTAGCTCCTCTAACACCCCCAAAGGAGAGGAATTTCATAATGTCAACCATAATTACTCTCCTAACCCTCCTATCCCTCACCCTCATGGAAACTTTAGAAGTGATCCTCCTAAGCTTAAACCTACTCATTTCTCTCAATGGCAATTTCTAATGAAGTCTCATCTATGTAGTGCCTCCATTGAGCTATGGCGCATCATTGAAGAAGGATACAAGCCTCATGATCCAACCAACTTGACAAGAAGAGAGGTGGTTGATAGCCAACTCAACGCCACCGCTCTTCATCAACTCCAAATGGCCGTTGGAGAGAAGGACATGGCGCTCATTCAACAATTCTCCACCGCCAAATAAGTTTGGAATGCTCTTTCCGACATCTTCGTCGGGAATGAGAGCATGAAGAAGAACCGGTATGATGCCTTATGCAATGAGGTGGAAGGGTTCTACAAGTTGGATGGAGAAAGCCACGAGAACATGTACCGGAGGTTGGTGTTGGTTGACAACTCGTTCAAGAACCCCGGGGCGGTCTACATTGATGGTGCTTGGATCAAGAGGAAGTTTGTGACCGCTCTCTTGCCCTTTGAGGAAACGGATTTGAAGACACTCCAAGGGAGACATGACTTCGCAAAGATGACATCCAATGAAGTCATGCAAGAGATGACCGCATACAAGGTGGCCTCCAAGATTGCACAAGATGCAAGAGCTAGAGCCATAGGGATGCACAAGCATGCCGCAATTGCCTTGAAGGCCACCGTTAAAGAAGAGGATGAAGAGGAGTATGATGATCAAGTCGAGCTATCTAGTGAGACCCTCTCAAGTACTCTTACTCAACACATGGGTCTTGCGGCAAGAACGTTTTGGAAGAACCCCGGAAGGGCCAAAGCGAGGATTGACAAGAAGTTTCCCTCCAATGGAGGAAAGCCATTCAACAAGGTGAGGCTTTGCTATAATTGTGATGACAAAAGCCACTTTGTTGCAGATTGCCCATGGGAGAGAAGAGAGGATCATGGTGGCAGGCTCGTGGCCAAGACGAAGGGCAAGGGGCCCATGCCCATGAAGAAGCCCTACTTCAAGAAGAACCAAAAGATTGTCTTGGTAACTCAAGAGCAATATCCCACCGATGATGAAGATAGTGACAAGGAGGATACTCCAACGCAAGTGGCCGCACTAGCCATTTCTTCCACACCTCCGTCACTCTTCTCCTCACCAAACGAGAGCCCCATCATCAAGAATTCAAGATGTCTTATGGCAAAGACATCCGAGGTAAAATTGTCCCCCACCTCCATATCCCATGACATTGATGATGGTATGAGCCTAGAAGTCAAGGAGGAAATTATTGCTTCTGATAAATTCATGACTAACTTGCAAGGAGAAGGAAAGAAACACTTTGGCTCAATTATGAGTCGTATAGGTGAGCTTGAGGATGAGCTTGAATTAAAAGGTGAGATTGAGAGAGAGGATGCACACGCTAAGGTGTCCCTCCAATCCTCTCTTGAAGATGAACAAGAAGCTCATGCTCTCATCAAGGAGCAACTTGCTAAGATCACTAAGGATCGTGATCTCTACTTTGCTAAATGTAAAATTGTGCAAAATGAAAAGTCCGAGCTTGTAGTTGCTCATGCTAGACTTTGCGAAGACTTCGAGTCACTTGAAAATACTCACAAGGTATTGACAAGTGATCACGAACGTCTCCTCAAGTCTCGTGATCAACTCCAAACTCGGATATCTATTCTTGAGAAACCTAGTACTTCTACTCCTTTGAATACTAATGCAAATGTTGTCAAGGATAAAGCTAGGATCTTGTTTGTTCCCTCCATGGCAACCGAGCCCAAGACATCCCTTGATAAAGGCAAGGGGACACTCACTACTCCTCTTCATGAGTGAGTGCCCCACAAGGGTAAGGAAGGTCTAGGTTATGTCGCTAAGGAGAAGAAGAAGATGATCAAGAAGAAGATCAAACCCGCACAAGCCAATAAAGATGATATTGCAAGTGGAAATGCCACAAGGGGCACTCCCACTCGTGATGACTTTGCGGGCATATCTAACCCCAACTATGCTTTATATGTTGATTATTATGGGGATGTCTATGCTAGATACATTGGTCCTTTTTTATGGTTACATTGAGTATGCTATTTGGGTTCCAAAGACCCTTGTTGCTAACCAACAGGCACCCATTGCAAAATGGGTACCTAAACCAAAGAATTGATTGTGTGTAGGGACTTGCTTCCGGAGGATCGAAATGGATAATTGATAGTGGGTGCACTAGTCATATGACCGGAAGCAAGGAAATTGTAACGGAGTTGAAGCCTAATGATGATCAAATGACCGTTACATATGGTGACAATTCAAAGTCTAAGGTAATAGGGCTCGGCAAGGTGGTAGTGGCACCGGACATCACACTTGTGAATGTTTTGCTTGTCGAGTCCCTAGGTTTCAACTTGATCTCCGTCCATTCTTTAACTTGTTTGGGTTATACCGTTGTCTTCAAAAAGGAGATGGTTATCCTCATGCGGAGCAAGTCTCTCAATGTGTCTTTCGTTGGGTACATTGAGAATGGGCTCTATGTGGTTGACTTCTCCGGAGTCACCACTTCGCATACAATGTGCCTATTCGCGAAGGCGGACTTGGGTTGGCTATGACATCGCCGACTAGCCCATGTCAACATGAGGACTTGGCAAAGTCTCCACAAGGGTGGCCATATCCTAGGACTAAAAGACCATGTTTCTTTCTTGAAGGATC
This sequence comes from Poa annua, assembly GCA_026929855.1. Lineage (NCBI taxonomy): Eukaryota > Viridiplantae > Streptophyta > Magnoliopsida > Poales > Poaceae > Poa > Poa annua. Next base: position 258,151,153 of record CM049427.1, on the reverse strand, counting down.
GAATGTTTAGGGCTTGTGTTGAAGGAAAAATGCATGACATTCACCATCCAAGCAAGACCATCATTTCTTCAAAAAGGGTTTTGGAGCTTCTCCATATTGACCTCTTTGGTCCAATTCCGGAAGCTAGTCTTGGTGGCAAGAAATATTGCTTGGTGATTGTTGATGACTATTCAAGATACACATGGGTTTTCTTCTTCAAGTCGAAGATGGAGACTCAACAAACTATCATCGACTTCTCCAATGAAGCTCAACTTCAACAAAATGTCCCTATCTTGGTGATAAGAAGTGACAACGGGTCCGAGTTCAAGAACTACACCTTAAACGAGTTCCTTAGTGAAGAAGGGATTCGTCATCAATATTCCGTTGCTTATACTCCCCAACAAAATGGTGTAGCCGAAAGGAAGAATCGCACTCTTATTGAGATGGCAAGGTCGATGATGGCCGAGTTCAAGTCCCCTCACAACTTTTGGGCCGAAGCCGTCAACACCGCTTGCCATTCATCCAACCGACTCTTCTTCCGCAAAGGACTCATGAAGACCCCCTATGAAGTGCTTACCGGGAACAAGCCCAATATCTCTTACTTCCGAGTTTTTGGTTGTAAGTGTTTTTATCTCATCAAAGGTGTTCGTTTAGGCAAGTTTGAATCTAAGTCTCTTGAAGGGACATTTGTGGGCTACGGGTCCGAATCCCACACTTATAGAGTCTATGATAAGGCCTCGCGCATAATCATAGAAACTTATAGTGTGGTGTTCGAGGAGAATGACGGCTCCCTTGTGGAGCAAAGTGGTTTTTTCGTTGTAGGTGATGATCAACCTCAAGATGCTATCCGAAGAATGGGGTTGGGTGTCCACCGCCCCGTTGAACTCTATTATGAGGTTGCTCAACAAGGATCAAATTCTTCACATGTGGTGGCTACCCCAACACAAGAAACACCCATCGACAACACCGTGCCCAATTCGCCTAGCCAAGAAGAAGCACAAGATTCTCCAGCTGCTCCTGGAATTTCCGGAGGGCCGGAAAATCCGGTTCAAACTGGAGTCGGAAATTCCGGTGATTCGGAATTTCCGGTCCATACTGAACCCGGAATATCCGGTCCTGCTGACATTCCCGGTGGCAGCTCGCAGCAAGGCCAAGATCAACCCTCTCCTTCACCGATGGACATCACTCCAATGGTTGATCAAGGCCATCAAATCAGTCAAGGTGGAGACATGAATGATCAAGATGATCAAGCGATTCCTCCCACCACTCGGAGGGAAATCGAGATCCGCCGTTTGAATAGGGTTGGCACCTCACAAGAATTAAGAGCTCTATCTCTTGACAAGGTGCTTGGTGATGTGATAAGCAAGGTCTCTACCCGAAGAAAACTTGCAAGCTTTAGTGAACATCAAGCTCACATCTCCATGGTGGAACCCAAGAAGGTCTTTGAAGCTCTTGAAGATAAAGATTGGCTTGATGCTATGCATGAAGAGCTCAACAACTTCGAGCGCAACAAGGTGTGGAAGTTGATGGAAAGATCCAAAGATTGCCGCAATGTTATCGGCACCAAGTGCATTTTCAAGAACAAGCAAGATGAACATGGCATGGTGGTGAGGAACAAGGCAAGATTGGTGGCTCAAGGTTACTCCCAAATTGAAGGCATTGACTTTGGAGAAACCTATGCGCTCGTGGCTCGACTTGAGTCAATTCGTATTCTTCTTGCTTATGCCTCTCATCATAACTTTAAGTTGCAACAAATGGATGTCAAAACCGCTTTTCTAAATGGTCCACTAAATGAACTTGTTTATGTTAAGCAACCACCGGGGTTTGAAGACCTCAAGTATCCAAACCATGTCTACAAGTTGGATAATGCACTCTATGGCCTTAAACAAGCACCACGAGCGTGGTACGACCACCTTAGAGAACTACTTGTAGACCGTGGATTCCAAGTTGGGGAAATCGACCCCACAATATTCACTAAGAAAGTTAATGGAGAGCTTTTCATTTGTCAATTATATGTAGATGACATTATATTTGGATCGACTAACAAAGCATTTAACGAAGAATTCTCTAAGCTTATGACTGACAGGTTTGAGATGTCTATGATGGGTGAGATGAAGTTCTTCCTCGGATTTGAGATCAAACAATTGAAGGAAGGAACGTTCATCAACCAAGCAAAGTACATTCAATACATGCTCAAGAAGTAAGGGTTGCTTGAGCTCAAGGGTGCCTCTACCCCAATGCAAACCAAATGCCACCTTGACCTCAACCCTAAGGGTAAGGATGTGGATCAAAAGGTATAGCGCTCCATGATTGGATCTCTCCTCTACCTTTGTGCATCTAGATCGGATATAGTGCTAGTCGTAGGAGTGTGTGCAAGATATCAGGCGGCTCCTAAAGAAAGCCATGATATGGCGGTCAAGAGGATCTTTAGATATTTGGCTTATACCCCAACCTTTGGATTGTGGTACCCCAAGGATGCAAATTTCTCATTATGTGGGTACACGGATACCGATTGGGCGGGAGATCAAGATGATAGGAAGTCAACCTCCGACGCTTGACAATTTATTGGGAGGTCCTTGGTAAGTTGGTCTTCTAAGAAGCAAAATTGTATATCTCTCTCCACCGCCGAAGCCGAGTATGTTGCCGCCGCAAGTTGTTGCACTCAGTTGCTATGGATGAGGCAAACTTTAAAGGAGTACAGAGTCGATTGCGACAAAGTGCCTCTTCTATGTGACAACGAAAGTGCCATCAAGATTGCTTACAACCCGGTGCAACATTCAAGAACCAAGCATATTGAGATCCGCCATCATTTCATAAGAGATCATGTGGCCCGAGGAGACATTGACTTATCATATGTGGGCACTGTCGTGGTATCGGCATATTTGATAGGAGACGGGGGTCCTCTAGCCTACGTATGGATTGTGGGGAAGAAGGTTGGTGTCGTCGAGGTCGGGATTGAACACGGCGAGTTTACCCAGCTTCGGATCCCACAGCGGTGGCGGGCTCCTACGTGCTGCTATAATTCACTATGAGGCAATAGCCGTGAACAGGTTACAATGGGTATGATGCCTATGGAGATTGTCTCTGAGCGCTCCCTCAAAGGCTCCCTGGTGGCCGGCTTATATAGGCGGCCAGACCCCAGGGTACAAGGTAAGTACTTGTCCGGCAAGTAAACAGAGTCCTAGACCTAGCCGGCTTAGTTGCCGCCTTCCGTCTTGGGCTCGTTGGCTTGATGGGTTTAGGCCTTCCGCCTTCCTTGGACCGTCCGCCTACTTCCCTGCACGTCAGCTATCTGGGCCGCCCGGCAGGCCTTGGCCTTACCACCCTTGGGCCACCCTGGACTAGCCGGATTGATCCATGCTGGTTATACCCCTAGTTGATATATCCCCAACATTAGCCCCCAGAAAGGTTGAAGTTCTCCAGGCGCCGGCTTCTCCTTGATTCTTCATCTGCCAAGGTTGGCGGCTGCAGGACTTGAACCATTCTGAAAATGAACGAGGCACGCGTGTCTTGATGTTGACATGCGGCCGCCTTTGTCCATCATGGGAAAAGACGGCTACTCGGCAATCTTTGCCGAGCATTCTTCTTGGCGGTTTTCACCTAGACGGCTTCACGACAGTTTGAAAACAGCCTAGGCAGGAATCTCGCCACGATCACAAATTGCGGGAAAAGAGGAGGTGTGGAGATCGTGCAATCATGGGCTGCAACGGATGCTGGACACGTGTCCGACTAAAAACGCCGTTGCACAGGGAGCAACGCCTGACTCTATAAATAGGTAGCCAAACGGTCCATTTTCTTTACCCAGCCTTTGCTCTCCGTGCGCCCTTGCCTCTTCCACTTCCTTGCTCCCTGCCTCCGAACGAGCTCCGGCGAACTTCTCCCCTCCGGCGACCTTTTCTCGCGGCGATATCCACCAGTCCAACCCATTCGACGGCGTCGAGCGGCCCGGCGACCGAGGCCGCGCTCGCGGCGTCGATGGGCGGCGCCATAACCCATCCCGCGGCGGCGGCGACGGCGGGCAATGTCACCGCCGTCGTCCCTCGGACTTCCTCCGCGCGCGCACCCGCGGCGGGCTCCTCGGCTCCTCCACCGACCACCACAGCAACGGCGACGGCGAACGCCCCCGGCGACGAGGAAGAAGAAGCGGCGGACCTCGGGTCCCGCTACTGGCTGCCTTATCTCGTCGACGAAGACGCCCTCCAAGATTTGGAGGCTGTCGGCTACCTCCCCACTCGGGAGGATTGCCGGTGGAGGGCCGCCTTGGGAGACATCATCCCGGCCCCGGAAGCCGGAGAGCGGGTAATCCTTACCTCCCACCTTGTAAGGGGAATGGCGCTTCCGCCTTCCGCCTTTTTTAGCGAGGTCTTGGATCACTACGGGCTCCAGCCCCATAACATCGCACCCAACAGTATATTAGTCTTAGACGGCTTCACAGCTCTGTTTGAAGGCTACCTAGGTATTAGGCCTAGTTTAGACTTCTTCAGATACTGCTTCCGTTGCCGGCGACAGACGGTGCCGGACGGCGGGCTGGCGACCTGCGGCAGTATCACCTTCAACTGCCGCCAGGGCCGCCAATGGTATCCTAAGATACCATACCTTGAGTCCGTCAAGGGCTGGACCTCCACATTCTTCTACTGCCAAGACATGGCAGCGCCGGGCCGTCAAGTCGGCATTCCGGCATTCGTCAACGTGCCACCCATGCCTCGCCCATGCTGGGACGAGGCGGTGCCCAAGTTGACGGAGGAACTCCGCCTTATTCAAAGGCGGATCGAGTTCCTCACGAGGACGATGGCTCCCCCCCAGCTGGATGGGGTCGACACCGTCATTTGCTGGCTCGGCCGGCAAATCCTCCCCCTGCGGTACAGCCCGCACAAGATGTGTCAGTATTCGCCTACTGACACAGCCTCTCTTCGCGTGAGCGAAGAGATATTGCCGGTCGCCGACCTGGCATTCCGGCTCCGCAGCCTCGTCAAGGCGGGGTCGTTGAAGGCGGCCGAGGGCGTGCCCATGCACACCCACGACAACCCTCCCCTCGAGGTGAATATTTTCTTCCTTTGCCCCTTGTTTGACAGCTTTGCCGGCTAGGATTGAGTTCCTTTAACATGTCTTCTTTTTCAGCTCTCCGAGTTGAGGGAGGATGTGAAGGGGTTACGGTGCAGAAAACAATAATTTTCTAGCGAACAAAACCCTAACTAGCCAGGATCTATCTATCTAGTACATGCGATAACGGTGGCGGAACGGGTTACATTACCTCCATGTAGACCGATAGCGGGGATTACGCTCCCGCACAAGCGTTGACGATGAAGTCGTACGTAGCCGACCTCAAGGTCGCGGAGAACTTGCCGCGATGTCGGAGTCGATGACGCCGGGGTGTCGACGATGATCTGCGTCGACGGGCGTCGGGCGGAAGAAGGCAGAGCGCCAGCACCGGGGCTGGTGCGCCGGCAGCAGAGGGGGGGGGGGAGGCGCGGCGGCTGCAGGGGGCGAGACGACGTCGCCCAAGCTCCTCAATAGAGTAGCCTCCGAGCACTCGCAAACATTCGGAGCCTAGCGACAACTCCCGGTCATTCAGATCCAGCTGAAATCGCAGGAGTAGATCTTATCTGGAATCCCGCAGAGCAACGGCGCTCTGCGGTATGGCTTAGGTGGAGAGAGACCCCCTTCCTCAGCTCGGCGCGGCTCCAACTTGGGAACCACGAGATCGAGAGAGAAATTGGGAATTAATTGAATTTCCTGTGTATTAAATCAATTAATATGCCTTGCTATATAAAGGGGGAAGGGGGTGTGCAAACCCCTTGGCTCCCCCATGTGGGACTAAACAAAGGAGGAGGGGAGGGGGGTTCGGCCCCCACATGGGCTGGCCGAACCAGCCTATGGGGCCCACCCCCTTTGGTGGTGCGGTTCCCCCTCTTGGGCCCTCTTAGCGCCCATATAGGTGGGAGCCCCCTTTTTCCTTTATTTAATTAATATTAAATTAATATAAAAATCACATTAATTCATAATTAATATATTTATATATAATTCAATATCCCGTGACTCCGAAAACTCTTTCGGACCACCCGAACAACTTTCGGACATTCCTGGAACCATTCCAGACCTCTCCGGAACTCCTTCCGGACCACCGGAACTCTTTCCGGATCATTTCTCTCTCTCCAACTAAAACCTATAAAATTCCAGAACCTATCTCCTAGCGTCGCTAAGACCTTAAGTTTGTTACGCTACGGTTCGGGAACACTCCAGACATGGTCGAGACACTCCGCTCACCAATGATCGTCAGGGATACCTGGAAATATATGACGACCCCTGTGCATTCCACGAATATCGTCGTTGAACCATAAGTATGATATTCATTCCCTTTGTCTCTGCGATACTACCTTGTCCGAGATATGATCGTAGACACACCGATGACTTTGCTGTATCTCGTTACCGACGAAGGTTATTAACTCGTCTGCGATATTACATCTCCATGACCTAGTCATAAGCTTCAGCTATATAGATGCAATATCACCGAGTGGGCCCAGAGTATCTTTCCATTACAAGAATGAACAAATCCCGCTCTTGATCCTTACGTATCGATGCTCTTTCGGAATACCCAAGATGGACACCGTTATTGTCATGCTATATAAGACACAACGTTTGATGCTCTCAAAGCACTCCTACGAAGCAACAATAAGTACGGTCTCACGGTCTAAGGAATAAGCTATCATACTCTTATCTATTGCAAATGACAAACATCGTAATACGATCTTATTGCAATACTTTGCGTATGTCCACCACCTTATTCAACTAACAAGATGACCCCATTGTCAACCGACGTCATTGTCCTTGATCGGGAATCTCGATCAACTGTTGCCCAATGGACTAGCTCATATAGAGGCTTGCTAGGGACCTGGTTGTCTATGTATCACACGTGTATTAACAATTCCGATTAATACAGTTATAGCATAATACACAAACCTATTATAAACTTATGAGATAACGCAATAAATACTACTTATTTATTTGCCTCTAGGGCATATCTCCTTCAGTCTCCCACTTGCAATAGAGTACAAATAAACTAGCTGCATTTTACTTTATCAGAATCCCTTATCAAATAAGAATCATTTGATAATGCTTGCTCGTGGAAAAGTGTTACTGCACAATCCATGATTGTACATGCTTTTGCGATTCACTGGCATCAACTTGTTTGATATCACCATGTTGTCTAACAACATATATGCAAATACCGTAACTAAGTGAGACTTCTGCTTCCCAGCGCTTACTCTGATTATACTAACCAGATAACTGCCCTGAAAAACACACTCAGCCATGCAGAGCCCCTTGTACCAATTACAAACTCGCGATATCTACATACTTTCACACCAATGTAGAAAACTTGACATTCAAATGTCAATCCCTTAACTAACACACTTCCACTTCCAGTAAATTCCAAATTTACTTTCATAACTGTTCTTTACTCCAAGAACATCGGTTATATTTTATCGAGCAGATAATATGGTTTCTGTATGATGTCTAATGTGTACACAATAGACCCACATGTCATACAACCATTACCTTCATGCATCATTACTCTTAATGACCAATTGGATTCCAAAGGACCATCCTTTTGATTCTATTCTGACTCCTCAGATATAATCCAACACAACTCGACTAACTATTTAAAAATTCCCGTTCTATTTCAAAATAGACACTAACTTTTAAATAGTTTTACAACTTCATCATATTCTATTGGTACAATTTCACAATGTGTCAACCACACAAGATGAATTCGACTCCCACTCAAATTATGTCTCCACATATTTGATAACACGAGCTCCCACTCAAAAACGTGTCATCCACATATTTGAGTTCCTGAGCTCCCACTCAAAAATATGTTCTTCACATATTTCACCTGAGTGAACCAACTATGACTCCCACTTAAATCGACATCTTGGTTAAATCAAAATCATTGATCTACTATCAATTCGAATTTAATACAAACTACAGTATTACATTAATACAAATCCCTCAGACTTCAAGCATGTCTACATAAATGTAGTCAACAAATTTGATCTTGTCCAAGACACATTTCTCGACAAGACATGCTACCGCGTCTTTCTTATAGTCACATTTCTCATATAACACATTATATGACGATTAAACAATCTTATTCCTCTAATAAGAATTGCAGCAACAATTACTCTCTTAATCCTTTCAAATGCAACTTTGGATTTTCAGGCTCAAAAAACCTTTGTTCGTATTCCGATATTTTCTCAACTTTCTTTGTATTCATAAAATGCACCTTGATCTGTCAACAAGATCTGAAATACTTAATACAGTGCTGTGACCTGACAGCAATATTAAATATAACAACACTTTATTTAGAAGTTTCTTTCATGAAAATATTATGATCTTTATGAAGAGGATTGCAAGCAGAAAACAATTTTCTAGTCTCCCTCACTCTTAATCACTAAACTTTCATTAGCAGACATATACTCTTTGGAACATCTTCCAACATAAGTCTGACACTTTATTCCAAACTTCTAATTTCAATCCATAAACCATAATTCGAAAAGTCATCTTTTCTCGGAATTACATAGACAACAAACTGAACTTTGTTTCTAATTGATTCTGGAATACACTCTCGTCCAAAGCGAGCAATCTACAAAGAACTACTCATGTATATTCCGAATTATCGCATAATCATATACACATCGACATTACTGTCGATCCTATTAATTCTTGTTGAGAAAAATATCTATTTTCTAAAGTGGACATCGACTATAATGTTTTGAACATATTAGGAGATTCTAAGACTGATTCTGACAGACCACACTTTATTTAAAATAGAGCATAATTATAATTCCCCACATATCACCATATATGACATTATAATATTGTGAAACGAATTTCCACAAGTCTTTTGTGTTGAAACCATAATTCAAAAATATTGTCCTTTGATCGAATCTTGTGAATACAATATTCACTAATCTTTCTTCTGAAAAACCCCATTTGATCTATTATCAAATTAATTTCAGACTCCATAATTAATCGGGCAAATACTCCTATTTACCAAAATCATGGAAGAATTCGGATCATGCAATAACACCATTGATTAATCATTAAAAATGACTCTCAATCAATTTCCTCTAGTATTGCAACTTCAATACTGCATTTCAAACTTAATCAATTTTGGCACTCGAAATACTTAAATGGACCAAAAATATCCATTACTTCTTTCATTGCCTTTATGACTAAATTCGATGGTGTTTGTTCTTTGGACACATAATTTTATCATTCCTGCTATTATAAATGTATATCATACGCATAATGCAATTGAGATGTGATGCAAATTACTCATAACATGAAACAACTGCTTTGTTCCATAACATAAAACAACTGATGTGTTCTATATGAATAATTATGTCTTGTAACATTCAAGACACCAAACTAGATCACATTCTCACTATTACAAAATGTCTTATCAAAAACTATTGATGATAACTAATATGATACCTCGAGTGCGTGAGCACTACTGGCCATGAACTTGCCATCACTCGTGCACTGTCACGTCACCCTTCCCCACATACTTATGATAATCAGGGACTGTTTCACAAACAGAACAATTATCAAACACTTTTCATCAAGTATGAGAAGAATACATTTATATCTTCGTATATCAAATATACCCATAGCGTCGAAGAACTCTTCTTCGATGAATCAACTTTCAGAGATTTGAACTTGTTCACGAACGTGAAGAAGCTCACCGGGTCTCTATAGCATATTCACGCACATGCTATTCACAGCTAGGAGGTAAAGCGCAATCTCTATTGCACTGGAGTTCGCTATCTAGAAATCGTAGATATTCATAAGCCTGAAGTAGATGTCACACAACTTCTTCAACTGAGTCTCCAGACAGGTATGCTCCCCATGTGAATGGTCTGGAACTTTCTAAGCTGTCTGAACTGCTCAAGACTCAATTCATCTTTGAAGTGACCTCTGATCGCATCAATCACGACATATGGCTCCATGTGTTGAAACAACTTTCAACTCAGGTGCTAGGCATACGCTCATGACGATCGTCACTTCCATGAACATGTCATGATGCTTACGGAACTCATCATCTTGCTCCTTGCCATCAGAATCATCTGGTCTAACTCCTAACTAATGTTCTAGCATATATAGGATGTTTGTTGTGTTTGGAGAATGTTTCTAAAACCAATGCACCAGCTGATGAAGTTGGACCCGTCGGCTTCCAAGGTAGAATCCGAGCTCTTGAAGAAGTAACTGAAGCGTAGTTCCGTAGTCTCCAGATGTGATCGCAAAAGAGGTAAGATAAGTTTATAATATATAGGTGAGTTTTAGTTCTATAATCTCATTATCAAAAACACACCACACCAAGATTATTATCCCTAAAAATAATAATGGCGATTACACGACCCTCATCCACCACACTACCCCCGATCATCACGGCCGGCAGCACAGCTTCAAAGGTGGACATAACATGTCGATCACAACAACTTTGTGACTCGTGCTCGATCTTTCGATCTTCCCGTGTTCCGAGGCCATACCTCTGAGTATGCTAGGCTCGCCAATCAGACCTCGAAGACCTGCGCGTGCAACATGGCTTACACCCACTGTATGCGAACGACGAGATGTGTGACACCCGATCATCACGGCCTGCCTCATAACGTAGAACTTTCTTGGTGGTGCGCAACGAGGGAGAACACAATTTTGGTATTTGTTAGGGATCATCCTATTTATGACGCTACCGTTATATATCTAGCATATAAGCAATCAATAGGATGCACACACAACAGCACACAATAATGATGCAATGAAGTGCGATGTGACATGGTCGATGCGCCTGGACCTTCATGGCGCCATGTGCCTGGCCCCCGGCGCCCCGGCATGACTCCGAGTCTACAGAGCCCTCCATTTCCTCCGACAGTACGAGTAATATCAAAAACTTACCGTAACCATGTCACATGAAATAACGCCTCTGCAAAACAAAGTTAGACGCCTCTAGTTTTATCTAGTTTTGCAAGTTTTACGTGGCATATAGGCTTATTCGTAAGAGAATCGCTTCCCTACCTACGAACTTTGTACCACAACGTCGATCGTATAATTGCATGTTTAAGCATCCCTTTCGGGCCCTCCATTGAAAATGCTTTGCCGACTAGAGAGAGAGAAACAGACACCCGCCAGCCACAGATACGGTGCAAGCCGTATGACAGTAGTGGAACCAGTCTCGCGTAAGCGTACGCGTAAAGTCGTTCCGGGCCGCTTCATCAACTCAATACCGAAGGCATCGCAAGTGCACGCTAGAGGGTAGCAAATATAAGAAAGACGCCCTCATTCAACATGAGTTCTAACCGTACCAGCAGTACTACGCATAGATCGGCTCTGATACCACTGCAGGGGTTACGGTGGAGAAAACAATAATTTTCTAGCGAACGAAACCCTAACTAGCCAGGATCTATCTATCTAGTACATGATAACGGTGGCGGAATGGGTTACATTACCTCCATGTAGACCGATAGCGGGGATTACGCTCCCGCACAAGCGTTGACGATGAAGTCGTACGTAGCCGACCTCGAGGTCGCGGAGAACTTGCCGCGATGTCGGAGTCGATGACGCCGGGGTGTCGACGATGATCTGCGTCGACGGGCGTCGGGCGGAAGAAGGCAGAGCGCCAGCACCGGGGCTGGTGCGCCGGCAGCAGAGGGGGGGGGGAGGCGCGGCGGCTGCAGGGGGCGAGACGACGTCGCCCAAGCTCTTCAATAGAGTAGCCTCCGAGCACTCGCAAACATACGGAGCCTAGCGACAACTCCCGGTCATTCAGATCCAGCTGAAATCGCAGGAGTAGATCTTATCTGGAATCCCGCAGAGCAACGGCGCTCTGCGGTATGGCTTAGGTGGAGAGAGACCCCCTTCCTCAGCTCGGCGCGGCTCCAACTTGGGAACCACGAGATCGAGAGAGAAATTGGGAATTAATTGAATTTCCTGTGTATTAAATCAATTAATATGCCTTGCTATATAAAGGGGGAAGGGGGTGTGCAAACCCCTTGGCTCCCCCATGTGGGACTAAACAAAGGAGGAGGGGAGGGGGGTTCGGCCCCCACATGGGCTGGCCGAACCAGCCTATGGGGCCCACCCCCTTTGGTGGTGCGGTTCCCCCTCTTGGGCCCTCTTAGGGCCCATATAGGTGGGAGCCCCCTTTTTCCTTTATTTAATTAATATTAAATTAATATAAAAATCACATTAATTCATAATTAATATATTTATATATAATTCAATATCCCGTGACTCCGAAAACGTAGACACACCGATGCCTTTGCTGTATCTCGTTACCGACGAAGGTTATTAACTCGTCTGCGATATTACATCTCCATGACCTAGTCATAAGCTGCAGCTATATAGATGCAATATCACCGAGTGGGCCCAGAGTATCTTTCCATTACAAGAATGAACAAATCCCGCTCTTGATCCTTACGTCTCGATGCTCTTTTGGAATACCCAAGATGGACACCGTTATTGTCATGCTATATAAGACACAACGTTTGATGCTCTCAAAGCACTCCTACGAAGCAACAATAAGTACGGTCTCACGGTCTAAGGAATAAGCTATCATACTCTTATCTATTGCAAATGACAAACATCGTAATACGATCTTATTGCAATACTTTGCGTATGTCCACCACCTTATTCAACTAACAAGATGACCCCATTGTCAACCGACGTCATTGTCCTTGATCGGGAATCTCGATCAACTGTTGCCCAATGGACTAGCTCATATAGAGGCTTGCTAGGGACCTGGTTGTCTATGTATCACACGTGTATTAACAATTCCGATTAATACAGTTATAGCATAATACACAAACCTATTATAAACTTATGAGACAACGCAATAAATACTACTTATTTATTTGCCTCTAGGGCATATCTCCTTCAGGATGACCTGGCTCCCGACTTCTACGAGTCGGAAGCCGGGAAGACGAAGAAGCGCAAGGCGTCCGGCGCTGCTTCCTCTACGGCGAATGCCGAGAGGAGGAAACGGATCGCGTCGGCTACCGAGCCGACTCTCGCCAACATTGGCGAGAACGCGGGGATTAACATCCCCCGAAGGTACTCAACTTTGCCTTTATCAGACGACAAAACTCTTCAATACTGGCCAATTGGCTGTGCTTACTTTTTGTTAACAGGGAAAGGGTCACAACCTCCCGGTTGACGACCAGGCTCCTTGGCAAAGGTAAGCGGCCGCAAGGCGGCTCGCCGGCCACCGTGCCGCCAACCCCTCAGCTCCACGCCGGCAGCTTCATGGGCGACGCTCGACGTCAGCCCCCTTCCGCCGACCGCGCGCCCAAAACTCCCCTTCTGCTGGCTGAGGCTACGGCCGATGATGCCGCGCAATCGCGCGCCGCCAACGAAGGGTTGCTGGAGTCGACTGCCGGCGGGTCTCGGAGGGCAGCCCCGACTACGGGAGGCGGCAAAGTCAGGGACCCTTGGTCTACCTTTAAGGAGGCCAAGGAGTCAACTTTGGCTTTTGCCGCCTTTGCCTCGCAGGCCTTCGCCGACTTGGAGGGCGACCTATCTGTAAGTTTCTACCCCTCCGGCATATACATAGTCTTTCCCCCGAGCACTTAGATGGCAAGTCAAAAGAAACTTTGACTGCCGGCTTAGTGGTTATTCGACAATATGTTATATGCCTTTGTTTTTTCTTGCAGGGCCTTGTGTCCGCCAACGTCGAGCTCGTCTCCTCCCGAGTCGAGATAAACCGGCGCCATCGCGACCTGAAGAAGGAGTGCGAGGCCAAGGACAGGCGGATCGCCGAACTGGAGGCGGCCCGCGAAAAAGATGAAGGTAGGGTTGATCCCTTTCTCCAACTATGCTTTTGACCTATGTTTCCGTCAATCATTTAGCTTAGCGAATCCATATTTGTAGAACTGCTAGACCACGCCCAGGATATCCTGAAGGCGTCCACTGATATGCAAGCTCTTATGAATGAAGCTTCAGACTTGGCGGCCGCCAACTTGGAGTTGAAGGCGGCTCATCAAAAGGAGATGGAGGCCCAGCAACTCAAGTTTGCGCAGGAATCCAGCCAGCTCACTGGTGAGCTGGAAAGCCTGCGCAACAAGTTGGCGGAGGCGGAGAAGATGGCTGCGGAAGAGATATCCAAGCAGACTTCTCGCGCCCAAACTGCAGAGGACGCGCTGGCAACTCATATGATTGAGTTGTCGGCTTTCCATAACTCGGTCCTTGCTAATTTCTTGCTCCTTTTTTGATACTGCCATGTTGCTTTAGCCTGAGCCAAACTTATGGCTTTATTTTTGATGCAGTTCCCGCCGGTTTAGGCGATGACAAGGTTGCCAGCCCCCTCCTGGATCGCCTTGCGCGTCTGGGCGAGCTGATCGCCGAGACTTTGGCGGCGTCCAAGCGGTTTGCCGCCAAGTTCTTCACTTCGTCTGGCAGCCAGGAGCCGACCGAGTTCAGCGACGTGCCCGCCATCTTGGAGCAGGCGACCAAATTGCACAAAAGCTCGCTGAAGTCGGCGGCGCGGGGTGGAGCCAAGACAGCCCTTGGGTTGTTCATGGCGCACTACCCCGAGGCGGAGATAGAAGCTGTCACCGAAGGCATGCCGTCAACGTATGAAGACGGTAGCGAGGTTGAGCCGGCCGCTGTTCTGGACAGCGTTGCCGGCTACGCCACGCGAGTCGCCGACATGGTGGACACTTCAATCTTCTACCGGCGCCATCCTGTGCCTGGCGGAGAGGGAGCTGGAGCTGCCGGCGCGGCTGAGGCGGAGGGGAGTGATAGTTCTGGGGCTGAAGTTGTCAGCCCCCAAGTCTGATGTAGATGCTCCCCCGAGCCATATCTTTTCTTGTCCTTGCCTCCCACCAGCCTTATTTTGTCGGCCCCTGAAACAATGCAATATTAACTTGTAATATTTGTATATACTTTTGTTGCTGCTTCACTAGGCGGAAACTGGCTGACAAGTTTTACTTTGTCTTTATTTATATGGCCCGCCTTAATTTTACCCTGAGTTATATGCTTGACTTTTTGTACGTTGACGAAACCTCAGCCGGTAACTTTAGCTGAAACAACCAGGGTTAGACCATTTGTTTAGAATCAGAGACCAAAGCCAACATGTTGGTGTCAAAGACATACTACTAGGCGAACCACATATAAGTAATCAGAGGTAAAGGAATTAGGCGGCGCAAAAAGTTTGTTTTTGCTTTGGGTTGGCTCGAAAGCTGCAAGTATCTACCAGTTTGAACCTTTGCACGGAGCTAGAAAATAGGTAACTTAGATACATAGTGGAAATATGATTGCAAGAAAAGACAAAAGATGGCATGCATCTCAACACAGATGAGAAACCATAGACTTTTATTTCATAATCATATTTAACTTATTACAATTATAAATTGCTAAGTGTAGAAAGGACGTAGCTGCTCAATATTCCAAGGCCGTCTTGTTTGCTCGAACGGATCGTCAATGCCTCTCTTGCGCTTGGTTCCCCTTTTTCCTGCCGCCTTCTTGCGCATTGTCTTTTCTTCTTCGTCGCGGATGTCGGCTAGGTAGTAGGAACCATTGAGCAGCGCCTTTGTGACTATAAACGGTCCTTCCCATGGCGGGGATAACTTGTGCAAGCCTTTTCTGTCTTGAATTAGGCGGAGAACCAGGTCACCTGTTCTGAAGCTTCGCTTCCGCACTCTCCGGCTATGATAGCGGCGGAGTTGTTGCTGGTACAAGGCGGAGCGATGGAGAGCGACGTCTCTTTCTTCGTCTAGCAGGTCTAGGCTATCTTGTCTTGCACCTTCTACGTCTTGCTCGATGTAGGCTTGGACTCTTGGGGAATCGTACTTCATGTCGGTAGGTAGCACTGCCTCTGCGCCATATACTAAGAAGAAAGGAGTGTAGCCGGTAGATCTGTTTGGCGTTGTGCGCAAACTCCATAATACCGACTGTAACTCATCTGCCCAAGCGTCGGCTGCCCTATGTAATGGAGCTTCGAGACGAGGCTTAAGTCCTGATAAGACTAGGCCGTTTGTACGCTCTACTTGTCCATTGGATTGAGGGTGTGACACGGATGCCAAATCAAGCCGGATGCCCAGATCGCTGCAGTATTCTTCTATGTCGCCTTGAGACAAATTGCTGCCATTATCGGTGATAATGCTGTGTGGAACTCCAAACCGAGAGATAATTCCCCAGAGAAAATTGGTGGATGTTCGTGCGTCAAGTTTGCTGATCGGCTTAGCTTCGACCCATTTGGTGAACTTGTCGACAGCGACCAATAGGTGAGTGTACCCACCGCGCGCCTTTTTGAAGGGACCCACCATGTCTAAGCCCCAGACCGCGAACGGCCAGGTGATTGGGATCGTCCTTAGCTCCTGTGCCGGCAAGTGAGGTTGACGGGCGTACAACTGGCAACCTTTGCATGTCTTTACGATGTTCTCGGCGTCTTCTTTGGCGGTGAGCCAGTAGAAACCTTGGCGGAAAGCTTTGGATACAATGGACCTAGCGGAAGCATGATGCCCGCAGGCGCCAATATGTATGTCCTTCAGAATTTCCCGGCCTTCTTCCGGCTGTATGCACCGCTGATAGATACCGCAAGTGCTTCGCTTATATAGCTCGCCTTTTATTATCGTGAATGCCTTGGCTCGCCTTATGATCTGCCTCTTTAGCACCTCATCGTCTTCCGGCAACTTTTGGTCGATTAGAAAATCGAGGTATGGGATTGTCCAATCCGGCTGTGTTAAGTAGACAGCGAGACTTGCCGCTTCTACCGGTTCTTCTGAGTCGGGGTCCATCAAATCGGCGCCTTTAATGGATGGCTTGTGCAATTGCTCCAGGAAGATATCTTTTGGTACCTTTTTGCGTTCCGATCCCAGTCTTGCAAGTGTGTCTGCCGCCTCATTCTCAGCTCTTGGAACATGTCGGACTTCGTAGCCTACGAAGTTTTTTGCAAATTCGTCAACTTTGGCTCTGTAAGCTGCCATTGTTGCGCTTTTCGCATCCCATGTTCCGCTTACTTGTTGCGCGACCAGATCTGAGTCGCCATAACAGAGGATTCTTTTGACGCCTAGGTCGTTTGCCACGTGTAACCCATGAAGCAAGGCTTCGTACTCGGCAACATTGTTGGTTGCTGTGAAGTGGATTTGTAACACGTAGCTAAGCTTGTCACCTTTAGGCGTACGTAGAACGACTCCAGCCCCCGAGCCTTTGAGCATTTTTTATCCGTCAAAGTGCATGACCCAATATTCTGACTCGGGGAGTGTTGTTTCCTCCATTGCCTCTGTCCAGTCGGCGACAAAGTCTGCAAGTGCTTGAGATTTGATGGCGGTCCGTGGTTTATACACTATATCGAAGGCGGCGAGTTCGATGCCCCATTTGGCAACTCGACCTGTTGCCTCTGCATTTTTGATTATGTCTCCCAACGGTGCCTTGCTGACTACTGTTACTGTGTGTTCCTGGAAGTAATGCCTAAGCTTTCTGGCGGCGAAGAATACACCATAAGCCAGCTTTTGGTAATGCGGATACCTCTGCTTGGAGGCGGAGAATACTTCACTGATGAAGTAGACCGGTCGCTGCTCACACGTCGCGGCTTCGTTCTCCTTTCTTTCCACAGCCAAGACAACGCTGACAACAGCTCCTGTTGCCGCGATGTACAGCAGCATTGGTTCCTGTGATCGAGGTGCTGCCAATATGGGAGCGGATATGAGGGCCTCCTTAAGTTGTTGCAAGGCGGCGTCTGCCTCTGCTGTCCACTCGAAGTTGTCGGATTTCTTCAGTAGCCGGTAGAGAGGCATTGCCTTTTCCCCTAGGCGGCTTATGAAACGACTGACGGCTGCCGCCGATCCGGCTAGGCGCTGGACGTCCTTCAGACAAGTAGGTCTGGATATGTATTGGATGGCCTTGATCTTCTCCGGGTTAACCTCAATCCCTCGTTCTGAGACGATGAATCCGAGGAGTTTGCCGGCTGGGACGCCGAAAACGCACTTGGCGGGATTGAGTTTCATCTGATACCTCCGGAGATTCTGAAAAGTTTCTTCCAAGTCCTCTAGGAGATCTGCCTTCTTTTTTGACATTACCGCGATGTCGTCTACATAGACGTGAACATTGCGGCCGATCTGTTCGTGCAGGCAGTTTTGCATACAGCGCTGGTATGTTGCCCCTGCATTCTTCAAACCGAAAGGCATTTTAATGTAGCAGAAAGTTCCGTATGGAGTTGTGAAAGATGTTTTCAGCTGATCTGACTCTCTCATCTTGATTTGGTGGTATCCTGAGTAGGCGTCCAGAAAACAAAGCAGCTCGGAGCCTGCTGTGGAGTCTACGACTTGGTCAATTCTAGGCAACGCAAAGGGATCCTTTGGGCAGCACTTGTTAACACCGGTATAGTCAATACACATCCTCAGCTCTTTATTCTTCTTTGGGACAAGTACAGGATTTGCCACCCAATCGGTGTGTACAACTTCTTTTATGAAATTGGCGGCCTTCAGCCTATTTATCTCCTTTCCTATAGCCTTGCGTCTCTCATCTCCAAAACGTCTTGTTGCTTGCTTCACCGGCTTGGATCCTTTTATGATGTTGAGCGAGTGCTCGGCAAGTTCCCTCGGTACACCAGGCATGTCGGAAGGCGACCATGCAAAGATGTCACGATTCTCACGGAGGAACTCGACGAGCGCGCCTTCCTATTTGCTGTCAAGGTTGGAGCCGATGACAACTTGCTTAGACTTGTCACCTGGGATGAGGTCCGCCTTTTTGGTGTCTTCTGACGCTTCGAAGGTCTTCTTGACGTCCATCTTTGGCTTTGGCATGGAGTTGTCTGAATCCGCCCCGAGCAGCGCGAGTTCTTCCTTGTGGATGACGGCTTCTCCGAAGGCGGCCATGCCACGCTCGCACTCCTTGGCTTTCTTGAAGTTGCCGGAAATCGTGATGGTTCCGTTTTCCCCCGGCATTTTAAGCTTGCTGTATATGTAGCACGGCCTTGCCATGAACTTGGCGAAAGCCGGTCGTCCAAAGATTGCATGATAGGCGCTTTTGAAGGGGAAACTTCGAACCGAAGGAACTCTGAGCGGTAGTTCTCTTTTGGTCCGAAAGTTACCTTCAGCCTGATGCTTCCCATTGACTTTGCTTGCCTGCCGGGCACTATGCCATGAAAGGTGAGGTTGCTGTGATCCAGCTGATCCTCTGATAGATCCATCCATAAGTACCTTTGTGAGTCTGAAGTTGTCGACAATTGGGTCGACGACAAGGGCGTACTTGCCTGGGTGAGGGACGTGATCAGGGTGGTCGGACCGGTCCCAAGTGATTGTTGCCTCCGACCAGTTCAAGTACTGAGGGACGTCCGGCATTGTCGCGTTGAGTTCGCGCATCTCCGCCTTATCCGCTTTAGCCGAAGGCGTGCCGACAAAGCACACAAGAGATTCTTTGACCCTCGGATACTGCTTCTTTTTCTTGGCGGCTGCGTCATCTTCGCTTGAGATAGACATGTCGTCGTCATCCTCATCCTCCTTGCTGTCTTTCTTGTCGTTCTTCTTTGACTTCTTTGACTTCCAGCCGACTGTGGGATCCTTTTTGAAGTCGTCAATGAAACGACACTCGCCAAGCATATGGTTGACCTTGCCTAATGAGGCGTGGATGGGACATGGCAAAAGTTTTGCCTGTTCATAAGTGATTCGCGCCGCCTTAGGCCCTGAGCCGGCTTCGCGACTATCTTTCTTATTCTTCCACTTCTTTTTGCCGGCGTTCCCTTGGAATGCTGCGGCTACCTCATTGGAAGGCCCGGCTTTGTCATCCGCCGCCTGCTTGCGTTTGTTGTTCCGCTTTGGTATGATGTTGACGTCTGGGTCATCGTCCCGGGCGTCGTCATCCGCCGCCGCGTACTGGGCGGCCAGGTTGAGCATCTCACCAAGGTCCGTGATTTGGTCGCGGACGAGCCTATGACGGAGCAAGGACTTCTTCTGTAGGCCCGTGTAGAAGGCATGGATAGCCTGTGCGTCCGAAACACCATGACAGTTGGCCTTTTCGGTTATCCAACGGCTGACAAAATCTGTCATGGTTTCGTCCGGCTTTTGGATACAGCGCTGCAAATCCGTGTAGGTATTTGGACGCTT
The DNA here is from genome assembly GCA_026929855.1 of Poa annua. Taxonomy (NCBI): domain Eukaryota; kingdom Viridiplantae; phylum Streptophyta; class Magnoliopsida; order Poales; family Poaceae; genus Poa; species Poa annua. The sequence continues at coordinate 258,131,078 of CM049427.1, read as the reverse complement.
GTATGTTCCTTGGAAGTGCTGGGAGAAAACCTTTTCCATGTCGTACCAGCTATGGATGGACTTTTCAGGAAGGTTGTCGATCCAAGCTCTTGCCGTGCCTTCCAACATGAGAGGTAGGTAGCGGACGACAATATGGCTGCTCCCGCCGGCAATCTCTATGGCCATGGCGTAGTCGGATAGCCATGAGTCCGGCTTAACGAGGCCGTTGTACCTAGAACAGTTTTTTGACACTGATGTCATGTCCTTGGGGAACGGCTCTCTGCGGATGGCGTCACCGAAGCACTTTGGTCCAGAGTATAGCGGCTCCTTTCCTCTTGCTATGTCTTGTAGGCGGTGTCGTGCGTCTTTTGGATCGAGTTTCCGTGCGCCTCTGTTTGCGTCCGGCTCGTCCTGCGCCGCCCGGCTTATGCTCCGTCTGGGCCCTTCTACCTCCTCTCTCCTCTTGCTACCAGTGCTACGCTGCGGAGACCGGCTGCGGCCTCTCCTTGGAGGGTAGTTGCCGGCATCTTTTCTAGGCGGCTGCCTGTTGTTCCGGCTACCGCCATTGTCGCGTCTTGGCTGAGGTGGAGGTGGTAGGTCTCCTCTGCTTCCCGTCCTTGAATTCTCGTCCCGCCTTGGCTTTGGCGGCGGTGCCTTCTTTGGAGGTGGCGTTGCCTTCCTTTTGTCGCCATGGCTACTGGAGCCAGACGGGCCTTCGGGGTCGGCGCCGGGTGCAGCTTTGCACTTGCCCGACTTAGACTCTAGGTCTCCCCCGCGGGCATCCGCCATGTGGCCGTAGGAATCAGCGCGAGCTTGTTGTTCTAGGGCCAGGCTTACGAAGTGTCTTGCGTTGGCCAGCTTTTCTTCTGCCGTGTAAGTGTTGTCGTCCAGGGTATCTAACGCGGCAGCCGCGTTGAGGATAGGGGTGCAGAAGACAACATCCCCCCTTCTATCCACTCGCTGTGGTGCCGTACGCCAATCAACCCCTAGGTCTTGAGCCGCTGTCGTTGCTTGCGTAGGCGGCTCTTTTCCACGGCGGTTTTTTGATGACCTTTTCTCCTTGAGTTGCCGGCTTGTTTTGGCCGACATCTTCTCCTGCTCTTTCTTGATCTTCTTCGCAAGGCTTTCAACGTGCTCCTCTCTTTTTCGCAGGAAGTCAGAGTGTTTAAGCATGTTAAGCCTAAGCTCTTCCACTTCGTCGAGTGGGGTGTTTTTGTTCATCGGAGTATTCATGATCTCGTCTACTTCTTTGATGACGGAGAGAAAATCCGTGGGTTTGCTGCTGCCGCCTTTCTCAAGGCCAGTTTTCTTCTTTGCGCACACCTTGTCGGAACTTTCAATGAGTTGGCCGGCAGTGGTGTCCCCGGCTTCTTCTGCCGGCTTGTTTTGCGCTTCCGAAGTAACTGGGGTTGTCTCGTGACCGACAACAACCATCATAGCCAGCTTGTCAGGCATGTCTGTATCCGATGTACCCTCTGAGGGAGCCGGATTACCACTGGAAAAGCGGGTTTTGATCTTCTCTTCGAAGAGACTAGCATCATCATCGGAGTCAGAGTCTATGTTGACTTGAACGGTAGATCTGGATCCGGCATCTGACATCGCATCCTCCTGTAGAGCAGGGAGGATTGACTCAGGATCGTTGTTTTCCGGTTGGGAGTCGGATCCCAGTCCGACAACTCCGACGAAGTGGAAATCAGACTCGGCCGACTCCTGGGAGAAGGAGGATTCAGATCCATCTTGCCGGTCGACTGCTTGGTCGAAGGGTTGGTGGGTGGGGTTGTAGAAACGCGGTAGGCCGTACGCCTCTGGCGTGTACCCGATGAAGACGTCGATCCCTCCGATCGGCACGATTGCGCATCCGATGAGGTAGTCGTCCGCCGGAAGCCAGGACTCATCCGAGTTGATGTAGCTATGGCCGTCATACCTTGTGACGCGACCGACGGCGATCTGCTTGCCCACGCCGCCAAGTGTTCCCGCCTGGAATGTGACGCCAGGAACCTTATGCCCCAAGGGATCAATTGGCGGATATCTTCACGAAGCCCCTTGAGGAAGGAAGGTTTTGCTTTTTGAGAAATGAGCTAAATATCATTGATTCGAGGTCCTTAGCTTGATCGCTTGCACACTCACCTAGGGCGTAATTGCATCTTATCTTGTTTAGATGTAGGCATGGAAATAGGGGGAGTGCGGTCCTAATATATTGGACCATCCCTCCCCCCATTATGCCGATAGCAAGTGTTCTTTTATCTCTGTATCATTCTTATGACTAATGAGCTAAAACGACGAGTATTGGTTATGTACCCAAGATACATCTTCGCGGTAACATGCCATACACTCCTACATGGTGGCCTCGGCCACCGATCTCCTCTCTTTGAAGAGTTGGTTTTATTTGGGGCTCTTCGTTGCTATTTATTCTCCTTTTCATGCATGTGGAAACCTACTCAACTTGGCGCTTTATGTTTCCTTTTGGTAGTTGTGAGTTGAGTATGGTGTACCAATAACAGTTTGGAAATCTATTCCAAGCCTACTTCCCCCTGAAAACATTTCTCTCTATTGCACACAAGTCATCCTTTTGAAAACTGGGATTTTAGTTCAGCAGGTCGGAATATCCGGTTCATTTATGAATCGGAATATCCGGTGACCCGGAATTTCTGGTGTAAGTTACACCCGGAAATTCCGATCGGGCTGTTTGTCCAAAAATATAAGGGCAGGCTCGGGGTGAAGGGCTCATTCGTGCCCTTCTTCCACCCCCGACCTCTCTCTCCTCCAACCGCCGCCCCTGCTGCTCCAAGATCCCTCCGGAGCACTCCGACCGCCGGGGAACCTCTTTCTCGGCCGGATCTGCTCCTCCTCCGCCCCGGGAACTCACTCCTCCAAGCAATGGCCTCAATGGATGAGGGTAACTTCAGTTTTCTTCTTCCTTATGTGCTTGCACTAGGATCTTGATGTGGAGTTATTTGTTTCATTATTGCTTGGTAGAGATTGTTCCTAGCACCATTCCCTGCCATCTACATACATTAGTTTTGCATTGTGTTGGATAGGTCTAGTTTTAGACCGAGTCAATCTCAGATCTGCACTATTTCTGTTTGGGTCGGAATTTCCGACTCAGTCTGACGAATTTCCGGTCCCCCGGAATTTCCGGTTATGTCTGAATCGGAATTTCCGAGCCAAACACTGCAGTTTTAAGATTAACTCATGTTTAACTACATTTGATTCATCAAATGCCTACCTAATGTGTGTATAATCTCCTGACTTGTGTGCACTTACCTTATGCTACCCACTATGCTCAAATTCACAGGTTCTAGTGGGAGTCCGTCCGCTGGGCATCAAGGAACACCTCAAGGGCACCTGTTCACAAGAACCCTGTTAACAAGGGTAAGGGTCCTGCCTCCTCAAGCAATCCACCTATTCAAAGGCAGAAGAAAGCTGTTGCTAGCAAGCCACCATCCAAGAAAAGGAAGAATGCTCCTATTCCTCAACGTCAGAACTATTCAAAGATGAACTCTGTTGAATACTCTCAGCTCAGACAAGGGGATTGGTACCTTAGGCCAAGGGACAACACTCTGGATGATCGCAGCTATTGGTGTCAAGAGCAAGAGCACATACTCGTGGACCTCTACCTCTCTCTGTCGAAGCCCATTCGGCCTATGCATCCGTTTGATCTTGCAACTCTGCAGAAGAAAGCCTCTTTTGTTGAAGCTATTCATATTGTCAAGACTATGGGCTTGGAGAGGCTGGTGCTCACTCGTTGTCCTTACGACTCTCAGCTTGTGATGCAGTTCTTTGCCACTCTAGTGATCAAGGGTGACTAGAAGAAGACAATTAAGTGGATGACTGGTGAATCTTTCTGTGAGTCCAACTTTGAGGAGTTTGCCAAGGTTTTCGGCTACAAGTTTGATGGTGACAATCCTCAAGGCTATCGCATGCACCACCCTTACAAGCTAAACAGGAAGCAGACCGTGCACTTATATGGTGAGGGAGCCACACCTGGCAATTCTCGAGACTTGCTTCCACTTTATGATGTTCTTGTGCGCATCCTCCGTGAGAACATTGCACCAAGTGGTGGCAACAACGACAATGTGGTGACCCCTCTATGCAACTTGCTCCTTCATGCCAACCGCATTGTGGAGGACCCTAACCCTGATGCAGACTGGAGTGTGGATGTTATGGATTACATCTACAATGAGATGTATGAAGCCATGACCACCAGGGTCTCTATTCCCTATGCTCCTTACATCATGAAACTCATCAAGTTCAAGTTTCCTGACTATAACTTCAGCAATGATGAGATGGAGCCGCATGACTTCAAGAAACTATATGAGAAGAAGACAGTGGTCAAGCCCCCTCCTAGGCCTTCTTCCAGCTCAGCTCAGGGTGGATCTTTTATGGGTGATGCTAGGAGGGCTGCTGCTCCTACTTATGTCCCAACCACTCATGCGAAGGTGAAGAAGCTGAATTGGTTCCAACGCAACATCCTGTGCATGAATGTGGACATCCGCAAGGAGCAATACACCGAGTACAAGGATCGTCGTCAGCTGGCCTACAATCAAGACTTGATCCTTCATCATGCGTCTGGCTCTCCTGCTCCTGCAGCTCTCTCTGACCCCCTGACCTTTGCTCAGTGGAACCAGGGTTCTTTGGCTCCGTGGACTCATATTGACCATGACCTTGGCGGCAGCTCGTACACCACTGGACATGATTATGATGATGAGGAGGAAGATGATGATGAGGAGGCAGAGTATGAGGAGGATGAGGATGATGATGATGATGATGATGAGGAGGAGGAGACCCCCTCGGACTGAAGACCTTCACGGGACGTAGCATCGCTCCTCTTCCTTTTTGGCGTTTAGATGCCAAAGGGGGAGAAGTTGCTCTAGTAGGACTTCGGGGATTTGCAGGGGTTCGGCCACAAGCATATGCGTTTACCATTTATTTGCGCTTGTGTCCATTTATCTTGTTTGAGGTTATTTGTTGAACTCTTTTATTATCTATGTGTGATGACTTTGTGTATTGAGACAATGTTATGCTATCATTATCCTATGGTTGAGACTTCAAATTTATTGTGTTGGTATTCTCTTCATATCCTATATACACAAGGTATGAAAATCTATCTAGTCTCAAATGCTACCATAATCTTACATTTTGTCTCCTTACTCCTATGTGATATCTTGTGTTTGTTATTATAAAATTGCTCCTATCCTTTGTCATATTGTGTTGCTTACATGCACTTGTTTAGGGGGAGCCATTTTCTGTCAAAAACATGATATTGCATTTTGTTTCTTTGCAAATCTTGGTATTGTCATCTAACACCAAAAAGGGGAGATTGAAAGAACATTTCTTAATCCCTAGTGTTTTGAGTGTTAGTTAACAATACCAATGATATACTAATCCTATTGCTAAGTATTTCAGTTTGTGTGAGTTGCATATCACATATCCCAAAGCCAAAATGTAGAGAAAAAAAGTTCCTGGAATTCTTCCAAGAATCGGAATAATTGAACCGGAAATTTCCAGGATCGGAAATTCCGGGTCTCCTATACCTAACAGAAAAATGGCTAAGGAAAATTCAGAAAGTGGTTCTGACTTCAACCGGAAATTCAGCTCGGAAATTTCACTGACTCGGAACTTCCGAGTCACCCTCAGTAATTTGGCTAAGTCAAGATGTCAAAGTGGTTCTGACTTCAACCGGAAATTCAGCTCGGAAATTTCACTGACTCGGAATTTCCGAGTCACCCTCAGAAATTTGGCTAAGTCAAGATGTCAAAGTGGTTCTGACTTCAACCGGAAACTCAGCTCGGAAATTTCACTGACTCGGAATTTCCGAGTCACCCTCAGAAATTTGGCTAAGTCAAGATGTCAAAGTGGTTCTGACTTCAACCAGAAATTCAGCTCGGAAATTTCACTGACTCGGAATTTTCGAGTCAACCTCAGAAATTTGGCTAAGTCAATATGTCGAAGACGTTCTGATCTCAACCGGAAATTCAACTCGGATATTTCACAGACTCGGATATTCCGAGTGACCCGGAATTTCCGGGTGTCACTTATACCGGAATTTCCGGGTCCCGAAGCAGCCAACGGCCAGATTTTGGGAGAGGGTATAAATACCCCCTCACTCACTCAAGAACAGCTAGCTCTCAGATTTTCTCTCTCCTACTATTTTTGAAAGCTCAAATCAACAAGATCTCCCAATCCCTCCACCCAAATTCGTTGATCTTTGGAGGATTGGAGGAGAAGGCCCGGATCTACATCTTCACCGAAGGGATTTGCATTTCCTCCCCATTCACTTGGGGATTTCGTGGCTAGGGTTTCCGATGGGAAAACCTAGTTCACCATTGTTGTAATCTTGATGTTGCCTTGACCTTTTGTGGTCCTTCACCTTTTGTGGTCATCTTGAGAGCCCCCAATTAAGTTGTGGGTGCGTGCCTCAAGCGTTTGTAAGGGATTCGATCTCCGCCCCAAAAGGGGATCAATATTGGAAGGTGGACTCGCAACCTTTGTGGTTGAGTTCATCGGAGAAGAAGGTGAGCCTTTGTGGCGTTGCGGCTAACCTGTTGTGGTAGCGCACACCTCTCCAAACGAGACGTACACCCTTGGGTGGAACTCGGGATTACATCTTCGTCTCCGCGTGCTTCACTCGGTTCCCCTTATCTTTGCTCCCTTACTTGCTTGTCTTGTTAGCTTATTTATCTTGTTATTGCTTAGATTGTCATTTAGGTAAATTCACCGTAGTTGCATATCTAGAGAATTTACCTTTGTGTTGAGCCTAAATTTGAAAAGACCTAAAAAAATTAATAGCACCTATTCACCCCCCCCCCCCCTCTGGGTGCCGGATTCCCGTTCACTAGCCACCCGCCTTTTCTCCTTCTTCCTCTCTTACTCTTTCGACAAATCAATCATCCGGTGACCGGTGATCCGCGTAACGACCGTAGGTGTGGTTTATGGGTGAAAACGGTACGGATTACTTCTGACCGACCGATCGGAGTCCAATAGAGGTAAATATCGATCTGATCAGATAGTTGACGGATACGGTTACAAATACATATAGGGTGTGTTTGGTAGCCTGTATGGACTTTCTCATCTCATACATGCCCACTCCAGCTATGCTGACTAGGTACAAGTGTCTTCTAATGTGTGTGATTGGTAGCCCGTATGAGGTGAGATGTGTTGTGCTGAGACCTTGTTTGGTGGCCTGTATAAACTGAACCCGGCTAGATAATTTAAAAAATTATCAGGTCCCTAGAATAAAAATCTTTAACACAATCAAGTCCCCAGGCTGTGTTCTCCAGCTTCTTCCCCGTCTCCGGCCACATGAGCTGACGCTGGGAGAGGCCGGGCTGTCCACTCCACGACGGAGCCCGCGGGAGGCCGCAACGGTCTGGTTCCGCGCTCAGGAGGGGAGGTCGGGAGACGCCGGCGTTGCTCAGAGATTGGAGGAGCAGGACGAATTCCAGTCGGGAGAGGCGTGAGGAGGCAGCGCTCCGCGCTCAGGAGAGGAGGTCGGGAGAGGCCGGCGTCGAGTCTATCGCCGCAGCGCTCCGCGAATTGGAGTCCTTGCTCGACGCGGGTTGCTCCGTGTTGGATGACGTCCTCGAAGGCGATGGGCGACGTCGAGGGCGTGGTGATGGGCGGCGTCGAGGGTGCGGTGATGGGCGGGCGGCGTCGGGGGCGCGGTGAAGGGCGGCGGCGCGGCGGCGGAGTTATCAGCGGCGGTCGGCAACTTCAGAGAAGAGAGGCGCGATGGGGGAGAGTGAAGAAATGAGAGGGAGAGAGAGGTGGGGGTCGCGACTCGCGTCTCGCGTGCGGGGCGGGTGGACGAAGCGAGCCTGGTTGGGGAGAGAAGCTCGATTCTGACTTCTCTATTCAACCAGGCTGAGGAGGCTTTTTGCATGATGTGGGCTTGGCCCAGGAAACACAACTCAACCTACCAAACAACAAAAAGTTGGATGGGGGGAGATTATCTGAGGGCATACAGGCAACCAAACACGCCCATAGTATTTCACGGATATAGAAATGGTTTTACTAGTATCTGTCCGCATTCGAAAATATACCATTCGCACCCGTGTTCTACAGAAAAAACTGATCGAGTGGAGCGTCCAATAGAAACAGGGTCCCTCATCCCTATGTGCCATTGTCGTCCCCTACGTCCAGCCGACGCCTGTCCCCACTTCGACGACGACAAGGTAATAGGGTATCCTATGTCTGCCTAGGCTGCCACATAGGAGTACTTCTGTCCGGCGTTTGAGCATCCCTAGCTGGAAAATCAAGGTTTGTTTTCATCACTGGGCCGTTCTCCATCCGAAGGAACCGCAAGAAGGAGAATCACATGAATCAGTACTAGTCGGTACTAGTGTACACGTTAAAACTCTGTCCTGTACCACTCTGTAAATTCTAGAAACTAGATGGCCGAAAGTGAAGGGGATCGGATGCAGAAAACAAAAAATTTACTAGCAACGATATCCCTAAAACATGCCAAGATCTATTATATGCAGATATAGTAGTACGAACGAAGATCGGAAGACATACCCTTGTAGACCGAAAGCGGGGATTACGTTCCGCACAAACATTGTCGATGAAGACCGACGAAGCCGACCTCAAGGTCATGTAGAGGAAGCAGACCTCCGAGTACCACTAGCGCCGCACTTCGCATGGCGTTACACACGTACGGTGGAAACGACGGCCTCCGAAGCTCCAGTTCAGGACGAGCAGCAGAAGACTTGGACCGTAACACCAGCAGCGCGGCAGCGGGCTATGGTGGAAGAGATCCCCCTCTCAACTCGGCGCAACTCCAACAAAGGGAATCACAAAATCGAGAGAGAATTCGGGAATTAATTGGTGAATTAAAAGGCCAGGGGTGCCCCTTCTTATATAGGCTCCCAGGGGGGAGCCAACCTCCTCACCAGGCAATGTGGGACTATCCCCACATTGCCTGGTGCGGCATGGCTGGTGGGCCGGCCCTGGTGGGCCCCATTTGGCCCACCTAGGCCGGCCTCCATGCCCCCCACCGAATCCCCTTGGGGATTTTCCCCCTTTTTTTACAGGAAAACAGTAGGGAAAGCCCCTACTGCATTTTATAAATATAAAAGATGATGGATGTACAGAATGGATGGAGATGTTTTCCTGTCAAAAATTACATGGCATCAAGCCATTGTTGCATGCCTTCTCTAAGAGATGGCTTAGCCCCAAGAGGGATTTTCCCCCTCTTGGGCCTTCTTTCGACAAGAAGGCCCATTTAGAGAAATCAGCCTAAATAAATTCGAAAATAAATATATAAAATCATATTTGCATATTAATTACACTAATGATTATCAAACATATTATATATAATTTAATCTAACTCCGAAAACTCTTTCGTCGCTGTCCGATCTCCATCGGACTCCTCCCGGGACATTCCCGGTGATCTCGTTCCTTTCCGGTTGTCTTGTCGAAACCCCTTAAGTGTGTTACCCTAGCGGTTCGATATAATAACAGGTATGATCAAGACTCCTCTATGATCAATGACTAACTCGTAGGCCTGGACCCCATGAATTAATCCCTATGATATAACGAATGACTTTCATCTATCAAACCTGAACGCAAAGTATAAAACCTTTTGCCATAGCGATACTTAGCTTGTCCGAGAGTCGTTCCATAGATATCTCCATACCTAGCATGACCTCGTTACCGACAACGCTATCTTCTACTCGTCTATGATCTCATGTCTCCGTGACCTAGTCACATGCTTGCAAGCTCATTAGACATGATCTCACCGAGTGGGCCCTAGAGTATCTATCCTGCTATGCGGACTGGCAAATCCCGCTCTTGACCCCTCGTCTCAACTACTCCTTTCCGATACCCAAAAGTATCACCGTTATTGTCATACTATATAAGATACGACGTTTGGTGCGATCAAAGTATCTTCCAGGAATAACAATAAGAGTTGATATCACAGTCAAAGGCGTAACGACTACGTCCTCCAAATCTGGGTATGTCCATCACATCGTTCTCCAACGATATGACTTCCATTGCCGACCGGCACCTCGATCATCAATCGCGCAACGAAACTAGTCTTAGTAGAGGCTACTAGGGACCTGGTTGTTTACGCATCACACCCGTATTAATGTTTCCGCTTAATACGGTTATAGCATGACACAAAAACCTATTATGAACAAACGAGATATGATAAAGAGTACACTTTATTAATTGCCTCTAGGGCATATCTCTTTCAGTCTCCCACTTGCACTAGAGTACAAATTAATCTAGATTACAACTTGGTAAAAGCTTAACACCCATAGCTAACTGGTGTTTTTCATGCTTATCAAGCGGGAGAGGCTTCGTCAGCGGATCTACCACATTCAGATCCGTATGCACTTTGCAAATCTTCACATCGCCTCCTTGTACGTACTGACGTATCACATGGAAGCGTCGGAGAATGTGTTTGGCGGTGGAGTGAGACCTTGTCTCCTTGGCGTTGGCAATGGCACTCGTATTGTCGCAGAATAGGATACAGGGTCTTGCACGCTCGGGAACACTCCAAGTTCGATGACGAACTTCCTCAGCCACACAGCTTCATTTGCGGCTTTGCAAGCAACAATGTACTCCGACTCCATTGTAGATTGTGCGACAATGGGTTGCTTCCCACTTCTCCAGCACACGGCGCCCCCATTCACCTTGAACACATAACCTGTTTGTGACTTAGAGTCATCGGGGTCTAAGCAGAAACTTGCATCCACGTAACTTGTTACGCCAAGTTCTTCATCGCAGCCACCATGAACAAGGAACATTTCCTTTGTCTTATTGAGATACTTAAGAATGCTCTTAACAGCAATCCAATGCGCCATTCCAGGATTACTCTGGAACCGGCTTGTCAAACTTAGAGGTAATGCCACATCAGGTCTAGTATTCAACATTGCATACATGATCGATCCTATGGCTGAAGCATAAGGATGTTTAGTCATATCGGCCTTATCCAGTTCCGTTACCGGACACTGTGCCTTCCACAATATTTTATTCTTGATAACCGGCAGAGAACTCTTCTTTGCCTTCTCCATACCGAAACGCTTCAGTATTTTATCAAGATAAGTACTCTGACTCAACGCTAATAGGCGCCTTGATCTATCACGATAGATTTTTATGCCTAAGACGTATGCAGCTTCTCCTAAGTCCTTTATGGAAAATTTACTGTTTAAATATTCCTTCACGCTATTCATAAGTTCCACATCATTCCCAATCAGCAATATGTCATCTACATATAGTGCTAAGAACACAACCGAGCTCCCACTCATTTTCTTGTAAATGCAGGTCTCTTCCAAATTTTGGACAAATCCAAAACCTTTGATTACCTCATCAAAGCGAAGATTCCAGCTCCAAGATGCTTGCTTCAATCCATAGATGGATCGCTTAAGCTTGCATACCTTGTTAGTATTCCCTGGATCAACAAAACCTTCCGGTTGTACCATGTATAACTCTTACTCAATGTTTCCATTTAGGAAGGCTGTTTTGACATCCATCTGCCAGATTTCGTAATCATAATAGGCAGCAACTGCTAACAAAATCCGAATAGACTTAAGCATCGCTACCGGTGAAAAAGTTTCATCGTAGTCAATCTCATGAACTTGTCGGAAACCTTTTGCGACAAGCCGAGCTTTATAGATGGTCACATTACCGTCAGCATCAGTCTTCTTCTTAAAGATCCATTTATTCTCGACGGCCTTGCGCCCTTCGGGAATATCCATCAAAGTTCACACTTTGTTATCATACATGGATCCTATTTCGGATTTCATGGCTTCAAGCCATTTCTCGGACTCTAGACTCGCCATCGCCTCCTTGTAGTTCGTAGGTTCGTCTTGTTCAACTAACATGACGGTGCGATCCGAGATCTACCATACCTACGAGGTAGAATACTTTCCTCGACAGTTTCTCCCACTCCTTCCACGGAGGACGTTTCCGGAATTGCTTTCGTTGCGCCACTCGGAATCTCGAGTTCCGGATCAACGATCTCATCGAGGTCTACCTTCTTCCCACTTACTCCTTTCGCGAGAAACTCCTTCTCTAGAAAGGAACCGGTCTTCGCGACAAAAGTTTTGCCCTCAGCTTGGTTGTAGAAGGTGTACCCAACGGTTTCCCGCGGATATCCTACAAAGACGACTTTCTCCGACTTCGGTTCGAGTTTGTCGGGCTGTAGTTTCTTAACATACGCCTCACCACCCCAAACCTTTAGAAACGATAACTTAGGCTTCTGTCTATACCATAATTCATACGGTGTCGTTTCAACGGATTTTGACGGAGCCCTATTTAAAATGAATGCGGTTGTTTCTAACGCATAACCCCAGAAGGACACGGGCAAATCGGTAAGAGACATCATAGATCGAACACTATCCAGTAGAGTACGATTACGTCGCTCGGACACGCGTTACGCTGCGGTGTTCCGGCCGGCGTAAGTTGGGGTACTATGCCACAACTCTTCAGATGTGTGCCAAACTCAAAACTCAAATACTCGCCACCACGATCGGATCGGAGGTGCTTGATTTTCTTGTTAAGCTGATTCTCAACTTCACTTTGAAATTCTTTAAACTTTTCAAAAGTTTCAGACTTGTGTTTCATCAAGTAGATATAACAGTATCTACTCAAGTCATCAGTGAAGGTGACGAAGTAACGATAACCATTGCGTGTCGAAACGCTCATCGGTCCACACACATCTGTATGTATGATCACCAATAAATCCGACGCATGTTCAACAAAACCTTTGAACGGTGTCTTGGTCATTTTTTCCATGAGGCATGGTTCGCATGTATCGAGGGATCCAAAATCCAACGAGTCCAAAAGTCCATCGTAGTGGAGTTTCTTCATGCGCTTTACACCAATATGACCGAGACGGCAATGCCACATATACATGGCGGTATCATCACTACACTTAATCAGTTTGGCTTCTATGTTATGGATGTGAGTACTACGATCGAGATTCAACAAGAATAAACCATTATTCTCGGGAGCATCAACATAAAAGATATCATTCATATAAATAGCACAACTGCTTGATACTGATTTAAATGAATAACCGTCTTGTAACAAGCAAGACCCACTTTTAATGTTTACACTCAAGGATGGTACAAAATAACACTTATTTAAAACCAAAACTAATCTCGATGGTAGATGTAGAGGGAGCGTGCCGACAGCCACCACGTCGACTCTCGATCCGTTGCCGACGCGCATCGTCACCTCATCCTTAGCCAGCCGCCGTCTATTATGTAACTCCTCCTAAGAGTTACATATATGAGCAACAGAACCAGTATCAAATACCCACGTGTTGCTCCGGGCGGATGTAAGGTACACATCTATAACATGTATATCAAATATACCTTACTCTTTGTCGACCGTCTTGCCAGACTTCCTATCCTCCAGGTACTTGGGTCAGTTGCGCTTCCAGTGACCTTTTCCCTTGCAGTAGAAGCACTCCACGCTAGCTCTGGGACCAGATCTGTTAGTCTTGCGCTTGGCACTCATCTTGCCCTCCCTCCTAGACTTCCAGCTCTGCGTTCCCTTGCCACCGGATTTCTTAAAATCGACGGTCTTCTTGACCATCAACAGCGTGTGCTCCTTCTTAATCTCCACCTCAGTAGTCTTGAGCATCACGAACACTTCACCCAGGGATTTAGCCATGCCTGCATGTTGTAGTTCATGACGAAGCCTTTATAGCTAGGGGCAATGATTGCAACACCCTGTCAATCGCCAGCTCATCGGGAATCTTGCATTCCAGAGCATTCAGGCGTTGAACTTAGCCAGACATCTTGACCACATGCTCGCTCACACTGCTATGCTATTCCATCTTGGCCGAGAAGAAAAGCTCAGAAGCCTCATATCTCTCAGCCTTAGCCTGCGGCGTGAAGACAGCCTTGAGATCAGGAATAATCTCAAAGGCGCTCATCTTCTCGAAGTGCTTCTGCAGGTCAACTTCCATGGCGTAGAGCATGCCACTCTGGACAAAGGCAGAATCCTCCGATCTGGTCTGGAAGACCTTCTTCTCATCCTCAGAGGCGGCCTCAATGACGTAGGCCACCCTATGGGGAGTGAGGAGGATCCTCAGGTTGCGGAACCAGGCCATGAAGTTTGACCCATTGGTCTTAAGCTTTTCTTTCTCAAGGAACAGACCTAGGTTAAACGAGTGGCGAGACATCTACAATGGAATTTGCAACAACATAAGACTTTGTTCATAATAATTTTGAGTTATAGTATTTTTAGAAAATAACTAACATAACTCCCACTCAAACGAACATCCCTCCTGATCGTTTAAGCGATTACACGACCCCAATCCATTGCACCAACCCTCATCATCAGAGCTGGCGGCACAACTTCAAGAGTAGACAAAAGTCCGCCACACCAATTTTGTGACTCGTGCTCGACCTTTCGGTCTCCCTGTTCTGAGGCCATATCTGCATATGCTAGGCTCGCCACCATAACCTCCACGCTGACGCTTGTGCAACATGGCTTACACCCACTGTATGCGAACAATGATATGTCTGACACCCGATCATCACGGCCTGCCTCATAACGTAGAACTTTCTTGGTGGTGCGCGTTGGAGGGAGAACACTAGTGGTATTTTGAAGGGATCATCTTATATAGCTACCACCACATAACTAATATATACTATATATATATAATCACACAATATAAGATGCACACAATACATCAAATGTAACGCAATGTGATATAGTCCATTGCGTCATGGTCTTCTTGGCGCCCGCAGTTTATAAACAATTTAATAAACCTACCTTGACCATATCACATAGCTTCTACTTTATCTTTTGCATATTTTACGTGGCTTGGGGCTTTCGTAAATAGAACCGCTTCATACCTACGAACCTTATGACCACAACAACGATCCAATAATTGCATGTTTAAGCATCCCTTTCGGGCCCTCCATTGAAAATGCGAAGACCAACTAAAGAGAGAGAAACTGACACCCGCTAGACACATATACGGTACAAGCCGTATGTCAGTAGTGGAACCAGTCTCGCGTAAGCGTACGTGTAAAGTCGGTCTGGGCCGCTTCATCAACTCGATGCCGCTGGAATAACAAGTGCACGCTAGAGGGTAGCAAATAACAGGAACGGTGCCCCCGTGCAGAACACGGGTTCTAACAGCGTACAACTATATCTACGATAGATCGGCTCTGATACCACTGAAGGGGATCGGGTGCAGAAAACAAAAAAAATCCTAGCAACGATATCCCTAAAACATGCCAAGATTTATTCTATGCAGATATAGTAGTACGAACGAAGATCGGAAGACATACTCTTGTAGACCGAAAGCGGGGATTATGTTCCCGCACAAACGTTGTCGATGAAGACCGACGAAGCCGACCTCAAGGTCATGTTGAGGAAGCAGACCTCTGAGTACCGCTAGCGCAGCACCTCGCAGGGCGTTACACACGTACGGTGGAAACGACGGCCTCCGAAGCTCCAGTCCAGGATGAGCAGCGGAAGACTTGGACCGGAATACCAACAGCGGGGCAGCGGGCTATGGTGGAAGAGATCCCCCTCTCAACTCGGCGCAACTCCAACAAAGGGAATCACGAAATCGAGAGAGAATTCGGGAATTAATTGGTGAATTAAAAGGCCAGGGGTGCCCCTTCTTATATAGGCTCCCAGGGGGAGCCAACTGAAGGAGATATGCCCTAGAGGCAAATAAATAAGTAGTATTTATTGCATTATCTCATAAGTTTATAATAGGTTTGTGTATTATGCTATAACTGTATTAATCGGAATTGTTAATACACGTGTGATACATAGACAACCAGGTCCCTAGCAAGCCTCTATATGAGCTAGTCCATTGGGCAACAGTTGATCGAGATTCCCGATCAAGGACAATGACGTCGGTTGACAATGGGGTCATCTTGTTAGTTGAATAAGGTGGTGGACATACGCAAAGTATTGCAATAAGATCGTATTACGATGTTTGTCATTTGCAATAGATAAGAGTATGATAGCTTATTCCTTAGACCGTGAGACCGTACTTATTAATGCTTCGTAGGGATGCTTTGAGAGCATCAAACGTTGTGTCTTATATAGCATGACAATAACGGTGTCCATCTTGGGTATTCCGAAAGAGCATCAAGACGTAAGGATCAAGAGCGGGATTTGTTCATTCTTGTAATGGAAAGATACTCTGGGCCCACTCGGTGTTATTGCATCTATATAGCTGCGCAGCTTATGACTAGGTCATGGAGATGTAATATCACAGACGAGTTAATAACCTTCGTCGGTAACGAGATACAGCAAAGGCATCGGTGTGTCTACGATCATATCTCGGACAAGGTAGTATCGCAGAGACAAAGAGAATGAATATCATATTTATGGTTCAACGACGATATTCGTGGAATGCACAGGGGTCGTCATATATTTCCAGGTATCCCTGACGATCATTGGTGAGCGGAGTGTCTCAACCATGTCTGGAGTATTCCCGAACCGTAGCGTAACAAACTTAAGGTCTTAGCGACGCTAGGAGATAGGTTCTGGAGTTTTATAGGTTTTTATTGGAGAGAAAGAAATGATCCGGAAAGAGTTCCGGTGGTCCGGAAGGAGTTCCGGGGAGGTATGGAATGGTTCCGGGAATGTCCGAAAGTTGTTCGGGTGGTTCCGAAATAGTTTCGGGGTCATGGGATATTGAATTCTATATAAATATATTAATTATGAATTAATGGGATTTTTGTATTAATTTAATATTAATTAAATAAAGGAAAAAGGGGGCTCCCACCTAAATGGGCCCTAAGAGGGCCCATGAGGGGAAACCGCACCCCACAAGGAAGGGGAAGGCTGGGCCTCCTAGTCCAACTCGGACTAGGAGTTGGAGGGCCCATGGGGGGTTCGGCCGAACCCCCCCTCCCCTCTCCTCCTTTAGTCCCACATGGGGGAGCCAAAGGGGTTGGCACACCCCTTCCCCCTTTATATACCAAGGCATATTAATTGATTTAATACATAGCAAATTCAATTAATTCCCAATTTCTCTCTCGATCTCGTGGTTCCCAAGTTGGAGCCGCGCCGAGCTGAGGAAAGGGGTCTCTCTCCACCTAAGCCATACCGCAGAGCGCCGTTGCTCTGCGGGATTCCAGATAAGATCTACTCATGTGATTTCAGCTGGATCTGAATGACCGGGAGTTGTCGCTAGGCTCCGTATGTTTGCGAGTGCTCGGAGGCTACTCTTTTGAGGAGCTTGGGCGACGTCGTCTCGCCCCCTGCAGCCGCCGCGCCTTCCCCCCCTCTGCTGCCGGCGCACCAGCCCCGGTGCTGGCGCTCTGCCTTCTTCCGCCCGACGCCCATCGACGCAGATCATCGTCGACACCCCGGCGTCATCGACTCCGACATCGCGGCAAGTTCTCCGCGACCTCGAGGTCGGCTACGTACGACTTCATCGTCAACGCTTGTGCGGGAGCATAATCCCCGCTATCGGTCTACATGGAGGTAATGTAACCCGTTCCGCCACCGTTATCACATATACTAGATAGATAGATCCTGGCTAGTTAGGGTTTCGATCGCTAGAAAATTATTGTTTTCTGCACAGTAACCCCTTCACCAACCTCCTCACCGGGCAATGTGGGACTATCCCCACATTGCCTGGTGCGACATGGCTGGTGCGCCGGCCCTGGTGGGCCCCATTTGGCCCACCTAGGCTGGCCTCCATGCCCCCCACCGAATCCCCTTGGGGATTTTCCCCCTCTTGGGTCTTCTTTCGACCAGAAGGCCCATTTAGGAAAATCTGGCTAAATAAATACGAAAATAAATATATAAATCATATTTGCATATTAATTACACTAATTAATATCAAACATAATATATATAATTTATTCTAGCTCCGAAAACTCTTTCGTCGCTGCCCGATCTCCATCGGACCCCTCCTGGGACATAACCAATGATCTCTTTCCTTTCCGATTGTCTTGTCGAAACTCTTAAGTGTGTTACCCTATCGGTTCGATATAATTACAGGTATGATCAATACTCCTCTATGATCAACGACTAACTCGTAGGCCTGGACCCCATGAATTAATCCCTGTGATATAACGAATGACTTTCATCTATCAAACCTGAACGCAAAGTCTTAAACATTTTGCCATAGCGATACTTAGCGTGTCCGAGAGTCGTTCCATAGATATCTCCATACCTAGCATGACCTCGTTACCGACAACGCTATCTACTACTCGTCTATGATCTCATGTCTCTAAGACCTAGTCACATGCTTGCAAGCTCATTAGATATGACCTCACCGAGTGGGCCCTAGAGTATCTATCCTGCTATACGGACTGGCAAATCCCGCTCTTGACCCCTCGTCTCAATTACTTCTTTCCGATACCCAAAAGTATCACCGTTATTGTCATACTATATAAGATACGACGTTTGGTGCGATCAAAGTATCTTCCAGGAATAACAATAAGAGTTGATCTCACGGTCAAAGGCGTAACGACTACGTCCTCCAAATCTGGGTATGTCCATCATATCGTTCTCCAACGATATGACTCCCATTACCGACCGGCTCCATGCCCCATGTTCGAGAAACCTCGATTATCAATCGCGCAACGAAACTAGTCTTAGTAGAGGGTACTAGGGACCTGGTTGTTTACGCATCACACCCGTATTAATGTCTCCGCTTAATACGGTTATAGCATGACATAAAAAGCTATTATGAACAAACGAGATATGATAAAGAATACACTTTATTAATTGCCTCTAGGGCATATCTCCTTCAGAAAGACCTCGTATAACTTGGCGAGATCGCCTATGCACTAGCTTTGTAGCCACTTTATGAACAAAGTCTAAGAGATCTTCATCTACATTGTCTACGACTCAAACACGTTGACCTGCACCACCTACCGAACAAATAAACTTGCTTATGTTCTCCGGAAGTGAGATTGCCAGGATCGTAAATCACTATCCTATAAAGACATATCTATTTTTTCCTCACAATATATAGTTTAGTGCAAGGTGCCATTTTTTATTTGTGCAATATCCAACAGTGTCATTAGTTGTCGAGGTATTTTTTTTTTCATAATCTGCATGTGAAAAAACATATGATCAATAATTAAAATCCAAGCAAATTTAGCTCATAATCATCATTTATATACAAGATCACCATTAGTTTCTGGATATTGAAATCATATTTCTGCCAAGAAAACTTAATGCGTGTCATGCAATTATCTTGACATATGAAGTAAAAGGTTTTATACTGGAGAAATGGTAACATGCCGTGGATAATTTATCTGTTTAAAATATTTTAGTTCACTACCCAGACCTCACATTACAAGGAGGAGATTGAATACACTAATGATGTGTGCCGGAATAAATGATTTTAAGTTATAATGATGTAGTGTGACTTTATATCACGTTGCCAACATCGACAAGAGTGACAACAACTTTTTCGTGGCGTATAAGAGTGGAACCATTAGTTTGAACCAACCATCACAAAAATCTTGAACATTTATTGTCAACCTTGCATGTAAATGAACACTATCAAATAGATATGCATGGGCGAATCATAAAGCATTTATTTGCAAATTACCACATCATTAATAGTAATATTTTTCAATCTCCATATTTAATTCAAGATTTGGATGCTTAGCTAAAACATATTCAGAGGGAAATACTAGAAATAGATAAATACTTCCTAGATGAAAAGTATCCATCACACAATACTTCTATAAATACATATCCAGATAACTCAAACCCAATTCAAAGTGTTACCATGGCTTGGAAGATCACTATAGTTCTCGCCATCACGTGTATCATTATGTTAGCGCCTCTCATGTCTTGTGGTAAGGACAAGGGATGCGTTTTACTAACTTGAATATATGAAGTTTTCATATGTTGTTCTTGTTTTACGGAATGCATGGAATTATATACTTATTTTATTGAGTTTACCTATTTTTATAGACACGATTCAAAAGAAGTGCAAGCATTACGAAATGGGAATGAAATGCAGTGACGATGATAAGTGCGATAGGTGGTGCTATTACGGCACCTATACTGGTGGCGGGTACTGCGAAGCCGGTCATTGCGTGTGTCTGCTTTGTGGACTTGGAGTATAATCCTGCTAGTTTGTATCCGTGGCTATTTGGTGGAATGAATAAAATACATGTATCCGCCAATATATTATGTGCTCTTTAACCAACCATGTGGGTTAAAACTCAGAAGTCAAAACAAGAAAAAATAATCGAACCAACTGTTATCAAAAGAAAATTGTCACGCTCATAGTGGAAGTAACATATATAAGTATTATGATACTAATACCTAATATATAAAGGACAGCAGGTTCCACCCTTCCTCCAGCTATCCACGTCACCCGAGTTCCCCCAGCCGTCGAATCGTGGAAATGGACGGCCAGGATGCGACCACGACAACCTCCAGCGACGGTTACTGTTCATTTCCGATTATCTTCCAATCAAAACGTGCCACGTGTCCCGGTCACTCGCCGGTCTCATTCCGTTCCACCGGTCACCGTGGCTGTTTTATAGAAAAGTATCTACAAAAATGTGTTCGCGCTCCGTAGTCCACAACATAACACAGCGGAGGACCTGTTCGCGAAATCGGGAAACTTCGAGGGTTTTTTCGCATAACGACCCCCACATTTCCCCTTCGTCCTCCTCCTCCCTACCGCGACCCCAGGGACGCCGCCGCCGTGCCGCGCCGCCGTTCCGCGCCTCCCCGGTCCAAACAGGGGTCACGAGACCCTCCGCCGTCGCGCCCTCTACATCCTCACCGGAGGAATCATCCTCGGGGGGCCAGAGTCGCCGTCGAACAGCCGCAGTTCGCCGCCGCCGTCCACTGCTCATGCCGCGCCGGAATCGGTCGCCGGCATTGATTCCGGCGACCAAATGGTGCAATTTGCCGCCCGTTTGACGCCCCTCCTTCTCCTACACCTGATGCAGGCCATCTCCAGGCCGCGCGTATGCGCCGCCGCGCCCGCGTGAGTTCGGCCGTGTCGCGGCATCGTCGGCCGCTGACGTCGAGGGCTGACGTAAGTGCGGAGCGGCTGACATGCGGGTCCCGTCTGTCAGCCTCTCAAAATTTCAGAAAAAAATAAACCATATCTTTTGAAATACAACTCCGAAAAATACAAAAAAAACAAATTTTACAGGAAAAATATATCTTCACAACAAACACATCCTCATGCATGTCTAAGCAACTTTAAAAAAATTACAACCCACACTATACCTTCCCATGTCAATTACATGCCTTATATAAAATCATCTCGCATATTCGGATGCACTTCGAAAAAATACAAAACAAATATCAAAATTTATAGGAAATATATATCTTCACAACAAACACATCCTCATGCAGTCTAAGCAACTTAAAAAAATTGTAACAAACACTATAGCTTCTTGTATCAGTTACATGCCTTATATAAAATCATCTTGAATATTCGAATGCTGACGGATCACCAAATTCTAATTCAATAAAAACAACTATAATAACTAATATACCCTCTTGGAAATTTTCATTGTTGATTTAAACAACTACATACAATATTTGTGGACGTGAAATTTGTAACTTACAGACCGTACGACACAAAACAAATACAAACAACAAATTCCAATTCTACTGGAAAAAAAGTTAATACAAGAACTAAATATAACTTCTCTTTATATCCCACTGTGAATGTAAAATAACGGAAACAAATATTCAGATCCGGAAATTTATAATGTCCAAACTATGATTCAAACCAAACAAATACAATACAAAATTCGGGACAAAGATGACTTCACACCCAATAAGTCTGCATGCATGCTTAAACAATAAAAAAACAATACCCACTACAAGTTCTTACACTAACTGTAAGGTTACCACAAAAACAATTCCAGTTTAAATATTCGGATACACGCGGACAAAATGGTCTACTTATGTTACAAAAAGAAAATAAAATAAGATATAATATAACTCAATGCACCCCAACTTCAACAATTTTCGGATTCAAAACAACTTCCAAAGCGCAATGCACCCCAACTTCAACATTTTTTAGATTCACAACAACTTCCAAACGCAAACTTCTTTACATTTCGCGTATCTTCACACTTAAATAATTATTAAACATGCACGTTACAAAAAATGTAAATTCATTTACTCCACGGGTGCGGCGTAGCCGCGCCAACATGCACTAGTCTATATTAATACCTGCATAATGAATTATCATGTAATGTTTGTATTTATTAGTTGGTAGACTTTTTTTTTCGAAATGCGTAACCAACGGAGGGGATAGATTCACTCTGTATAATTGCGCTCGTGTGACGACCATAGGTGTGTCGTGGCTGTTTTGTAATCTAGCCCGTACAATTTTTTTAATTAACCCGTTGTAAAAGGCAAGAATAAGCACCCTCGGTAATAGCAGAGTCGGTGAAATACCTATTCTAATAATCCATCCACATATCTACGCGCCGCCACTTTGCAGCCCTACCCGCCACCGTCCCCAGCTCGACGACGACACACAACAGGGTATCCTGCGTCCGATG
The DNA here is from genome assembly GCA_026929855.1 of Poa annua. NCBI lineage: Eukaryota > Viridiplantae > Streptophyta > Magnoliopsida > Poales > Poaceae > Poa > Poa annua. Next base: position 258,108,636 of record CM049427.1, on the reverse strand, counting down.
AGAGGCTGGTGGTTGCGTGCGTCCGGCGGTTGCCCGTCCCCAGCTAGAATATCAAGGTCTGTTTTCACCACTGCGGCCGTTCTCACCCTAGAACATCTTTAATAGATGCTCTATCCTATATGTAAATTTTACACACATAGGGTATCTGTTTTAGCGTTTTAAGAACACGGAGTAGTTTTCCACTTTTCCAGCCGCCCTATTTTAGGGCACTACTTCTCCAACAGTTGCCCTATTTTAGAGCACCGCGGCCGAACCAAATGACATGTCTATTTGATATTTGAAAGATAAAAATAGATATATGCACCCAAATATGATCTTTAAACATGCATAGTTTCATAAAGTGAGAAATAGTTCATCACATAGTTCAAAACAAATAAAACATGAAACAAGACACAACATCAAACATCGGTGTTGTGCGCATCACCACGATTGTCCTCCTCGACGGTTGCTTCTTCAATCCCACCATCGGAGGAGGTGCCATGTAGCCGGCCATGGCACCACTACTCGTGACACCTCCCATGGCTCTTCCTCCTCCCATTGCTCCTCCTCGTCCCAACACCCATGGCATTCATGTATTCGTCATCGTCGAACCTATATTGTTTTGCAACCAAATTGTAAGAAGCAACAAGTGACACACAAAATTGGACGCGAACAAAAGAGGTAAAAATTACCTCACGGGAATTTGATCGAGCACATTGGATGCGGCCGGCGTGCGGGTCAGGCATGGCTATGGTGGAAGCTCCTCCGGTAGCGGTGGTGGAAGCTCCTCCTCCACATCAGCCTCGACTGCGGTCGATTGTGGCTTCGAGCCGCGGGCGACGTTGGTCTTCCGCTTCTTCTTTCCCACGAGCGCCGCCAGCGTCGGGGCTTGTTTGCCGGCTGCCTGCGGACGAATTCCGTCCGCGGGGAGCTCCACTGCACCGGCCGCCGTTGGATTGTCCACGGCAGAGGAGGTGCGGGGCGCGGCGAATACCGGCTGGCGAAGAGGCAGAACCCTAGGGTTCGCCGCCGCGGGGGCATTGGAGGCGGCTCCCGGGAGTGTAGAAGGGGCAGAGAGAGTCGCCGGCGGCGTGCGGTGCTCGGGGAAGGACTCTGTGTCCCTGTCCATGGCGTGAACTATTTTAACAATCGGCAGCTGTTGGATTCCAGGTTTTAACTATAAAAAAACGACCTCCACGACCTCCTGCCGATTCCCCGCTGAGCCCTCGCCCGTCGCCTACGAGCTTACCGCTGCTGCGCCTAAGTTCGCCACCGCCGCCCCTGAGTTCGCAGCCCTCGCCTCCAACCTCGCCCGCTGCCTACGAGATCGGCCGCCGCTGCGTCCACGCCCGCGCCCCTGAGCATCGCGACGAGATTCACGAGGATAACTCCAGCGGAGCCGTGGAGAAGAACTCCAACGACCTCTTCCTTGCCAACGCTGACTCCTGAGGTGCCTCTCTCGCTGCCTTCCCTTGCAATTTCGATTATCCATATGCGATTTTGAGTCATGGTTATCTAAGAGTGGTTGTTTGTGGCTTTGTGCCTTAAGCAAGCATGGCAAAATCCTGTCACAATGGATTTGCTTTCATAGGTATGGACCAATTATCGAATTGTACACAAACATTACTGATGGAGTAGTCTACATTACTACATACATAAACTCATGTTTATTTTCTCGGTCACACTTTAGGGTATGAACTTTCAGCCACCTTGTAGTTTAGTATCCAAATGTATAAAATCGTCTTTTATTCGGAAGGTAAATTGGAAATACGAGTACAGTGCATTCTTTTGTGTTACATTAGCTACCAGACTTGTTCAGTTGTTCTGAAAATATCTGTCGGACCCATATTAGCGTCCATCCTTTTGGCATTGTATCTCTCCATCTCAATATGCTAGCTCTGGTTCTGTTTATTTACCCGTGTTTGGTTTTGGATGCTCCATCCATTCTGTTGTAGAGCCATTCCGATCAAACAATAACTCGCCTTATCTGAATACAGATTATCGGTTTGAGTACCTTTTCACTAATCATGTTTCTATCTTGGTAGGTAATCATTTGAAACTGTCTTTGATCACCCAGTTTGAGCCAATAAGCAAATACTGGGTAAAATCTGAAAACTGAAGCCTTTTCTCTAATAAATGGTTGAGGAGGATGTTTCTAATTAGTTCCATCCCTGTTTGTTCTTTTTTCTGTTCTAATAATTTTCTCAGTCTGATTGCTAAGGTTGTTGTTAAGACCAGATTGCAAGGTGTGTCTGCAAAAGGTTCAGAACTCCATAAAGGTCAAGGCTGTTATTTCCCTACCTACTTCATACTGTAGGTCAGTATCTCCTTAAATCTTTGGTTATTACTAATGTGAACTGAATTTACAATATAATGCATGCCACAAACTAAATTGACGACGAACGTGGATATATATGCTCTGGTGTATAAAAGAGTTTTCTAGGGTTGCTTCGGTGCATAGAATGAGTTGTTAAGGAGAGATCCTATACAATTCTTCCCCTGAGTTATGGATCAAGAATTGCAAATTGTTCTAAACCAAACTGGTTCAGATGCTACATTTGACAGGCTACTGTCATTTGCAAACGTCTTCCAAACATAAATATTGATCTTCAAATATATATGCAAACGACACCACCGTTTTTCATTTCCTGGCGGCCAAGACGAAAGCAACGCCATATCTGCCGCCGCCGTTGCGGACCTCGCCAGGGACTCAAAATCAGTCACCACTGTTGTGGAGCTCACTGATATGATTTTTCATCAGTGAGAACAGTGTTGAATTAGAGTAATTGAAATCCTAATCTTAGTCATTTGCGTCCAGTTAATCAAAACCGTTTTCCATAATGGGGTTGGTTAACAATTTTACACAACGTTTCAATCGGAGAGTTCAAACTTCGGGCAATACATTGTAATGGTTATAATGAACACTGCTGAGAAAATGCAGAAAAGGTGATGCTGGACATGTGACATACGACCTAACTGTTTAGTTCAACGCATGAGCTCCGACATAACTTGATTAGCATGCCGAACACGATGTAGCACGGGATTTGAAGCAGGCCGACTAGAATATACCTGCATATAAGTTGTTCATTCGTCCTTTACCATATAAAAAGAATTTTTCTGTACTTGAAAGTAATAAATACTGAATTTTGCCATTAAATTAGTACCATAGAGGTGCCAGCCGTGACGACAGGTCCAGGAATGGGTACGCCCACCTGTGAAAAAATGCAACGAGTAAGAAAATTTTAAGTGCGGAGTTACGTACAGTAGAAAGTAAAGAAAGCTAGAATTTACCCGATTATAACTGAGGCATGGAAAATCCACTGGACAACGACATACAGAGAAGTCCAAATGCAGAAATAGGCTATGCGGAACCAAGGAAAGTTCTGCGAAATTTATGTGAATCGAATATATTCAGTGTGCCGAGTACAAATACAGAAATCACAAATTTGGTGGGATATGTATCTGCTTACCGAACTATTTAGGACAGCGTCACCCAACAGGACAATAGCATTGATTGAATGCATCAGTATCGTCAACTGTTATACAAGAACCAGTTAGTGTGACTGATTTGCATTAGATGTTGAGTTACAAAGTACACGTGCATACTTACATAATCCATATGCTTATGTCCGCGGACTGGGCAGATGATGCACCAGAACACAACGTCGGTGAGGATGACAGCGCCTGCACTTGTCTGTCGATAAAATGGAATCATAATGTGTATGACGGTACAATAAATAATGCGGAAAATGAATATTTCTCCCCCAAATATATAGTTTACCATAATTTTTTCGTTACCCCACTACAAATGTACAGTGGGTACAGTTTCTCAAATCGAATTATACTTTACTAGTTCTCTGGACTCTACAAGGGTAACCAAAGCGTAAAAAAACAAGGGTAGCCAAGAAACTATATCATCATTTTTCTGACCTTTCAATATTCGTTTTCCAAATAGGAGTATATATCTTTATGCATGCAAACAATTTGGATCTAGGTGGTACTATGAACACAGGGTTATTTAAAGACCCAAGACTAGTCCTACTCATGAATTTGAGTACTAACAATATTGAAAAAAAGAATTTTGTGGTGTGAGTTTATAAAAACAAATGAATTTGAAGACTAGTTACACTTACAAAACCAATCTTTATGTCGACCTATATTGTGATCTTACTAGCATTATGTAGTAGTATAATCTATGCTACCTACCAAATTACACCTTTTCGTTTGAAATACTTTACACTCTAAAAATTGTCAACAATGGCCCTTTTCTTCTTCTTGCTCCTGGGCCCCCAGTGTGTGGACTGCCTGTTATTTCGTTAAGTTTTCAAACATATATTTAATATCCGTGTTTGTCATAGAGTTTCTTTATGAATGCAAACAACTTGGATGTGGGTGGTACTCTGAACACAGTTTTTTTAAAGACTGAATACTAGTCCTATGCAAGAATTCAAGTATTGACAACAAGGCTGGAAAAATAAGACTGCTAGACAAGAGGGCAAGAATCCCTCCGTATATTTTCATAGAAGAATAAGCGAGTACGTGAGCGCGGGCTTGAACCAAGAGGACATGAACATATCAACCCGTTCCTAACATCCCAGCTACCACTAGTACTAAGGACCACTAACGTTGGATCCAAAAGCCCATGCAATGTTGTGAAAACCATTTCTTTCATAAAAGAAGTTTCCAAAACGAAATTATTGTTACCTGATAGATGATTTGCAAGAGGTATAACCAAAAAATCCAGCAACCTTCTTTACTGGATCTTCTCCATCGCTTCCCATAGAACCAGCAGTAAATTTGAGACAGCCATGGATCGACAGTGCTGTGGCAAGCTGGAAATGGACATAACAGTCCAGTCTTGTATTGAGATAAGTACCGTGTTTATGTAAATTTCTGTGAAAAGACCAACTGTTTGCTTACCCCGAAGTAGATTGTCACCAGAACAAATGTCCACCTGGATGACATATAAATTAATTAACAGACATTAGTAGGTGCAGAGCGAAGCATCATTTTAAAAGAGCTTAAGACAATAATTTGAAGAACTGCTATACTCCATCTATATCTATTTTTTTTATCAAAATGGGTAAAAAACCCTACTTCATATACAAAGAACCTTATGTGAGACTACAACGTTTTTTCCATCAATCTTAGACCCCGTTTAGAAAAAAGGAAAATGGTAAAAAAAATTGGAGGAAATGGGGTTTTCAGGAAAAAAATCTATGGTACCGTTTGAAACAAAGCAATATGAATTTCATGTTATTTTAAAATTCCTATAGCATAAGCTATTTTAAAGGATTTTTTTAGAAAACAAGCATGATGTTAAAAAAACAGACCTCATGTTTTTATCTTTCAATGTCTACCATATTTGTACTTTTTGTACATGACAACCAAAAGACATTTGAGAAATTTTCCTGTGATTTTAGTTTCATAGTAATTTAGAAAACATAACATCTAAATTCCTATGTTTTCTCTATTCCTGCCTTACTATTATTACTCACTAGTTGAATGCCCGTGTGTTGCTACGGGTTTCAAAAAATATCCATTCACCGGTGAGTTAGGGAATATGTGCGAACAAAAACAAATTCAGATTGCAAAATACCTAGTCCTTTTTCACCACCCACACTATGCTTTTTCTCATAAACACAAATTTTAGATTGCAAAATATCTAACCATTTTCCAAAATAATTTTACAAGTGTCGAAGGCTCCAATAGAATGTCTATTTTGTACTTACTTTATTTCTTCTAAGAATATTGTGACAGCTAGTTGTTCAACTCACAAGGTCCCGTTTGACAACACACTGCTCCATTGTAAACTCAGGCAAGGAGCCTTATTTGTACTCATAGTGGTGGCAATGAACTGTGGATTCCGAATCCACGTCTCTGTAGACAGTGTCTGAATATGCTATCATTGCATATCCAAACTGATGGTAAAGTCCAAACAACAACTGAATTTAGTTTCAATAACAAGCTTCATGATTTATCAAAATAATAACAAGACTATTCATAAAGGGAATAGAGTGTTCAGCTTTTACTGTCTACAAATGATGGAGTAGGCAAGTGCTACGTTCAACAGAGGTGCTTCCTAGTCTTTATTTTTAACCGTACTTCCACATAACACAACACCAAATTACTCAGTGAGAGGCTTATTTCATAATTTGAAACCAAATTGGTTGGTTGCAACACAATATGATAAATCGACACAGTCAAACAGAGGCTAACTATGGAAAACGGGTACTAAAGTTGCAGTACAGACACATGCAATGCTAGGAAATCCTCTTAGACCAATATTTACATGTCCCTGAAGAAAACCGAAATTGTTCCCTATAGTTGGGTGTTCGATTTGGTCAACTCCTATAGTCGGTGAAGAAACAAATTGATCGACGAAATCATCTGTAAGATGCAAAAATGGAGGGAAAGCACTGGGGTAACTATTTTCCTATGAAAGAACACCGCTTACCGAATTCCAAAGGAGATCTTACAAGAACATCAAAAAACTGGTTGATCATTTTCAAGTTACAGAATGTTGTTTATTTCATGGCTAAGTCAGTCATGTATTTGCACCTCCATGCAAAAGAGATAACAAGATAAATCGTCGTGCAACCTGAGCCAATTGAGCAATCAATGTTGTCCATTATTATTCAGCTCCCTTTGGGTACATTAGTTCTTTGAAGAGAAAATGCATATTCCAAGACTAACCAAGTTGTCCATACAAAACTCCTCCGTAATGAGGTATTTTGGTCAAGCTAATTCCGGTAACCGTTGCATTTTCTCCAAACATATACGGAGTACCACAAATGAGAAACCTTATTCAACAGAAAAGCGCTTGATGATACCCTTTCTCCTCGTAAATACACCAACTTGTCTGATGATCCCAGGATAAGAGTATGGCATGCTAGGAAATTATCCAGGAGATTATTCTCAACTATCTTTTATATCCATCCCATCAAGTGTCAACATATCTTGATCAAGAACCACATATATGCCATCAATGTGTGATTATGGGAGAATCACAAGTTGATGCAAGAATCTACATAAACCAAAAGGCCACATGCTAAGATTGCCCACAACTTGTGTATAAGAAGGAATCTTTGTGTGTAACTCATACCTGAAATATACATATGAATAAGAAAGTGTACATGGAACAAGAGTGTAGCGTTGAGCCATGTGAAACTGGAACATACATACGAATAAGAAAGTGTACATGGCACAAAAGAGTCTCTAGCCTTTTGCCATGTAAGCTATTAGCAATATCATCGACTCGACTATGCAGACTAACAACAACGTCAATATGAGTGTATCAAGCGAATCATGTGCTCACCTCCATGCAAATAAGTAAATACGCTTACTACAGAAAACCCTAAATCCCGAATAACAGTAAACCTTAAATTTCATCTAATGTCCCCAATCAACACATGAGCACATGATTCTAATCTTTGTAGCAAAATGGAAAGGGAAATATTTGTAATTTTGCCCAATAATTCCAACCATGAAGCACAGATTTCAATCAGGAAAATCTCCCACAAAATAAAAAAGAGGGTGGTAGAAAGATTATGTTGACATTAGGTAACTCATGTTGTTTTGTACTCAAGATAAGATACAACCATCAGGGTTACAGTAAAAATTGAACATATTTCATTTTCAAATGTCATTCTTGTCGTTGGTGCTTGATTAAGTCCACTCCAAATCATTAAGAGTATTGTGTAAGGTGATTATGAGTGTAAAAGTACAGATGTGAGAATATCTCTTAAAGTTTACATGCTTACAATAAACTCGGAATAATAGCAAACAAGGCAAACTACAATTTCACCACCATTGGCTCTTCCATGAGACATAAGGAATCTCCCATCCCAAATTTACAATATACAAGAGCAAATGACAGCCTATATGTAAACCGATACCAAGAACTTCACCAGGCTTATTTTGTACAGAAAGCTAGAGAGCAGCTGCAGACTGCAGATAAATGGTTGCACTTGAAGCAAACTGCAAATCATGTGGCTTTGAAGCTAATTTTGTAGAATCAGCATCAAATCAAGATACCATTATGTCCAATGAATAAAACTGCAGATAAATGGTTGCACTTGAAGCAAACTGCAAATCATGTGGCTTTGAAGCTAATTTTGTAGAATCAGCATCAAATCAAGATACCAGTACACCATTATATTTATGTCCAATGAATAAAACAAAAAAATGTCTAACAGTGGTATAACCAGAAATAATATTTTCTTCTTTGAAACTGAAGAGACACTAAGAGTTTCTACGAACTACAAGAATGTCATACCTTTGCTTTTGTAAATATGAAGGTGCTTAAAAATGGCCTCCCCGTATTCAACAACTTCTGTAATTCCAAAGCGCATCTGGGTCTCGAATTGACTTTGCATCTCTTCCAGTTCTATTGCCAGTCTTGCACTCCAAGAGATCTTTTACATCCCCCTCAATGCTTGTACATGACCTGTAGCTCAACCTACAGTGTATCTTTCTCCAAATATTCAGCCACGATTGTGCTCTGCAAGCCTGGCAATAGATGAGCCACTCCCCTTATGATCTGAACAACTGAGGAAAATAATGATTAAATATTTTTGCAATCATTGTAATTAACACAAATAAACCTAACCCACTGGTTTATACAGTTAATATGTTGCCAGTTATTATCTTCACGAGGTCTTCCTGCAATCACAATCATAACAAAAAATCAATATTCAAGTGATATCAACAGAATTGATAAAAAGAGAACCACCAGAAGGCTAAGACTACATGAACACATTAAAATGTCATTTCTGCTTTCTTTTGAGTGTGTGAAAGCGAAATCGTACAGTAAGGATTTTTTTCCATGTATGGTTGCAGCTTATAAATCTTGGTCAAATATAGCAATACAAAGAAAAAATCCATTGACATGTCGAGTCATGGCAAGAACAAATAAGCAAACATGGTGCAGTTTGTGAATTCACCATCACTATATGATAAGACCTCAAACAGTTGCCACATATATGCAAGGATAAGAAAATAATTAATGAAGATTGTGCCATCTGTAATATTTTAATTAATGTGACAATAATTAAAAAGAATCTCCAAAACAATTACGGAGGAAAAGACGAGAGCTTGTGTATTTAAAAGAAGTGCATTTTGATGTAGGTCCAGACACACATTAAAATCATGTTTGATGCTGGAAAATAGAACATGTCTCAAAATACAAGTAGGTCCAAATGATCTATTCGCATAAGCTAAATTCCGTGCAAGTACAAGTACGAACATAAGGATTATTGTGTACCTTTCCCTTTGTATTAGACGTCTGTCTAAGAATAACACTCAATCGTCCCATGGAAGTTACTACCCTTTCACTTGAATTATGAACATCCAGAGAATAAAGCTCCACCAGACAGTTCATAAAAAAAATCAGTATGTCTTTATATTTCTGTTCTCCACAAGCTTTGAACTGGAAAGGTATCCACACAGTCAGGTAACAGTGAAGCCACTTATCAAATCATAAGAAAAGATGAGAGCGACAAGCTATGATCACCACTCGCCCAGAAGCCAACTAAGATCTGCAGACTATATACATTATACATTTATGATGAGTTAGTATTAGAAATTAAAGGGTCAAGCATACATGATAAAAATAATGAACTATCTCCAAACAATCGTATAGAATGGTTGAAGACCAGGTGAATTACAAATATTTAAGAAATAAGCACGGTGACAATGCATCAAGGGGTTATGACCAGGTGGATGTGTACTCGATCCAATTTGCAACACTAAAAATACCATAGCATAATTATTTGAAAACTGCAAAACAAACAGATCACTTATGACTCCTTCAATGGTTTTGAAACATTCATTCCACTATCAGAAATATATGGCATGTTCAAAACAGTAAGGAAGGCAGATTGATTCTCTGAAAATACATTTTTCACAAGGTAGTGACCAGACCAAAAAAAGAAACCAACTATTTTCTCATGTCCACATTCTTAAACAAAAATATGGTGCGCACTCTTATATACAGATATTTTCCCGTAAAACTCCCAACCTGCAGCCAACAGCAAGCTACTTGTGTGTATTCTATCTGACCTTGAGTCAGAACCTCAGATTTGGAAGATCCAGGAGCTCATTCGGTGAAGAACTAAAGACAGAATCGATCCACCGGACTGGGAGTGACAGAAAACTAAGAGAGGTGGGGGAAAATTCTGCTGACCTCAACGCTTGTAGCCCTATGTGAACTTGGAGTCTCGAGGTGCCTCTGTAGTGGTCGTTGCACGTCTTGTCCGCCCGGTACGTGCTCCCTTGACCATGGTGGCAGAGGGGCGCTCTGTGGACTGTGGCGTTCGTTGGCGGAGGTCGCCGTACCACTCACTCGAGCTCACGAACGGAGTAGCCGACGAGGGTGAGGCGGACGGGTAGGCGGAGGATGTCCTATGCCGTTGAGGATAAGCAGGCTAATGGGAAGCCAAGGATGCGCCGAGGGGTCGACGCCCCCACTTGGTATCGTCAACGGGTCTTTCTTGGTGAGCAGATGTGGGAGGCGATGAACAGGGTGGGGATTTGGCAGCGGTCACCGTCTTCAGCTCGCCGTCGGGGGCGTCGGAGTAGGAGAGCGTGGCGTCAGGGAGTCGGTCGCCGACCGCGATGGCGGATGAGCCCGCGGCCGGGGACGCGGTCGCCTAGACGGTCCGCGTCGGTGCGCGGAGGAGCCCCGTGGACACGAGGCGACGAGAGGCGAAGGCGAGGGAGGACGAGGGGCGCTTGACCCTGGTGGGCGGCGGCAGCGTCTAGAGGGAATCGATGCGTTAGGGTTCGTGAGTGTTATTCGCGTGCGGACTGCGGAGGCAGCGAGCGGGAGAAGTTTTTGGGCCTGGCCCAAGTATAGCGATCGAGTCCGGCAGAATTTTCACTTCTGGTCAACCATACGTACGTACTCCCATTTAATAGTAAAGATTTAATAGTAAAGACTATGTCGCTCCGGACAATGGTTAGCACATCGCAAACCACATCCACCGCCGTCCAGCGCCACCCGACCCCGCCCTTCCCCCTTCCTCCCGGTGCCTTCGCCGGCGACCAGGGGTGCAAATGACGGGAGGCGGGCCGCCGGGCGTGCAGACGGCAAGGTATCCGACGCCGGCGGCCTCCCTCCCCTGATCCCCTTGGAGGCTCCGAATCCACGAGCCCATGGTCGGCGCACAAGGCCTCCAACGCAGTCTCCCTCACTCCGCTGCGCGCCACGACCCACGAGCCTCGGCGGCGGCATCCCTCCGGCCACCTACGCCTCCCATCCGCCAACGCCGCGTTCAGCCATCCGCTCCATCCACCACCACCAGTACGGCCTCCCTCCACAACGTCTACTCCCCGGTGCTGCAACACCGCCTCCCCTCAGACCTGGCCGTTTACCCTTGCTCCATCGTGTGTTCCCGACGACCTAGCCGCCATGGACTGCACTTCCTTGATAGCGCCGCCGCTGACGTCATCTCACCACATACGCGGCGGCGTGGACGACGCCTCCACCTCAGCAGCACGATACCACACACACGGTTCAGGTAATGGATGCAACGATACTGACCAATGGATATAATCAAGGGTGAATTCATTTGATTAGGTAATGGAAATGTGGATATTTGCTAACAATAACCAAGGTATATGTAGCACATTGACATTGTTAATTGGAATTGACTGTGGTTCTACGTATGTATAAAGCTACATCTTGCTGGTTATGTGACATTTGGTCCAACCTGACAGAAAAGAATGTTATGAGTGCTCTGTAAACAGTAGTGTTCAACATGACCAGTGTTAGGAGTACTTTATGAACAGTACATGACCAATGTTATCATATTTTACCATGATTTGTGACTTAACATACATAATGCTGAATTCTGAACAAAAGTGGTCACAATTGGAGTACTTAACTTGGTACATGAAATTAAAAATCCCAACTACTTAATGCTGAATTCTGAAATGGTAAAAGTATGACTTACTCGGTGTAGTAGAACATGATGGTGTATCCGCGGGATAGGATGATCATCACCATCAGCACACAGAAGGAGAGGAAGGTGAAGGCTCGGTACGCCAGAAGCCACCCCGGGTGCAAGCTCTGCAAGTAGGGCCGCCACGAGTCTGCGTCGTAGACCACTCCACCCCGCCTCTCCTCGCCGGCCTCTCCGGCATCTGCCTCAGGCTCATGGCGGGAACTCGGAGCCCTGTACCGCCAAATCAGGTACGCCGAGAAGCCCGAACACGCGAGCACTGAGAGGCAGCACATGGCCACCTCCCAGCGCAGCCAGTACCGTAGACTAGTCGAAGGGTCCATAATCCTGCAACATCAAAATGCATGTTAATTAGCTCACAAGCAAAAGTAGAAGATCGTACGCGCAGTGGGCTGCGTTTCGTATTGAGGTGGAATATGATAGTCCTGTTTTTCTACTAGATTTTGCATATAAAACAAATGAAAAGTGGAATTTTGCAAATTACCATACTAATCAAATAAACATTAAGAAATTCCTACACTGTTGAAATATATTTTCCACACACAGGTTACTAAATGATAGAAGGCGAACGGGCTGCACGTACAGGTCACTGACTTCGGCGATCTTAGCAGTGACCGCCAACACAAACGGATTGAAATCCACGTCGAGGCGATATAGGACATAATGTCATCTGGGTCAAGTTTGCCTGTCATGTTACCGAAGTTGCCGTCATGGTCATGTTGTCCTTGGTGGTGTGGTTAAGTTTGGTTGCGTTTTGCCTAGGGTGGCGTTTTGGAGCATGAGCGCTACTCCCTCGTTATCTTGGCTAGTGGAGAATGACTTATAATCTCTAGATACGGCATGCATGAAATAGTTGTATTCATCCCATCGTATGGGGATAGTGAGATACATGCTTGGCTCCTACTGTCTATCTTCTGCAAAAAGCTGTCTGTAAAAGCACTTGTGACATTCAGATTGTCAGAATCTTCATACAACTCCTCGTCAGCATGCTTTAGGAAATTGATCTTGTTTTTGCGGAATCTGTAAGTTGTCATTGTGTTAAAAAAATCTCGTGTGTTCTCGTCTCCGAAAGAACACCATTTGATCCTCGCTCTTCTCTTCCGGTGGTTCGCATTTCTGTTTAAGATGGACCTGTATTTTCTTTAGTGACAATTTCCTCAGTGCAAACTCCAGATCCTTGAGGTGATATGTTTGTCTACATCTCGTCTCCTAAAGAACACCATTCCTTTGTCAGGTTCAGATATCCTTAGTCCTCGTCTCCTAAAGAACACCATTCCTCAATTGTGTCCAATTAAGAGATGATATGTTTGTTATCTGGTAGCAGCTATTGTAGATCTTTGCAATCTTGTCCAACTCCTTGTTCCTGCCCTGATGCTGCATAGCCGGTGATCGAACTAGAACTAGAATCTTGCCCCAAAAAACCTTGTCCAGCCGAACTAAATTTGGTTCCATCCGTCTGTTTGTCCAGGTGAACTCTATTACATACGTCAATGCCCGTTAGTTCCATCTCATCTATCCAGGTGTTGTACTTAGCCATTGCTTGCCAATTGATGCTGACATGCTGTCATTGTATATTTCCTCTGAAAAGCGGTAGATGTTGAAGTCTCCTGCTAACAGCCAGGGCCCTGTATTGTCTGATTCAGTTGCTTCATATCCTTATACATTTGTTATGTGACAAGCGTTGTTGCATGAGGTTGATGCAGCTCTGACTGATAAGCAGGGTTTGTTTTCCTGGTAATCATAACCTCATAATCTTTCTCCTTTCATGCAATCAGAGTTTCAGATGATCCTCCATCGGAAGGCTGAACCACAAGCTATGTCGACATGGAGGGGACGAATGGCCATACACATTCCCGTCCTGTTCCCCACGCGGCATTCCCGCAGGCGCCCTCTTGCGAGTGCTCCAGCAGCTGCCGCCACCGCCGCGTGCTTGCCTGATAGGGTTCTGACCACCGCTGTCATATACCCGTCTCCTCTTCCCCATGTCTCCCCTTCCTCCGCCGTGCTCGTGGTCCGGCGTTGCTGCTTGGCCGTGTCCTCTACCTCAGCAAACCCGCCTTCGATGAGACTGAATGTCTGATGTGAGGCGAGAGCTGCTGGTTGGTATTCTTTGAAGCTTTGGGAACTAGGTCACCGTTCTCCCACATGGTTATAAGATGGATGGAGCCCCAATCCTTGCTTTGCCAAATGCATTCTAGTAAACATGGGAATATGTGTAAATTCATTATATCTACATGTTGGGCAGTTTAATTTTTTATTCCAGATTGTTCCTTTGCAATTTGTGTACCAGAATTACAAGATATCATTCGGACCTTAGGGCTTGTATCTATGCTACAAAGAATTGAAGATAGACTTGTGAAGATGTATATATCAGGCAGACCGTATGGCATGGATCCATGTCGATGCTAAGAAAACTGTGCAAGATTTGACCAGGGAAGAGTATCATTTGAGAACGATGTTCGTAATTTAAAGTCTACTCTTGCAGAAGAGGTTGCAGTCAATGAAGTAAATTTAGCCCCAAATACTGAGGCTAGTTTCTGGTTTGTAATTAATTTTATCGTTTTTCTCCTGAAAAATATTAATTTTGATGTTTTTTTAAATGTTGTGTTTATCTGAGAATCACATAGCATGTGTTCCTGAGACCTTCACATGACAATGTGAAGTACTATGGCAGCTGTGGGTTGATCCATTTTCCCCTTAGACTAGTCTCAGTGGGCAGTATCATATAGTGGTATCATGTATATGATACTTCTCTATGTTACTATGTCAATAATGGGTAGTAACATAGATGTAGTATCATATAACCATGCATTTATTAGACTATAGACTCATCTTATCTCGAAATCCGTTATGTTACGGTATCTACCTATGATACCACCACCACTTCTCTCCTCATTAAATACTTGCCACATCATCATTTTTGGCTATGTGGCACTTATGTTACTACCTATGATACACCCATTATGACTAGTCTTAGATGGTCCTGTTAGACAGTCCTCTGCCTCCTTGTATTCTTTTATATATTCAAGTATTGTAACGAATACAGAACGTGTCAAATTAGCTTATCTTCGAAAACTCTCTACATGATAACATGATGAAGTTACCGTACACTTTCCTGGAGACTTTTCTAGTTAATTAAGCAGGACGTCCACGAATCACAACATGCACAAAGAAAATGGAAATAGATAGCTCGAATTTATTTAGAAGCATGGGACGGTCGGTCTGGTCCAACGCTGTGGCGGCGAGCACCGGCGTAAACAGCCCACCCTCTCCCGTCGTTCTCTTCGGGAACGAACTTTGCCTCCGGCGGTGATCGTCGTACGTCCCGACCTTCTGCCGGCAACGTCGTCGTCCAGCACAGACGCCGGAGAACCTACCATATGCTTGCTACGACCGTGCCCAAGCTGCACTAACGGGCGACCAGACTCCACCAAAGCCTCCAGCGACCCAAAGTAGATTTCCTCATATTTGTAGCTATCGAGAGGACTGAGCACGTATAGTTTTCTCAGTGGATTCCATTGCAAGAGCAGGGTGACTAATGAAATGGAACGGCTCCACAGATCTTTCTTCTAAACAAAAGTAAATCAAATTAAGGACAATGGGAGTACCTGATCGCTGGGACTCGAAGAAGTAGAAGAAGCAGGTTCTTGGGTATTCAGAGCAGTTCGTCTCACTGGATTTGCTTACCCCACCTAGCTTGCACAAAGACCTGGAGACGAGGTGCCTAACTCTACAAGAGCCTGGACTCAAACTAGGCCGACGTTTTTCCTTTATATTGGAGGGAGAGTGATGAAGGTGGACAAAATACCTCTAGTGCAACATTGTTGAGTGCACAAAAAGCGAAGGCCACACGGACGATATAACACAGGTGGGTCCCACTTTTTGCAACAGTATAACTTCCCCGTGTCCGCTCCCTTCTTCTTCCCCGACGGCGGATGAGCTTTTTTTTCTCGGTGGCGCAAGAGGTTTCATATGTGGTGAGAGAATTCGGAACCCTAGCCAAGTTCCCCAAGACCGTGTGGGCGGGGGCGCCTTTGTGCTGAACAAGATGGAGCCGTCAGAATCAACTTCGAAGAGGTAATGCACATCTCTCCAACCTAATTTTAAATGTGAATTGGGCCTCGTCTGTTTCCGCTGGCTCACACTGCCCGCCATTTACAAGCAAGGGGATGGTGCGCGGAACTTCGAATTCACGGTCAAATTCTTTAAGAAAAATTCAGCTGCAGATATGCAATCCATCTGCAACTATGAAATTCTCAGTTACACCTGGAAATTATTCAGTCACCACCTATGTGCAATTGGGAAAAATCTATGATTCAACTCAATGTGCACATCGCGATGCAAATCTGATGGCTCTAAAGTTGAGTTGGCTATTATTTATTTCTCATTCGAGTATTACCAAAATCGTAATTTCACACAGATGGTGATGGTACGTCTGTGTCGGGTTTATATCTAGTTTTCTCAACAGCAACAACGCTGCTATTTCCTGATACTTCCTCTACTGTGACATTACATAGGTGAAAATAGTTTAATTGTACGTTTCTTCTGTGTATTGAACAATGCTTGCATTTTTTTTAAAGTCTTAGTTCATTGATCTTTTTGTTTTTGAGGGAAATGCGTCTTAGTTCATTAACTGATCTTTTGCTTTCACGCAATATCCGGCTAAATATACTTTTACCAAGATATCCCTATATTAAGTCTGCACCATATTTAATCCATATTCATCTCTGAAGAGAAAAACCATATTCATGACGTGTATCCTCGATCGTATGTGTTTATATCGGGCAGTATCCACATTCGACCTTGACTCTGGGAAAATATATGGAACGAGCTCAGCAAGTTTAGCTAGCTCCATCTTTATGAACTTGCGTTTCCGAGAAGCAAGGTTTTTTTTTTTTCTGTGTATTGAACAATGCTTGCGTTTCCGAGAAGCAAGTTTCCGAGAAGCAAGTTAATTTGCGGCAAGGAGTCGATAGCCTGGATTCCTAATTACTTGAGACGGACGGCGACATTTGTTTGGACTCACACTCGTGCGCGTATGTCCACTCTCTGACCCTGATTACGCCTTTTGATCCAACGTACTACTATATCAGTAGACAGGGCGGTTTGAAGCCCTACTAGACTAGCGTGTAAGTCAGGTCTTGCTAGATTTCGCAAGCTTAATGCTGCCCGCGTTAACAATCCAACTTCTGTGCCAAAATGATAACATTCGCTCACTGAGTCAAGAATAGAGAGACCGAATTCAGACGCAGCAGTTGCACACTACACCAAATCATCTTGGAATGTAGTATAGTATGTCATAAATATTTCTACAAATTTTGATAAAGTTGGTCAAATTTTGAAAAGTTTAACATAGGAAATCTACAGCGGCAGATGCTCCCTACTGCTGATACATACATTACAACAAAAAAGATCTACACAAACATACGTGTCCAGTACCAAGTATGATGCCGAGATAGGTTTTTTCTTCTCACATGCACATATCAACCATGAATGTTCTGAAGTAATAAATAGATACTGTGTCTGTGAAAGATCTGTCATAGACCTAGCTAGCTAGAGTTTGAATCAGAATCCGAATTGGATCACTTGCAGCAAGATCATCTAACCAAGGAGATTATCTTGATGGTTTGATGCGCTTAAATTCAGGACCTGCCGCCTGCGAGAATACCAAACATAGGAAGCCACGTGGTTACACATTCCGTGTGACCCTCACGCATATCCAGCTTCCCTCACATCCTGCACGTGAGGCCGGAGAATCGCACCCTCCTTTTCTTAAAAAAAAATCATGTACGTCTAGTATCCTGGATGGTTGAGTCATGTCTTTTATGCAAATCGAACCTCCGAAATCCAGCAACCAATATATCATAAGTAGAACTGGTGAGCGTGTACATATTTCGGATGCGCTTTAAGAACATATCCAACCTATCAAAGTACTTGTGTCAAACAGATGACAGCCTCTACATCCTCTGGGCACAGAAACATCACGCCATCATCCAACATACATAGTATTCCATGCTCCATATCCGACAATCGATCTGCACTGCAGCACTAGCATAGAACCTGATAATTGCACAATGCAGTTTTGTAGCAGAACTCAAGTGCATTCCCATTTGTATTCGGGTGAGCAGTTGTTCCATTCCATCAACTTCAACTCCATCCGGGCATAATCTTATAAGTCTGCCAACCATTGCTCTATTCAACTCCTAGCTGCCATCATTTACAAGTTTTATGAAACTTTTAGTCGTATTTGCATCATTTGTTCTAGAAAGTACCTCAAGTTTGGCTTCCAAAATACTCCCTCTGATTTTGTATACAAGACCACTATCAAATATACATTTTTTGCTTCAAGATAAGACCACTATCTCTTCACAAGATGTATTAATTAGGTTCTTACATCATAGTATGGTGCTAATTAGTGTGAATGTTACATGCATCCATAGAGAAAGAAGCACCTCATGCAACATTCTTAATTAGTTCAGAACACGAGAGACTTTTTCATACAATTATTATTAGACAAGTTTTAGACTAGTTGGTAATTTTAACAACCGCTCTAATCGAACAGTGATAAATAAGAGCTATCTTAAACTACTAGATTAAAACTACCTGAAACTACCAATATTCTTTTATTTTTAATCTAAAGACAAAGGATAGTCCGGTCTATAAAAAGGACAAAAGATATTTAGTAAATTGGTGTAGATGAGTAGATGACCCACCGTCAGATTTATCCCCCTTTCCCATTCACTCTCTCCCAAGGCCTCCAGTAGATTGCCAGCGCCGCGGCATTAGCTGGTTGTGGGTGCCATGGACGCGCGATGTGTCGCCCCTACTCGCCTTCTTCCTCGAGCCCAAGATGGATCCGACAGTGGTTGGCTTCAGCCGATCTTCCGACGCGGCTCGCCGTGTCGATTAGCCTGACTCTATATCCCTCTGAAGCAAAGTCTCTGAACTATCTCTACATCCAAAACTAGTTTCACCTAGCGACCAACAGCTAGGTAGCTACAAGCCCCTAACTGAGCTGGACTCACGTCGACGTGAACTGCCAAATTCGGGATTAGAATTCCTTACTTAATTGAGACTATGCAGCACCTGCTTAATTATAACATAACTTAGAAAGCTTAACTGAGGCATGGCAGATTATTGGACAAAGTTTCAGAAAAGGTTGGACAAGTGATGAGAGAAGCACCTAGATTTTCGAAGAGGATGAACACATGCGTATGGGGTTCAGAAACCCCGACCGAGTACTATATTTTTGTTTACAAAATGTCTTGGTGTTATAGAATATAATTTTATTTTGTCCAACTGTTTGTCTTAGTGTTGACCAGATTCAGTGAATTATAGTTTTTTCTATCAGGTTGGAAGCTTGCAGCAACAACATGTTTGTGCAGGACTCAATTCTTACTCGTGCAACACACTGCAAAAAGTTCCTGGACAATTTATGTAACTACTTGTTAAGTTCCGTCTGAACTCTCTTCTTCACAATAGTTGAGATAAACCTCCAAAAGTGAAGGTTTAGATATCAGTTGTAACATGATAAAATACTACTCAGTGAATTTTGGTCTTTGGCTGTAGCTTATTTTTGAGTTTTTGTTTGAGTACAATTTTTTTATAATTTCGACCTCTGACTGTAGCTTAGTTTTGAGTTCTTGTTTGTTTGCATACTCTGGTAATTTCAATCGTTGGTTGTCGCTTAGTTTTGAGTTACTGCTTGAGTGTAGACACTGCAACATGTGTCTGAACACTTCTTCCATATGTTTTGAGTAAAGGTTCAGATATCAGTTGGTAACAAGCTTGTAGCAATCATTTTTATGTGAACAATGTATATATGGACAGATTGGGGTATATTAAGTCACATAAGAGCACCTCAAATAGAAAGCACTTATATTGCAGCAAGAAATTGCTATTGCTGAATATCCATTCACGACAACTTATACAATTCTCTCTAGAGAAAGCAATATTTATTCACATTATACTCTAGCTACAGAGCAATTGATAGTTCGCTAACCCATGTACCTTGCTTTAATCTCTTGCGATCTTGATCCTCAACTCAGAAAGTACATCACAGAGTAAGCTAACTTCTATGTAAATTGTACATATCCTTTTCTTTTTTAGATCGATGAAACCACCCAAGCACAATCAGATTGAAGAATCATAGGATTTTATGCTCAAGCCTGAGCAAGTGCAAACCAACCATCCATGTCATTGTCTCTGCTTCCTAGGCTCCAGAACAATCTAGCAGGACTGAACTAGCAGAGACCATCACCTCACCAACATTCATTCATCGGAACCTGCAGTCAATTCTTTATCTAAAAAAAACCTGCAGTCAATTGGTTAAAAAATTCAGTTAAATCTCACAAATAAGAAGCAGTTTGGGCAGAATTGCAGATAGAAGTCTTTCAACTGATAGTACTCTAAAGCATAGTATCAGTCCTAGTTATCTTCAGTCTTCAGAAGGACCAGAACCTGGAGTACTCCAGCTCCAGCTAGCGCCATACACAAATTAACGAGTATAGTTTCAGATAAAAATCTTTTACGTGGTAATGTGATATTCACAATCCAAAAAAATTGTAACATCCTCCTTGAACGATCTGAAACTGGAAATGCTTGATGTTTAAGCGAAAAATCAAATCAGTAGTGATCCTTCACAGAAGTGTCAATGGTGAGACCCATTGTCTGAGTAGAGGCGAGGCACAAATGTTGTCCAGGAGTTAAGCACTTTTAAAGCATAGGGAATTCGGTTCAACATCAAGCCAGGTTTTACAACAACAATTTCCATAACTTACAAGGTTCTGCCAAAATTCGTGTCTCAAATCGGTTCGTTTCCCAGGGATTATAACACTACTACCAGGTATAAATAGCTAACAAACCAGAGGTTCTAGGTTTCAAAGATATGAGGTTTTAACACCACCATATGGACAGAGAGTTTCAAGAGCCTCTGAAGCACAACATCCACATAGCAAAAGACCCGACACATTTTAACCTCAGTCAGCAAAGTTCAAGGACACTCTTTGCTTTAAACGGCCATAAGGGACAACTATAGTTTATTAACAGTACAATTAGATATTATCTTGCTTATTACTCCAAAGTTGCATGCCTACAGGTCAACTCCAAAGTTGGTGACCATGTGTCTAGTGTGATGCATTTTTACGAGACAGAACCAGATCTTATTGGATATATTACCTTCCATGAAATTTTCAACCAGGTTTTAACCTAATCACCACAGATGATCTTAAGAGACTGGAGCAAGATCACTTCGAATACTAAAATCAGATATTTTCTTGTTTATCCATGAATTTAAAGGACACAAACCATGGGCACATGAGAACTAGTTGGTATCCACAGGCTGCTCACCTCCTGAGGATTCAGATCACGAGAAAAAGTGCTTGAGCACAAATAGAACAGAAGATGCATGCGTGAATTGCATTATCAGTTCAAAATTTTATTTAAGTTTTTCGTATCAATTCAACTATTCAGGATATCAAAGTCTGGAGACGTGAACTGTACAGTTAAGCAATAGTGTATGTAAGATCAACGAAACTTGAACATGAAGTGGTATCAGTCACGGCTTGGACGGGAATCGAATCCAAACTTCGTAGCAGCTCACAAGAACTCTCGATTTTGAGCAAGCACATCTAGGTGGTGAAGTAACTCCTGGAGATCATTGAAATTAGAATATTACCTGTAATATCCCCTCAATTTTTCTATTTCTGGCTGGATTATCCCCCCTTGTATTCTTGTACTACATAAGTAACAGCATATTTGTTCAAATGGAGAAGATGAATGACCAGGGTGTAACTCGACAAGTCCCAGGGTTGTGCACCCCGCGTTGATTGAGGGGGGGAGAGAGGAGCGTTGGTGATCACGACGGCTGACAAGCAAGGTTTTACCCAGGTTCAGGCTCCCGGAGGATAACACCCTACTCATGCTTGTCTGTTACTGATGGCGAGTTGCGGTTACAATGGCGGCGAGATTGCGATCTCGCTAGGGTTTGTGGCGGTGGCTCTTAGCGTGTCCTCTAGGACGGGCAACCCTCCTGGCTTTATAGGTAGCCAGGTCTCGGGTGATCGATATCGACAACAATTACAGATATGGAAGGTTATGAGACCTAACCGACTTGTAGGATACGTGATACCCCGAGCGGGCCTTCTGTGGGCCTCCGTTTGGTGCGGCCCAGACAGCCTAATCGTGGGCTAGTCGAAAGGTAGCCCCACGTCAGTAGCCCCCGAGTGCTTGGTCGAAGCGTAGCGTCGGGCAAAGGACTTCTTCCTCCTGGACGCGCCATTGGATTGCTTGATCTTGAGTTTGTACTCGTTTTCTTCAGTCGAAGTGGACACTCCCGATGGGAGTAATATCTTCAGTCGAATTTCTTTGTCTTGTTCTTCATGTGAAGCTTGCTTCTATTCGGCATGTTGGCTTACATGTAGATTTGATTCGGCTGCTCGAGCTTACTCGACTTTCCTTGCCACCCGAATGGATGTTTCGGGTTATCTGACCAGCACACTGTCTTAAGTTGTTTCAGCTTTCAAACTTACCACTCGAATCTTGCGCTCGAGTTATCGCGCTGTTTCACTTGTTTGGAGCCGTTGGCTTGATGACGTCGCTGCTGACGTTTCCTTGCACGCCTCTGCGCCCGATGGGACGTGACGTGGCGGGGCCCACTGGCAGCGCTGACCGCGGTCAGCAGTTGTCACGTCTCCGAACTGCGCGCGAAATTTTCGCGCACGATGATGACGCCTCGATTCTCGTGCATAGTGGAGGAAGTGGGCGGCGACGGTTGGCCTCTTTGCTTGACACGTGGACGGCAGGATGAAGATGCTCGGAATCGTTACGCGACGGAGGGCTGAGATTGATTTCGCTGAGGCATAAGTACTGCGCCGCAGCGTGAGGGCATCGTCTTCTCCAAACGTCCGCGCCTCCTTTCCTCTGCCTTCTGCCATTCTCTTCCTCATCCGAGCTCCATGCTACTTGTCCTCGCACCTTGCGCTGCCCTGCGGAGCCATGGGGAAGTCGAAAACCGCCGCTGGCACCTCCGCCGCCGCCGATGAAGCCGGGCTGATGAAGAAGCCCGACGGCGACTGGCAAAGGTCGTCTGTGAAGAAGACGAAGTTCGAACTCCTCTGCGCTCAAGGCCTCCTTCCTCCTGCTGATCAAGTCCAGGTACGCGCTTCTGGCAAGGAAGTCTACCCCACACCCCGCGAGGGGGAACGCGTGTGCTTCGTGGATTTCCTTCCGCGGGGCTTCGGGTTCACCTTGCACGATTTTGTGCGTGCTCTCTTGTATGCTTATGGGATTCAGATCCACGATCTGACCCCAATGGCGTCTTGAGTACTACATCTAGCTGTATATGCTCGAGGTGATGCAAATCTAGGTAGGGTCAACTATGGGTGTAAAACGGTAGGTACCATCTAATTTAGCAAACAACTGAAGATACATCAAGACCCAGGTGTCTAACAAAAAAGAAGATGCATCAGGAAAAGGGCTAGCAAAAAGTAATTTGTAAGGGACATGGTACATGTAGAAAATGGTAGCAAGCCAGCAAAAATATAGAGAATATTGAAGAATTACATTAGGAATTCAGTTGCATGGTAACGAGAAGGTACATCCAGGTGTGTACAAAAATTCTGAAGCGGCGGAATCTT
The DNA here is from genome assembly GCA_026929855.1 of Poa annua. Taxonomy (NCBI): domain Eukaryota; kingdom Viridiplantae; phylum Streptophyta; class Magnoliopsida; order Poales; family Poaceae; genus Poa; species Poa annua. Next base: position 258,085,055 of record CM049427.1, on the reverse strand, counting down.
GAACGCATGCATGATGCATCAAGTAGATGTATCACCAAAAGACGGATGGCTTGCATTTAGGAAATTCACATTCGAAGAACTAGATATTACTTGGAAAAGGCGGGGAGCTTGCAGTGCAAGTAGTAGAAGATACATCCAGTGAAAAGGGCGATATAAACCCATACAAGTAACAGCAGTGCATATGTAAAACATCTAGAAGTTCCTTTTCTTTGATGATTTTTGTTTCAGCCATGTGTTCTTAATGATAAGCATGGTTCACCATTGGCGACAGAAGCTTCGTAGTGTTAGAGTAAGTAATGGGCCTGGGCCCATTAGTTTTAAGGGTTTACTTAGCGGTCAAGTAAGCCTTATTTGGGAGTCAAGGAAACTCCTCTATATAATGAGGGGAGATGTATCAATCTAGGGAAGCAAGAATTCAGAGGAAAACCCTCCCTCTTGCCCGGCCGTGGGACAGGATCCCCGCGGCCGGCGATCCAGCGCGCCCTCGCAGCTCTCTCTCCCTTCCCCCTCAAACCCTAGCAACCATAACATCTGGTATCATAGCGCTTTGGTTCGATGACTTCCCTCGGCCTCCCCACCACCACCGCCCCCACCACCACCGCCGCCGCATATACTGGCGCGGCCACCATCACCTCCCAGCAGCCGCCGGCGTGGGACGCCGCCGCCCACGCACCACTGGCGGCTGTTACGCCGCCCGACCTCTCTCTGACCGAGGAGCTGTAGGCCCTCCGCCTGGAGATCGCGGAGCTGCGAGCGGGCCTGCACCCACCGTCCCCGCCACCGACGGCCGCGCCGTTTGCCCCACCTCGACATCCAGTCTGGGAGAAGATCGATGCGGTGGCGGCTTGGGCGTCGCAGCACAAGCGGTCGCCTCCGGCGCCGACCCCCGCACAGCCATCGCTGCCGCGCTCGGCCGCGACCACGGCGCCGGTCACCATGGCGCCGCCGTCCTCGACTGCTGCCCACCACGTGTCATTTGCGGCGCCGGTCACCACGGCACAGGCACGCCACGCGTAACATAGACCCCAGCAGGATCCACGCGACGACCACCAAATCCAGGCCCACCCGGCCCAGATCCGATGCCCGGACCACAAGCTGTAGCCGGGAAGGGGACGACCGGAGAGCTCCAACACGACCGAACCGCGTCGGCCGAGCTCACCGGCCGAGGCATGCCAGGCCCAGATCGGGCCCTGTAGGGCCCAGATCGGGCCCGAGCAACCCTGCCGCAGCAATCCCCTCGCTGTCCGACGCCGCCAGCACCAGCCCGACGCCGCCTAGCCTCGCCTCTGCGCCCCCAGCAAGCAGCCCCGCGGTGCAGGGTAGCCGCGCCGTCCACGCCGCCGCAGGCGCGCCAAGCACGAGGTCACCACGCCGCCGCAGAGGCCGCGCCGCCGCCACCGCGCGAGGGGGAGAGAAGAAGCCCCGGCGGCCCGGTGGCGCCCTCCGGCGGCGGCGAGGAGGGGAGGGAGGCGCCGCCAGGGCTCCCGGTCGCTCGCGGGAGCAAGCTAGGGTTTTTTCTCTCGCCGTTATCCAACTGAGTAACCCAACAGGGTACACGTCTTCAACCACGAGGTGTCGCCAGAATATATTCCATTAAGCTGCTAAGCATGTCGTCTCGCTTGTATCGATGCTGGCAAAGAATACAACGAGCCATCAGGTATACGACATCGTGGTGCCATGTCTAAGCGAAGTAAATCAAGGCGGTGAGCACATGTAGGAACTCTATGCGTCCGGGGAACACCATTATGGCTTAACACATCCATGACGTAGTCCCATCTGACGGAACCAAACCCCATCTTGATATAAGACTAGTTGCAGTGGAGCGTATCATAGAGTGGTATCATACTAGTCTATGGTACTACTCACTCCATTTTAATTTAGTTTAATTTAGTTAAAGTCAAACTTTATTAAGTTTGATAAAAAATATAAGAAAAAATATCAACATTCATAAAATCAAATGCATACAATACGAAAATATACTTTATAGTGATTTTAATACTATGAAATTTTTATTATAAATGTTAATTTTTTTCATAATATTTGGTCAAACATGACAAAGTTTGATTATGACTAAACACATAACGCAAACTAAATTGAAACCGAGGGAGTATCTCAATAGCGGGGAGTAACATAGGAGTAGTATCATATAATCATGTATTTATTATACTATAAACTCATCTTGTCTCGAAATCCGCTATGTTACGGTATCTACCTATGATACCACCACCACCTCTCTATTTATTAAATACTTGTCACATAACTATTTTTTCTTATGCACATTTATGTTACTACCTATATTACTCCCATTATGATTAGTCTAAGTTTGAACAACAAGCATGGCGCGCTGGAGCGGTAAATTTCTTTAGCAAGGTTCTAGATATACAATGTTGTATCATGGATGCAATTTTTCTCGATCAAATCAGTTTTAGTGTTATAGGCAAGAATGTTCATGAAAGGCACAAGACGGGAAGCCATCATCGTGGCAATGATCCTGACAATGCCACCAATGAAACTTAGATGCCGTAGGTCCTTTGTATCTTCAACTCCCTCCTTTTTCGGAAGGCAATATTTTGATAAAAGGAAATATATTAATATCACGAGGATATAAATTACATCCAGCCTCTACAACAACGTAATAACTAAAACTACTACGGATACACACAACCAAAAGACAATAAAAAGAAGAAACAAAAAAGAAAAAGTCCCGCTACAGAGTTATAGTCATTGTAGCAGCCGCACAACCACCACCAAGACACCACTTGATGTTCAAATCTTCAAAAGCAAAACTTTCAAAAATTGAGGCAATATTGGTGGGGTTGATCCAGCAATCCTCAGCATCCTAGTTGCACTCGCCAAAGTTTGACCAATAAATGTTCGGAATATCTAAACAGCAGGCGCCTGCTGGATGTCACAAGTCGACGCAGCACACGTGTTGTCCATCGTAAAGGAAATCCCACAGTCTTGCATGCATAAGCCTGACAACCACATGCATCTATGATGTCATCCCACATTAATTTTAAAATTCGAAAATTTAAAATGTTTTATAGACCAAACCGTTTATCCGATTTGAAATCCGTTTTCACCGCCGAGCTAGTCGCGACGAGATCTTCGAAACTAGATCCCATGTTGACATATTTTGAGAACATTTTTTTCGTACCAAAAGTTACCATGTTCGTAACACATAAGTTACCATACTATTTCGGTAAAATTTACCATACATTTTGGATAATATTTTACCAAGCCAATATGAATGAACTTATCACTCAATACACAAAATCAATACTAGTTCGGTTTTTTTACCTAATACTGATGAACTTACCTCCTGATATGTATGAATTATCTATCAATATGTTCATGATGTAGTCATGCATACACGAAATTAATGTAGTTACCTAATACTCTCTCAACAATAGTAGTTATCCACCACAAAAAATCGTTATATTTACCCTAGTCTCTCGTACCACCAGTACTGATGAAGTTATCCCATTTTTGTTTTTCAGACATAGTTATCCATCACAAAATTGTTATAGTTACCCTACTCTCTCGGTAATAATTACCATCCAATATTGACAGATTTACCCACATAGTATTGATCGTGTTTTTATGGTGAATTTATTCAACAAGAAACCAATGTAGTTACCATACTCTCTATATAATAGTAACGCACCCGATAATGTTTCCCACTAAGTACTTATGAAGTTATCCATGTGTTTATGATGTAGTTATCCACCACAAAATTGATGTAGTTACCATGTCAACTAAAATAATAGTTACAAACACAATGTCCAAGGCAGGAGTAGGGGTGTTACCTCCTCCCGAGGGCCCTGAACCTGGGTATATCGTGTGTGTGTTGTGTGCCTTCGTGCATTTGTTCTTCTTTGTTAGATCTTCTCCCTCGCGCTTTGTTCTTATTCCTTGTTCTTGGGAGATCTCGGTTTTACCGGGATCCTCCCCGTGCGAGCTCTTCAGCTCGCTATCCCTCCCCGGATCCACCAACGTCCATCGGCCCCACAAATTAGCCATCCTATGGCATCTGCCGTGACACCACCACGACAGTTGGCGCCCACCGTGGGGCTGACAGAGGCGTTGGCTGGTGTACACGTCCGGACGGGATCCCCCGTTCATTTCGACGTTCGGGTTCTCTCTGGCCTAGTCGTAAGGCTAGGGGAGATGGACTTCGTCTGCGACAACGCAGGGTGCTTCCGGAACAGACCGTTTCCGGTGAACGGATGTCTCATTGACTTTGGTGGTTTCACCACCTACGTGGCCACCGAGGTTGTCTGTAGCTACCCGGACGTGGTCCTGGAAGCTGAGGACCCTCCCATGCTCTGCGCTGCTCGGGGTCTGCGTGCCGGTCGCCCCCCGAGTTCCGTCGCAGTGATGATGGTCGGGGCAACCGAGGAGGAGTATCAAGACGCTGACGGCGATACCGACGGCCACCCCCGTTTGGCCAAACCCCCGCAGGAGAGGCCTGCGGCCCGAGATGGTGATCCGCAGTCATCCCAGCCGCGACGTCGTCCGGATCCCCTCTCGGGACTCGTGGCCAAGTTGGCTGTACCGGTAGCTGCCGGAGCAGATGCCCAGGCCACTTCGGCTGAGTTAGAGGAGCAGCGGAAGTTGCTACTCGCTGAAGCACAGGAGATCGCCGAGATCCGCCGCGAGCTCAGCGCTAGCCTCCGGGAGTACAACGCAGCTCACGGATTCCCTAAGATAGACTCCCGGGAGAAGCGCATTGCAGATCTGCGCAAGAAAGGAAGAATGGTGAATGAGGAGCTGGCTGGTGGAGCCACCACCAGTAACACAGGAAGTCGGATTGGTACAACTCACCGGCGAAAACTCTTAGGGCCGCCGAAGCCGCCATGGCCGAGTTGGCGGGGTTATCCGGTGAAGCCCTGCGCAAGCAGCAGGAGAGGGTAAACGAGTTGGTGATTGAAGCCAATCGTCAGAATCTGGCCTTCAAGAAGAAGAACCCCGGGGCAGGGTCCCAGGTGCACTCAGCCAGACCCAACAGCCAGAAGTCGGATGGGGAGGCCTCTTCCCCACATCCGAGCAGAAGCAAGAGCAAGAGCAAGAGCCGGAGCCGGAGTCGAAGTTCCGGGAAGAACAAGCAGCTACAGACCTATGATCCGGCCTTTGCCGGTATCCAGCAAGCCGGGCAGGCCGGACAACGTAACTCGGGACAGGCGGGAAGTACCCGTGGGGATGGTAACCTGGGTGTAGGAAACAATAACCCGGTTGGCCGTGGTAATCCACCCCGGAATCCTCCTCACGTTCAGGGAAACCCGCAGAGGGAGGTCGTCTCCGTTCCCCAGCAGGCCCTGGTCCCTGCACAGACAGGCTCAACGATGGCAACTCGAGGTTGCAGCAGCTCGGATATCAGCCAGACGAGGACCCTTTGGGATCTCGGAACCAGGCAGCTGAACCCGGCAGACGCCAGATTCCGGCTCGACCGGATTCACCAATCCGAGTTGGTGGAAGAGCAAGGACCTCCGGGACCTGCCTGCTTTGGACCTCGGATCATGCGGGAACCTCCTGTTCGGAACTTTCAGCTCAACCGAGGTGCCAAGACTTATGACGGTAGCAAGAAGCCGGAGGACTGGCTAACCGACTATGTAACTACAGTAAGCATAGCCGGTGGAAACAGACGATGGGCGGTACGTTATGTACCGCAGATGTTGGAAGGACAAGCCCGGATCTGGTTGAACAATCTGAGAACTGGCAGTATAGACTGCTGGTTAGACTTTGAGGAGGCATTCATCAGCAACTTCACCAGCACGTACAAGAGGCCCAACAGGCCTCAGCAGCTCGCCATCTGTAGGCAAAGGAGCAATGAGACTGACCGGGAGTACCTTACCCGGTGGAGCAATATTCGCAACTCTTGCGAAGGAGTGGTGGAGGCACAGGCCATCTCCTGGTTTGCGCAAGGATGCCGGCATGGCTCTATGCTGTGGCAGAAGTTGCAGAGAAAGATGCCAACGACTTTGGCAGAGACCATGCGCATCGCCGATACCTACACGCTCGGAGATCCCATGCAACCCCTGGTGGATGTCGGAGACTCCAACAGGAGGAATGCGGGACCTCAGCGTTCAGGACCGAGCAGGAGCCATGATCGCCAGGAGTTCGGCCACAAGAGGAATCAGCCCGAGTACCACCATGCCGCGCAGCATGTCGCAGCAGTGACCCGGGAGCAGGAGGATGCCGGCAACAGCCAGCGTCAAAAGACCAGTGGCCCGGCTTGGGGTTAGAGTTAGGAGGTGCAGAAGACTTGGGTGGAACAAAAGAAGCCCCTGACGTATGAAGAGATGCTGAACAAGCCATGCTGCTACCACACTCTGGAGGCCAACAAGCCCGCAAACCATTCTACTCGGCAGTGCAGCTGGTATCAGCGCACGTTGCAGGAGGGTAGCTCGGGAGCTATTCGGCAGAGTGCTCCGGCATCTCGGCCCAATATCCCGAGACCCCCTCCTCCGACATCGGGTGCCAACGCTGTCCGACTTCCCCCTCCTCCGAGAGGACCCCCACCTCGCCCAGTGAATGTGGTGCATACCCGGAACGACAACGGTAACCAAGCCGGACACCAGCAGAGCAACTACCGGGAGGCTCATCAAAGCTACGTGGTCTTCGTAACCGAGCCCACTGACCGAAAGAGTGTGCGGCAGCGTGCTCTGGAGGTGAATGCTGTGATCCCGGCGGTGCCCAAGTTCTTGCACTGGTCCGAGATGGAGATCACCTGGAGCCGGAAGGATCACCCCCGGGTTATGCCCAAGCCGGGAGCGTATGCCTTGGTGGTGGACCCAACTTTTGTCTGACCCAACCTCAACGTCCGCTTCAGCCGGGTTCTGATTGACAATGGCAGTGCCATTAACATCATGTACAAGGACACGATGCTGAAGCTGGGAGTATCCATGAACACCCTGCTGCCTACCGAGACAACCTTCCACGGCATTGTACCCGGAGTCTCTTGCTCGCCCATGGGAAAGATTTGGGTGGAGGTGCTATTCGGAACTCGGGAGAACTGCCGAACCGAGAGCTTGGAGTTCGAGGTCGTGGACCTTGAGAGCCCGTATCACGCACTGATCGGCAGACCGGCCCTCGCAGAGTTCATGATCTCGACTCACGTGGGCTACCTCAAGATGAAGATGCCGGTACCTAACGGCGTAATCACCATCTCGGGAGACCACAAGCGCTCCATGGAATGTGCCTCGGCGGGGTCGTGCTTGGCTGAGTCTCTGGTGATCGTGGAAGAAAAGAAGAGGATCCAGCAGGTGGTGGCAATGGCCAAGACCTCCCAACTCGGAATGCCCGGGATGGTGAACCCGGAGCAGGGAGCATCATTTCAGCCCCCCAAGGAGACCAAGAAGGTGTGTGTGGACCCCAGCAACCCGGAGCGCCAAGTTATCATCGGCAGCAACCTGGACAACAAATAGGAAGGCGAGCTCATCGACTTCCTCCGTGAGAATCGGGATGCCTTTGCGTGGTCGAGTGACGATCTGCAAGGCGTCCCGAGGGAGTTGGCTGAGCACTCTCTATTTGTTAGACCGGATGCGAAGCCGGTGAAGCAACCGACTAGGCGCCTCTCGGATGAGAGAAGAGCAGCTGTCATGGAGCATCTGGCTATACTGCTGGCCGCCGGATTCATCATGGAGGTGCTGCACCCGGATTGGATTTCGAATCCGGTCCTGGTGGAGAAGAAGAAGGATGATCCCCTCCTGCTTAAGGTGTGGCGCATGTGCATCGACTTCACCAACCTCAACAAAGCATGCCCGAAAGACCCTTTCCCACTGCCCCGGATAGATCAAGTAATAGACTCCACTGCCGGGAGTGAACTTTTGACTTTTCTAGATGCTTATTCTGGTTTTCACCAGATACCTTTGAACCCGGATGATCAATTGAAAACTGCTTTCATTACCCCTTATGGGGCTTATTGCTATCGTGTTATGACTTTCGGTTTGAGGAATGCTGGTGCCACATACCAGAGATGCATGCAGAGATGTTTGCATGATCAAATAGGCCGGAATGCCGAGGTCTATGTCGATGACATAGTCATAAAAACAAAAGAAAAAACCTCACTAATAGATGATCTGCGGGAAACATTTAAAAACCTAAGAAGATTCCGGATGAGGTTGAACCCGGATAAGTGCACATTTGGTGTTCCGGCAGGAAAGTTACTCGGTTTCCTCATCTCAAGCCGGGGAATCGAGGTCAACCCTGGCAAAATTCGCGCTATTGAGAGCATGAAGTTGCCCGTGCGCCTCAAGGATGTGCAGAAGTTTACCGGGTGTCTGGCATCCTTAAGTCGGTTTGTGAGCCGACTTGGGGAGAAGGCCTTGCCTCTGTATCAACTGATGAAGAAGAGCAAGACATTTGTTTGGACCCCGCAAGCTGATGCGGCGTTCAACGATCTGAAGAGAATGCTCTCAACAGCACCTGTGTTGGCATCCCCGTTACCCAAGGAACCTATGCTGTTGTATATTGCCGCAACCAACCGGGTAGTCAGTGTGGCGATGGTAGTAGAAAGGGAAGAAGGGGGCAAGCTGATACAGAGGCCGGTGTATTACCTCAGTGAGGTGATCTCGGAATCCAAGCAGAACTACCCGCACTACCAGAAGATGGCATATGGGGTGTACATGGCAGTAACCAAGCTCAAGCACTACTTTCAGGAACACCCGATCACAGTGGTATGCGAAGCTCCTCTCGCCGAGATAATCGGTTGCAAGGATGCTAGCGGCCGGGTAGCCAAATGGGCCATCCAGTTGTCTCCGTACGCTCCGGCATACGAGAGACGAGATGCCATCAAGTCGCAGGCGCTGCCGGACTTTTTGGTAGACTGGGCCGAGATGCAGTATGAACCTCCGATGCCGTATTACAATTTCTGGAGGATGCATTTCGATGGCTCGAAGGCTAAGATCGGATTGGGTGCCGGAGTGGTCCTCACTTCCCCAAAGAAAGATGTACTGAAGTATGTGCTGCAGATCCATTTTCGGGCATCCAACAATGTAGCAGAATATGAGGCCTTGGTTCATGGACTGAACGTCGCCAAGGAGATCGGCATCCGCCGGATAGAGTGCTTTGGTGACTCGGACCTCGTAGTACAACAGGTGTCGGGGAATTGGGATGCCCTTGATGCAAACATGGCCTTATACAGGTTTCATGTGCAGAAAATTTCCGGATTTTTTGAAGGGTGCGAGTTCAAACATGTACCCAGAGGAGAAAACGAAGCAGCGGATGTCTTGTCCAAGCTAGGATCATCTCGGGATGCCATCCCACCTGGGATAGCCCTAGAGCATTTGAGGAAGCCATCTATTCAACCATCACCCGAATCAGATTCTATCTTCATCCCCAAGGACCCATGGAAGTAGATGTCAGGAGCATAACATCGAACCCGGGGACTGCGTCCCAGTGCTCAGAGAGGCAAAGAAAGATGATGATAGAGGTGATGTCGACAGAGCCAATGGACATAGACGCTCCCATGTTCCCGGTTAGACCTGTCCCGAGATGGGCGCAGCCCATTATGGCTTATATCTTGGAAGGAACCCTCCCGGAAAATGAAGTGGAAGCCCGGCAGATAATGCGAAGGTCAAAAGCATACACTTTCATCAATCAATAACTATACAAAAGGAGTGTCACTGAGGTACTCCAGAGGTGTGTGGAACCGGCAGAAGGACAAGAGATGCTGGTGGAAATACATCAAGGGGAGTGTGGACATCATGCATCATCCCGGGCCCTGGTGGCAAAGGTGTTCCGGCATGGGTTCTACTGGCCCACTGCATTGCAGCAAGCATAAGACATTGTCCGGAAGTGTGGGGGATGTCAGAGATTTGCGCACCGGATACACATGCCGGCGTCGGCACTGAAAACAATCCCCATCACTTGGCCATTCGCAGTGTGGTGTTTGGATATGGTCGGTCAGTTCAAGCCGGCGAGAGGCAATATGACACACATACTGGTTATGGTGGACAAGTTCACTAAGTGGATAGAGGTCAAGCCAATCCGGAAGTGCGATGGACACACCGCTGTGCAATTCCTGAAAGACATCATCTTGAGATACGGATACCCACACAGCATTATCACAGATAATGGAACCAACTTTGCTGTGGGGGAATTCGCTCGATTTTGCGCTCAGAAGGGAATCCGGCTGGATGTAGCATCAGTCGCACACCCGGAAGCAAATGGGCAAGTCGAAAGAGCAAATGCCTTAATCTTGGCCGGCATCAAAGCTGGTTTGATCGAACCACTATTGAGAACTCCGGGATGCTGGATAGAGGAGTTACCGGCAGTGCTATGGGGTCTCCGGTCTACACCGAATAGGTCTACCGGATACACGCCATTCTTCATGGTATACGGTGCTGAGGCAGTACTCCCGACCGACATACAGTATGACTCCCCGAGAGTAACAATGTTCACCGAGACTGAGGCAAAGGAGGCCCGAGAAGATGATGTTGATTTACTCGAAGAGGCAAGAGAGCTGGCACTCTCTCGGTCTGCAGTTTACCAGCAAAATCTCCGTCGCTATCATAGCCGGAAAGTACACCCGAGGGTGTTCCGAGAGGGGGATCTGGTGCTGAGGCTCATCCAACGCACGGCTGGAATGCATAAGTTGTCACCTCCATGGGAGGGACCTTTCGTGATAAGCAGGGCGTTGCACAATGATTCTTATTACCTTGTAGATGCATAGGAGGCTAGGAAAGGTGTAATGGACAAATCCGGTGAGGAAACCAGGCGCCCATGGAATGTAGCTCTACTTCGCCCCTTTTACACGTAAAAGGTTCAGTGTATGTTGAATCTCAATTTTCAGTATTAATGGAAGTAAGGCACCCCGGGAGGAACCCGGGGACTGCCTGGTTATGAGCTTGTCTTGTTGTTGTTTTTGTCAAATTCATTTACTATTTTTTACCGGCATCTCGGGAAGGAACCCGGGGACTGCCGGATAACTGTTCTCTACTTTTCTTTTGTATGCCGGGAAAGTTCCGAGTTCGACTCTCAAAGTCAAAGTAATGTAGGTCATGTGAAATCATCTTGTGACTCGACTGACGAACGCCAAAATGGTAGTCAAGAGCAAAGAGAGGGAAGGTGGGAAACACGAAAATGGTCTCGGGGACTCGGAGAAGGAACTTATCCGGCATACCTGTTTTTTTACTAACTCTGTTATTTTTTATGTCGGGAATTCGGTTAGTAGGAACTCGGATTGTTTTAAGTAATGTATGCCGTATGTGGAGTTTTGTGACTCGACTGTCGAACGCCGAAATGGTAGACAAGAGCAGAAATTACCTAAGTACGGAAAACATGAAAGGCAGTTCGGGAACTCAAAACAGAATAAATTGGCATAAGTTACTCGGATAAATAGTTTAGTAAGAAACGGAAATAGTATAAATGTATCTTACATATGGCACCCGGTATCCCGGGGATTTGACGAATCTACTCTTAAAAGTTTTCAAGCAGTAGGGGAAGTCGGCTTCTCGACGGAGACCTCGGGAGCAGCAGCAACAGAAGCAGCAAGAGCAGCAGCGGGAGCGACTTCGGCTTCAATTCCGGCAGCACTACTTGGGGCCTCGGGACGCACCTCGGTCTCGGTGGCCTCAGGTCTTGGCGAAGTCGCTGCGTCCCGGGGAGCCACGTTCTCGGGCGCGGCACCGGAAGCAGCGTCATCTTCTTCCGGGGCCTCGTCTTCCGCGTCGCCGGTCGCGCCGCTTTCTTCGTCGTCCTCGTAATCTGATTCCGAGTCGGAAGGAAGGACGCTAGAGGTGAAGGCGCGGATGCTTGCCCACGTAGCGATGCGGTGCGACACCTCTTGTCGGCGCTGGACCTTTTCCGGATCGGTGACCCACGGAGAAACCGTCCGCAGGCGCAGGATCGCCCCCAGATCAAGACCTTCGTACCAGCTAAGTACTTGGGTCAAGACCTGGTCGGCGCCAGCCCGCGCACCGGAACGCTTCCAGGCGTGGATGTGCCTCCCGGCACCCCGAAGTGCGCTCGCGAGCTCGGGAATCGAGAGCGTCCCGCGGATGCTTGGCCACAGTGCGTCGTGGACGTGGACCGCAGCGCTGAGAAGTTCAGTCCCGATAGACCGAAGAGGTACTATCCGGGCCTTCAAAGCGGTGAGATGATCCTCGATGTCCCAGGCTTCCGAGACAGGACCCTTCCCGGCACGCTTCTCGCGGGCGGCAGCAACAGCTTTAACAGCAGCCTCTCAGGAGTGCTCAAATTCCCCTTTAAAAAGTAGAACTGTCAAGCAACTAAGTCATAAGAAAAGCAGCAGCGAAGGAAGCAGCAAGAGAAGAGGGATGTCGGTCAACTTACTGTTCAGATCCCGGTTCAATACAGTGAGCTCCGAGAGCCAAGTATCAGACCGGGACCGGAGAAGAGCAAGCTCGGTCTCGGCAGTATGCGCGCGCTCCTCGGACTGGTCCAAGGTCTCTTTCTGCTTCTTGGTCGCCTCGATGAAGCGCGTCTTCATGTCGGCCGTAGCAGCCTTCACCTTTTCAAGCTCGCCGTTGAGCCGCGCGATCTCGGATTGCGTGGTGGCAAGTGCAGTCTTTTGGTCAACCTTGACCTTGCGCGCGGCGTCGCGCTCCTCCCGGAGGCGTCCTTCGGATTTCTTGGACTGACCGAGGTCAGCAAGAACCCGGTTGAAGATGTTGCGGCGTTTCTGGCTGCACTCCTGAAATCAAGACAAAGAAGGAGTTAGTCGGGAAAGGCTGTAAGGAACCCGGTTGGGAGGATCTCAGGGACTCGGTGTCCGAGTCCTGGATTTTTCTCTAAGATTGGAGCCTAGTGATCTGCTATTCGGTGGAATCTAGAGCACTAAGCACCAAGCTCGGGGACTAGCGGTGATGGAGCAAATTTTGAAGCAACCAACCCGGTTGGGAGGATTTCGGGGACTCGGTGTCCGAGTCCTGGATTTTTCTCTAAGATTGGAACCTATTAATCTGCTATTCGGTGGAATCTAGAGCACTAAGCACCAAGCTCGGGGACTAGTGGTGATGGAGCAAATTTTGAAGCAACCTACCCGGTTGGGAGGATTTCGGGGACTCGATGTCTGAGTCCTGGATTTTTCTTTAAGATTGGAGCCTAGTGATCTACTATTCGGTGGAATCTAGAGCACTAAGCACCAATCTCGGGGACTAGTGGTGGTGGAAGGAACAGGTATTTTTTGATAAAATAGAACAAGCTTACCTCGGTCACCCGAGTAACATCCAGTGCGGCCACTTGGAGAGCGTGCAGAGCTTGGGCGTTGCGGCTTGGGCCTGCAGCGTGCAAGTCTCCCGCGGTCTCGGAGGCATCGGCGGCAAGCCAGGCATGGTTGTATTCGTCAACAACCCGTATGCCGGAGCCGCCGGGCGCGCGGGAAGCAGCAACGTCCCGGGATCCTGAATGTACAAACGAACTGACGGTTGCTCGCAACATCCGCAAGGCAGCAGTAGGGATCTCGGCGGGAGGCGGTGGTAACGAGGAAAACATACCCGTGCGCTGCACCAAGTCACGGGCCGACGATGTCGGGGCAGCTGCAGGCGGGCCAGAGGGTATTTTCTGTCCGGCAACCTTGGCGCGAGACTTCACGGGAGGTTGATCAGCTGGCCGGGGGGAGGCTGTGGGCTGCTTCTCCGAGATGGTCTTGGTCGCGGCTGGCCGAGAGGGGCCGCTTGCCACAGGTTGCCGGCGAGGGCTAAGGATCTCTGCCTCAAGCCCGGGCACCCGGCGCGGACTCTCCGGGAGAAGAACTTCTCCCGAGGTGGTCGTGGCCTGCACCGGGGTCTCCTCAATCACCGGATGTGCATCCGGGGTCGCAACGGTAGCCGGTGCGGCACCGGAGGCGGCAGGCTCACTTCCTCGAGTAGAAGGGCGAGGAGGTGAAGGAGAATCCCGAGCCGGACTGGGAGTCCGAGTCCCGGGAGGAGGAGGAACTGCAGGTGACGGGAGCTCGAGCGCATCCCTGAAAGGAAGTGTCTTAGTAATTGTTATGGAGAAAACAAAGTCAGATAACATAAGGCAAGGAAAACGTACCCGGAATCCACAATGGGAGGACCCCTTTTCCGGCGCCGAGCAGGCTTCGCGGTCGTTTGCTTACTCGGTTTGCTCCTCTTGGGGGGGTTGCCGGAGTTATCGGCCCCCTCGGTGTCGGAAGCCGCGCGCTTCCGGCTCTCGGCACGTTTGGTCCCGGTTGTCGGTTTCGGAACCACTGCTGAGGCCCAATTCAGAGGGAGAGCGTCAATAACATCGAGAATCTGGCAGTCAATCTCATCCTCATCATCCGAAGAAATGAAAACTGCCTCTGAGGTTGAAGGATTACCCGGGGCAGCAGCCTTGACGAAAGGGATGGCGAGATGGTCCTCGCCGTCGGGGTCCTCTCTCGGCATCACGTCCGGTCTCGGGAAGTTCGGCGCGTAATTCCCGTTGGCGTGGACAGCGTCTTCTTCGAGTTGACGCTCGAACAACTGCGCAAACAAATCAGGCTGTGTCGGTGTCCAGGTGAACGCATGTACGAAGGCGAATGCACGAAAGACAGATATGAGCACCTGGTCGCATGGTTTTTTCCGGGATCCCCCAATGACACCCCAAGAGTAGTCATCCGTCATCTCCGTCCGGGCAATAGCTCGAACGCGACGGACGACCCCTGCGTGATCTAGCCCAAAGATACTGGTCCTAGTGGGGTCATAGTTCCCAGCCATGTGGCACATCTTGTGCACTCGGTTTTGAAGGGGGCAGACCCGGCGAACGATGAAGCAACGCAGGAGATCATCCCCGGTCATCTTCTGATTTAGCACGTTCAGAACGTCGTGCATGCAATTGACCTCGTCGTTATCCGGAAGCCGCTTTCAGAGACGGAATTCGCGCGGAGGACCAATAACGAACTCCGACAGATTGATGAAGTCCGGATTCGAGGATCCCGGACCATCTCCCAAGTGCTTCCGGTTCTTCACGTAGAAGAAACTGCGCTGCCACTTCCGGCAGGACTCTAGTCCCTTGACTATAGGGAATCCGGAGTCTGCGCGAGGGATGATGGTGGCCGCTCCGCAATCGACTAAGTCTTTTATCTTCTTATCCGGGTTGGGGATGGCTTGGCGGCGAAGAATGAAATACTTGGCCCAGAGATCCAAAAATGGCCATATGCCGAGGTATGCCTCCGCGTAGGTGGTGAAGACCGAGAGCATCATAATGGCGTTGGCGGGAAGATGGTGAGGTTGGAGGTCGTAGAGGTCGAGGAAGTCGCGGAAGAAGGGGCTAGCCGGAAGCCCAAACCCACGCTGGAAGTGCGCGAGGAATACCACGTATTCCCCGGGTTGGGGTTCCGGTGCAACCTCCCCCTCCGGGAGACGGCTCTCGACTTCCGGAGGAATCCGGTGAGTCCGATAGAGCCAGTCCAGATCTGACTGCTTGGTCTCGGACCCATCCCAGCATCCCCGGGTACGTTCTTCGCCCATGTCGGAGAAGTACGCAGGGGTATCCGAGCTACTCTGCAGGCGCAGCGGCGGTTAGTCGGAGTTAGTCTACCGGAAACTAGGATGCCGGAGCACAAACTGCTAAACACTACCGGATTCCTGGGAAACAAGATCTACCGTGTGCTAAATAATCAAAACAAAAGGGGGAAAATAGGCTCGCGCTGGACTCGGGCGAGGCACAATGCGAGTGAACAATCTACATCCTACCGTAACGGTGCATCACCACTATGCGCCTCGTGCGCGCCGATCAAGTTGTGCTCGCCGGCGGTGGCTCAACCGCGCTCGTGCTACGGCACGGCCGGAGTCGGGCGGTTGTTCTACCGGAGAGAATCATCGGATCGAAGAAGAAGAACTCACCGGAGAAGAGAAGGTCGGCGAGGGCGACGGTGTCCGGGCTCCGGCGAGCGACGAGGGCGACGATGACCGGGCTCCGACGAACGGCGACGAGCGTAGCGGCAGCGATGCGCTCGAGACAGTAGTGGAAGAGGAGCGAGGAAGAAGAAGGGGAGGAGACCGTTCCGGTCCCCTATTTATGGGGGGGGGGGGATTCCGGAGCGGTTTCCGATTTTCCCGCCCACGATCTCCACGATCGTGGGTGGGATCTGTTTTGTGCAGCAAGCCACGTGGCGCTATCCGGAGCGCCCGATCCGGCCACACCGAGGGCCACACGGCCCCAACGGTTGGATTCCGGATCGGCCGCGGCTCCCCGGCGCGGGAACCCAAGCGACGGCGTGCTCGCGCAGGAGCACTCGAGTGCATCTCTGCTCAGACAAGACGTCGGGTGGCCCCAGCGAAGGTAAACATAGTCTCAGTAAGAAGGTCTCGGAAAAACCGACTTCGGCAGAAAGGGAAAGGCTGATCGCATGTGTTCTCGGAAGATAGTTGTTGTTTAAAGCTGATCCCGCACATCATCCGAGGTCGCTGTGCAGCACCAGCTTCGGGGACTAGTGTCGGGGGGCTGCCCCCCGGGTAGGGGCAGATCCCGGTATAGTTCTGTAAATGCCAACAGTACTTGACCTTTGGCGACAGCAAGGGACACCTCCTGGTGTGCTGAAAGGGCAGCTTAACCCTTGGGCACTGGAAGAGGGCAAAGTGCCTCCTGGCAGTCACAAAGGTCAGCTCTGACTGCTATAAATAGACACCCCCGGCCCTCACAATCACAGCACAAGCATTAGCGGGTGGTTCCTCTAAGAAATAACTTCTCGAAGATGTCTTTGCTGATAGTCTAAGACATCTTCGGGAGGCTAGGCCTAGAGATACTCATCCTGAGACGAGCTCGGACGCCTCCAGAAAGTATCCCGGGTCTAGGACTCCGAGGAGACTCCCGGATGAAGGTGTACTCGATTTTACCGGACAGGTTATCCGGGTGGGAACTAACCGGAATGTGTGTCTCGATCTTGTTCTTATGCAGAAGGGGCTCAAAGTGGCAAGTGCGGAGGTAGCCGGCGTAAGGGCTTCCGGTAGGCCGTCAACGGTCCGTAGCAGGCTTTCCCGTCTATTGCGGGGGGAAGTACCATTCCGCCTGACACGGAAGCATGGTCACCTCCCGCCTGACACGGAAGCATGGTCACTTCCCGCCTGACACGGGAGCGCGTCAGCCGGTACGATCGTGGTACGACAAGACCTGACATGCCTACCGCTTCGTGGTACGATCGTGTGTGTGTTGTGTGTCTTCGTGCATTTGTTCTTCTTTGTTAGATCTTCTCCTTTGCGCTTTGTTCTTATTCCTTGTTCTTGGGAGATCTCGGTTTTACCGGGATCCTCCCCGTGCGAGCTCTTCAGCTCGCTATCCCTTCCCGGATCCACCAACGTCCATCGACCCCACAAATTAGCCATCTTATGGCATCTGCCGTGATACCACAACGACAGGCGTGTTGAGGGCACGCCACAGTCGTCAGCACCCAGGGCGCGCGCGCTGCGGTGTGGTCGCCGGCGCCGGCGCTGGCATTTCCCCCGCGCCAGGCCGGGGCCGAGTAAATACCTCACTGCATCACCGTCGCGCCGGCGAAGCTGAAGTCGCTCGACCGGTACGAGATCGTCTGGCCCGATCGACGGCCACCACCGCGTCCGCACTCCGCACAGCGCACACTACTGGTCGTCGGGGTGAGCAGAGTGCTACCCTTGCTCCGTCTATATAGATCTCGGCATCGCACAGCTTCACATCACGATCGCTTCAGTCGTCAGACTGTCGAGATTCAGATCTTGCTGCATTTTATATCTCCCCTTGTGACTTGTGAGTGCCGCAGCAAGTCAAAACGTCATCAGTTATTGATAGCTCTGCAGGGCCCCGACAGAGCTAGTATTAGTATCTATCACACACGAATTAGCACGTCATTAGCCAAAGCTCTATGAGAGAATAGCCACAATACCACTAGTCAAAAACCAAAGTTCCAAAATAACACCGAAAAAACCAAACTTGCCAAAATAGCACTACAATTTTGGTTTTCATAGCCAAAATAACACTATGCACTAACAGTCACTAACACCCACACAAAAAGACATGTATGCCCTTATTTGTCCATACCATACAATTTTTTTATTTCCAGTAATTTCGTACATCTTTTAAGCAATATTTTACCAACATTTTAAAACGATTTCAGAAATTCAGCAATTAGAGTTGTCTTACTAAATAGCAGCGGCTTTCTTGTTTTCATCGTGTGAGAGCATCGAAGTATAAACCAGGACGTGGACTGGCAGTCACCAAATAGATTGATTCGTCTCCTTAGAAAACAATCTGAACGTTAGCACTTGCGCGTGCAGCAGCAGTTCATGGCCAAAACCAATCGATCAAGGCTGCTGCTGACACGTCGAACGGAACCGCATCCATGACGAGATGGCCCAAGTCCGACAGGAGCAGGTCAAGGCGGAACGATATGGGCAGGATTCGTGAGCAAACAAGATAAGAATGAGCGCGGAGGGAATCAGATGGGAGAAAGACTTGTTGGGAAAGCGGCCGCCGACGAGCGACTCAGTGGCTGGCCGCGTCGCCATAGTTGGTCACGGGAAGAAGAAACATCGACCTGTCTCCTTTCTTTACCCGCGTCGCCATGGTGAGCTCAGGCAAAGAGCATACTCACAGATGTGGAGGAAGACCAGATGTGGAGGAAGACCGGGTCGCCGACCAGACTAGCTGGAGCTTGGAAAGGGAGGCGGAGGGCGCCTTTCCAGGCGGGGCATCGTCGTGCACGTCCGCTCGTCGGCATCCTAAGGATGGGCAGGACGGGGCTCGCGGGCGCGCTCGGAGCGGAGTTGAGCAGGGCGTGGAAGGAGCGGGGCTGAGTAGGGCGCAATCTGAGATCGAAGGGAGGACGGGATTCAGAGGAGAGGTAGCAGCCACCGGCGCTCCGATTCGCCGGTCAGGTGCGTCGCCATGGTCTCGGTGGAGTGAAGGACGGGGCTGGTTTGGTTAGTCTGTTTGTGTCCTTTTGCTAGGTTTAGTTGAGGGCATACTAGGCATTTTAAGAAAACTGACAACCCAAACAAACGGTAGATGGTTGAAAACAGATGGTAGTGTTATTTTGGCACACAAAACCTTAACGTTGATGTTATTTTGGCAAGTTTGGTTTTTCCAGTGTTATTTTGGAACTTTGGTTTTTGACTAGTGGTATTGTGGTTATTCTCTCAAGCTCTATAGAGTACTGATGACTCTTTTCAACTTGAGCTCCGGAATCAGCACGCACTGATTGGGATGCACTTCTTCTCGTGGGGACGCGACGCGAGCAAGGGAATTCGGGCAAGGCACGGCAAGCCAGGCCATGCATCAACTTGTTCTTCAGAAGTTACCAACGGAAATTTGGACAGTTCAGACGTGTCTACATGAGCCGTCCAAATTTGGAGTGGTAAGCAGTTGGTGCAATCATGCATCTCTAAACTAAAACAGGATAAAACCTTTGAGTTGCAGAAGCAGGTCGTTATCCAGGATGACCTGTGACGCCGTGAGTGAGGTGGCTATGCGAATCCATCAGGTCGACAACATCGGTGAGTGAGTGATGGTGTATGCGAATCCATCAGATCAGTGATCAGTCGCTCGTTTTGAGGAGAAGATACTTGGTCACTCAGCCAGATATTTTGCGTCATAGAGAAACAGAGGACACGCGTTCATCAAAGTTGGAATCGGATAGCCCCCATGTGATAATTTTTTTCCCAAACTTGCGGCCTAGTTGGGAAATTTGGGAGGCAAGTACAAACGAAGAAGGCGATCCATATCCAAAACTTGGACGATGAGTGTTTGCATCCTAGAGGTTTACCCCCCAAGAAGTTTATACGCAGCACCCCAAGTTGTAGCGAAGCAAGTCTTGGTTGGTTTAAACTGCGATCGATGGATTCCTGACGTTGACGTGGCGCCGTGAGGGGCCACGGGGAGCGCAGCCGATGACGGAATCTCGAAACGAAAGATCGCCAACGGGGTAGGCACAAGGCGAGATCCACCCCGGGAACCAGAACGCATTTTTTTTCTACCTTTTATTTATTTTATATTTTCTCCCGGTCCGTCCGCCCGTCGTGGGGGCCGCCTGGTGGGACTGGGATCTGGCTCTCGCAAGTGGACTGCGACGGAGAGAGCGGCCACGGCACGTGCCTGCCGCACCTTATCTTTGCATCTCCTCCTCTTGTTTTTTTATTTTTTATTATTTAATTATTATGCCCGGAAATTCCAAGGGCCGTCGAGAGCTTTTTTCTTTTCTACTAGGAGTAGTTTTTTTCCTGGTTGGATTGGATGCCGCCGTGGTGGCGTGGCCGCGTGCGGTGCGCGTCCACTGCTTTCCCTTCTGGAACCCTCCCTCTCTATAGTCTAGTGTGTGATGTGATCGCGCCCCTTCCGTTTCCTTCCTTTTTCCCCACCTCCCACTCGCGTGCAATTTCCCTTTTCGGTGCCTTGCAAACGGAGAGTCAGTCATCATCGTTGGGTTGGGTCGCGGACACACGCGCCGGATCTGCGGGGTACTACGAACGCACAAGTACATGCCACTCAACCAATATGGAACCAACATAGTACACTCTCAAATCTGCAATTTTAATACAGAACCGTGCTTCAACAACAACAACAACACACCATGATAAAACATTTGTATACGGTGTCGAGCAGGCGGGGCGGTGACAAAACTCGTCGCTCCTCAACTTTTGTCTCATGCGCTCGCTCCATTCACTTTTAATTCATATATAAGGCGCCATCAACATTTCTATCTGGTCTACCTACGTATCAAAATGATGAGCGTATCCAGACAATTTTAGCGTGTATATTTACTTGTTTTTTTTTAAAATATGTATACGTACGCAAACATCCACCACACCTTATAAAAGTGAACGAAGGGAGTGTGTTTTCGCATCGAGTAACGGAGTTGGCGTCGTTGATCATCAAATGTATTAACATGAGATGGATCCATGGAACAAACATGCTTGCTTTTGCATTCTATTTTATGCATTTATGCGATGAATAGCCAGGGGTTCTCTCGTTCATCGCTACAACTTAGTATTGCCAGCTCTCAGGATACTCACTTAACTCGCATTGAATCACTATTGGTATTGCTCATTAACCGTATTACCGTGAGCTGGTAACACCTGCACCGATAGTGCTCACTTACCTACCGTCATGGTTTTACATATTGCTTTAGATCCACCAGAGACAACACTCACCTACCATGTATTGTGAGTATTATTTGCTATATTGAGTAGCCAAGCAACGTCGTACACATAAATAGTTGCATAGCATGAGTTGGATCCACCGAGAGAACACCTATTTACGTCGTATCCTTGTTGAGTAGACGAGGGATGTTGTTACTTGTCACAAGCCACGTTATCTCGCTCACAAACCACAAATTGACCATACACTACTCGATGTTGATTTGAGTAGCCTATTGCTAATTGACAGTTGTTTTGTGAGCTGTTTTGACACGTACAAACAAATACTCCTCATTTATTTTGTCGATATGGTTTTACTTACCGTGTTATTGGTGTATCCTATATGTGAGCTGGCAGCGCTCACGGTATGTCGTAGTTCCTCGTGCTCGTTGACAAATGTACCATGAGGTGGTATAGCCGGTATAATATATTTTTTACAACTTTCATACAAATTCACTCATATTTTTGGTAAATTACCTATCATGTCTTTATGTATATGAAGAAAAAAACAGAAAGACAATGACTAAAACCTACTAAACCCACCAAGCCAAGAAAAGGATCATCAAGTAATTCCATCAAATCACACCCTCACACCACATAAACCAACCACAAAAAGAAGAACAAAACAAACACTAAACAAAATGCCACAACTCAGTGACTCACACACAACCCCCAAACAAACAAACAAAAAACAAATGAAAAAAAGGGAGATGAGAGGAGAAAACGGGGAATCTGAAGCAGCCGTGCCGTGAGCCGTGGTCGTCCGCGCTTCCTCGCTCGCCCACCCGCTCCGGTGCTATATCACCCGCGGCGGCTAACCCTAAACCCCCTCTCTTTCCCCCCTCGCAGCACGCCACTGTACCACCACCACTCCACCACTGCCCCGAGCTGCTGCTGCTAAGCCTCCTCCGGTGGCGGCTCGCCTCCCTCTACCCCACCCGAGCTCGCCCGTAGTCGTAGCTATCAGCGGCAGCGAGAGGTAGGAGGAGAAGGGCCGAGCGTGCTGCTCCGGTTGGGATCTCGCCTACCTCCCTCCAGGTTTATCCGTCCGTCCCCTGGGATCTCGTCTCGTCTCGGCATGGCCGTCGTCGCGCCGACCCCCGCCCCGGCCGCCGCGCCGGCGCCCGCCGCCGCTGCCCCTGCCCCTGCCGCAGATCGTATCCTTTCCGTGCTTGCTTTCGCTTTCTCAAAAGGTTTTGTGGGGATTCTGGTTCTTGATTGGGTTGGGTAAGCTTCGCTCAGGCTGTGCTGGGGCGGCGGCCGCCGGCCGGCTGGCCGGCCCCATATGCCCTGTGCGCCTGTCCGTCCTCGCTTGCTTGCTTGACTTTTCCAGATGCGTTTTTACTGTAGTAGTAAGGCTTCGTACGCTGCCTGTGGACTACAGAAGTGCAAAAGAAGCAATCTTTTAATTAGCAGAGCAGAGGACTGTTCCTGTTGCTTGGTAGTAGTGAGATTTAGGATCTCAATTCACCGACCGTGTTTGACTCCTTAATTCGGCGATTTCGATCTGCGAAGAAGCCACGGATCTGCTGCAGAAGATGACGCTCGAATCGCACCCCAAGGCGGCGGACGCTACGACCGAGCCTGCCGGCGCCGTGAAGGTATTGATAGAACAGTAAAAATCCCCTCTTTCTTATTCTTGCGCATCTTCCTAGCTTGGCCCAGGTTTTATGTGATCCTGATGCGTGTGTGTGTGCTGTTTGTCTGCTAATTCAGCAGGGGCCTGTCGCCAGCCAGCCGCTCAGCGTGTCGATCCCGCAGGAGCGGTCCATCACGCCGGCGGTTCAGGATTTTACCGATCCCAACATGTTCTATCTGCCAGCATATTACTATGGAGGTGAGGTGGACCGTCCGGGAATTATTATCCAGATCACGCTATTAATAGCTACCTCTTACGGCTTCCTTTCGTGTATTTTGTTATATATTAAGGGATTTATGTTGGTGGTTGTCTTCCAGGTTACGATGGAACCATGAGCGAGTGGGATGAGTATCCTAGATATGTAAACCAAGATGGAGTGGAGGTCGCCCCAGTAAGTTACCATAGAGGATATTATCCTATAGCTTTATGTATTGTCGCTCATCATTATTTGCACCATACCTCATAGTCCTTGTATGTAAATGGTGAAGATTTTTGCTATTATTGTCTGTTGGGTGCTGTCCTGTCAAGTCTATGCAGGATATGTAATAACTAGAATGGCTATTCATCCCCTTTTTTAGGTACTGTTTGTATGGGATTTTCTGCTGCTAATGCTCTGTGCACTGTTCTTCTCAAATATATTGAAAAGTAATGTGTTATTTGTTTGTTGCCACTTATATCTTTTCAGTAATGTGAACATCATCTGTTTCATTTTGTTGTGCCCATATAGGTGTGTTAACTGTATTAATCGATCGTTGGAATTTCACAGGCCGTATATGGAGATATTTATGGATATGGGTATGCTCCTTATGGTGCATACTCTCCGGCTAGTTCCCCAGTACCAACAGTTGATGGTCAGATGTTTGCCGCGCAGCACTACCAGTACCCAACTGCGTATTATCAGCCTGCTACCCCGATTCCTTCTTCCACTCAAGGTGACCAGCAGCCTTCTGTCAACGCTGATAAGCCAGCAGCTAAGGCAGATACTGCGAAAACAACGACAAATGGTGTTCCTAATGGTACTGCTCACAGCAACAGCGGAACTGCGCCCCTTGGGTCAAGCTATCAAAATTCGTCGCTGACCCCTGATGGAACTTATAGAGCACCCGTGCTAGGTGGAGTTCCCTCTACTGGTTATATGGACTCAACCTATGGGTATGACACCACAGGAGCACACTATGCATGGTATGATGGTTCTGCTTATACCAATGCGCAGCAAAGAACTACAGCTAATCACACGCCGTCTTCAGCGTATAATAACAATGGCTCTTCAGCAAGGTATCAGACCAAGAGCCCCACACCGCAGCAGACGGTGAGTTACATAAATTTTGTTGATATTTGTGTTAATGTGGCTCAGAGGAATTTAGTATTCACTGTTTTTCTGCTCGTGCATGTTCCTGACGTTGTCACTATACTGATTCATAGTCACAATAGCATGGGATGGGTATAATTTCTGGGCAATGAAGTTAACATACATGTTAGGATGCAATCTCTGTAAACTTTCATCTGATTTTCTTCTGCTAGAACTAGAACATACTGGGGTGCCACACTTAGAAAGCATGTTTGGTCCTTTTCTCTTGTTTATGTAGTTTTTGCCATGATTATGCTGTATATTGTTTGCAGTCTGACATATGTGTTTTCTGTATCTGTCTGTATGCAGGGCGTGCAGAACCGAAGACCAGCGACTACAACAGGGTCAGCTACTCCTACATATCAGAATAGGATGTACCCGAGCACGCGGTCTTACAGTCAGTATGGGAATTCAGTGAAAACCAGTCTTCCGTATGGAAGCAATGGTTATGGAAGCAGCGTCTATGGGAGCAATGGATATGGAAGTAGTGGCTATGGCGTTGGCTACGGAAGCAATGGGTATGATTCCAGGTTATACGGTCGGTGGGGTGTTACTATGGATAACAGATACAACAGGCCCAGAGGCCGTGGCAACGGGTATTATGGTTTTGGCAATGAGAGTCAAGATGGAACAATTGAGCTGAACAGAGGTCCTAGGTCAGGTCGTTTCAAGAACCAGAAATCATTTGGCCATACTGTTACAATTGCTGTGAAAGGGCAAACCCTTCCATCAAGTGAAAACAAGAGTGCTGATGATTTACCTGATAGGGCACAGTTCAACCTAGATGATTTCCCTGTCCAATATGATGATGCAAAGTTTTTTGTCATTAAATCATACAGCGAGGATGATAT
This sequence comes from Poa annua, assembly GCA_026929855.1. Taxonomy (NCBI): domain Eukaryota; kingdom Viridiplantae; phylum Streptophyta; class Magnoliopsida; order Poales; family Poaceae; genus Poa; species Poa annua. The sequence continues at coordinate 258,060,164 of CM049427.1, read as the reverse complement.
ACACAAGAGTATAAAATACAATGTGTGGGCAAGTACCACCAATGGAAACAAGAAGCTTGATGCTGCTTATCAAGAAGCGCAAGCAAAGAGCTCTAGCTGCCCTATATTCTTGTTTTTCTCGGTAAGGAGTCTCTCTACACTTGCTACTGTTTTTTGAATGTTCAGTTAATGATTTCCCTGGGTTAACTGAATCTCCTTGGTTACAACGTTTCAGGTGAATACAAGTGGACAGTTTGTTGGTGTTGCTGAAATGACCGGTCCTGTTGATTTTGAAAAAACTCTCGATTACTGGCAACAAGACAAGTGGAATGGTTCAGTGTCTGTCAAGTGGCACATCGTTAAAGATGTGCCCAACAATATTCTCAAGCACATCATCCTAGAGAACAATGAGGGCAAGCCAGTCACAAACAGCCGTGACACACAAGATGTAAGTTTCCTGGAATGTTTATTTAGTTTGGTTCACTGACTTCCAGATAGGCTGTATCTTAGTGTTTTGCTAAATCCTGTTGTCAACAATTCAGATAAACCTTGAGCAAGGTCTTCAGATGCTGAAGATATTCAAGGAGCATGTCAGCAAGACCTCTATCCTTGAAGACTTCACCTTCTACGAGAACCGCCAGAAGTTGATGCAGGAGAAAAGAGTAAAACAACAGCAGATCCAAAAGCAGGTACATGTGATTCTGTAGCAGATAATCAATTCTCAGCACTACCTATACTGTTCTGGCCTTTTTGTAGTAACTCTGGGTTGGTTGTTCGATCATGTAGGTGTGGGACAGTAGGGCTCCGAACCCTGTTGTCGGAGAGAAGCAACAGGATACCGTCAATGGAAAGCCAAATCTATCTTCATCAAACGTTGTCAACGGGGAGAAACAGCCTGATATCGCTAACGGGAAGCCAAAGCCATCTGTGCCAAATGGTGTCAACGGGGACCTGAAGGTTCCAGCAGAGAAAGTTGTTACTTCTGCTCCAGCTGTTACTTACGCGGCGAAGGTAGCCCAAAACCAAAAGGCAGCGGCCGAGAAGCCTGTTGTCGCCAGTGGTGCCCCCAAAACTGCCAACGGTGCCCCCAAAACTGCCGTAGCTTGATTGGATACATGATGCTCCCTGCTAGCCATGAAGAACAACTGGATGGTCCCGAGGCGAGACATGTAGTCCCAAGGATCTGGTCATCGAAGGTGGCTTACTGGGTGAGCAGCTGGCTAGTTAGATTTCCCTCCCTTGTCATCTTTTTCCTGTGGTCACCGTATTCCTTCTATCAGTTTGCTTAGCTCCAAAGACTCCTATAGTGGTAGTAGTATCTTGAGAATGCCAGAAAAAGAAAAGAACCTCCTGTGGGTAAAGACAAGTTGGTCGTCCCAGTGCGCGTGTGCGTTTGCGTCTCTTTTTTGTATTGGGTATCAGTGGCGTCGAGTAAGTACTCTCTGTGTGTGTTGGGTGAGTGGATCTGAAAGTAGGTTCAGATTTTAGCGGTTTTTCGTCTTATGATTTTCATATTATAATAGAATCTCTTGCTTTCGTTTCTTGGGTGCTCATTTGCTGATGTCGAGGGCTTGTTTTGGGTGCTCCACTAGATCATCAGATGGAATGGCTGTGGTGCGAAGCTGACCAGGCAAAAGCATAGTGGTGACTTCTTTTGTGGCGTCACTCTTGTACTTTGCTTGCGGTTGAGTGCTGTGTTGCCTGACTTGCTGTTTGTTAGTGCAATGGATTGGTATCTATGCACCGTCTGTTTTGTACCTTGAAATGTTTGAAGATCTTCAGGCGCTATTCTGTTTGGGCACTAGTTGTGTGGAGGATATTTCAGTGCCAACGGAGTAGCCGACTGTTGGCTTAAAGAGAAAGGTGCAGTAACATGTCTTCAGCCGTCCTGAGATCGGAGGAGAGACTAGGCGGACAGACACTGGACAATCGCAATTGTGTGATCTCTGAAGCGAATCGGAGAAATCAGGATAATTATCGCTGTAGGATTGGCTGCCAGAGCATACAAGCATCAGGACGAGGCTCACTCAGGACCTGGTTATGTGGGATCTATCATCGCAAATTATCGTTTCTGAAGCAGTTGGATGGAAACAACAGCTCCATACATTTATTTGACCGCGCAATTTCAAACACACAGAGTCACACACCGTAGATGGAATCCATGCGTGTGCACGTCTCATCACTTGAATTTCTTCGCCATCGCCATGGCGGTGGACACGTACGTCTCCTTCCTCCGCGCCAACGCGGCCAGCAACTCCTCCCTGTCCGGCATGCACCGCCTCACGGCCTCGTCCGCCTCGTACTCCCTCGCCCACGCGCAGAGCGCCGGGTGTTCGTCGGCGGCCAGCAGGCTCATCCCGGCGATCTCCTCGAACACGCCCAGCCAGCGCGTGAACCCGCTGGCGGCGATGTCCAGGAAGCCCACGCGGTCGCCGCCGAAGAACCTCCTCCCGGCGAGCTGCGCCTCCAGCAGCGTCAGGTTCGCCTCCGCCTCCCTCGCCGCCGCCTCCCGCGCCTCGCCGTCCTCCGCCCACAGCGCCACCCACGTACACTGCCCGCACTGCAGATTATACGTACACACGTGCCGTCGATCAAGAGCAGTTCATCAGTGCAATTCAAACCGATCATTGTCTTCCCGTACGTGAGCTGTTCGCGCGCGAACTCACCTTGTCGTCGATGAACCGGGCCCAGAAGCGGGCGGCGGCCCTGTCGAGCGGGTCCGACGGCAGGATCGCGGGGCCCTGGGGGAACGCCTCGTCGACGTACTCGACGATGACGAGCGACTCGCAGAGCGCCGGCCGCCGGTCGCCGTGGAGGAGCACCGGGACCTTGCGGTGGACGGGGTTGTGCTCCAGCAGGAGCTGGCTCTTGTTGCCGAGGTCCTCCTGGAGGAGCTCGTAGGGGACGCCCTTGAGCCGCAGGGCCACCTCCGCGCGGTGCACCATCGGGCTGCTCGCAGTGCCGATGAGCTTCACCTCCGCTTCAGACATCATCCTGGTTGATTTCTCTGCTCCGGTTGGCGTCTACTGCTAGCTGAAAGCTACTGGCCGGGAGTCCTTTCGCTGCTCTAAACAAACTGCTGGGTGGCTACTGATAAGCTTTTTTTTCTTTCTTTCAGCAACAAGCGAGGCCAGCAAAAATGTAAATAAGTGTCTCCCTTTTGTCTTCTCTCTTTGCTTTCGCATTTTTTTAAACAACATGGATTGTGGTACACCCGTTCCTGATTTCTGCAATGGCCTGCCTTGCATGCCCATGCACTTATTTCTTGCTCTGTTTTAACTGTGAGCAGAGGACGCTATGGTGGTTTCTGGTTTGAAAATTGGCATTTTTATGTATCATAGACAGATTCCGTATTAAAAAAATTTAGAGGAAAAGCCATAGTGGCACATTTTATTCAGAAGCCATCAAGTTTACATCGCTGATTACAAATGGTAAGATAAAATCCGGTGGATCCCCATCCCAACATAGCACTGACTTCTGCTCATAAGAACACTTACTTGGGAGCTCAGTTTTCTTAAAACTACAGTATTAGAAAACTGAAGTATTTAAGTGCTAGACGGATGAATACTTCAGTTTCTTTGTTTAGGAAAAAAGAGGTCACGATCGATCAAAGTTTTCAAAACGACTAAAAAAATGAAGTATTGGGGGGAATACTTCAGTTTTGAAACCACCTTATTCATCGCATCCAAACACCTCAAAGTATTTGATACTTCAGTTTTTTTAAAAAAAAACCATAGCATTCTCATAATACTTTAAAATACTTTGATGCCAAACTGGTTTCCTTCTCTCGGTGACTATTTGAAGGAGATACCATTTATAGAATGTGCTCCCATAAAACACTCAGGCTCAGTTTGGGAGCTCCGTTTTTCTAAAACCACAGTATCTCAAAACCGAAGTATTGAAGTGCCTGGCGAAGCAATATTGCAGTATATCCCACGTTTTAGCAAACTATTGTGGCATTTGGTAAATATTGTTTTAATGTCCGTTTGACTATTGGTAAGGTGCATGCATGATCCGTTTTTACTGATAGATGTGTGCATGGGCACATGGCTGATGGCTCTTTGATACATTGTCATTGCCTGAGTTGATCCGTTCTGATGGGAGTGTGTGTCGTCTCATCCCCTCACTGTCACATCACATACTCACACACATGCACTGAATAAATGCAGAGGAGGTGTAGTGTAGGCCGATCCTTTTTCGCAGAGTGAGCACATCTTGGTTTGTCCATGGCTAGAGTCTGGAGTCCTGGAGAGGATGGCGCCTTAGGAGAAAACGAGGGGAGAAATAGTATTGCGTGATAAACAAAGCCAGACGAGACGTTTCTCCGTTTCGTAAAAAACAGGTCCCGAGCTGTTTTTCTAATACTGCAAAAAAACTACAGTATTGAGAATACTAAAGTTTAGAAAACTACGTTTATGCTTGTACCCAAACACCTCAAAGTATTTGAAACTTCAGTTTTTCCAAATACCAAAGTATTTCACGAATACTTTGAAATTACTGTGTCTCCAAACGGGGCCTCAGCTATAATGGCAGTGGCAGGACTCCAAACTTCAATATCAGCATTACATGCCTGAACCAATTCCAGTGAATCACATTCCACAATAATATTTAAAATCCCCTTCTTCTCAATAACCTCTGGTCCCTTTGACAGGCTAAAGCTTCAGCCTTTGTAGCATTGAGGACATTACTAGGAAAAAATGCCCGGGGAAAAATACTATTGTCGGAAAATGTCGTCACAATGTAAATTTCGACCCAAAATCCACTAGGACATGAGAAAGATTTTTTTTTTTAAAAAATGCCTGTAGAACCTAAATCTTACCCTTACATCGATCAACCAGAAAACCCTACCTCAGTTCGCCCTTTCGTGTTTAGTCTTAATTTCTTTTAGTAGCAAATATGTAGCATCGGGAGATAAAAAATGTCATTTGCTCAGTTAGTTGTGTTGCATCATCAATCTTGTTGGCCCAGCAAATGCCATTCAAAAGGCGTACATATTCTTATTTCTTAGATACTCTCCACTTTTTTCCGGACTGAAATTGATATTTCTTGGTGCTCACCTTCAATTTCTCGATCAGTTTCCTCCAGCCTTCTTTAAGATTTTTCGGCAAGAGAATGGTCCAATCTTCAGTTCTACATGTTATCGTTTTTACAGAACCAGTTTACATCACTAATATACCTGAAAACATCTAGATTACAGAACCCGGCCTCTTGAAGCATCAAATCCATGGCTTTCAGGTCATGATTAACATTCCAGTTTTGGCACAAACCATTTACAAACATGCTGAACGTGACTCGCTAGGTTCAAAACCATCTGCATTCTTTGGTGTAGATAACCGAGACCATCTTCCAGTGTTCCCAGCTAGCACTACCCGTTAGTCAAAACACTGTCAAGTTGATTCAGAACAATTCGAAGGCATTATCAAACCCTTGCAGTCATGAGCTTGGCGCCGTACTGAATCTGAATGTCGTAAACAGACACATGCATAGATCGGGCGTAGATGGCACCTGAAACTCGCCTCCCACATCTTCGTCGGTAGACACCCGAAGCAAATCATCTTGATCCCGTGGCGGAACCACTGTCTGGCGAGGTCCTTGAGGCGACCACACACTCACGCACACGACGCCATTGACGCCTCACGTCATACGGCCGACGAGCACCCAAACTACAACCTCGCACTTGCAGTCTCCGACCCCGGCCGGCCGAGCACTTCACCCCTTGCCCGCTCCCGTGCCTCCACGCTGCACCGCCTCAGCAGCTGTCCGTCCTCTGGCGAGGCGGACGCCGTCTTCCAGGTCCTTCATAGGCTCATGCAATCTTCCGCGCGACACTGGCGCCTGCATCAAGCACACAGGAGTAGGAGGAGTAGCCGCCGTGGCACATAGGAGATGGGGGAGGCCGTCCGCCGGCGTGCAGGCGACGGCGCTGTGGCCTCGCACCGGAGTTCACCGGCTGCCGAAAAAGGGGAGTCCATCGAGGGGAAGAACGTCGCGGGGCTCCGGGTTGTGCCTCCCTGGACATCCGAGTCGGTGACAGTCCACCCAAAGCGGAGGTGAGGACGGCGCGGTGCACGAGATGGAGAAGATCTCGCTCAGCTCCGCCTCCTCTTCGCGCACCTCCCGCCCGCCGCCGCGTGCTCCCTCCCCCGCTCCTCCGCCGCCTCGCTGGGCTCGAGGAGGTGGCGTAGCGCTCGCGGCAGCGGGGTCGCCCACGGTGGAGGGTGCGACGGAGGGGGTGGAGAGGAAGGACGGGGAACGGAGCGCGGTGGGGAGCGGCCCGCGACGCTGGAGGCAACGGCGAAGGTCGAATATCTCGATCTGGGTCCCGGGAGCGCACGACCGCGGTGGCAGTTTGCGTAATAGCTTGTAGTACGCAGTGGCAAAAACGGAAAGAAAAATGACCAACCAAGAAGGAAGCCATCCTTCCTTTATAATTAGGTAGAGATTGAGGGGAGAAGCATAACCTACAATAGCGTCCCCTTGAGGACATTATTCTGGGGACAAGCATAACCTGCAATGGAGTTTCTCCTGACTGAAAAACTGCTGAGCGGTCTTCTTCAGAAAATGTTACAGGTATGGGCGTGCTTGCAGTGGCGATCCCAGAATTTTACCAATTTGACTTACATTTCTAGGATATATAGCTGTGGCTCAAGGGGTGAGTGTGATGTTTTTAAATTTATTTTACTGGAATAACTGAAGATATTGAATACTAGTTGTGTGAATGTGTAGTGTCATAACTCATAACAAACTAGCAATCAACATAGCAAACAATTCAGTGTAACATACCAAACATATGGAAGTAGAGAGATCCTTCAACTAGGTGCTGAGATCATTAAGGTAGAGCATGTGAGTTCAGGACAACCAGAGCATTAGGAATTAAAGAATGCAGACTAATATCTTGGGAGTTATGCTGAAAAATTCAGAATACCCGATCACGGCCGCAGCCAAAATAGTGGAATGTCCAGCCAGTAAAATTCCAAGAGAAAGTATTTGGTGAAAATCAAATACGACTGATACTAGCAGCTACACCAGGAACACAAGGCATGCGACCAAATCGAGCGTGATCTGAAGCCGTGCATCGCCATTGCCAATATCTACGTACACAACCGGAGCTAGGCAGCCTGTGGATGATCAGCAGCACCGTCCTCATCCGTGGACTGAGCGTCGACGCCGGCGTCCGGCAGGTTGGTGACCCTGACGACGAGCGGCGTGCGCACGCGGTGGTAGCCGTCAGACCAGACGATCTCGCCGAAGTCGTACCGGCCGCGCGACAGCTTCGCCGGCGTGACGGTCACGTAGTACTCGGCCCTGGCGCAGCGCGGGGAGAACACCAGCGCCGGCGGCCACACCGCGACGCGCGCGCCCTGCGGGCTGACGACGGTGACATGGTACACGGCGTCCCTCCGGAGGCCCACGTTAGTCACCGTACGCTTCACGGTCGCCGCGGCGCCCAGCTCGGCGAGCACGATGGCCGGGTAGTTGAGGTCTGACGCGCCAATGGCGGCGCCGGCGCAGCTCGTGTCGAGCGCCGGGGATGGTTGCACCATCTGCCTTACCTGCGCCTCCGTGTAGCCGAGGCCGCACAGGTACCGAACGTGGTCGCGCGCGTCCGCGTCGTAGACCAGGCCCGGGTCCAGCGCCCGCAGCGGGTCCACGTGTCCGGCCCCGGCGTCGAAGGCGTCCGCCGCCTTCATCGTCCCGCCGGCCAGCATCGCGTCTGACGTGTCGTCGTGCACGTACGCCGTTGTCATGAGCGCGGACTTGACGGCGGCCGGCGACCAGGTCGGGTGGACGGACCTGAGGATGGCGACGACGCCGGTCACATGGGGGCACGACATGGACGTGCCGGTGTCGAAGTTCCACTCCGTGGAGCGCTTGTCCAGGGGCAGCACCGTCGGCGACGACTTGGGCGGCCATGCCGCCAGGATGTTCACTCCGGGTGCCGTGATGTCAGGCTACGAATCCAGAAACAAATCGCTTCAGTTATAGCCTCATAGGCCACATGTCCCCGGTGTTTGTAAGCTTGTTACCTTGAGGATGTTTGGAGAAATGGAGCTGGGTCCTCTGGAGGAGAAGTATGCGATGGCCGGCGCCGGCGTCTTGCCGACGACGGTCCTGCTGGGCGAGACGTGCACGGTCGGCCGTTGCCTGCACGTCGCACACGATGGATATATGGTCAGAGACACCTTCTTTGATCTGAGGGTGGTGCATAGATGGGTGCATCGGTTTACCCTGAACGGCTCTGGATGTAGTTGAGGATCTTGGTGCCCTGGCGCAGGTTGACGTGGACGGTGGGCAGCAAGTTGTCCTGGTTGGACTTCCGGGAGCTGGTGTCGGCGAAGATCACGCCGGAGCCGCCGCCGGCGTACACCGCCAGCGCCGCGCCCTCGCTGGACACCATCCCCACGGTGGAGAAGCACAGGACGATCTTGCCGGACGCCGCCGTGCGGTTCAGCAGCTGGTCGAACGAACACGTCCTTCGCGCACGCACAAATCGATTTGTCAAGCAGTCAGGTCACACTGCTCAAGCTCAAGCCAGCGTGTATGTTACAGGGAGAGATAGAGAGAAGATTACCCATCTGCAAAGACGCTAGTGCTCTCTACCAACGGCATGTTCATGTCCTTCACAATGAAGCCCTCTCCCTGTGCAAATTAACAGACACCCCAAATTTATCAGTTGTTACTGAATCTTGAACACAGAAAAGGTAAACACATTGCATATTTGCGAACAATTCACCAAGATGGAAGTGATGATGTCAACATTGCTGTGCAGACCTGGGTAACTCACCACGATGGAGGCATTGTTCCCGAGCGCGATCACCGTGGGGAACCTCCTGTCGATGGTGCTGGCGGCGACGGTGACGCCCCAGGGCGACACGTTCTGCACCATGGCCGCGTCCGGCCCGTCGTTGCCCGCCGAGAACACCGTGGACACCCCGAGCTGCATCGCGTGGAACGACCCGACCTCGGTGCTCGTCGCGAACAGCGGCGCCAGCGGCGGGGACGACCCCAGGGACGCCGAGATGACGTGCACGCCGTCGCGCAGCGCGTCGTCGAACGCCGCCAGGATGTCGGCGTCGCTGCACCGGCCCGTCAGGTCCTTGAACCAGCACACCTTGTACACCGCCAGCCGCGCCCTGGGCGCGCCCCCGCGGGCCACGCCGCGGCCCAGCCCGCCGAAGTAGCTCGCGTTGGGGGACACCGCGCCCACGGCCGTGGACGCCGTGTGGGTGCCGTGGCCGACGCGGTCCCGGGGAGACCGGTACTCCGCGCCGCCGCTGGTGTTGAGGCGGCCGAGCTCGCTCTCGATGCCGGCGAGGTAGTAGCGGGCGCCGATGAGCTTGCGGTTGCACGCCATGGCCGGGTCGAACTGCTGGCCGCCCACGCACGTGCCGCGCCATGACGACGGGACGGGGCCTAGGTGGGGGTCATCTCTGAAGCTTTCGGATTCAGGCCACACACCTGTCGACAATACACACATGAAAATATTCAAATAGAGTGTAATGACCACAGTACTGAAACAACTGACATGAATGAGTGAGTGCCAATAAAATTATGAACATCAGAACTTGGTAGGCGGGCAAGCATCCAGGAAATGATTTACTTCACTTTGAGGTTTGCTCAATTCTTTTCACCTGAATTGCTACAGTGAGGAGCATTCAGGGACTTCACTATTCATGTGTGAAGATGCAGAAGGTACAGTAAAGTGCAACAGGATTTTCGGGAATAGGAAACCGTTGATGAGAACAAGTACCTGTATCGAGGATACCGACGATTACATCGTCTCCATAATTCAAGTGCATTTGGGAGGATGGTTGCTCCATCTGCAAATGTAGGCTGAGGCCCATGAAATCCCAGCTCCTTGTTGTATGGAGCTGCAGCATCCTGCTCCTGAATACTGATATGACCTCCTCTGTTTCTGATTATAATGATCATGGAGTTCCTTGTAAGTCTATGGCAGTATACAAGTGCACCCAACTAGATACAGGGTATGTTTTCTGACAACAAAGCCCATAGGGTATAGGTAATTGTTACCCGACAAGGTGGTGGCCTGCGTTGAATTGAGCACTGCCGCAAAACCAGAGAATCCATAGCTGTAGCTATACAGAATGGCTTGTCTTGCTTCTTCTGGCCTGCAATGTTGCGTTCATGTAAGTGTCCTTTGAGCTACATTTTCTCGCCAAAGGAGAACAAGTATGTCCAGATTCTATGAGAATGAGCGTTCTTATTGTTTTCTAAAACAACTAACTGAACTGCTTCTAGCTATTGCATGCAATACAGATTCGGTAAAAAATGGGAAGCAGCATAACTAGTTTCTACTTTCTACTATGCTATAAAGGATACAGATAAAAAAAACTACATAATATAACTTCACCGATTCAAATTTACGGTTATATATTCTCGTCAATTCTTTTTTTAACTTTACGGTTATTTACTCGTACTACTACGCAGAAATAACTCAGATGAATTTCTATTTTGAAATGCAGAAGATGGTGCTTTTGTAATGCATTTTTTTTCGTCAACTCCAAGAAAACTCAATGGTCTTTTTGTTTTGTTCCCCTATAAGTTCAGTTCAAAAGGTAAGATAGTACATTACTCTGCAAAGACTCTTGACAGAAGTTGGAGATGAAACAGTGTGGTCAGAGAAGGAGTCAGACCGTTGTTGTGTCCCAAGTACACAATGTGAACCTGCAACACAACAGAAAATAGGACAGGAACGAAGTGAACAACTGATCTGACAAACCGATATAAGACGACTGAAAATCTGCACAAAAAAGAGTACATGTGAATGAGATTCTGGAGTGCATTGAACAGAATCGATGGCAGCAAATGAGAGCGAGGAAACAACGAGCAGAAGCAGAAAAGGACCCATACTGTCCTTTACACAATGGTACTGGTTCAGTGGCAGAGAGATATATAGACAGACAGAAAGACACAACGTATGATTCTGTGGGGGAAAGTGTTCATGCCATGGCGTAGGGTGCTTGCAAGACAAGCTTGGCCCTGACATTCCTCCATTCCAGCATCATTCCCATGCCTTGTTCATGTAGTGGTCTAGTCTATAGACGGTTGACGGTGATGATTAAGCCTATCGGGTTAAGTACACAGTCTAGCTACTGTAAAGTTCACAAGATATCAGACCTAAAGTTTTTTAATTGCAACCTAACCCTCTTACCCTCGTGTTTTAATCATCTCATCTAGTGTTATGTTACTTCCTGGATAGAAGAGGCAAAGATCCAGCTATCAGCTACAGACATATTTTACATGCTGTAGCCTTTGGGATTCTCCAAAGGCTAACTTGAAGGCATGAGCTTAAAGTAACTACCAAAAGGCTAAGATCTAAGTTCTAAAGTTCAACGGGAAATGGGAAGTGTCTTGAGTTATGAAGATAACATGCGTGCTAAAATCATTAGGCTCTGAAGATCTAGTTTAATGACAAGACAAACTCTTCTGACCTACCATCAGTAGCCAGTTTATAGTGAAGTAAAGTGACTCTGTGAGAACATCTATAATACTCCCTCCGTTTCACAATATAAGATGTTTCAGACTTTTTCCACAACATGTATTTAGACACGTTTTAATGTGCATATATATTCACTCATTCTACTCCGAATCTAAACAACATGTGAAACACCTAAAACATAGAACATAGGGAGTATCTAGCAGTAGGACCCTCTGAGCGAAAGCGGAAAACCTTTTCTAGAAAACCCATTTATAGTAAATCCAAAATGATAATAAAATTAACACTGTTTAGCTATGTAATGAAGCCTACTACACATGTTTCTACGCAAGAAACTGTGTGCAAGCATAATGCGTTTGCTGAAGCGTGATAATGCCGACCGAGCACTCACGTGCTACAGAAAAATTTACAATTTTAATCTGCATGGACCATACTTAATTTATCTTGTTTTATCTTTAACACCCTACTTTATATGAACCTGCAAATGGTTGCAACTTTCAAAGAGCAGGATGTGTTTCGATCTAGCATGCGGAGAATGTAATCCGATTCTCTGCTGCATGCATACTATCAATAAGCATGCTTGTAGAACCAAACTTTTCCGAGTCCCACCTCTTTGTCGAGTGCGTCATACCTTGTTTGCCAAATGCCGCCTCTTTGCCGCCACATTCCTTGTTTGCCGATTGCCGCTCGGCAAAGATCTGGATACTCAATAAACTGCCGTATTACTGTGGTGTATTTGACATCCAACCACAATCCTTGAAACTGTAACATAAACAAATTTGTATCCAAATTCAGAGAGTAGTTGAGTATACTGGTGCTTCTTAACAAGTTAGAATCCATTCACTCAAAGAAACATGGTCACTACATGGTTAGCTTTAGAATATTATAAATGTAGCACAAAAAGGAAGAAACAATTACCAAAGCATGCATCATACTACTTTGGCCACAAAAAAACATAGTACTCCCTCCGATTTGGTTTAAAATCTCACATCCAAAAACATGCAATTTCAAAACCCCCGATAAAGCCTCGATTAAATTAATAAGGGTAGTGCACGTGTAGGACAAACATATTTGGTCGGTGCATGCACGTCTTACTATAACCTAGATCCCGCTCCTCCTAATGAGCCTTTTAGACCGAACCGGAAGGAGACCAGTACCCTCAAAACTAACATTTGATAGCTAGAAAGTTGAATAGGTACTTAAGTTACCAAAAAACAAACTTTACAAATACTACTTTGGAAGCTGCATTGTGGGAGAATATAGACGATTATCTTTTCTAGTGACACAAACAAAAAATTAGGTTACCTTTAGGGCTTTCTTTCTAGGACTAGTCAGTTAAGGAAGACCAAGTGGAGCCTGTTTCCTGTGTTACTATGAAAATGTCAGTGTAAAGCGAATGCAACTTATAAATTGTAAAACCTTTAGCTCTGAAGGGATAAAGGCTATCGCCCACTCAGGACATGGGTAGAAGCTATTCTCAAAAGTATTTAGGCTTGGGAGTATATATCATGCGACGTGTCAAGTTTGGTGTCATGCTAAGTATGATCTGCTGGAGGCACCAGTCTAAATTATATCCCCTAGATGCCACACCAGCTTCAGATCAGTCAGGGACAAATGCGTCGTCACCGGTGCTAGATTCATGGAAGGACTTTTTGACTCTAAGGTTTCAAATTGATCGAGAAATGAATGATGAGTTGTTTAAGTTCCTGCTGAACTATTATCGATGTAGGTAGAAAGGGCATAAAGCCACGGAATGCAGCCGGTTCCCATGGCCACAAAAAGCTAGCGGTTCGACTCTTGCTTGAGTTTGATAGCCTCATCCATACATCACCTCAACTGACTTGTATATAGTTAGGTCGACAAACATAAGAAATAGCCAATGCAAGCGTGGAACCAGCTTGAGCTCATACGATCTAATCAGTTTAAATTTTGATATTTTCTCTAATCCCTAGAGAAATTGAAATCGAGCACCTAACCACTACGGGGCACTACCCACAGTGTGCTCCACAAATCTCACAGGCATTCGATCGAACACCTGGTGGGCGCACGAAGTTTCTTCTCAGACAGAGAGTCTAATCAGAGGACATTACCCGTGAAAATAATTATTGAGAAACTGTTTTTATCCATGGAAACAACAAACACACACAATGTGATTAAACTGACCTGAGAATGTCAATCGACAATATGACAAATGGGAACAAAGTTTAGTTGGGTCTTGCACTTGGAGGACTGTCACCGGTCCAGGCATCTCTATCTCTATACCACCCACCAAAAAGGCGGTCGATGAAGCTTTCGATCGAGTCCACCCAAATTCCCCACTGCAACACGACTCTGCAAAATGATCGATCGAGACTTCCTCCACTTTCCCTGGATCGGACGCAAATCACCACATCACGAGGGAAACAGATCAAATGCACACCACTAGCAGCAGTCCACCAAGAAACCCCATCATACCGCCTCCCTCCGCCGTTGAGGAGTGAGGAGAACGCTAGCTACCAGGTCAAAGACGACGATCGATTGAATCCAATCCAGCCACCACTACACTACACTCCGCGATCACCATTGTCTCACTCCGACTCAAGTGCTCACACACACTGCCCCTCCTCCAGAGCTCTCATCGTCAGGCCATGCCTTTATCCGCTGTCCGATTGCTGCATTTCCCACAATCCCACCACGCTTTTCTCCTCTCTTTCACACACATGAGAAAATCCCCCGGAAAGGAGATAAATGTAGCTTGGAGAAATAGAAATCTTCCATGCCCCTTCTTAAATGCAAGGTTAGCGTAAAGGGGTGCATGAAAGGAAAACTGCCCGCCAGCCCTGAATTGAACCTGTTTATCCTCCCTGTAACGCATGATACATAGAGAAAGGGATGCTCCACACTTTCACTTGAGGCCTTCCTCCTTCATTCTCTATAGCTTTCAGCAGATAGAAGGAATCAATCTGTGCATTCCTCCATAGTTCAGAATTTGCTTTTGCGGTGACAACTTCCTTTGTTCCCCTCTCCTCTTCTTGGTGTTCTTGGTGAGACAGATAGAGGCTGAGTGTGTTATTTAGGAGTTGTGTATTATGGGTAACTGCTGGTTTAAAGGGAATCCGTATTTTAACAGGGTTTCTTCTAACGCAACGAAGTCAGGTACTTCTCTTGTTTCTTGGTATGCATGGTTTATGTGGCTTCCTGTTATTCCTTTGATCCCCAATTTAGAAATATTTATACTCCTGATATGCATACATACACGCATGTTGATATGCAGTATCTGTTCATGAGTAGAAAATACTGTTAGCCTGTTAACAATTCGATGGAATTTTTTAAAGAAATTAATTCTCGATATAAAAGTAGCATACCTTCATGTCAATCAAATTGTGGCTTTTCCAACACTGGAGCATTCAGTCTGATCGATCCACTTCATTCATTGTGCAAGTTTATTTAAAAAAATCAGCAAAATCAATATTACAAAAAGTTAACTGATCTGTGCAGAGTTTGAACTATTTGCAAGTTAATTTTGGAACTTCACAACCATTTGCAACATGTAGGTTCTACTATCAATCTTGTGACATGCATGGCTTTCACTTTTTATCTGTTGCAGTATCTCCAAAATTACAGAGCCTGTCGGAGAGGACCGAGAAGGATGATGGCCTGCTGCCATCCAACCCAAAGGAGGTGGAGGAGCTGCGCAAGGACTCGGCTGGAAAGAACCCTCTGATAGTATTTACATTCGAGGAGCTCAAGAGGATCACAAAGAACTTCAGGCAGGACTCATTGCTAGGAGGAGGTGGGTTTGGAAGGGTCTATAAAGGGTACATCACCAGTGATCTTCGGGAAGGGTTAGTGATCAAGGACCCGCTGCGAGTTGCCGTCAAGGTCCATGATGGAGACAACAGCTACCAAGGCCACAGGGAGTGGCTGGTGATTGGCATTTCTCAATACTATCTCTTATGTTCTCCACAAAACAAAAACAAAAAACTATCTCTTATGTGGTATGCTTTATAGTACTGTTTGTTACACATATGAAGTTGATCACTTTTGTATCGTATCTGCAGGCTGAGGTCATATTTCTCGGGCAGCTCTCACACCCAAATCTAGTGAAGTTGGTTGGGTATTGCTGCGAAGAGGATCACCGGGTTCTTGTTTACGAGTTCATGCCCCTGGGATGTGTGGAATCACATCTGTTTTCAAGTAAGGCCCCTAAAGCCTGTTCTTGGTATTGTTGCTTGTATTGCTGAAGATTATCTTGCTTCGAGAATGGAGATGCTCTTAATTATAATGCCAGCCGGTTTCATTCACATATATTATTTTACCATTCATTTTTAAGAATTCTGCAGCTAGTGTGTGAATCTGAGATCGAATTTGTTACATAACTAAAATGTGTGACAAATTGTCACAAATTTGCCGTATTTCTTCAGTAAAAAATAAAATCAAAATTTCAGTCAATTGTTTTGACGTATTCTTCGCATGGAAGATATGGATCTAGTATGCATTGTTGTATGATCTTCCCATGGTATACTACGTCATGTAGATTTTTTCAAGTACTGGCACATGCTAATGCAGGGGTGATGTTGCCACTGCCATGGTCCACCAGAATGAAAATTGCACTTGGTGCTGCAAGGGGGCTTGCCTTCCTGCATGAAGCTGAGAGGCCAGTCATTTACAGGGATTTCAAGACATCAAATATATTGTTGGACGAGGTATGTAAACCTTGTTCCGTTGCTCCGATGTTTGCTAGAACTATCTTCTTTATGCGCTCAATTTAGTCCATGTCAATGGTTCTTTTTTTTTTGAACCTTAACGGCAGGCAGGAGCTCTGCCTTTGCTTTATAGATAGGTTCAGAAAACCTAAATGAACAGTATAGTACTTTGGGCTCTCTGATTTTCCTTGTGTGATTATTTGGCAATGTTCATCATCATCAGGACTACAATGCGAAGCTCTCTGACTTTGGGCTTGCGAAAGATGGACCGGTGGGCGACAAGTCGCACGTTTCGACTCGCATCATGGGCACCTACGGTTACGCTGCCCCGGAGTACATCATGACAGGTAAACAACGTGCTCCAAACCCTTGAGAGCAAAGCAAAGCAATGGCACCTGTCTGTTCCCTGAAGAAGATCACCGGAGATCTCTGTACTATTCAGCAGCAGACCGTATGATGAATGGCGCGGTTGCATGCATGCTGTGTGTGTTGCAGGGCACCTGACGGCGATGAGCGACGTGTACAGCTACGGGGTGGTGCTGCTGGAGCTGCTGACGGGGCGCAAGTCGCTGGACAGGTCGAGGCCGGTGAGGGAGCAGACGCTGGCGGACTGGGCGTTCCCGCTGCTGGTGCACAGGAAGAAGGTGCTGGGCATCGTCGACCCGAGGCTCGCCGCCGACGACTACCCGGTCAAGGCCGTGCACAAGACGGCCATGCTAGCCTACCACTGCCTCAGCAAGAACCCCAAGGCCAGGCCGCTCATGCGCGACATCGTCGCCACCCTCGAGCCCCTGCAGCAGCAGCAGCGGACCGTGGAGCCTGTGGAGGAGAACACGGCGAACACCGGCGTGGGTGGTGGTGGCGGAACCGGAAGCTGAAGTTTTCGGTGCTCTCTCCAGGATGCTCGGTGAAACATACATTTCCATGTATCGCCTGCATATATATCCGTGTATGTACGTAGCAGCTAGACAGATCGACAACTAGCTAATGCCAGTGTGTTTCTTTGCCTACGCATGACATGATTTCTGAAAGGCATTTCTCTCCTCTCTCCGTTTTGCATGTTTTTTTAAGAGAACTGCAAGCGTGAAATGGTTCTATTTTGGTTACCCGAGGAGCCTTTACATATTCAGATTTGCTAATTTGGCAAGGTGCATTATCTTGATGTATCGGTGCATAGTTCATAAGAACAATACAATTCTTGGATTTTTTAATAAAAAACTAAGAAAACTCATCATTTATATAATAAGGGTGGTAAATCTCCCACAGCCCAAGACCAACCTGAGGACAAAGATCATAAGGATAACTTCAGCGGGCCAACACAAACGAACACACGTTTTGTCCGCAATATATCCATTTAAATCGTCAAACGGACATACGTCCAACCCATCTCCCACTGCCTAGACCAACTCGAGGACAGAGATCATAACCAAAAGATCTTTATAATTATTGACCTACCCGAGGACCATTTGACTTTATATCGGTGCCTACCACCCAAGTCTTTTTATAAGGAGCAATGTTTTCCAAAGCAAACAATGCATAGTTTCTTTCTCATTTTCTTCTCTATCATGGAAATCTGTTGTCTTTTATTGTGGTGTTGTTACATAGTAAATAAGGGAATTTGATTGATATAGGAATAGGAGGCTGAGGGAATCAGCGTCAGATCACCGGAATTGCAACATGAACTCGTGGGATTCCTTGGACCCTCCCTCCCACTTCACTATCTTAGCTACTCTCCCGCATCATGGATCTTCTGGCCATTGTGTCCGCTAATTTCAAATGTCTTGTAAGCAGGCTCTCTTGCCACCACGGGGATTGCAAAAAGAGCGTGATGTGGATCAATTAATGTGGTCGCTCAATGGTTTTGGAGGAGCAATGTAGGAATATATATGAAGATTTGGCAATTCATTTGATAGGTTCATCAGGACCGAGTTGCCCAGGCAGGAGAACCTCTAGATTTAGTTGCTATTAACCTATCATGCATAATAGAGACATATGCATATAGCTATTGTCTAGTGCTTCCCGTTCCTTCTTGTGAGTCTGAGTCATTTTTGATGTTTTTCTACTATAATAAAAAATAGAGAACATAGTAGTTATCTCAAAATGCATTTATGTGGTTGTATGTTTGTCCATGCTTCTAGTGTTGGCAAAATGCGCTCAACATTTTGGTTTTTTGATATGCGGACATTTCTTTGTAATCAACATGTCATGATTACTCTATGAGAACGTATCATGCGAAGTGAGCCTAGCTCAACTGATTTGGTTCCTTGTGGTAAAACCAGCCCACCCAGGTTCAAGTTCCAGAGAATGCATCATCATGTCATAACATTAATTTAGATTTAATTTCAATTCAAAGCTCAAGATTGTTCACATTGAAAATTTAGTTCTTGTTTCTGGAGCTGGGAATCAAATTTTAAATATGATTTTTTAATTATGAAAGAAACATGTTTCATATATGCGGTACACTTTGAATTCTAAAAGCACTTATCAAGACGAAAATGGGGTTCATTTCCAGGTTGAAAGTAGCAAGAGCAAAGACAAGGGAGCAGGGAATTTCAAAAAGAAAAAGAAAAAGAAGAAGAAGACAAGGGAGCAGGAAGAGAACTTCATCGAATGGAAATACATAGAGGATGCATCATCACGTCATAAATATTAATTGTAGATTTAATTTTGATCCAAAGCTTAGGGACTGTTCACATTGAAATTGTATTTCTTGTTTCTGGAGATGCGACTCAAATTTTAAATATGTTTTTTTTATCATGACAGAAACATGTTTTATATACGCGGTACATTTTGATTTTTTTTTACGCAAGTACATTTTGAATTTTGAAAACACTTTTCACGACTATAAATGGGGGTCATTTCCAGGTTGGAAGTAGCAATAGCAAAGACAAGGGAGCAGGAAAAGAATCTGATCGAATGGAAATACGCCTCGTGTCTGGTTTTACGTAAACTTCGCTCGGATCCGAAACCGTAAAAAAAAAGACGAGCTCCGTACTCTCGTCTCCGACGCGCAGAATCGAACCCCATCTCCCGAGTTCCCAAATCCGCGCAGACGGAGCGATGAAGAACCCTAGCAATCATCCTCCGGCGAAGCCCTCCTCCTCCGCCGCCAAGCCGCCCGCCTCAGCCAAGCCCTCCGCCGGCGTGTCGGCCCGCAAGTCCCGCTGGGGCCCGCCACCCGCCGGCGCCGGCGCCGCGCCGCCCGGCCCCGCCGGCGACAAGGCCGCGTCCACCTCGCGCCGCACCCCGACGACCCCCACCGCCGCAGCTTCCTCCAACCCCAGACGTCATCCCGCCCCTCCCCGCAACCCCGCGTCGCCGGCGGCCGCCATCCGCCCGCATCAGCAGCCACCGCCGGCGGAGACCCCTCCCCCGCCCCAGTACGGCTTCCACAACCTCGACCGCCGCACCATGCTGCTGGCCGACGGCACCGTGCGCACCTACTTCGCCCTGCCCCCCGACTACCCATTCGAGCCCGCCCCCTTTCCCCCGCTCGCGCACCTCCCGCGCCACGCCGCCGGCCCCGAGGCCTGGCCGCCGCAGCACCAGCAGCAGCAGCAGTTCCCGCCGCACGACGTCAAGCGCAAGCACCACGCCGACCCCGACGAGGGCTTCTCCAGGCACCCGAAGCAGCCCCGGTTCGAGGCGCCGCTGCATCACCCTTCGCAGATGCCGCCTCCGGCGGTCGACCGGCAAGCGGTCAGGAAGGCGTTCCTCAACTACTCCAAGATGCTCAACGAGAGCACCGCCCAGAAGCGGAGCTACCTTGAAGGTGGGCGCGTCCAGTGCCTCCCCTGCGGCAGGTTTGGTGATCCCCCCTTGCTTGTCACTTTCTTCCTGGGAAGCATTCTTGTACAGATTGTTGTCTGGTTTTTGTGCTGGTTTCTTTCCGTTGTTGAGCTCTTTCTTACGCTCTAACCTCGTATGTCTTTGCTATGTGATCGTTATCGTCGTAAACTTGTACTATATCCTGTGTATGTCTTGCTGGAGAGACCTGCATTACACATGCTTACCAATAGTTTTGTGCGCCTTAGGTTTTTATTATGGTGCTCAATTTGTATGGTGTTTATTCGCAGTCTACTTACGATGGGCGGTTGTCTGTTCATTTCTCTAGATGTCAGTTAGTACTAGCTGTGGTGAATTGTAGCTTTCGTATTGCTTCATTTCATCTGATACAGGCATGATATTGAACTGCACTCGAGGGAATGCCTTGATAGATTTTCTGCTCTCTGCTACTAGGTTCAATGCCATTTTGGTTCCTAAATTAGTTTCTGCTATTGAAGTTTTTTATTTTGTCACAGAGAGTTATGGAATCAGCATGTTCTACCAGACCATTTATTTGTTACTGTTGCTTTGTGCTTCTTTCCTGTCCGAGCGTATATCTGTGAACTTGCCTCGGGTTAACACATGTGATTCGTGATGTCTCTTTTCTACCCAGTACCCACTTAAGCTCAAAGCAAGGTAGCATTTTCCTTTTGTGGTTAGGAGAGAATTGCGAGGCTTTCTTTTCTACTTGTGGCATATCAAATCAAGCACATTACTGGTTTTATTTGGAACCTGGTATTAGACTAGTGCGGAACTTCAAGTTATAAAAGAGCTACATGTTGTCTGATGTTTCTGGTTCAGCGCACTGTGGAGTATACTTTTCTGCAGCAATACATGAACTGCATATTCTGTTTTTATTTGTGCAGATGAGTAGTTACATATTGTGATACTGCTCAGATAGATTTCATACTGTATTATGTTTTTCTGTTGGCTATGAATAGCATGTGTTTGTTATTCTAATTTTAATCCCGTACCAACCGAAATGTACCATTCCACTACCCAAAACATCTCAGCAGAGGCTACATTCTGTATTACCTCAGTTTTATCTTAGTGTAGCCAGGCTAGTCAACTATGGTTTTAAGCGATTTGCATGTAGGAGCAGACCTCGTCGCAACAGTCTGCATCATGCTCTAATGTGGTGCTTGAGTCACGTCCATGCATGAGTTGTGCCAAAGCTGTACTGCTTCACTGCCTCATGCACAGCTTCAGGTTATATACGCACTCACGCAGTCATGCTGCTTCGAGCATAGTAATAAAAAATGAACTGGACCAGGATCCAACTAGAAAACTCTGGAACCTGTCGCTTGTTCTTTCTGGTTCAGTTAGAATACATTTAAGTATATGTACGGGAGAAGCCCTGGTCCGGCCATCCGATTTAGCCAAACCAGGAGCAGTCAAACCACCCAAGTGCATCAGAGGACTCCTCTTTTGATATTCCGCTGAATTTGGTGCACGGGTGGGATTTGAAACCACGAGCTCACCCGCGGAGGACTGAAATCCATTCGCCACTAACCGACAAGACCTGATTGTTTTGTTGTATAATCTTAATCTGGGACATATTTGTACTTTCATGAACCATGGTCATATTGTTGAACCAGTGGGTTGACCAATGAATCGATGAAAGCCTGAACTCTCACTCCTCCGTCTTCTAGAAAACTACAGTTAGGAGCCTGATACTACGTGGCAATATACTAAGCCACAGACTTGTTTGTTTGAGAATTGTGAGGGAGGATGTGATAGTAGGAGAGAAATGGAGATATGAACGGTCGAATGGTGTTATACTATACATTCTTTGACATTTGGTTTGCCAGTATGTCTCGTTTGCATGGCCTTCTAGTGATATTGCTTTTGAGTGCTTGCCTATTGATACACATGTCATGGCTACCATTTATGTCGGAGAAGTCTGTGAGAACACGTCATGTGATGAGCTGTAAACTCATGGATTATATTATTGCAATTGCATAAAAACATCTTGAAATGGTAAGCCCTACTTGGCTGGTATGGATAGTTTGGTAAATCGTGACATAGTGATTTTGTGGTAGGTAAGGTGATAGAGAAATAGTTGCAGTTACTCTATCACAGGATTATTGGTTTGATGCTAAAATTGTTCAAAAATAATCTTATTCCAACGGGGACTTGGAGATATCACCATCGTAGAGGCACCGCTATTTAAGTTCAGCGTTTTGCTTCCGCTTTTCCCTTTTATGTAGGCTTAAAGCGCTAATCGCAATTGAGGGCACGTTTTATAAATAATTATGCCAACGGGGACTTGGAGATATCACCCTCGTAGAGGCACCACTATTCAAGGTTTTATTAAGTGCTAGTCACTGATTCAGCGTTTTGCCTGAGCTTTTCCCTTTTCTGAAGGATTAAAGTGCTAAGTGCATGTTTAAGCGCTATGCCTTATGAGGGTGTGTCCTAGGCGTGCTTTTTATACTCTTGCCCCTATTACTTATTACACTGGACTCGACCAATATGGCCTGAGACATGGACCATGGGCCATGATAATCGTTTGTCTCAAATTTGAACCTACAACCTCCTGCTTGAGCTGGTCTATCATGTAAGAACATAACATATTCAACATAACTAGTATTTTTTTAATTTCCTTGTTCAGTAACTCAGCGAATGCCATCTTATCTGCACTTGACTACATCTAGTATATTTTGACTATGGAGGCGAATATCGTGAAAAAGGACAAAAGGTAGATGCTACAGAAGATCCTTTTGGATGTCCTCATTAGCTTCCGTGTGCGATGTTTGTTTAGACTCAACCATATCTTATACTCCATATGGTATATCTGGATAATCTTCATTCATTTCCGTAATTCATGTGAAATCATCCTGTATTGAAAGCTCTCTTTTCTTGTTCCACAATCTGATCGTTTGCATGGTTACCTTTCCTAACACGCTTACCTAGATTCACCTACACACAGGTTCCATCGAAACCCTTTGGTAGAACTACTTTCCTTTGTTGTCCTTCATTTCAAATCAACAGTCAGAACTGAATGTGCATGCGCATGCAACTTATAGAGGTGATCTATACAAATGGCAAGCTTAGTGGTTGGTGAGCGTAGGGGATAAATGGATGAGTTGGCTGCATTTATGGGACTATTCAGCCATAGACAGGTTATATGGACAACTACATGGTTGTAAACCATTTGGGCTGGTTTTCACTGGATATATTGGCCAATTACTAAGTAATAAAAAAAATCTCATGGTCGGGGTTAACCCTTGGGGAGCTCTGCCGCTGCCCTGTTGTGTGCTAGGCAACTTAACACAGTACCAGCTGGAGTAGCCAGTAGATTACTCTACTAGTGAACAAACATCTACACTCTTTTCTTGCCATGGGCTCTTCTTTAGCATTAGAATCCTATTTGCATGCTTTCTCATGGCACATGTGGGATTAGCATATTTTGCGGCTTCTGCAATAAATTTGAGATATTTTCCATCTGTAAACCATGTCATGCAAAGTTTCTGGTGGTTACATTTATTTTGGTAGTTTTTAGCTAGTTGACCACATCCTAATTTATTTGTGATCATGTCTGGTCAATGTGCATAATCCAGGTCTTCTAAGGACTTCGCTGATGTGCATGGGCTTGTCATGCATGCTTACAACCCACCAAATGCAGATTCATTTGTTGATCATCTTGGTTTACACAAGGCATTATGCGTCCTTATGGGATGGGATTATACAAAAGTCCCTGATAACTCTAAGGCATACCAATCATTACCTCCTGACCTTGTTCGAGCAAGTAGGGAGGACCTTATTATGTGGCCGCCGACTGTTATCATTCGTAACACTGCCTATGGGAGGAAGAAAGATGGACGCTCT
This sequence comes from Poa annua, assembly GCA_026929855.1. NCBI lineage: Eukaryota > Viridiplantae > Streptophyta > Magnoliopsida > Poales > Poaceae > Poa > Poa annua. The sequence goes on along the minus strand of CM049427.1, from coordinate 258,036,386 downwards.
GAGGGTTTGGGGAACAAAGAAATGGATAAGAAGATTGCAGGTATGTCTATGTTGCACTTGGTGTGCTTGGTTTCCATTTGTTATGCAGAAAGGTACACGGGAAAAGGATCACGTAGAAGGAACCAAAAGAACTTATGTAGTGACGCTTTAATGGCCCATCACCCTGGTCCTTCACTTTCCAGTGCAATATCTTAGAGCATTAAGACCATTCCAGCTCATCAAACTGGTGGATTTGAGAAAATGAAATTCCCATTTTTATATGACCTCAATCTGCTTAATATTTTCTTGGGTGTGTAGCATGTTACTGTCACGTGAGAAGGTTGACAAAACTGACTGTTTGTGTCAAGTAGCTGACTTGGTCTGAACTTATAAGTTCTGTTAGGCAGGGTGAGGGTCATGTGGTTATTCTATTTGTTGTTGGGTCATAGAGCAGAAATGTCTTGGCTGATTGGACATACTGCTGAGGCAGTAACTCCGGAATATTAGTTTTTTTTTTGGCCGAAGAGTGTTAGATTCATGATACTCCGCTTGCAGGCATGATCTCTGCAAGAGTAGATGTATCTCATGTCATTTGCTTTGTTAAGCTGCAAATTAACGCTTCATTATATGGATTCGTTGCATACACATCCATTGGGAAGCATTAATGCACAGAGTACTGTAATTGCAAGTTATTGCACTGTCATTTCAAAATTAGTTTGACTTGGCTGTCTTAATACTTGTCTCTTGGTTTCAAATTGAGCGCTCTTTCAAATTCAAGTAGTCCTGTTACATTTTGATGTATGAGTCTTCAAAGGACCACATACTCCCAGTGGGAGGCTGTTTGGTTCCTCTTAAGCTTGCCACCCCTACGGTTAGGCATCCCTCAATTCTTAGTTCAGTGTTTAGTTGGTTACCACAGTTGTGGCTTCTTGCCAATCTTTGCTATTCACAATTTCACATTGACCCACATGTCTCAGAGTTTTGCGAGTGTAGTGCTGATTGTTTACTACGTTATAAGAAGAGCAGACTAGCATTATATCTGGGATTCACACTACCAAAAAACCGAATATCAAATGTCAAAAAAAAAATCAAACAAAAAATTGGGGTGTACGTATGAACATCCTATGTTGGTATAAAAACGTTTCGTGAAGAAAACACATTGAGAAATAAAACCACATGGGAATATTGTTCCTAGTTATGCAACCGTTGCTCTGCTGAGAACATGTTTATGGAACAATACCGTATTCAGCACAGTAATATTTGCTGTGTCGTCATCTATCTTTGTTTCCAGAACTAGGGTTTGCTGGTGGCAAGTCGAAGTCCTTGTATGGAAAGGAAGGACATCTGGGTCAGACACTAATCAAGTTCGCCAACAACCTAGCTGGCTTGAAGGAGGCTGAGCGCCTTGCTGAGTTCCTTGAGAGGCAAGATCACGGACGTGTAGGCTGGTCACGGGTACAAGCCACTCGTTCTTTAGACCCTGATACGAGCCCTTTGCTAGTCGAGACCGATAACAGGGGTGAGAAAAGGAGGATCCTTTATGGGTACCTAGCAGTTTCATCTGATCTGGATGAATTAGACTCAGATTCGAGGAAAAGGGCTACCATCAAGAGCAGAAAAGAATTTGACCCATCTGACTAGTCTCTTATCACAAATGTCCACCTTCCTGCCAGTTTATTCAGTTTGCACCAAAACATTTGTATCTTACCTGCAATGCCGATTTCCTAGATACATCATACTGATGTGCTACAGAAACCTTCAAGTATAATACCTGCTCTTAGGATGCTTATAATCATTATGGCTATTCATGGAATTTATTTTCACGGAGTTTTTGCTGCTGGGCATCTACTGCTCACTGATTAAATGATTATATGGAAGAGTATAATTCTTCTTCTGAATTTTTAGTTTTTTGTGTGATTATCAACAGCCTCCATAGGAAGTATGATGTTTGTCTTGTCTGCAGAGTGCCTGCTAGTGGTAGATAAGTTTCTTTGCACCGTACTTCTTCTTTGTGTATTACTGGTTATATGTTGCTTGATATTGTTACATCAGGTTAGCTATTATACTGCCTATTTCCAGGGAATTGCCATAATCCTGATTGTTTTCGTGTTTGTATCCGTCTTTACATTTGGGTACCGCTCTCAGCAATCTATTGCAGGGAACTAGATATGGTTCTTTCAAGTGTTTCTGTTCAATTCATGTTCGTGTTAGGAGCAGTGTGATTTGGTCCCACCACTTCGAATATTAGATGCTGAAGCAGAAGAGGTTAGAAAAATGGTAGTGGTGTATTCATACTATGTTTATCCCACTTGCTCCCCGCAAGTATTGAGATCGGGATGTACATTCATATAGGTTAGACTTTAGAGATTATCCGAGTACCACAGACATCAGTTACACCCCAAAATATTATCAGAGGTAGTATTAAATTATCATAATTTAATAGGTCAATGATTGGAACAAGTAAACAGAAATGTGGCATATATTCTGCAACTGAGTAACTCTAAGCATAGAAAAAGCATAGATATGTATTTGTCTCGTTTTCTGTATATATTCCTTTACCTTACCACGTTACCCATTCGGCGCAGTCTGAACTGGACGCTTGTTGTGTCTACAATTCCGATCCCTGTTTGTGTTCCAGAAAAGAAAATGTGTGGGATAAGTTGTACTGGTTCATCATCTCTTTCTAATTTGACAGCATTTCGTGATGTCTAGTGTATCTCCACTCCAGCAGGGTGCAAGATCTGCTCTTACCGGTATTCATTGTTGTTGGGAGTGGAGCAGTGTTGTTGTGTCCTAGTACGTCTGCTGTTCCTACAAACCACCATCCTGCTTCTCAGAATCGGGTGCTTGTTATATCTAAGTTGTTCCATTTCCAGTCCTTTGTGATTGTAGAGCAGTGTGTTGGAAAAGTGGTACTGGCAGTCCTCTCTTTCTAATTTTACAGTCTCTCGTGGAGTGCATCTGCACTGTCCACCAGGGTGCCAAATCTGCTTCTATAAGAAGTGTTTCTTGTTGTTGAGTGCTGCTTGCCCACTCAGGCTGTCCGTGTGTGTGGCCGACCATCAAACGGCGGTGCTGCTGGCCAGAATGGAAGCATGAAACGTTCAGACGGCAAGACCTGGAGCTGTGGAGCAACGAAGTGTTTGCCGGCGGTGGGCTTTGGTTCTGTTCCATGGGTGGATGCTGCTGCTATTAGTCTCCGCTCCATCTTGTCTCTACATGATGCCTTTGCTGTCTTGCCTGCTTTGCCTTCACGTTAGTTATGAGCGTCAGCGCCACGGCAGTGCTCAGCCCATACTACGCATTTTTTGTGGAAGGTCACCTTAGTTGCCACACCCAGCCGGCCAGCACGGTTGGAGGCTGTTCAAATTTTCCTAAAAACTAAGAAAAAAAACGAGTGGAGCCTACTTCAGTTTATATTTCCGAATAGCTTGTGAAATCTAATATAAGAAAGAAAGGTATATTGCAAGTTGGAGGAATCAGGTACATGGATGGTTTCGAAGCAATCGGGGAATAAACCATATGCACTCTTAAACTTGCTGATGCAAGGGAGAAAGAATGTTTAAGATTGTATAATATTTGCTTGCTTGTGCACCCAACTCAGCATGTGATACTATGCGTGCTAGATCATAGGGCTAATTATACTTAACGTGTTAGTATCAACAATTGGCCTTTGGACCTGAAAAGGCGCATTACCCAAATGAAAGAAACACACCAAAGCAGAGTCATTCTCTATTCATCGCCCTGTCTAGCAGCAAGTCCTATTAAAATTTATTTCGTCCAGCCAGCATCATCATCATCATCATCATCAGTTGACTCAGCAAATTTTTAATTTGAGAAGATGGATGCGGGCGCCATCGACTCGCTCCTGGGCCGCCTTGCCACCCTCCTTGTTAACGAGGCGCAGCTGCTAGGCGGCCTCCGTGGCGATGTAGAGTTCATCAACGATGAGATGGGGAGCATGAGCGGCCTGCTCCTGCACCTCGCCGAGTCTGACAATGGCGACAATCAGGTCCGGGCTTGGATGAAGCAAGTCGTCAGCCTCAGCCGCGACTGCGAGGGCAACGTCGAGCTTTACATCCAGTACGTCGGGGGTGCTGGCCCCGGCGCAAGAAAGGGCCCCGTGGGCTACTTGCTCCGGACCATCCGTTTTTTGCGGACCATGTACGCCCGCCACCGTGTCGCGACGCGGATCCGGGAGCTCAAGATCCGTGCACGCGATGTCGGTGACAGGCGGAAGAGGTATGGCGTCACCGTCCCGGCTGCACCAGTTCGGAGTAGCACCGGTCATTCAGCTCCACAGCCTGGCGGACCGGAGGAGGAGGCGGAGGATCTACGAAGACGTGAGCTGCTATGGGGTGAAGACCGGAGGAGGCGGAAGAAGTATGAAGACACTACAGAGGAAAACACCAAAAACGTTCTCGAGTATATCCTTTCCGACAAATTTAAAAGGGAAGCCGAGATGGATGGCGTAGAAGGGAGGCATTTCAGATTAATCTTGATTGAAGGTGAGGGTCGCGTGGGGAAGACAACTATCGCACGGAAGGTGTATGAGCACCCTTCCGTGGTGAGTAGGTTCAACTACTTGGTCTGGATCAACAATGCAGGGTTGAACAGAAAATATGGTGAGGTGCGCCAAGACATACTACAACAACTAGACATGCGTGGAGATAATGATATAAAGCGGCCTGCAATACTCCTAGTAGTTATTGATGCAGTCCATGACTCCACAAATGTCGACGATGATCAAATTAGCGGACTTGAGATTTCCCGTGAAGTACGCAGCCTTTGTGGGATGTTTGATATGGTTGCTCTAATATTGACAGGAGTTTACTTGGCTGATGTCGAGGCGTATCCATTTGTTGGTACTAAAAAGATCAGTTGTGAAGCTCGTCCCAACATTTACCAAAACAGAGCACTTGGCCTTGCCAAGTGTGAAGGTCCTCCCATAATGGCCGTTTTAGTGAAGTGCTACCACGATACCTTTGCATCGCAACTGTTGCTTCACCTACTGTATGTCAATCCTCAAAGGGGTACGAAGGAACTGGATGCATTATGCCGTGCCTTAGAGGAGAACAAGAACAACACAGCTAAGGCGATGCTCATGTTCTGTTACAGCGAGCTCCCTAGCCATTACAAGAGCTGCCTGATGTACCTGTCAATCTTTCCCCAGGGACGCAGCGTCAACAGAAGTGATCTTCTCAGGAGGTGGGCTGCTGAAGGACTGATAACCAAAAGAGACGGCGGGATGGGCACCCTGGATGATCAAGCTGATCGCATCTTCGACTCACTAGTCAGTCGAGGGTTCATTTGTCCTGGAGAAACCAGCGCTGCGGGCAAGATCAAGAGCTTTACGTTGAATCATGTTGTTCACGACTTCATTGTTACAGATGTAGGCTTCCTTGATACATCGTCACGACCTGAACTAGCCCACCGCTTGTCCATCAACAGCGGGGTAGCAATATTGGAAGATACTCTCTCTGAATCTGATCCGTCCGGCCGCCATGACATCTTGGAGCTCATTGAATCTCTGCCTCAATCTTCTCAATGGGAGTTTCTCAAGGTGCTGGATCTTCAAGGTTGCAAAGGTCTGAAGAATAAGCATCTCAACAATATTTGCAAGATACTACTGCTCAAGTACCTGAGCCTTAGGAACACAGATGTCACTGAGCTGCCAAAGCAAATTGAGAAGCTGCAGTGCCTACAAACACTGGATATCCGACAAACAATCGTACAAGCATTCGCCACAAGATCTGTTTGGCTTCCAATGCTAAAGCATTTGCTTGCTGGAAAGAAAGACTCTGCAAGCAACAACTCTGATAGGTTCAAGAAGCCATTTGCGACGGTTCGCCTTCCCAAGAGCATCCGAGGAATGGAAAAACTAGAGGTGCTCTCCCATGTTGAAGTCTCCAACAATGATGATCTGATTGACGTTGGCAAGCTCCTACATCTGAGGAAGCTTGGGGTGATTCTCCAGGGTAAGAAAGATGAGTTGGATCTTCTTTTCCAGCAAATTGACAAATTGCATGGTTGCCTCCGTTCCTTGTCAATCCAGATGAACCAGCAGACGATAAGAGTGGGTGAATTACCCCTACCCCCGAAACTTCTTCAGAGCCTGAACATCAGCGGCATCAAAGGTGGGCTTCACCTCTGGATTGCAGGGCACGATATGCTTACGAAGATAACTCTAAGCGAGACTGCCCTAGGGGAGGATGCTCTACGCATCCTCGGCAAGCTTCAGATCTTGCGATGCCTCAGGCTTCGAAAAAAGTCTTACACCGAGAGCGAACTCAAATTCAAGGAAGAAGAATTTAAGAGGCTCAAGTCTCTGGTTATCGAGGGCAGCAACATCACCAGCATTACATTTGAGGCGCGGGCGGCTCCTAAGCTCGAGCTGATTATCTGGTCTTTTGTCAGCATGGGAACTCTTTCTGGAGTCAAGCGCCTTCCCAAGCTGAAGAAGATTGAGCTGAGAGGTGACAGCTGCGACATCGACCCGGTTAGAGAAGAAATTGGAGAACATCCCAACCATCCTGATTTGAAGTACAATGGGTGGACAGCATCAGTGCTAAGAAGCTGAAACTGCCTCAACTGGGTGAGCAGAGAAATCGATCATCAATTACTTCTTTGTCATCGAATAAAAATGCAGCTGCAGGAGATCCTGGCGCTCTTTCTTTCAGCAGTCACCTGCATCACTGAAGCTGAATTCTCCGCGTGTATGTGTGTTTGCTTTAATATCTGCACTTAGATTTCAGCAGTATGTAATCATGCGTGTCTTTCGTGAGTGAATAATTATACTATGTGTGTTATGTACAAATTTAGGGGGCCTACGAGATTAAAGTTGGATGTGTAATATTGTAGGCCCTTGACAGAAATCACTGTTCTTTTTCATGACTTGATTACAACGCCGACTTGGCTGTGGCAAGTCTCTGTTGTATGGAGAGTATGAGGGTTTATAGTGGTGGTTCGCATCCTTGTGCTTTGTAAATTTCTTTTCAGGACAAGTCTGACAACCAACCTCAATGTTGAGATCGACATCCCACACTCTGCCAGTCAAAGAAGCTAACGCAGCATGCCCAGAAACATCAGAGTACAGATACAATCTGAACAACTAGAGGTTGAGGAAAAGGGTCTCCATCCATCGCATGCTTGAGGACTAGACAGTCAGCCCACAAAATGGCTCGACCCATGCCCTGATTCTCCCTCCGCGATCTGGATCGCATTGGCAAGAGCCATAGGTTCAGATTGCTAAACTTGTGCCGTCTCATCTACTAATCTGGCGCACGATTTGTGGTGTTCCTGGGCAGAAAACGCGTGGGGAAAAAGTGTCACTACCGGCGCAACATATCTTCCCAAAATAACACTGTTTTCATGGAGTCCACTGTGCCTCCACTCTCCACCAGGGTGACAAATCTGCGTTCTTTCAGCAGCATTCCTTGTTTTTTTTTCGTTGAAAGAGCAGCATTCCTTGTTAGCGAGAGCGCAACAGTGCGCGGGCCTGCTGTCCCAATGCCCACGCGCGTCGCCGGCCATCAAAGGTGATTTTGTCGGCGTCGCTGCCGGCCGGCGGGGGATCCAGGGCTCTTTTACGGTAAGGACGGAGAAACGTGAACCGTCCATGGCGCCCGATCCAGCGGTTTACGCTGCTCCATACTTGTCAAGACACACAGCAGTATATTTTCACCGAAGGGAAAAATAGGTAAGGGAAAATATCATGTCCCGCAACAAAATCTCAACATCCAGCAGGGCCTCTTGGCAAATTGTCCCCAAGCTCAGCGGCGCCCATCGTCTCGCTACAGCTGCCCCGGGCCGCTGCCCTCGTCTCCGCCCAGTTTCGGCGCCCGATTCCCACAGCTGCCCTCGTCTCCGCCCAGTTTCGGACAATCCCACAGCCACTCCGCAACACCAACGCCTCTTGCAGGCCGCCGCCGCCGGCGTCAGCATCTTCGACTACGTCGCCCCAGGCCGCCGTCGCCAGCCCATATGTTGGTGGACAATCCCACAGCCACTCCGCAACGCCAACGCCTCTTGCAGGCCGCCGTCGCCAGCCCATATGTCAATTCCGCGGATGGCGGAGACGTCGTCGGGCAGACCGGCAGCAGACTCACCGGCGAGGATACAGACGCGGACTGATGTGTAGTTCTTGATGACTTCGTGTTTCTGCCGGTAGTGGTTTTTTTTTTTTTTTTAGAAAAGGGGCGCCCCAGCCTCTGCATCAGCCGGTAGTGGGTAGTGGGTAGTGCTTAGCTTTGGTGACTGGTGAGTGGTTTGGAAAAACTGAAGTTATAGTTTGATGTAGTAAACTAATAATGAACTGGTTTTTTTGTTTTTGTTCTGCCATGGAGGAAGTTTGCCTCCTTGGTCTAAAATTTCTGTAAAAACCTGAGAATTAATTCATGAGGATGTTTTGAAATTCGGTGAACTTGTTTACCTTGCAGTTCTAGCATGGATATGTAAACATACTGAATGAGCCAACGGTGGTGCAGTTCTAGCAGAAGCAAGTTCAGTCTTGGAAAATTATTCATAACGGTGATAGCAGTTCTACCAGCAGCAAGTTTAGTCTTAGAAAAAATATTCATAACCATACTGAATGAGATGAGGCACATTGGTGCAGTTGTAGCAGCAACATGTTTCATTTACAGTATGCACATGGTGAGACTGAGGTTCAGCGACAACTTTACTGATCAACAACACTGAAAACAACCTAAACTGAACCTGAATGGTGACTTTAGTAAGTAATGCAATGATTTCAGTATTGACGATTTTGTGAGCAGGAACAGGGGATCAAAGTGCTGATGAATGCAAGCATAAAGATTTGGAATCAGTAGGTTTTTAGCTGAACTTCGTGTCATTCATAGCATAGAAGATGTCATCTTTGAACAACTACAAGAGGCAAAACAGGCGATGCATCTTTGAACAACTACAAGAGGCAAAACAGGGCGATGCAGGAAGTCCAGTAATTATCAGCTTCACCATTCATTAAGCATAACCTACTCCGGCACAAATCAAATAATGGTTACTGTTCCTTCCCTAGCTTATTCTAGCAATAACAAATCTACTAATAAAAAGTCTGATTTGTGTACGCACACATCCAATTATTTCCAGCAGTATAGCGTACATTATGTACAAGTACGCGAACGGTGTTATACATGACGACCACTACTAGCTAATGGAGCCTGAATTTTATCTGAATCGGAAGGGATGCGACAAGCTTTCCCACGTTCCTAGTTTGATCAAAGTGCTGATGAATGCAAGCATATGCGTGCTAGTTCACAAATTCTGAAATCCGGCACATGCACCTGGCACCTGGGAATCGACGGAGACGTCGCTTGTCGTTTGGACGACCCGGAGATCCTTCTCCTCTCGACGACGGCGGGAGCGCGTGCGAGGGATACAACGGGGGAGCGTCCGATGGCTGTCTCAAGTCGACGACGTTGCCGAGGAACGGCGGCTGCGCGTGCGGCAGGGACGTATGCAAAGACGACCACAGGGGAGCGTTCAAGGCGCTCGATCTGTCAACCACGACGAAGTCACTTGCGGAGACGGCGGCGGTGCGTGCGGCGGGGGCGTGTGCAAGGGCAACGGCGGGGGAGCGTTCAAAGGGCCCCGCAAGCCAGCGACGGACTCTGTTTTCTTCGGAGGACTGAATAAATTCAATTAACCCCCTACAATTATAAGTTGGCTAAACTAGCCCAAACAATACTACTGCACGAGGATACAAGTAAGTTGTACCGTAAAAGAGCCCGGGATCCAGGAGTGCTGGCCGGTGGTGGACATGGATGTGATCCTGAATTCCTGATCATGCTGCTCCACCCATGGAAGGCACTGCTAGCTGCAGCTAGTCGCCTCGCCGCCGGCCGCTCCAAGTGCCGCTCTGCTGCTGTTGCAGGGATCGCAACATGTCCCGTCCCCATGATGCCGTTGCCGTTGCCGTCCTCATCGACCTCGCCTGCCTCGGTTGCTTTCAGGTTAGTTGCGCATCAGCCATCTACTTACTAATCACGTAGGCCCCCGCCCGCCCGCCGGAGCATACATATATAGCAGCTCTTGCTTGCACTGCATGTGACCTGATGCGCGTTGGGGCCATGGACAAAGCAGATCTTGGCTCGCGGTTGCCGTGTCGGTGTCCCGTCTCCCGTCAGTCATCACATGCTTAATATTGCTTTGCCGTTCGCCATTGCCGACTCTTTTCTGGATAGGTTCGCCCTGAAGAAACGTGAGTGGTCATGTCCATGATAATGATACATGGATCTTGTTGTACTGTGCAATTTGTTTGTTTCTGAGTTTCAAACGAACGCACAACGAACGGGCCTTGTACTCAAGCAAAACGTCAGTTTTAGATGGCTATTGCTCGACATATACTAGCACAGCAGTACGAGTACGACCCTTCCGTCCAACATCACATTACGGCAGCCATGTGTGTTTGTAGTATGTACTTGGCCGTTTGGTTTTGCACGGCGTCTGTATATTATTGGGCACTGGTGCTGGATCCGAAGGCCTGTCTCAAGATTAATTACGAAACGTCGCTCTTGGGGCATAGTGTACACGATTGTATAGAGCCAAAAGGCCAGCTCTAGTCTTCAGATGCTCCAACACAAAGCTAAAGGCTACACAGTGAAAAGAGCAGGGAGATGCATGGCCGAAAAGACAAATGTAAATCGCCCAAAGAAACAAAAAAAGCAGCAACACCATTGTGGATTTGTGGAAGCTAAGATATATTCCCGTCTTCGGTAGCACGCTCACACCTTTTGTAAAAGCGACGCACACAAAGTTACAAAGCGACTTTTAATTGTTATGAAATTTCACACGACATGTGTACAGTCAGATGCATGATCTCTCTCGGCAACAGAGAGCAGGCAGCTCCTCCATCCAGCATTTTGTACCCAGAGAGAAAAAAAGAGAAAATGTTGTTTAGAGCCAGCACTCAGCGGTGCTGCTAAATGCTAATGGCCGTGCTGGTCGTCGTCGGTGGCGGTGAGGCGGAGGAGGAGGTCGGTGAAGGCGCTGACGATGTACCTGTGCGCGCCCTTGTCGTTGAGCGCGAGGTAGCAGAGCAGCAGCTCGTGGAGGCGCGCCCTGTCGCCGCGCCGCCGCGCGTCCAGCCGCAGCGCCGCCGTCATCTCCTCCATGGACCTCAGGAAGTCGGCGTGCGGGTCGGGCGAGTAGGTCGGCACCGCCACCCCCGCCGCGCCCACCCCGACCATCATCCCGGCGGCGTGCGCCGACGAGTCGACGATGGAGTTGGACCGGCCGGGCGAGGAGAGGAAGAACCGGCGGGACGCGATGGCCGACGACAGCCCGGAGTCCACTGAGAGCGCGGAGGCCGGGCGCTCCTTGTTTGCTGCCACGGCGCCGTCGGGGTCGTCCCTGTTGCCCCCGTCCCGGAGGCTCGCGTTCTTGAAGCGGGCGGAGGAGGAGGACGAGCGTGGGGAGGTGGGCGCGCTGGAGGTGGACGCCGCCGAAGTGGACGCCTCGTCGGACGGGTGCTGCACGGGTGCCGGCACACCCGCCGTCGCCGACGACGGCCGCCGAAGCCGGGAGAAGCAGCCCAGCATGGTGCTTTAGTTCTTTCCTTGACGAACGTGGCCGGCTGTGTGCTAGCTGCCTAGCTAGCTTAAGCTTAGCTCCATTCTTGGTTCTTGCGAGAGAGTAGGGAGAGGGTAGTTGTGCGTCGTGAATGAGGGAGAGCGTTCGTGGGATGGATGCTGCGAGGAGTTTATAGGAGATGAAGTGGAGTGAGAGAGAGGCGCTGGCATGAAGTAGGTCAAGGAGGCTCACCTATTGTTGGACGTATTGAGTTCAGTGCAGAGCTGACAAGGTGACAACAGTTTGTCCGAGAAGGGTTATAATTTACTACTCCCCTACCTAATTAACAGGTGCAGTAGATGCGGCTTTCTTCCTCCAGGGATTATTCACAGGTTCTCAGTCTTGTCCATGATCACACACTTATTTCCTTTTTAACACAAGAGGGTCCCTAAGGACTACCGATGGCAATGGGTACCCATTACCCGCATACCCGATGGGTTTTGAAAATAGAACGGGAATAGAAGTTGTGAAACTATTTGAAAATTAGTGTCTATTTGGAATAGAACGGGAATTTTAAATAGTTAATCGAGTTGTTTTGAATTATATCTCAGGAGTCAGAATCAAAAGGATGGTCCTTACAAATCCAATTGATCATTAAGAGTAATGATACAAGGTAGTAATGGTTGTATGATATGTTCGTCTATTATGTAATATTATACATCATACAGAAACCATATTATCTGCTCGATGAAATATAACCGATGTTCTTAGAAGAAGAGCAGTTATAAAAGTAAATTTAGAATTTACTGGAAGTAGAAGTGCGTTAGTTGATGGATTGACATTAGAATGTCAAGTTTTCTACATTCTTGTGAAAGTATGTAGATATCGCGAGTTTGTAATTGTTACAAGGGGCTCATTGTGACTGAGTGTGTTTTTCTAGGCAATTATCTGGTTGGTATAATCAGAGTAAGCGCTGGGAAACACAAGTCTCACTTAGTTACGGTATTTGCATGTATGTTATTGGATAACATGGTGATATCAAGCAAGTTGATATCAATGAATCGCAAAAGTATGCACAATCATGTATTGTGCAGATTGTCAGAGTAACACTCTTCCACAAGCAAGCATTATCAAATGATTCTTATTTGATAAGGGATTTTGATAAAGTAAAATGCAGCTAATTTATTTATACTCTAGTGCAAGTGGGAGACTGAAGGAGATATGCCCTAGAGGCAAATAAATAAGTAGTGTTTATTGCGTTATCTCATAAGTTTATAATAGGTTTGTGTATTATGCTATAACTGTATTAATCGGAATTATTAATACACGTGTGATACATAGACAACCAGGTCCCTAGTGAGCCTCTATATGAACTAGTCCATTGGGCAACAGTTGATCGAGATTCCCGATCAAGGACAATGACGTCGGTTGACAATGGGGTCATCTTATTAGTTGAATAAGATGATGGACATACGCAAAGTATTGCAATAAGATTGTATTACGATGTTTGTCATTTGCAATAGATAAGAATATGATAGCTTATTCCTTAGACCGTGAGACCGTACTTATTGATGCTTCATAGGGGTGCTTTGAGAGCATCAAACGTTGTGTCTTATATAGGATGACAATAACGGTGTCCATCTTGGGTATCCTGAAAGAGCATCGAGACGTAAGGATCAAGAGCGGGATTTGTTCATTCTTGTAATGGAAAGATACTCTGGACCCACTCGGTGAGATTACATCTATATAGCTGCGCAGCTTATGACTAGGTCATGAAGATGTAATATCACAGACGAGTTAATAACCTTTGTTGGTAACGAGATACAACAAAGATATCGGTGTGTCTACGATCATATCTCGGACAAGGTAGTATCGCAGAAACAAAGGGAATGAATATCATATTTATGGTTCAACGACGATATTCGTGGAATGCACAGGGGCCGTCATATACATCCAGGTATCCCTGACGGTCATTGGTGAGCGGAGTGTCTCGACCATGTCTGGAGTGTTCTCGAACCGTAGCGTAACAAACTTAAGGTCTTAACGACACCATGAGATAGGTTCTGGAATAATATAGGTTTTCGCTTGAGAGAGAGAAATGATCCGGAAAGAGTTTCGGTGGTCCGGACGGAGTTCCGGGAAGGTCTGGAATGGTTCCAGGGATGTCCGAAAGTTGTTCGGCTGGTTCGGAAAATGTTTCGGAGTCATGGGATATTAAATAGTATTTAAATATATTAATTATGAATTAATTATATTTTATACTAATTTAATATTAATTAAATAAAGGAAAAATGGGGCTCCCACCTACATGGGCCCTAAGAGGGCCCAAGAGGGGGAGCCGCACCACCAAAGGGGGGTGGGCCCCATGGCTGGTTCGGCCAGCCCATGTGGGTGCGCCACCCCCCTCCTCCTTTGTTTAGTCCCACATGGGGGAGTTAGTGAGTTTGCACACCCCCTCCCCCCTTTTTTATAGCAAGGCATATTAATTGGATTAATTACAGAAAAATACAATTAATTGTATAGCAGGCCGGCCGAGTTGCTTCTCCGCCCGTTTTGCCCTCTCTCTCCACCTAAGCTATACTGTCGGGCGCCGTTGCCCTGCGGGATTCCAGATAAGATCTACCCCTGCGATTTCAGCTGGATCTGAATGACGGGGGGTTGTCATTAAACTCCGTTTGTTTGCGAGTGCTCGGATGTAACTCTTTTGAGTAGCCTGGGCGACGTCGTCTCGCCCCCTGCAGCCGCCACGCCACCTCCCCCTCTGCCACCGGCGCACCCCCCTCCTGCCGTCGGCACCTCGCCATCTTCCGCCCGCCGCCCGACGCCCGTCGACGCAGGTCATCGTCGACACCACGACGTCATCGTCTACATCACCGCGGCAAGTTCTCCGTGACCTCAAGGTCGGCTACGTACGACTTCATTGTCAACGCTTGTGCGGGAGCGTAATCCCCGCTATCGGTCTACATGGAGGTAATGTAACCCGTTTCGCCACCGTTATCACATTTACTAGATAGATAGATCCTGGCTAAGTTAGGGTTTCATACGCTAGAAAATTGTTGTTTTCTGCACTGTAACCCCTTCAGTGGTATCAGAGCCGATCTATGCGTAGTACTGCTGGTACGGTATTATATTTGCTACCCTCTAGCGTGCACTTGCAATCCTTCGGTATTGAGTTGATGAAGCGGCTCGGACCGACTTTACGCGTACGCTTACGCGAGACTGGTTCCACTACTGACATACGGCTTGCACTGTATCTGTGGCTGGCGGGTGTCTGTTTCTCTCTCTCTAGTCGGCAAAGCATTTTCAATGGAGAGCCCGAAAGGGATGCTTAAACATGCAATTATACGATCGGCATTGTGGTACAAAGTTCGTAGGTAGGGAAGCGATTCTCTTACGGATAAGCCTATATGCCACATAAAACTTGCAAAACTATATAAAGCTAGAGGCGTCTTACTTTGTTTTGCAGAGGCGTTATTTTATGTGACATGGTTACGGTAAGTTTGATATTACTCGTACTGTCGGAGGCAATGGAGGGCTCCGTAGACTGGGAGCCATGCCGGGGCGTCGGAGGCCAGACACATGGCGCCATGAAGGTCCAAGCGCATCGACCATGTCACATCGCACTTCATTGCATCATTATTGCGTGTTGTTGTGTGTGCATCCTATTGATTGCTTATATGCTAGATATACAACGGTAGCATCATGAATAGGATGATCCCTAACAAATACCAAAATTGTGTTCTCCCTCGTTGCGCACCACCAAGAAAAGTTCTACGTTATGAGGCAGGCCGTGATGATCGGGTGTCAGACATCTCGTAGTTCGCATACAGTGGGTGTAATCCATGTTGCACGCGCAGGGTCTTCGAGATTTGATTGGCGAGCATATGAAGATATGGCCTCGGAACACGGGAAGATCGAAAGATCGAGCACGAGTCACAGAGTTGTTGTGATCGACATTTTATGTCCACCTTTAAAGCTGTGCTGTCGGCAGTGATGATCGGGGGTGGTGTGGTGGATGAGGGTCGTGTAATCGCCATTATTATTTTTAGGGATAATAATCTTGGTGTGGTGTGTTTTGATAATGTGATTATAAATCTAAAACTCACCTATATATTGTAAACTTTATCTTACCTCTTTTGCGATCACATCTGTAGACTACGCGACTATACTTCGGTTACTTCCTCAAAGAGCCCGGATCCAACCTTAGAAGCCGACGGGTCCAACTTCATCAGCTGGTATATTGGTTTTAGAAACATTCTCCAAACACAACAAACATCCTATATGTCCTAGAACATTAGTTAGGAGTTAGACCAGATGATTCTGCTAGCAAGGAAGAAGATGATGAGTTCCGTAAGCATCATGATATTTTCATGGAAATGAAGGTCGTCATGAGCGTATGCCTAGCACCAGAGTTGAAAGTTGTTTCAACACATGGAGCCATATGTCGTGATTGATGCGATCAAAGGTCACTTCAAAAGACGAATTGAGTCTTGAGCAGTTCAGACAGCTTAGAAAGTTTCGGACCATTCACATGGGGAGCATACCTGTCCGGAGACTCAACTGAAGAAGTTGTATGACATCTACTTCAGGCTTACAAATATCGAAGATTTCTAGATAGCGAACTCCAGTGCAATAGAGATTGCGCTTTGCCTCATAGCTGTGAAAAGCATGTGCGTGAATATGCTATAGAGACACGATGAGCTTCTTCACGTTCATGAACAAGTTCTAATCTCTAAAAGTTGACTCCATCGAAGAAGAGTTCTTCGTCGCTACGGGTATATTTGATATCCGAAGATATAAATGTATTCTTCTCATACTTGATGAAAAGTATTTGATACTTGTTTTGTTTATGAAACCGTCCCTGATTATCACAAGTATGCGGCAAAGGGTGCCGTGACAGTGCACAAGTGATGGCAAGTTCATGGCATGTAGTGCTCACGCCCTCGAGATATCATATTAGTTATCATCAATAGTTTTTGATAAGACATTTCGTAATAGTGAGAGTGTGATCTAGTTTGGTGTCTTGAATGTTACAAGACATAATTATTCATATAGAACAAATCAGTTATTTTATGTTATGAAACAAAGCAGTTGTTTCATATTATGAGTAATTTGCATCACTTCTCAATTACATTATGCGTATGATATACATTTATAATAGCGGGAATGATAAAATTATGTGTCCAAAGAACAAACACCATTGAATTTAGTCATAAAGGCAATGAAAGAAGTAATGGATAATTTTGGTCCATTTAAGTATTTCGAGTGCCGAATTGATTAAGTTTGAAATGAAGTATTGAAGTAGCAATACAAGAGGAAATTAATTGAGAGTCATTTTTTAATGATTAATTAATGGTGTTTTTGCTTGATCCGAATTCTTCTATGATTACTGGTGAATAGGAGTATTTGCCTGATAAATCATAAGTCTGAAACTAATTTGATAAGAGATCAAATGGGGTTTTTCAGAAGAAAGATTAGTGAATATTGTATTCACAAGATTCGATCAAAGGACAATATTTTTGAATTATGGTTTCAACACAAAAGACTTGTGGAAATGTGTTTCATAATATTATAATGTCATATATGGTGATATATGGGGTATTATAATCATACTCTATTTCAAATAAAGTGTGGTCTGTCAGAATCTGTCTTAAAATCTCCTAATACGTTCGAAACATTATAGTCGATGTCCACTTTAGAAAATAGATATTTTTCTCAACGAGAATTCGTGGTATCGACAGTAGTGTCGACATGTATATGATTATATGATAATTCAGAATATACATGAATAGTTCTTCATAGATTGCTCGCATTGGATGGGAGTGTATTCCAAAACCAAATAGAAACAAAACTTGGTTTGTTGTCTATGTAATTCCGAGGAAAATATGATTTTTTGAATTATGGTTTATGGATTGGAATTATGAGCTTGAAATAAGGTGTCAGACCTATATTCATAAAAGTAGAATATTGGAAGGTGTTCCAAAGAGTATATTTCTACAGATGAAAATTTGGTGATTAAGAGTGAGGGAGACTAGAAAATAGTTTTCTGCTTGCAATCCTCTTCATAAAGATCATAGTATTTTCATGGAAGAAGCTTCTAAATAAAGTGCTGTTATATTTAATATTGATGTCAGGTCACAGCACGATATTAAGTGTTTCAGATCTTGTTGACATATCAAGGTGCACTTTTGTGAATACATATAAAGTTGAGAAAATATCAGAATACGAACAAAGACTATATCAGCCTGGAAATCCAAGTTACATTTGAAAGGATTAAAATAGTAATTGTTGCTACAATTCTTATTCGAGGAATAAGATTGTTTAATCATCATATAAATTGTTATATAAGAAATGTGACTATAAGAAAGACGTGGAAGCATGTCTTGTCAAGAAATGTGTCTTGGACAAGATCAAATTTGTTGACTGCATTTATGTAGACATGTTTGAAGTCTGAAGGATTTGTATTAATGTAATACTTTAGTTTGTATTGAATTCGAATTGATAATAGATCAATGATTTTGGTTTGACCAAAATGTCGATTTAAGTGGGAGTCAAAATTAGTTCACTCAGGTGAAATATGTGAAAAACATATTTTTGAGTGGGAGCTTAAGAACTCAAATATGTGGATGACATGTTTTTCAGTGGGAGCTTGTGTTCTCAAATATGTGGAGACATAATTTGATTGGGAGCCGAATTCATCTTGTGTAAATGACACATTGTGAAATTGTACCAGTAGAATAGATGAGAAGGATGAAGTTGTTAAACTATTTGAAAATTAGTGTCTATTTGGAATAGAACGGGAATTTTAAATAGTTAATCGAGTTGTTTTGGATTATATCTGAGGAGTCAGAATAGAATCAAAAGGATGGTCCTTGGAAATCCAATTGATCATTAAGAGTAATGATACAAGGTAGTAATGGTTGTATGACATGTTCGTCTATTATGTAATATTAGATATCATACAGAAACCATATTATCTGCTCGATGAAATATAACCGATGTTCTTAGAAGAAGAGCAATTATAAAAGTAAATTTAGAATTTACTGGAAATAGAAGTGCGTTAGTTGATGGATTGACATTAGAATGTCAAGTTTTCTACTTTCTTGTGAAAGTATGTAGATATCGCGAGTTTGTAATTGTTACAAGGGGCTCATTGTGACTGAGTGTGTTTTTCTAGGCAGTTATCTGGTTGGTATAATCAGAGTAAGCGATGGGAAACAGAAGTCTCACTTAGTTACGGTATTTGCATGTATGTTATTGGATAACATGGTGATATCAAGCAAGTTGATATCAATGAATCGCAAAAGTATGCACAATCATGTATTGTGCAGATTGTCAGAGTAACACTCTTCCACAAGCAAGCATTATCAAATGATTCTTATTTGATAAGTGATTTTGATAAAGTAAAATGCAGCTAGTTTATTTGTACTCTAGTGCAAGTGGGAGACTGAAGGAGATATGCTCAAGAGGCAAATAAATAAGTAGTATTTATTGCGTTATCTCATAAGTTTATAATAGGTTTGCGTATTATGCTATAACTGTATTAATCGGAATTATTAATACACATGTGATACATAGAGAACCAGGTCCCTAGTGAGGCTCTATATGAACTAGTCCATTGGGCAACAATTGATCGAGATTCCCGATCAAGTACAATGACGTCGGTTGACAATGAGGTCATCTTATTAGTTGAATAAGATGATGGACATACGCAAAGTATTGTAATAAGATCGTATTACGATGTTTGTCATTTGCAATAGATAAGAATATGATAGATTATTCCTTAGACCGTGAGACCGTACTTATTGATGCTTTGAAGGAGTGCTTTGAGAGCATCAAACGTTGTGTCTTATATTGCATGACAATAACGGTGTCCATCTTGGGTATCCTGAAAGAGCATCGAGACGTAAGGGTCAAGAGAGGGATTTGTTCATTCTTGTAATGGAAAGATACTCTGGGACCACTCGGTGAGATTACATCTATATAGCTGTGCAGCTTATAACTAGGTCATGGAGATGTAATATCACAGACGAGTTAATAAACTTTGTCGGTAACGAGATACAACAAAGACATCGGTGTGTCTACGATCATATCTCGGACAAGGTAGTATCGCAGAAACAAAGGGAATGAATATCATATTTATGGTTCAACGACGATATTCGTGGAATGCACAGGGGCCGTCATATACATCCAGGTATCCCTGACGGTCATTGGTGAGCGGAGTGTCTCGACCATGTCTGGAGTGTTCTCGAACCGTAGCGTAACAAACTTAAGGTCTTAACGACACCAGGAGATAGGTTCTGGAATAATATAGGTTTTTGCTGGAGAGAGAGAAATGATCCGGAAAGAGTTTCGGTGGTCCGGAAGGAGTTCCGGGAAGGTCTGGAATGGTTCCAGGGATGTCCGAAAGTTGTTCGGGTGGTTCGGAAAATGTTTCGGAGTCACTGGATATTAAATAGTATTTAAATATATTAATTATGAAGTAATTATATTTTATATTAATTTAATATTAATTAAATAAAGGAAAAATGGGGCTCCCACCTACATGGGCCCTAAGAGGGCCCAAGAGGGGGAGCCGCACCACCAAGGGGGGGTGGGCCCCATGGCTGGTTCGGCCAGCCCATGTGGGTGCGCCATCCCCCTCCTCCTTTGTTTAGTCCCACATGGGGGAGCTAGGTAGTTTGCTCACCCCCTCCCCCTTTATATAGCAAGGCATATTAATTGGATTAATTATAGAAAAATACAATTAATTGTATAGCAGGCCGGCCGAGTTGCTTCTCCGCCCGTTTTACCCTCTCTCTCCACCTAAGCTATACCGTCGGGCATTGGTGCCCTGCGGGATTCCAGATAAGATCTACCCCTGCGATTTCAGCTGGATCTGAATGACGGGGGGTTGTCGTTAAGCTCTGTATGTTTGAGAGTGCTCGGAGGTAACTCTTTTGAGGAGCCTGGGCGACGTCGTCTCGCCCCCTGCAGCCGTCGCGCCACTTCCCCCTCTGCCGCCGGCGCACCCCCCCTCCTGCCATCGGCACCTCGCCATCTTCCGCCCGCCGCCCGACGCCCGTCGACGCAGGTCATCGTCGACTCCACGGCGTCATCGTCTACATCACCGCGGCAAGTTCTCCGCGACCTCGAGGTCGGCTACGTACGACTTCATCGTCAACGCTTGTGCGGGAGCGTAATCCCCGCTATCGGTCTACATGGAGGTAATGTAACCCGTTCCGCCACCGTTATCACATGTACTAGATAGATAGATCCTGGCTAAGTTAGGGTTTCATACGCTAGAAAATTATTGTTTTCTGCACCGTAACCCCTTCAACAAATACCTCATAGGCACTATTAGAGCATCTCTAACAGACCCCTCAAACCGCGCATAACTGTAAAATAACTATCAAACACGGTTCAAAAACGTTAAAAACCAAAATAGCAGAATCTCTAAAAGTCACCAACCCGGAAACGATTTTGAGGGGACATGTGAATTCAGCCCGCGGAACCGTGAATAACATGTTTTCGCGGTCAAACCAAAGGGGCCCTGTAAACCGTGAGAGGCGTTGGCGGGCTGAATATTCAGCACCCGCCGGTGAGCTTCCGCCGTCGTAGACTTGCCGGAATCCGATGATTTTCCACCAAACTCAACGGAATCAGATCGAAACAGAAGCGGAATACAACTGCTGCACCACGGCAGACCTGAACAACATCCAGCGGCGTCGGCGGACTTGAACGTTGTAGCCTCGGAGCTTCGTTTCCCGACGGCGGCGCCAGCAAGGACCGGCAGGGGCGGCGCCCACAGAGCTGGCGAGGACCGCGAGGGAAGAGGCGGCAGCAGCGGCACCCTGTGAGGGCGGAGGAGGAGGCGGCCGGTCGAGGAGGCCGGCATCAGGTTGAGGAGGCAGCGGCGGGTCGAGGAGGCGGCGACAGGTCGAGGTGCTGGCGGCGGGTCGAGGAGAACACCATGGCCAGAGGGAGAGGGAACCAACCAGAGGCGCGATGGCCAGAGGAGGAAGAGATAGATGAGGCAGGTTGATTTTGGTTCTTTATTTCGAAGTATCTATTTAAGGGTACTACTATAGTGCGGGTCATTTATGCACAAAAAATGCTCCATTTGTGGACCGTATAATTGTTTTAAGTTTTTGTGGTTTGAGCGCTCCGTTAGAGATGCTCTTACACTAGTAGAAAACGAGCCTTTGGTTCACCCCTTTAGTCTCGGTTCATTTTTTGAACCCAGACTAAAGGGGTGAGAGCCACACCGCTGGATTTGTGAGGGACCTTTAGTCCCGGTTCGTGTTACGAACCGGGACTAAAGGTTCAGCGCACGCGGCAGCAGAGGCGGGCCCCAGCGCCAGAGACCTTTAGTCCCGGTTCGTAACACAAACCGGGACTAAAGGTCCTCACATTATCAGCTTCTTCCAGCCCGAGCCAACTCCATTTTTCCCACCGAACCCGAGCTCAAAATCATTTCCTCTCCATTTCTTCTCCATTTCCTCTCCCCAATACTAGATAATCCATAATATTTTACACCATTTGGAGAGATTGAAGCCACCCCACGGTTAGCCTCTTCATCCTCTTTCCGGCATTGCTTATTTAGCTCATTTTGCTCATTTCAATTTTTTTGTGCAAACAAGGTGTTCGATGTAATGCCTAAGTTATGATCTCATTTGTGTATATGTGCAATTTGTTCTCAAACTAAAATAATGATTTATGTGTTTTAGTGTGGTGAGGAGCCTTATCGACGTCGATCGCCCGCGCCGCCCCGTCACCACCTCGGTGAGCCTCTATATTTTATTTGATTTTATTTTAAAAACATAGCTTTTTTGATTTAGATGCATAGTTACTACTTGTATAATTTTCTAACTTGTATTATATGTATAGTGTCATGGTTCTGATATCCGTCCCCGTCGGTCCTCGTCCGGTCTATGATTCGGATGTGGAATATTTTCAAAACTATTTATTTCATTCTATGTTTCTGACAATTATAGCGACCAACTTGACATAGAATTATTTTTATCTAGGAGGAAGTTGAACCAGAAATTGAACCTGACCCTATTGTCGAGTTTTTGGATAAAGAAAACAATGATTTGAAAGCAAAATTGAAAAGAAGTGAAGCTCTTTATCTTCAATGCTTAGAAGATAAGATGAAATTAGAGCTCAAACTTGCCGACGTGGTCGATGGTAACGAGATCAAGATGGATGCAATGCGCTTGAAGATAAAAAGGATTAGAAAATATGCCATTAATCGGGAGGCTTGGTATCATTATGCTGTGGGTTCAGTATTTACCTTAGTTGCGATTTTGATCGCATTTGTTGTTGGATTTAAATTCTTTAGATAATTTTTATATTTGTTTCAGTTAATGTATGTTTTGTTCAACCTATGTATTACCGCTTGTCAATACTCTACTCTTATTTTAATGGATGACATTGTATTAATTAATTTGCTCTTACATATTATTTATGACACAGTAGTGTAATAATGGGGTTCGATATACTTTTATGTAATACAGATGAACCGACAATGGATGTACGGTGACCGATGTTGTCCTGAGTTCATTGATGGCATGCATAATTTTCTCCATATGGCTGAGGCAAACAAGCCGAAGAACGGTTTTATTCGTTGTCCATGTAGTGCCTGCAAGAATATGAGTGATCACTCTACCTCAAAAGTCATTCACTCACACCTCTTGCATAATGGTTTTATGCCTGGTTATTATTGTTGGACCAAGCACGGAGAAACAGGGGTTATCATGGAAGAAAATGAAGAAGAGGAGGATAATGACAAGTATCCTTGGTTCAGTGATACTACAATGGGAGAAGACGAAACTGAAGAAGATCCCATTATTGATGAGCCCGACGATGATCTTCGTCGGGCCATTCGTGATGCACAAATGGACTGTGGAAGTGAAAACGAAAGGTTGAAGTTGGAGCGTATGTTAGATGATCACGCCAAATTTTTGTACCCAACTTGTCAAAATGACCAGAAAAAGCTAGGTACCACACTTGAATTGTTGCAATGGAAGGCAGAGAATGGTACTTCTGACAAGGGATTTGAAAATTTGTTAAAAATAGTTAAGAAGATGCTTCCAAAGGATAACGAATTGCCGTCTAGTACGTATGAAGCAAAGAAGGTGGTATGCCCTCTAGGATTAGAGGTGCATAAGATACACGCTTGCATTAATGACTGCATCCTCTACCGTGGTGAGCACGAAAAATTGAATGCATGTCCTGTATGCGGTGCTTTGCGGTATAAGATCGGGCGAGATGACCCTGGTGATGTTGAGGGCGAGCCGCGCCCCAGGAAGAGGATTCCTGCAAAGGTGATGTGGTATGCTCCTATAATACCACGGTTGAAACGTTTGTTCAGCAATAGAGAGCATGCCAAGTTGTTGCGTTGGCACAAAGAAGATCGTAAAAAAGACTTGATGTTGAGACACCCCGCGGATGGGTCCCAGTGGAGAAAAATTGACAGAGAGTTCCCGACATTTTCAGATGACGCAAGGAACTTAAGATTTGGCCTAAGTACAGATGGCTTTAATCCTTTTGGAGAGCAGAGCCCCAGTCACAGCACTTGGCCCGTGACTCTATGTATCTATAACCTTCCTCCTTGGCTGTGCATGAAGCGGAAGTACATTATGATGCCCGTGCTCATTCAAGGCCCGAAGCAACCTGGCAACGACATTTATGTGTACCTCAGGCCATTAGTTGAAGAACTTTTGCAGTTGTGGTGTGAGGAAGGTGTACGTGTGTGGGATGAGCACAAACTGGAGGAATTTGATCTACGAGCTTTGCTTTTTGTAACCATCAATGATTGGCCTGCTCTAGGCAACATTTCAGGACAGTCAAACAAGGGATACAATGCATGCACGCACTGTTTAGCTGAGACTGATAGTATACATTTAGGTAACAAGAATGTGTACCTAGGTCATCGTCGGTTTCTTGTACCCAAGCATCCGTTAAAGAAGAAAGGCAAGCATTACAAATGTGAGGCAGATCATCGGCCGAGGCCTACCCGCCCTTCTAGTTCTGCTATACATGATATGGTCAAGGATTTAAATGTAATCTTTGGAAAGGATCCTGGCGGTCTCACTGTTCCGAATGACGCAAACAACCACGTACCCATGTGGAAGAAGAAATCTATATTTTGGGAGCTGCCATATTGGATAATGCTAGAGATTCACTCTGCAATCGACGTGATGCACGTGACAAAGAACATTTGTTGCATTTTTCTAAACTTCTTAGGCGTGTATGGGAAGTCAAAAGATGGGAAGTCAAAAAAAGGTACACCGAAAGGAAGGCAGACCCATCAACGTATGAGCGAAGAGATGCATCGAGACGATACTCATTCAGAGAATCAGCCAGGTCCTGCAAGCTACGCTCTTACTAAAGAAGAGAAGAAAATATTTTTTGAGTGCCTTCGCAGTATGAAGGTTCCATCTGGCTTCTCATCAAATATAAAAGGAATAATAAACATGGCAGAGCAAAAATTTCAGAATCTAAAGTCTCATGACTGTCACGTGATTATGACACAATTACTTCCGATTGCATTGAGAGGGCTTCTACCGGAAAATGTTCGAGAACCCATTGTGAAGCTATGTGCATTTCTCAATGCAATTTCTCAGAAGGTCATCAATCCACTAACTCTAAAAAATTTAGAGAAGGATGGGGTCCAATGTCTTGTCAGCTTCGAGTTGGTGTTCCCACCAACCTTCTTCAATATTATGACGCACCTTGTAGTCCACCTAGTCGAAGAGATTTCTGTTCTCGGTCCTGTATTTTTACACAACATGTTCCCCTTTGAGAGGTTCATGGGAGTCTTAAAAAAATATGTGCATAACCGGGCTAGGCCAGAAGGAAGCATCGTCAAGGGTTATGGAACAGAGGAGGTCATTGAGTTTTGTGTAGATTTTATTCCTGATCTGAAGCCGATCGGTGTTCCTGAATCACGTCATGAGGGGAGACTGCATGGAAAAGGCACCCTTGGAAAGAAAGCAACAATATGTCAAGACGGGGATTCTTTCACTCAAGCACACGACACTGTTCTACATAATTCCAGTTTGGTGGGTCCGTATGTCGAGGAACACAAGAATGTTTTTCGCTCCAAGTACCCGGAGAAATCTGAAGATTGTATTGATGGAGAACACATGAAGACTTTCAGCAGTTGGTTAAAAATACGTCTCATTAATGACACCAATGTTGAAGAACAACTATACTTGTTGGCCACATCACCAGCTTCAACTATATTGACTTTTCAAGGGTACGAGATAAATGGAAATATATTTTACACAGCCAAACAAGATAAAAAGAGCACCAACCAAAACAGTGGAGTACGCTTTGATGCAACAAACTGCAACGGGACAAAGGACACATATTATGGTTACATAGAGGAGATATGGGAACTTGACTATGGACCTACTTTTAAGGTCCCTTTGTTCAAGTGCAAATGGTTCAACCTACGAGGCGGGGTAGAGGTAGACCCACGATACGGAATGACTACAGTGGATCTCAACAATCTTTCGTACGAGAATGAACCATTCGTCCTAGCCAGTGAAGTTGCTCAGGTTTTCTATGTGAAAGACATGTCTACCCTACCGAAAAAAAGAAAAGATAAGCAAGCGAATACATCATACGATGAGCCAAAGCGCCACATAGTTCTTTTAGGGAAAAGAGTCATTGTGGGAGTGGAGGACAAGACAGACATGTCAGAAGATTACGATAAGTTTCATGACATTCCGCCCTTTAAAGTCAACACTGATCCAAGTATCAAGTTAAATGAAGAAGATTGTCCGTGGTTACGGCGCAATCGGAAGAACAAGTAAACACTAGAGAGGGATATTATTGTTGATGTGTAATATCCGAATGTTTTGTTTCAGAAGAACAAGTGAACTGAAGTATTTTGTAGATGCATGGAACAAAACACACGATTTCACCTGCATACAGCCCAACGGTGGCTCGTGAGTGCCTGCATATGAAATGCACCGTTGGACGTATGCAGGGAATCCGAATGCTTTGTATTCTGTCGATGAAGTAGAATGAGGAGACAATGACTGCCGAACATGTTATGGAGGGGGCTATATATAGGGTCATGTGGGTCACGAAGTGGTCATGATAGTGCCCATCCAACAGCTCAGAATCTCTCAAAAGAAACACATCTCTTCATCCAACGGCTCACAAGTGCTTAAAAGAAACACACGATCCATGTGCTTCTTTAGTCCCGGTTGGTGTTACCAACCGAGACTAAAGAAGCACATGGATCGTGTGTTTCTTTCTAGTGCTTGTGAGACGTTGGATCTGAGGTGTGTTTCTTTTGAGAGATTCTGAGCTGTTGGATCAGCAGTATCACGACCACTTCGTGACCCACATGACTCGGTTGTTGTTACCAACCGGGACGAAAGAAGCACACGTACCTTATATATATCCCCCCTCCCGGACATGTTCAACACTCAGTGTCTACTCATTGTAGTTCATTTTGGCAGCACACGGGTAGCAGAGAGAACTCAGTGAAGGCTGAAGGTGAACCCTCCCCTCGGCAGAGGCATCTCTGGGCAACCAGCGGCAAGACGTCTCTGATGATCTGTGGCCGTTTCAAACGGTTGCAGATCATCAGAGATGTTTGTCGGACGGTTGTAGATCATCACAGATGTCTTGCCACGGTCATTTGGCTTGGCTTGAAATGACCATAACTTGGTCATTTGGCTTGAAACTTCTAGATGTTCAAGGATTTGATTTTTTGAGGTGTTTATCATTTTTCCTAGCAACTAGTACACATATAAGGAGCCCATGCCAAAGGATTTGATTTTTTGAGGTGTTTATCACTTTATTACATTTTTTCTTAAAAACGATCAAAACGGTCGCTACGACTAATCATCGGAAGAGGTGATATTTTCTAGAACTATCAATGTTTCTGTGATATAACCACTAGTTGTGTACCTTAAAATAATTTTTCCAAAAGTTTCAGACCAAACTATCAAATAGTTGTAGTTCAAATTTGAATTACTTTCGATAAATCAACATAAACTCAATTAACTAGGGGAAATTAGTTAGAATTGTAAGAAAAAACTCATACTTGGGGATCATCCATCATATGTGCACCACTCTTAGTGAAAAATTGTTGGTTGCCATTTGGAATCATATTTTATGTACTCACTTCACAAAAAACCTCATTTTTTGCACTCAAAAAAAGGAAAATGATATTTATGAAAATAATTTGAAGAATCCCTTTGGCATGGTTGTTTAATATACCAATATGCACCTATGTGTGGAGTATGAGATATTTGTCACAAACTATGTCGTCGAAATGACCATAACTTGGTCATTTGGCTTGAAACTTCTAGATGTTTATACATGATAGGCCTTTTTGTGAAGACTTTTTTTGCAAATGTAGGCAAAAATCAAGTTTATCATTTTTCCTAGCAACTAGTACACATATAAGGAGCCCATGCCAAAGGATTTGATTTTTTGAGGTGTTTATCACTTTATTACATTTTTTCTTAAAAACGATCAAAACGGTCGCTACGACTAATCATCGGAAGAGGTGATATTTTCTAGAACTATCAATGTTTCTGTGATATAACCACTAGTTGTGTACCTTAAAATGATTTTTCCAAAAGTTTCAGACCAAACTATCAAATAGTTGTAGTTCAAATTTGAATTACTTTTGATAAATCAACATAAACTCAATTAACTAGGGGAAATTAGTTAGAATTGTAAGAAAAAACTCATACTTGGGTATCATCCATCATATGTGCACCACTCTTAGTGAAAAATAGTTGGTTGCCATTTGGAATCATATTTTATGTACTCACTTCACAAAAAACCTCATTTTTTGCACTCAAAAAAAGGAAAATGATATTTATGAAAATAATTTGAAGAATCCCTTTGGCATGGTTGTTTAATATACCAATATGCACCTATGTGTGGAGTATGAGATATTTGTCACAAACTATGTCGTCGAAATGACCATAACTTGGTCATTTGGCTTGAAACTTCTAGATGTTCATACATGATAGGCCTTTTTGTGAAGACTTTTTTTGCAAATGTAGGAAAAAATCAAGTTTATCATTTTTCCTAGCAACTAGTACACATATAAGGAGTCCATGCCAAAGGATTTGATTTTTTGAGGTGTTTATCACTTTATTACATTTTTTCTTAAAAACGATCAAAACGGTCGCTACGACTAATCATCGGAAGAGGTGATATTTTCTAGAACTATCAATGTTTCTGTGATATAACCACTAGTTGTGTACCTTAAAATGATTTTTCCAAAAGTTTCAGACCAAACTATCAAATAGTTGTAGTTCAAATTTGAATTACTTTTGATAAATCAACATAAACTCAATTAACTAGGGGAAATTAGTTAGAATTGTAATAAAAAACTCATACTTGGGGATCATCCATCATATGTGCACCACTCTTAGTGAAAAATAGTTGGTTGCCATTTGGAATCATATTTTATGTACTCACTTCACAAAAAACCTCATTTTTTGCACTCAAAAAAAGGAAAATGATATTTATGAAAATAATTTGAAGAATCCCTTTGGCATGGTTGTTTAATATACCAATATGCACCTATGTGTGGAGTATGAGATCTTTATCACAAACTATGTCGCCGAAATGACCATAACTTGGTCATTTGGCTTGAAACTTCTAGATGTTCATACATGATAGACCTTTTCGTGAAGTTTATTTTTGCAAATGTAGGAAAAAATCAAGTTTATCATTTTTCCTAGCAACTAGTACACATATAAGGAGCCCATGCCAAAGGATTTGATTTTTTGAGGTGTTTATCACTTTATTACATTTTTTCTTAAAAACGATCAAAACGGTCGCTACGACTAATCATCGGAAGAGGTGATATTTTCTAGAACTATCAATGTTTCTGTGATATAACCACTAGTTATGTACCTTAAAATGATTTTTCCAAAAGTTTCAGACCAAACTATCAAATAGTTGTAGTTCAAATTTGAATTACTTTCGATAAATCAACATAAACTCAATTAACTAGGGGAAACTAGTTAGAATTGTAAGAAAAAACTCATACTTGGGGATCATCCATCATATGTGCACCACTATTAGTGAAAAATAATTGGGTGCCATTTGGAATCATATTTTATGTACTCACTTCACAAAAAACCTCATTTTTTGCACTCAAAAAAAGGAAAATGATATTTATGAAAATAATTTGAAGAATCCCTTTGGCATGGTTGTTTAATATACCAATATGCACCTATGTGTGGAGTATGAGATCTTTATCACAAACTATGTCGTCGAAATGACCATAACTTGGTCATTTGGCTTGAAACTTCTAGATGTTCATACATGATAGACCTTTTTGTGAAGACTTTTTTTACAAATGTAGGCAAAAATCAAGTTTATCATTTTTCCTAGCAACTAGTACACATATAAGGAGCCCATGCCAAAGGATTTGATTTTTTGAGGTGTTTATCACTTTATTACATTTTTTCTTAAAAACGATCAAAACGGTCGCTACGACTAATCATCGGAAGAGGTGATATTTTCTAGAACTATCAATGTTTCTGTGATATAACCACTAGTTGTGTACCTTAAAATAATTTTTCCAAAAGTTTCAGACCAAACTATCAAATAGTTGTAGTTCAAATTTGAATTACTTTCGATAAATCAACATAAACTCAATTAACTAGGGGAAATTAGTTAGAATTGTAAGAAAAAACTCATACTTGGAGATCATCCATCATATGTGCACCACTATTAGTGAAAAATAATTGGATGCCATTTGTAATCATATTTTATGTACTCACTTCACAAAAAACCTCATTTTTTGCACTCAAAAAAAGGAAAATGATATTTATGAAAATAATTTGAAGAATCCCTTTGGCATGGTTGTTTAATATACCAATATGCACCTATGTGTGGAGTATGAGATATTTATCACAAACTATGTCGTAGAAATGACCATAACTTGGTCATTTGCCTTAAAACTTCTAGATGTTCATACATGATAGACCTTTTTGTGAAGACTTTTTTTGCAAATGTAGGCAAAAATCAAGTTTATCATTTTTCCTAGCAACTAGTACACATATAAGGAGCCCATGCCAAAGGATTTGATTTTTTGAGGTGTTTATCACTTTATTACATTTTTTCTTAAAAACGATCAAAACGGTCGCTACGACTAATCATCGGAAGAGGTGATATTTTTTAGAACTATCAATGTTTCTGTGATATAACCACTAGTTGTGTACCTTAAAATGATTTTTCCAAAAGTTTCAGACCAAACTATCAAATAGTTGTAGTTCAAATTTGAATTACTTTCGATAAATCAACATAAACTCAATTAACTAGGGGAAATTAGTTAGAATTGTAAGAAAAAACTCATACTTGGGGATCATCCATCATATGTGCACCACTATTAGTGAAAAATAATTGGGTGCCATTTGGAATCATATTTTATGTACTTACTTCACAAAAAACCTTAAAACATAGAAAATAATATTTATGATATAATTTGAAGAAATCACCTTGGCATCTTAAAATGTTAGAAAATATAAAACAAAACATAAAAATAAGCTAGAAACCAAAACAATTCAAAAAATAAGTAAACCAAAATAAGAAATAGAAAAGTAAGCAATTCAAACAATTTAAAAGAAAACAGAAACAAAAATCAGTAAAAAGAAATAAGGAAAAAAGAACCTTTAGTCTCGGTTGGTAACACCAACCGAGACTAAAGAGTTAAAGAGGCCTCTGCGCTCCAGCCAGAACCCTTTAGTCGCGGTTGGTAACTCCAACCGCGACTAAAGACCCTTTAGTCTCGGTTCGTGGCTAGAACCGAGACTAAAGGTCCTTCCGCGCCAGTTAGTGTGGTCACGGCCAATTTTTAGGGCATTATCTCTTCTCCAAATCCTCTCGCGCGGCGAAGCCCTGCTCGATCCGCTCCTGCGCCGCCTCCCGCCGTTCCTCTCCTCTCCGCCGTGCTGCTCTGGTGGCTCACCGTCGCCTCCGCGCTCCTCTCCGGTCGCTCGCCGTCCTCTACATCGAAGCGCCCGCGGCTCGGCCTCCTCCCGCATCGACGCACCCGTGGCCTCCGTCGTCCGCCGTGTCCTCGCTCCGCCACGCTCACCGCCAGCACCTCCTCTCCGGTCGCTCGCCATCCTCTGCCTCGACGCGCCCACGGCTCGGCCTCCTCCGCATCGACGCGCTCCTCTCCGGTCGCTCCTCTCCGGTCGCTCGCCATCCTCTTCGAATTCGTAAGCTCAAACCCTAGCTGTGGCAAGACAAAATGCAAAGAACAACATGAAAATTAATCTTCTATCAGGATTGCAAATCAAATTTCTAGCAAATAGCTTTATATGGTCTGGTTTGTATGATACTACTTTATTCTATCTTATCTGGTAGACATGTACTGAACTTGTGCGTGTTTGCTGAAAAATGTGAGTGCTTGATTGTCTGTTTGTTTAGTTATGTGAGAGCCAACTATTTGTGAGGGGGCATCCTGCTGGATTTATAGTATTATGCCTTAGAGTGGCATATCCATTTATGTTGATTAACTCATATCTAGGTTTAGAAAATTCTTAATTCAACATTATAGTATCTATAAAATCATGTCAATTGCCTGTTAGATTTTGGGTCTGTAGACATGATTTCATAGATACTATAATGTTGAATTTAAAACTTCAATTTATATCCATTCTTACATTTTTTTCAAGAATATGCCTTAGAGTGGCATATCCATTCTTACGTTGACGTATCGAGAGGAAATATTGTATTCTCATATTATTTGTGTGCTTATGTATCATACATTCATTAGTTGCAGAAATCATGAAATAAGAGGCATAAATGTTGCTATTGATTAGTTAGCTCGCTGCATTACATTGTTTCTCCCATTGATATCATATATTGATTAACTGATGCATCTACCTTGACTATGTGCGGTACACTGATTTGACAAAAAAGTGTCATTCTCATGAAAATTCCATCAGAACTAGCAAGGTGGCCCTTTGTCTTCAGCTTATTGAATATGTTCATGAACTACTTGTTTTTATTTATATGTCACATAGTTTCATGCAACAAACTTGGATGATACATAGTTTTAGCATTTTAATCCATCACCAATTTACTTCAAGGCAGATTACAAATATTTTTAATTACATTTTTGTTGAGTGTTCTTTAACTTGCATTTTACAATCTTGCAGGAGGTCTGCTGCTCGGGTCCTTGTGTCCACGACTTTTCAGGAGGTCTTGCTCCTTGCCGAGGCTGTGCCGCTCCTCCTCGTCGTTGCCTCGATTTCAGGTGTAAAAGACATGCCTATATGATCCAGTAGTAAAGAAAATCCGAACTATTTGTATATAAAGCTGATGGAATTCTAGATTACTCGATATGTCTACAACATGTATATAAAGCTGATGGAATTTAAAGTTGTTGGAGAACTTGAGGTCTGAAGATGAGATATTGCCTTCATTATGTGTATGGAATTTGGGTTGCAGATATTTGTTTGAACTGTGATGTGAGTTAGCCGAGGTCTGAAATTAAATCTTAGACCTTTTGTGTGTTAGATATGCAAATTGAGATGATTGTAATATATATAATATATATGACCCAGTTGTATCAGCTGCTTCCTCCCAGTTTTATTTATGAGAATTACACTTGGGTGCATTAGTTTGACATGTTTGAGTAGTAAACAGGTACATTGTAATTTATATAATATTTTAAACAATCATTCAACCCAATATTCATATTCTTGTAATTTATAGGATTTCATACTTGTATCTTTTTTAGAATAAATCTAAACTTGATTGCAAATTTGATTGATTGCAGGTACATTTGAGCTATGGAGCACTTGCGAGACGAGCAGATAGAAGAAGCACAATTTCAACGAGACGAAGAGATGGAAGACCAAATGGAACAACTTATTTTTAATGATGCCCGAGCTGGAGGAGATGTAGATGATTATGATTTCGACCAATTTTTGAACGACTTTGGAATCGAGTCACAAGACTTTGATGTGGTGATAGCAAACTCCGGCGGAGAGGTGTATATGTGTTTATAATAAATATGGCGATATGTTGTTGTTAACTACATGCATTTATTAACGACTTATTTTTCTTTTAGCCATCCGGATCGAGCCAATCTGCAAAAAAGCAGCCACCATGTGCTCCTCGAGGCAAGGCAAAAAGAATGACGAGCGAGGATCCAAAGTTACCGATTGAGGAAATTGCTGATTCCGGCGAACCGCTCGAACCAAAACAGAACCGCAACAAATTTATAAGTCAAGCTGGAGTTATTGTTAGGGACATGATCCCAATCAGCATACGCGAATGGAATAAGCCGGCGGTCGCAGATGTGGACGACCCATGTTATGTCCACCAAGTTCTTAAGGATTTGGTCTATAACACGCTGTTGTCACATTTCACCCTCTCGCCAGATCTCTCTAAAGTGAAGAAGGACAACCTCAAGAGGTGGACTCTTATTAAGATGGCGGAACAATTCCGGAACTGGAAGAAAAAGTTATGGAATCAATATGTAGAAACAAAAGAAGTGTCAGATTTCAGTGGAGCACAAGGGAAGAAGTTAGAATCTGAATGGGCGGCGTTTAAGGCGTATAGGGAATCACCTATGGCTGTGTCCCGATCGAAGATAAATAAATTGAATGCTAAGCTGAAGGAACACCACCATACATTGGGAACAGGTGGCTACAAGAGCGCCATTCCTAAGTGGTTAGCCTATGAAGAAAAACTGCTTCAATCGGGGGTCCGTCCACAGACACTTGACTGGCCCGAGAGGTCGAAATTCTGGTTGTTCGCGCATGGGGCAATGTTGGACCCTAAAACCGAAGAGATTGTTGGAAGGGGAAAATGGAAGGTTCTCGTGGAGCGTATAAAAAAGAAGCTTGAAGAAGCAATTAATGATGTTCGCAATGGTGTGTTCAAACCCGATAGAGAGGATGACGAGCTGACACGGGCACTGGGGAATCCTGAACATGTTGGACGAGCTCGAGGCTTTCCTGGCGGTGCTACGTTTAAGACTGCGTGGCCGGAATCCGCTCACACTTATAGAAGCCGTAGCAGAGGTAAGAAGAAGGAGGCTGACCGGATATTACAATTGGAACGTGAAATGAAGGAGCAACGGGCGGAAATAAAAGCATTGAAGGAGCAAAGAACGGAACCTCAGGAGCGGCACCAATTAGACCATGAAGCGCATGCCGCCCCATCTCAGCGTAGAAGCAGCGTTGGTTCCACGCGTCAGGGCGACGTTGGTGCCTACCCAGTGGATGACATCACAGAGCCTACAGGTTGTGAGCTACATATAGCAATGCGAAACATAAATTTGAAGGTGCGGTGGGGCAAGCTTTAGTAATTCAACCTGGAGAATTCTACCATTGTGGTCAAATTCCAGATGGCTACGCTCGTGTCGGGGTGGACGAAATTATGCCGGGATTTGAATCCTTGGAACTTGAGTTACCTGGAGGTGACGAGGAGAAAACGTTGGCAGACGTCAAGCATGCCTTCGCCCTATGGCCCAAGAAATACATCGTCCTTCCAGAACAAGCAAAGTCCACTCCTCGTTCTAGGAGTCCAGCTCACCAACCAAGTCCATTCTTCCTCGAGAGGGATCAAAGACGGAGTCCATCTCCACCCCATCAGCAAAGCCCACACCTCCCCGATAGGGACCCCAGCCCGAGTCCATCTCCAGCTCAACAGCAAAGCCAACCGCCCCCCGAGAGGGTTCCTAGCGTGAGGCCATCGCAGTCTGTGCCAGTCCGCCAGAATGTTAAGTCGCTCTCGAGTAGGCGCCAGTCTGGTTCTCCTGTTAGGAAGAAACCTAGAAAGCAGAAAACACCGCCGCCTACTCCAAAGTTACCTTGGGAGAGAACCGTCGAGGAAAACGATATCGCATGCAAAGAACATACGGATGCCTGGCTTGCTGGCGTGAAACAGAAAGCGTTAGCGAAACAATTGCCTCCTGCAAAATTTACTGCCGGAATTCCTCAGGAAAAAATTGACCGTTGCATCGATGCCCTATACAACCCCCCACCATCGCCGCCAACAGACTATGATCGCAACATTGGTAAGTCATATGACGAAGAGATGGATGATCGATCGAAAAAAGGGAAACAAGTTGCCCAACTCGGAGAACAAGACGCACAGTCGGCCCCCCCCGCTCAAGGTGCTTGATGACAGAGTTCTCAAAAACATCAATGTGCGGGAGCTGGTATATTCGGGAGATGATATCCCCTTCGCGGATGTTGTTCGTACTTATGTTCACGGGGAGAATTTTGTTGACGGCGACTTACCCACAAGAATGCGTCAATTTCAAGCCTGGTACAAGGATACCGTAAAGGAGACGGATAAAGTCGCTCTCCAGATGGCAGTTAAGGAAGAGCATTATTTCCAAGAATACTCCGTTGTCCTTTACTTCGCCGAAATCTTTCAGTTATACAATCTCCGGGCCCTCGACAAAAACATCATAAGTTCATATTGTCTGTAAGTCATCTATTCCTGTAATTTAATGTTTTAATTAGCTCTACTCGTTCATTGTCCTTGATAATCCTCTCTATAATACTTTGTGTGCTTTATTACGCAGAATGAAGATGCTCGAATGCAAGAAGAAGAAAATCAACCACATTGGGTTCATTGACCCCTCTATAATGCATGAAGATAACATAATTGATCCACTACTTAACAAGGATACACCGGGGAATTTGCTAATGTTTTTCAAGCGACAAGCTTACAAAAAATATATATTATGGCCTTACAACTTCAAGTGAGTGTTACTGCTTATTACACATTCTATTTTTCTCACCCGATGTTAAGTTTAATTGATTAGTTATGCATGACTATTTATAAACGTGCGCAGCTACCACTACATTCTTATCGTTATTGACTTGCGAAAAGGAGAAATTGTTGTCCTTGACTCGTTAAGAAGATGCCCTAAACAATACAAGACCTGTTTTGATTTGGTGGTAAGGTACTTTCTTTTCTTATCGCCTCTTTCGTTCATTTCCTAATATCAAGGAATTTATGACTCATTCATTCAGTTTCTTGTCATGCAGCGTTTGGAAAATGTTCCTCGCGGAACATCCGAACAGTGGATGGCCAGAGAAACTGCGCTGGCGTACTAACGATGTAAGTAGTACTATAACTAGGCCCATGCACCATTATCATACTTTATTATTATTTGATTAAATTTTATTCTTCTATAGACTTGTCTTAAACAGCCAACCGGTACTGATCTATGTGGATTCTTCGTTTGCGAGTACATGCACACTGTGGTCAACGAGAGTTTGAAGAGCAAAAGAAGTATCGAAATACGTAAAGCTCTAGTCACAACATTATTTTTGTATCATCAATCGTGATGAGTTTTATTCATTTCATATCTCATGTATTCATTGTGATATCATTTTTTTACAGTTGGCAAGAAAGCGCAACGAGCTACCAATAAAGACCCGCTCCAGGGCAATTGCAGAGGAGTTGACGGGATTTTACCTCACCGAAGTCATACCGGAGACCGGAGAGTACCACTATGTTGACTAGTGCGGACATGTAATATATAGTGATCTCCATGTAACCAAATATTTCTAAGTCTCTGGAACCGGGAAACGTGATATTCATGTACCACGCGTACTTAAATGTATATGTGTTATGAACACATGATCTTCATGTAATTGTATATATGCATGATGCAACTTCATCTAGGTTTGTATAATAATTTATACGTGTTTTTCGCCCATCGAAGCTGTAGCATCCGAAACCCCTACCCCCGACGCATCGACATGGTACCATCCGAAACCCCCTACCATCACATATCGACTATAGTATCGACGTGGTACCATCCGAAACCCCCTACCGTCACGCATCGACGTGGTACCATCCGAAACCCCTACCTAGAAAACCGGTAGAAATAAAAAACAGTAAACCCTGAAATGAAAAAAGCAAAACCCTGAAATTTAAAAAATAAATAAAAACCCTAGTCCCGGTTCGTATTACGAACCGGGACTAAAGGGTTCGACCCCCGCACGCCCTGCCGCGGCCACGTACGCTGCGCTCATTGGGGGGGGGGGGCTCCGGTGCCGGTTCGTGTTAAACCGAGACCAAACGGTCCGGGGGCTCTAGTCCCGGCCTGACAGTCCCGGTTGCTACACCGGGACTACAGGCCCTCTGGAACCGGGACTAGAGCCCCGATTTCCACTAGTGTTAATAGATTGCAGTGAGGCTCGATGTGTAGTAGCCTCACAAAAATATTTGAATCCTGTAGATCCCCACCATAACCCACCGGACAGAGAGAAACAAGGAAACCCTCCAACATGATAATGAAGAAGCCCTAGCATTAGCAAGGTGGCGAAGAAGCATTGCACGAAAACCTGTAGCACTACATTGAGTCTATACTTCCGTATCAAGCAACGCAACGGACATATTTTGAGCTCCCGGTTTTCAAAAGTGTTTATACAAAAATTAAAATGTAAAAAATCAAAAAAAAAATGGCAAGGGTTCATCTCGACATTCTATGTGCCCACGAAGTCGTTTCATGGAAACCGACATTATTTGTGTGGTGGGTAAAAATGAAGCGCTAAAAAGGCTTTTTATGACACTAACTTTGTTTTTTTACACATGCCACAATATTTTTCTGTTTTTTGCGCAACTTGGTGTGTGGATATAGAATATCGAGATGTACACAAATTTCAGTTCGGAAACGACACTACATCATCTTATTCAATACTTTTTTTTTACTTCCTACCTATTGGGAAAGTCTAGTTGACTCGACACCTACTCTTTCTCCATGAAGTGAACCATCCAAATTTTATCCCTTAAACCACTAAAAGATGTTTGTTGATAACAAGATTCGGTCTCGCACACCTTGGCAGCCTAATTAGTACAACAAAAATACAATAGAGAAAATTGGAGGAAAACATAATCATCTAAAAGTAGATATTCTTAGGTAATTACCATCATTTATTTTATTAAATAACAAAAACATGATGTATTTAGTAAAGTCAGTATGAAAAATAAGAATAACGATTAAACTGAAAAAAAATAAGGAAATACATGAAAAGCCTGCAAATTTAGGAAAAGTGAAGCTACTCATGAAAATTTGCTGCAAATTAGAAATTAGTAAACTGAAAATTGGAAAAGAAATCCTTCGGATTTTACCAAAACATATGGTTTTGGGTAACATTTATATGGATACTTATATATGATCATCAATACATTTTTTAGAAGCCTTTGATGACTTCTAAAGCAAACGACTTTGTCGAAACGGACTTTTGCTCCACTTATAAATAAAGCAACAAACAAATGTCTTGGACACTTGAAGGACCAGTAATATCCAATATATTTAGAGAGAGAGAGCTTAAAGAATAACGTTAGACTTTAGCCATAGTCAATACAAAAATTCATTTTGTTACCACAGACGCCTCGCTGTCGACTGGAAAATCGTCTCCCACTGAAAAATATTCCGTCATAATAAGAAACAGCAGTGTCAAATCTGGGATTTGAACTCTGGTGGGTTGGGGTACACCCACCCTCCTAACCATCTTGTCACAGGCGGCGACTGCGTCAACCTCAAGACCTGATCTGCCAACTCAGTCTTTTGGAGGTGCTCATAGGGGTAGGGTGTGCCTGCGTGCGTTCATAGGGGTGAGTGTGTGCGTGTATATAAGTGTTTGCGTTGTATTGTGTTTCTAAAAAAATCATTTTGTTACATGGGGGCATATGACTTGACTACTTACTACTCCTTCCATTATACTCCCTCCGTTCCTTGATACCCAAAAGTCAAACTCGACTAACTTTGACCAAGATTTTAGCAAAAAATATTAATATTTTGCATACTAAAAAATAAAATACGAAAAACATTTCATGGTGAATGTAATGGCAATGTTTTGATATAATAATTGCTACTAATATTTTCTATAATCTTGGTCAAAGTTAGTCAGATTTGACTTTTCAGAAAAATCTATACACCTTATATTAAGGAACGAGGGAGTAGTTTGTTGGGTTTAATTTGCAAATCTCTTAACTCAAATGCTAACTGATTGGAGATAAAATGTTCCATGCATTGGTGAGGGCATCTCCAGCCGTATAGCCCCCCCGACCTTCAAATCTGGCGCAAATCAGGCTTGGGCGGCGCAAAATGGCGTAAATCGAAACTTGGGATGAACACTTTACATGTAAATCGTCGGCAAATCGCCTCCAGCGCGAACCCAACTTCCTGGGGTTAGACTGGGTACGTCGGCGCTAAACGGCGCTATTTTAAATACTGGGGATGACTGGTAGCATTTTGGTGTTTCTTTTTTCATCCGAGACTAAAAACCGAACCTGAAACGCGTCCTGGTGGATAACTAGAGATGCCCTGATAGAGGCAACCAGCCACTAATTAAGAGGCAATTAATACAATTACATCTAGAAGGTGGAGTGTTTTTGGGACAATTATTTTGAAGATTATGCCCTACAAACCCTTCGTCTAAATGTTTACAATATGCAAACAAATGCGAGCTCATATCCTATCCATGTTACAGTTGTTTCAGAGATGTACAACTACCGAAACTGATAATTGCCCTGCCTTGTTTTGGCACCCAGAATTTGAAGTTTGAACCACCGTATGCGTGCTTCGTCGTGGGACTACTAGCACAACACGGCTGGTCCCAGATCGCAAGTTAATGTCCTGTCGAACACACTCGACTCGTACGCAGTACGCCCACTTACGAGCGCGCCGGTCTAGTTGTACGTGTGCACGTCTGCTCGTGAGTGTGTACACTGTACCGAGGATGGTTCTCCAAAATACAGTAAGAAAGAACAGTGTCGTAAATCAGTAAACTGGGCGTGTTGCTGTGCTCGAAAGTCTTGTGAGGCTGGAGCTCTACATTTACCTGATGAAAAACAAAGTTGCGCAACTTGGAAAAAACTGAAGATGCCATTGTCGAAAGAGTACAAATCATGCTAAATCTTAAACCACGCCATAAATAAAATAAAATGACAATGCTAACTTGCGACGTTCATCACATTGCGATATCACACCACCTCTTCCCAAACCCCCACCCTCACTCTCTTCCTCGTCTCCGGCGACCCTTCCTGACTCTTGGTTCCTCCTCGTGCACTCCTTTTCAATATATCTCGTAGATTTGGATGTATCCCACTCGACCTGCTCCTCCTCCTCCCCATCTTCACATTTCCCATTTATATTTCCGTTCTTTTGGTCTATACATCATAGTCGCCTTCTTCTTTCCTTCCTCCTCCTACACGCATGGCACCTGAATGTATGCCTAATAAGACTTATCAAAGCTAATCACCAAATCTCATAGGCCTTAAATACTCTAAGAAGGGTATGGGACGCATGTGACCCAAATCGGGACACAATACTCCCTGGTAAGCAACTGCAGTTTCTTGGCGTTATGTTTCATATGTTCCTAATGTTCTCTGTATATTGTTTTATGGCACACAAACGCAACCAATTGATATATGAGAACAACATAATTCTTGTAAACAAATAATTCTTATAAACCACCTAAATAGTGAATTGGGCGGCTTCTCAACAACAAATAACAATGACCCCAAAATTGTGACACGTTACGGTTGCGCGGGAAGGGGTATTAATATCGAAAGCAAAATAAATGACACACCAAGTTATATGGACCATAAGAAATTTGAAAACAAATGTTGCACAATCTTTTACTGATAACAAAACCCACAACATGCATCTCCATACCAATTCCTTTTAGATAGAGATAATAACACCATGAAGAAAAATAAAATCTAACAAACACCTTAATGTTTAGTGGAAATTTAGTTTTCGTAATCTTTTAGGATGAATCACATAGTATCACAATACCCTTTCCGTCACAAGCATACATTTGAAACTTTAAGAACTACATCATGTCAACCATTTAAGTGCTGACCAACGCGTCGGAAATTAACATTACAAACAAAGCAACAATACATACTTATAAAACTAGGGCATCCACCATTCAAAAGAGAGAGTAAGTCGGTGTAGCTTAAATATTCACATTTTATCCGAAGATTGATACTACAGATTCGGGTGGCTCCAATGATTGTCATGCATGCGCTGCAGAGTACTGCATGGCGATGTCGCCTTGGTGTATCACTGCTGCCGGATACAAGTGTTGTGGTGCTAGTGGTACACCGTACACAGAAAGCAACTTAATGACAAGGGAAATAAATATGTAGAAGGCAGATCAGAAAGACCATACAGATGGTGTGTACACATTACACACACATGCGCGGTCGATCATGGTTCACATAATCCATCGTGCAACTCGGATGCAACGACACCCATTAAAGATCTAAAGTGTTGATAATAATGCATACAGATGCATGTGACGTACATAAATGTCAACCAAAATGTGTCCCACGTTATGATTATACATTTGGCCATGTATTTCACTGAATGAGTGTCTTGGTTACTTCAAATCAAACCGGGATTTCCTCCCCTTCAGAATCGATGCATGGTCTTGATCGAACAACAATTGAGTATGTGGTTGCACATCCTAAAATAATGTGGAACTCTGAACAAATGTATACGACATTGGCATATATACTACCACCGGATCCATTTCAAAATATAGGAAGTACAGGTTTAGTTGAAAGTCAAAATTTCATAAGTTTGACCAAATATAACAAGTACATGTTAGTATCTACAATTCCCTACAAAAACCATTAATATCTACGATGTTGAAAAAATACACTATGGCAATATTTTTATGGTGAAGTTTTGGATATTTATTTGTATTGTAAATATTAACATATATATGCCTTACATATATTTAGCACATGACAAAGTATCCGCCTTTCCTTGCCAGCATTTCTAAATACTCACTCCGTTTCAAAATAAGTGTCTCAAGTCTCTCAAAAAAGTGATGCATCTAGACATGTTCAGATGAGTACATCAAATCATACCCAGATACATATGAATACATATAAATATGGAAAAGGATTAAATCATGTTAGTGTCACATTTAGAAACGGAAGATGTACTCAAAAGATTAAACTGGTAGAAAATATGCTATACTCCCCCACATGATGTACTGTTTGGTCGGCTCTGTGTAACATTTCATTGTCGCCAGGCCATGAAGCAATAGCGACCGAGATCGAAAACAACGCGCAACGATATCCCCTCAAAGTAGCCTAACCCGGCTGCACGCCGGGAGATGAGAGCTTCACACGGGACCAGCTGCACCAGTAGCTTCATCACAACAATCAATGGCCGAAACAGATAGCTGGGCGAAAGGTACGTGTACGTGGGCGCGTCATGTTAGCTGCGGTTGTGTACGCGATCGATGTGCATACGATCAATCAACTGATCGATCGATCGATGTCCAGTCCCCGTCGACGCACACGTGATGATCGATCTGCATTGATCCGCTCGCACTTCTCCATCGATCCATGATCGATCCGTGCCTACCAGCCGTCGCGCGCCGGGTCTTGGTAGCTGGGGAAATCACTGCCTCAGCACCACCATCGATCTCTCTTAGCAGACGGAGGTGTGGGTCTGATCAGTGGATATTTGGAGCAGCTAGCGATGGAGCTAGGGATGAGATCAGACACGGATCCGATTGTAGCATTTTCATATTTTTCAGTAAATATATGGATACAAATATGGACGTTGTTCGATACGAATGTGGATCGGAAATTACTCGAATACGGACGTGGGTAGGATGTTCTCCAAATTTTGAACGGAAACGAATATAGCGAAATAATAGACTCGTCTGTTATATCGAGTCAACTATACAGAACGATACACTGATAAATATAGCTATGTATTACGAATATTTTTAAAATCCAATCAATCACTCAAAATTGCATTTGAGCACTTTCTTACTATTTTAGATTTGCTAATTGTTATATCACGGTAGAACTACCGAAATTGGCCGACACAATTTTATGCAGATAAGGAAAATATATTTCTATATTCACATTTTTAAAGAATCCAGATATTTGCCGCTTCTATTTCTGTTTATTTCGGATTTGGGTGTGTTCCGCTTCCACTTTCAACTTCTTGAACACAAAGCTTGGATAATTCGGATTATCCACTACCGGTTTCTACGTAGCACTGTTGCATGGATGGGAGTTGGTAAGCTCTGAATTGGGTATGCAACGGAAGCAACTGAGGCGTGGAGAGTGGATATATAGAACATGGGGGTATATGAACCCACTAATTTGGTATGTGCATTGGTGATGCAAAACATGTCCGAAAATTTTGATACAAAATTTGTCTACATAGGGGATGCAAAACATGTGCCGTGCATGTCAGTTTCGTGACAAAATTACTATTTACCTTGCCTCTATAAAAAAGAGAAATTTTACGTGCTATATAGCAGTATATATGTGACGTATTTTTGTCTTTTTTATATAGGCTAAGTAAAAAGTTGTTTCTCCCCGAAACTTTATATTCACCCATAGAACGTGCATATGCACACGCGGATATTTTTTTCGGAAATTTTTTATGTTTAAAAAATATATTTCTAAAACGTGTCCATATGCACC
The DNA here is from genome assembly GCA_026929855.1 of Poa annua. Lineage (NCBI taxonomy): Eukaryota > Viridiplantae > Streptophyta > Magnoliopsida > Poales > Poaceae > Poa > Poa annua. The sequence goes on along the minus strand of CM049427.1, from coordinate 257,992,427 downwards.
CATGTTCAACGTAGTACTTTCCCTGAGCCGTGCATGCTTCCATCAGCTAGGTATAGCTATATAGCTTGTGGGGCGAAGGTGTGCATGTGGTGAACAGTAGTACGTACCGTGTATTAGTGCGTGCAATAAGTTGCAGAGTGATTGGAGGATCGCGATCGAGCCTGCATGCGCTGGCCCTGGCTTCTGCTGATCGATCACACGAATGGCTGCCGATCGAATGGAGATGTGACGATTTTCGATTATTAAGCCGGATGTCATGTCATGCGTGCATGTGCATCTTCTTCACGATAGAGCCGCCCGGCCCGTCGTCGTTGAAGGCTGGCTGGATAAGCAAGCCGGGAGAAAATTGCACACAACACCAAGCTTTGGTAGCAAAGTTGCACAGAACACAGAAACAAAACCGTTTTTGCGGCTAACTCCAGTTTTTGTTTAAAACGTTGCAGCTAGCCCAAATAAAGTACTTACAGCCTTAACAACGTATCTGACACAGTATACACCATAATTATATGTCAGTATAAATTTCAGATTGTTTTTTCCTAAAAAAAATTGTTTGTTCTACACTTTCTTTTGGCAGAGACATAAATAAAATTTGTAGGTATGCCAAAAAAATTCTAACAGAAATACGTTACATTTTAGACTACACAAAAAAAAATATAATTTTAGGAACACTATGTTTAGTTAATTAACATGGTTACTAGGCACACACTGGCCAATAACCGGCTTAATAGCTAAAATGAGAAAATCATACTGATATTAGCCAACCCATATATAAAGGCCTATTTTGATTCCCGCATTTTTTATATATGCGCTTATTTATAAAATATCATCAAATTACGGTATAGTTATATAAATACGGTGCAGTGTCATGGGACCAAAGGTTAGAGAGCCTAAATCCACTTTTTGGTCTACCTGCAACGTATTAGACCAACAACTGGGGTTTGCTGCAAAACATGTTTGGTTTTCATGTTTTGTGCAACAAGGACACCAAACCCTGCTGTTACATGCAATTTTCTCGCAAGCCGGATGCATCGGAATCGGGCCGGGAGCGACCGTTACGCATACAGGATCCGCGTCTGCTGCAATCGTGCCGCGCCGCCGCCTTAAATAGATTTTGGCGTTCGTCCGGTGGTGGGCGGGGCAGACAGACCGAAGAAATGCGTGTCTAGACGCGCGAGTCGCGACCCATGCCCATCTCGTGGACTTGCGAATGCGGGACACGCCGCAGAACCTTCTATTGAGATGTCTTTTGATATGAAAGATTGGCACTGATGATATAGAGGTAGCTTGCAAGAATTTTGCCACGAATCCCATCGCAGCAGCGGATGACCGAGCCTTCTCGATGCAGCTACCTTCGCAAAAGATCTGATTATCTGTTAGAAAGGTCGGGCTTTGTATCTGAAGAACCTGCACCAGAGTTGCCGCCAAGAAAATGCCGGTTGCTTCAGCCTAAAACACTGAAGTAGTCGTTTGGGAGGCTGCCTGAATCACGGTGGAGCATCTGCTCCCAAACGATCTCAACGCCGATACCGGTGGTTCGAAGACCCTCTGCACCTTGCATATCATCCCTGCACTTCCAAGATGCATGAACGAAGATTACATAACCTGGGAATCAATCTATAAGTAGAAACTGTTGATCCTTGCGTTAGCGCTATGAGTAACAACGTTTTTATGCTGCCTCGTCTTGTCATGAAGGCCCGTGTCGTCAATCTGAACAATTCTTGATTAGCACCAAGCGCTCTAGCATTGATGAAAATTTGATATGCATGACTCTCCTTTTTTTCCTGCCATTTCCAGGACACCACATGAAGTTAAGATTATTTGATAAGGAAGTTAAGAATATTTGATAAGGAAGCACGAGGGTGATTCATATTCAGTAAAACCTGAATGATTTGTGGGAGAGAAGTGCAGTTTTGAATTATGAGGTCTGTCCGAATGAACAGACAGATAAAAAAGTTCTAAAAATTTACGACTGAAAAAAATGACCGTTGCCCACCACCGCTCCCGCGACGCGCGCCCCTGCGGCGTCCTGGCGTTGACGCCGCCCGCCGGCGGCCTGCGCCGCTCGGACCGGCCGGCCTCCAGCACCTACCAGCTAACTCCACCCCCTGTCACCCTCCCACCAAATTTCACTCCGGCGTTCCTTGGATTCGCGGCTGGCCGGAGCTTCGCGCCTGCCAGTTTGGATCTGGTGGCCTCCTTGCCGGCGTCTAGCTCCGGGCTGCCTCCAGCGCCCATGCACGTCTACCGTGCCACCGAGGACCTCCACGACCTGTCCTCCACACCTCCTGCGACCTGTGAGCGCGTCAACGCGGCTCTGTCCGCCTGGCGGCGTGCTGGATGCCCGCCTACCTCGCCTTCAATGGTGCGGGCTCCGCGCGTCCCCGTCAGCATCCTCCGCGTCCCTGTGGCCTTCAATGCCATGACGCCCGCGCGACCTGCGCGGTCGGTGAGCGTCCCCCTCTCCCTCTGGCGTTCATGGTGCGTCCCATCCCCCTGCTCCGCGGCATGGCTCGCCAGAGGCGGGGGGCTCGAGGTGCTCTGATACCGCTAGGGAGTGGACGAAAGTCATCTCCCGCCGCGCCCGCAATGAAGAACGCCGTACGGCGCGTGGTGGAGGTCCTTCATTGCGCGGACGCGCTCCCGCCGCCTCAATTCGCTCTCCACCCCGACAGGCTCACTTCGCCAGCTCCTCCCCTCGCCACAAGCCTCGCTCGCGCCCGCGACCTCCCCGCCCGTGCTTCCGGTGCCACGCCACGGACCACGACCGCGCTGCTTGCCGCACCCGGTGCGGTGCGCGTCCTGTCGTCGTTGGGGCCACAGTGCGGGTGCGCGTTGCTGCCCCGGGCGTCGTGACTCCTCTGCTTCGTCTACTGCTCACCGGTCTCCTACCTCGCCACTCCCTCGCCCTCGCGCCACGACAGCTCCCCAATCCACCATGGCCTTCCTCGGCGCCCCAAGCACGCGCGTCGCCGAGGCATCCTGCTTCATGGCCACCTCCTATGAGCTGGACTGCGCGCGGCTGGACTGGGAGAGCTCGGCGCTCGTGGTCTGGGTGCTCTCACCGCCTTTGAACCTGGACCGCGCGGACGTCGACACCGCCTTCCGCCGCGAGTTCAACCTGCGCCGCTACGAGCTAATGGTGAGCAAACACTACCCGGAGGGCTTCCTTGTCAAGTTCACGGCGAGCTGCATCCGTGACAGGGTCATGCGCACCCCGCGCGCCTGCTTCAAGTCAAACGGCCTACAAATCCACTTCCGGCAATATAGCGTGCCATTGCTCAAGCCTACAACGCCAACTTCTTCAACCGCGTGCACCTCGAGATCGACGGGCTGCCGCCTTTTGCTTGGAGGCCCGACGTTGTTGACGTCCTCCTTGGGCAGTGGGGCGCTGTGCAGAGGCTTGATGACGGCTTCACCACCATGGAGGTGACGTCCTCCTTCGGCCTGTGGGCATGGACGTCCGACCCTCATCACATCCCCAAGGTTCTGTGGTGCACTTTCTCCAACAAGGCCTCCGGCAAGCTTTCGTCTCTGGTCCGTGTCTCCGAGGATCGACCGGACCAGTGGAAGCGCGGCTCCACGTTCCGCGTTCTCCTTCACCTGGGCTGCATTGAGGACTACTCCGACGCACCGGAGCTTGACGGCGGCGCCCCCTCGACGGGCTTCCGCCCATCCTCCAGGACCTTCGCACCATCCCAGCTCGTGGTGATCGACGGCGTTACGGCCGCTGCTGCTCCTACACCGCCTCCTGCCATCCCGCCTATTCGCCAGCGCTCACGGAGCAGAGGGCGCAACCGCGATGCGACAGACGACTACGAGCCCATCATTGGGCGCGCGCACCGCTCGAGCCGGCATCAGGCTAACGAAAAAGCCAAAGAGCGAGCTGCCTCCAGGGAGCGTGAGGACCGTCACCGGAGCCGCTCTGTTAGACTATATATATGGTAGATTGTGTATAGTCCGTGTTCTATACAAATACCTGTAACGTTGTAACCTGTACTCTGTACTCATATAAATACATGAGAGCCGAACCCACCAAGGGCATCGAGCATTGTTCCCCAACCCTAGCTTCTGTTTAACATGGTATCAGACGACGCGTTCGATCCGCGCCGCAACGCTTCCGCCTCCTCTGCTGCCGCCGCGTCGGCCTCCGCCGCCGCGCCGTCGTCTTCATCTCGCGCGCTCACGTCGCCGTTCATGGCGTCTACTCCGCTCGCCTGGGCGCGCCCCGCTGCGGCCGCCCAGCACTCTCTTTCGCCCTCGAACGTGCCCGTGGCTGCGCCGCCTCTTTCGGTCGCCCCTACCCCGGCCTCGTCTCGAGCTGTACCATCGGCGTCGGGCCTCTACGGCGCACATACGCAGGTCCCGTACGGCGGGCCCTATCCGGCGCCCTACATCGCGTCGTCGCCCGCGTCCTTCATCACGCCGCTGGCGGCGTCCTACGACGCGGCTTATGCTGCGCCCAATACTGCTCGCTCGACGGCGGGGTATGAGCCATATGCTTCGACCCATGCTGTCCATCCGACGACGTCCTATGATCCGCGCTCGACAGCGCTGCATGCTGCGTCCCCGATGGTGCCATATTTGGTGTCACAGACGGTGCCCTACAACCATCCTGCACAACATCGTTCATCATCCTCTGGGGCTGAGCTGATCCCGTATGGTGCTTCTCCACCGCATGGCACATCCTTCACGCCCCGCTATGACTTGCAGTTTTCAGCACCAGCAGTGTCCCCTGCAGAACAAGGACCTTTTCACTTTGCCCATCTGGTGACAGTGAAGCTCAACGCTGATAACTATCTCTTGTGGCGAGCTCAGATATTGCCGCTCATCCGCAGTCACTACCTTGAGGGATATGTTGATGGTACGCTACCGTGTCCTCCTGCCATGGTTTCGATGCCTTTGGCCCATGGTGGTTCTGATATGGCGCCCAACCCGGCTCACCGAAGGTGGGTCGCCCAAGATCAAGCAATTTTAGGTGCTATTCAGTCCTCGCTCACCCCCTCTGTGGCTGGCATGGTGGTCTTTGCCGCGACGTCGAGGGACGCTTGGACCACACTTGACTCCAGCTTCTCCTCGCAGTCATTGGCGCGCTCCTCTGCTATCCGTAATCAGCTGGGTGATATCAAGAAACATGATCTCTCTGTCACGGCCTTTTTCAACAAAGTCAAAAATTTGGCTGATACATTGTCCTCCATTGGGCAGCCACTTCGTGACGAGGAGTTCACCTCGTACGTCCTCAAGGGCCTTGACGAGGACTATGACTATCTGGTGGAAAACATCAATGGGCGTGAAACACCAATTCCACCACGGGATCTCTACTCGCGCCTCCTGAATACAGAGCAGCGCCTCTCTGCTCGTCGTTCCGTGGGGTCCTATACTGACGGCTCCTCCGCCAATGCTGCTCAACGTGCTGGTCCTCGTGGTGCCAAAACGGCTCCACCACCACTGACCTCCCAGCCCCGCCCGTCCGCTCCCGCCCCTCCCACGGCTGGGCGCAAGCGGCTGGCCTGCCAAGCGTGTGGCGGCGGGGTTGAGTGCCAGCTCTGTGGCATCGAGGGTCACTTGGCGTCTCGTTGCCATCGCCGCTTCAAACGTGATTTCCTCGGCATCGGGAACAATGGAAAAGGAAACGAGAAACAGGCTGCTCTAGCGACACAGGAGTCTGGGTTCACTCCTTCTTATCATGTGGATCCTGCCTGGTATATGGACACTGGCGCCACAGACCATCTTACAAGCCAACTCGACAAGTTGGCCACGCACCAGCCCCACAATGGACATGATCAGGTCCGCACCGCCAACGGGTCAGGTATGCACATCTCGCATGTTGGTCAGGCATCTCTTCTTTCACACACCTCTAAAAAGTTGCATCTCCTTGATATACTACGTGTTCCGTCAGTTACTCCTAGTTTGCTCTCTGTTCCTAAATTTACTCTTGACAACAATGTGTTTGTTGAGTTTCATCCTTTCCATTTTTTTGTTAAGGACCGGGACACGAGGGACGTTCTTCTTAGAGGTCGAGCTCGCCATGGTCTATATGCTCTTGATGTGCCATCCATCTCCCAAGTTTTCAGTGGTGTCCGTGTGTCATCGTCACAGTGGCACTCTCGTTTGGGTCATCCGGCCACTCCCATAGTGCGCCATGTGCTACATCGCCATGAGCTGCCCGTAGAGTCAGAGTCGAGTACTAAGGAGTTTCTAGTGTGTGATGCTTGTCAGCAAGGAAAGAGTCATCAATTACCTTTTTCTGTGTCGAGTCGTGTTGTCAAAGCTCCTCTTGAACTTGTGTTTTCGGATGTATGGGGCTATGCCCAAACTTCTGTTAGTGGTCACAACTATTATGTCAGTTTCATTGATGCGTTTAGTCGCTTTACTTGGCTTTATCTTATTAAGCGCAAATCTGATGTGTTCCATGTCTTTATGCAATTTCAAGCACATGTTGAGCGTTTACTTAACCACAAAATTATCAATGTGCAATCGGATTGGGGCGGTGAATACCGCAATCTCAATACCTTCTTTCAGAAACTTGGTATCTCCCATCATGTGTCTTGTCCTCATACACATCAGCAAAACGGTGCAGCTGAACGCAAGCACCGTCACATAGTTGAAACTGGCTTAACACTTCTTGCACATGCCTCTGTACCTTTTCGCTTTTGGAGTGATGCTTTTGTTACTGCTTGTTTTCTCATAAACAGGCTTCCCACACGACTCCTTCATATGAAATCCCCGCTAGAAGTTTTGCTTCATGAAACTCCAGATTACTCCTTTCTCAAAGTATTCGGTTGCGCGTGTTGGCCACACCTCCGTCCATATAATAAGCATAAACTTGAGTATCGCTCTAAAAAATGTGTGTTTCTCGGGTATAGTCCTCTTCACAAGGGTTACAAGTGTCTCCACGTTCCATCGAATCGTGTTTACATATCTCGTGATGTCGTGTTTGATGAGACTGTTTTCCCGTTTTCCACACTACCACCACCTACCGACACCACAGTTACCTCATTGCACTCTTTTCCAGTTTTGCCTGATCAATTTGTAGATGCTGCATATTCTCCTGTGTTGTTGCCTAATCATGGTGCAGGAACTGGACGGGGTGCTCGACTCGAGCTTCTTGATGATGTGGTGTTGCCAGCTACACCTGCCGTTGTTGCTATGCCTGACACTAGAGCTGCGCCGGATTTACCTGTCGTCGAGAGAGCGTGCATGCCTCATGCACGTCGATCGGACGAGTTTGTCTCGTCTGGCCCAACATGCACGTCCTCTCCACACGCGAGCCCAGCATCTCCCTTGCCCGGGTCGGAGGCCTCTCCACGCTCACCTACAGGTGTGTCCTCTCCGTGTGGGCCATACTCAGGCAGCCTGCCACCAGCGGCTCCTTCGAGCCCAACATCACCCTCAGCAGCACATGAAGGTCCAGCATCGCCCACTGCTGCGCCAGCTGTGTCGCCTCTGAGCGTGACGTGCTCGGCGTCACCTATGACCGTGCCTCCCTTGCCGTGTGTGCCGCCAGATATTGGCTCCCCTGCGTCCACGGCTTCTCCACCACCTGCACCTGTCATAAAGCGTCCTCATACGCGCAGTCAGAGTGGCATCTTTCGCCCTCTTGACCGCAAAGATGGAACAATCGCATGGCTTGTGTCCTGTGTTGCTCATGCCGAGGCTGATCCTACAGCTGAACCGCGACATTTTCAGGCGGCCCTTGGCATTCCCCATTGGAGAGCTGCTATGGAGCAGGAGATTCAGGCTCTTCAGAAAAATAATACTTGGCGTCTGGTCTCGCCTATGTCTGGTGTCAATGTCATTGACTCTAAATGGGTGTTCAAGGTGAAGAAGCATGCTGATGGCTCCACTGAAAGGTACAAGGCACGATTAGTTGCTAAAGGCTTTAAACAACGATATGGTCTTGATTATGAGGATACATTTAGTCCAGTTGTTAAGCCCACCACTATCCGCCTTCTACTTTCATTGGCTGTTACTCGAGGCTGGTCACTTCGTCAGCTGGATGTTCAGAATGCTTTTCTCCATGGAGTTCTGGAGGAAGAGGTGTATATGCGTCAGCCACCGGGTTTTGTTGATCCTGCTCAGCCACATCATCTGTGTCGCCTTGTGAAGGCACTGTATGGTCTCAAGCAAGCTCCTCGTGCATGGCATGCACGACTTGGCGCTGCTCTTCGTTCGCATGGGTTTGCGCCTTCTACAGCTGACACGTCTCTGTTTATTCTTCAGCAACCTGAGGTGACTATGTACCTTCTGGTTTATGTTGATGATATCATCCTTATCAGTTCTTCGGCCACTGCTGCTGATCGGCTAGTTGTTTCTTTGGGTGGTGATTTTGCTGTCAAGGATCTGGGTAAACTTCATTATTTTTTGGGCATTGAGGTTACCTGTTCTGACAGTGGTTTGACTCTCACTCAGCAGAAGTACTCTCAGGATTTGTTACGCTGTGCAGGTATGTTGCAATGCAAGCCGGCTACTACTCCCATGTCTGCCACTGACAAACTGTCAGCACTTGATGGAGATTTGCTCTCTTCTGATGATGCCACTGAGTACCGTAGCATAGTTGGTGGTCTGCAGTACCTGCTTATTACTCGACCAGACATCTCATTTGCAGTTAATCGTGTGTGTCAGTATCTTCATGCGCCACGTGATCCTCATCGGTCAGCTGTTAAACGCATTTTGCGCTATGTTCGTCACACTGCTTCATATGGTCTATGTCTACAGCCTGCACCTTCTGGCATGCTCTCAGCCTTTTCTGATGCTGATTGGGCTGGTAGTCCTGATGATCGACGATCCACGGGGGGACGTTGTAACCTGTACTCGGTACTCATATAAATACATGAGAGCCGAACCCACCAAGGGCATCGAGCATTGTTCCCCAACCCTAGCTTCTGTTTAACACGCTCCTGCCCTGTCTCGCGATGCGACAATCGTGCGCCTTCTCATCACCGTCGTCGCGATGACGCCGACGATGAAGACGCCAGCCGCCACGACGGACGCATGGCTGGTGACGCGCGCAAGTCACACAGGGCTCCAAGTGCCTCCAGCCGCAATCGATCCACGGGTGCTTTTGGGCACGCTGGTGGCTCGCATGGCCGCCGCCATGGGCATGTGCCGTCCATCATCATCGAGCGCCTCCCCGACTTGCTTCCCGCACCGATGCCGACACCGACACTCACCGTCGTGGAACCTCTCCTCACTGACGAGGAGGTGACCACCCAGCTCGAGCTCCTGCTACGCACCAGCGTCGCCAACTTGCGCGAGGCGCTGCCAATCATCCTCGGCATGGTGCCAGCCCCTCCTGCTCCGCCCTCTTTCAGCGACATCTGCCGCGATTGGATTTCGGCATCCGCGCTGCGCCGACGGCGCTCATTGCCGGCTCCTCCAGGCTCGCGTCGCCTCCGTCCATCTCGCTGCGCATCCCTGCCATTGACACGAGACACAATGATGCTTGGGGTGAGGGAGGAGATTTGGGCACCCCTGGCTTGTCCGCCCGCCCGGCCTCTGTTGGACTGCTGCTCACTAGTGCAAGAACCGAGCCTGACTGCTGGGAAGATGAAATTGGGCATGAAGCCTGGTTCGACACTTCCATGACCCTGCAGGAGCCCAAACTGCTGCCCACAAGCTTCCTCGATGTTTCGCCTGAGGCAACGCCGGACGCTGCGATGGTCACAAGCGATGTTGTTGCTGTGGAGGAGATCACCGGCACCCCGCGGTCTCCCCTCCATGCTGATGTTAATGATGTATGCAGCGACGCGGGCTCCTTGGCAAGGGCGGTGGCTCTCGCCCCGCTGTCCCCTGACCGTTCGAGCACGGCCGGCTCCGACAACCAAGACGCGGCCGTGCTTGACACGAACGATGACATCTTCGACCGCCCGCAGCCTCCTCTCCTGCAGCTGCCGATTGCCGCGCTTGCTCCGCCTTCCTCGGTACTAAAGGAGATATGCCCTAGAGGCAAATAAATAAGTAGTATTTATTGCATTATCTCATAAGTTTATAATAGGTTTGTGTATTATGCTATAACTGTATTAATCAAAATTTTTAATACACGTGTGATACATAGACAACCAGGTCACTAGCAAGCCTCTATATGAGCTAGTCCATTGGGCAACAGTTGATCGAGATTCCCGATCAAGGACAATGACGTCGGTTGACGATGGGGTCCTCTTGTTAGTTGAATAAGGTGGTGGACATACGCAAAGTATTGCAATAAGATCGTATTACGATGTTTGTCATTTGCAATAGATAAGAATATGATAGCTTATTCCTTAGACCGTGAGACCGTACTTATTAATGCTTCGTAGGGATGCTTTGAGAGCATCAAACGTTGTGTCTTATATAGCATGACAATAACGGTGTCCATCTTGGGTATTCCGAAAGAGCATCAAGACGTAAGGATCAAGAGCGGGATTTGTTCATTCTTATAATGGAAAGATACTCTGGGCCGACTCGGTGATATTGCATCTGTATAGCTGCGCAGCTTATGACTAGGTCATGGAGATGTAATATCGCAGACGAGCTAATAACCTTCGTCGGTAACGAGATACAACAAAGACATCGGTGTGTCTACGATCATATCTCGGACAAGGTAGTATCGCAGAGACAAAGGGAATGAATGTCATATTTATGGTTCAACGACGATATTCGTGGAATGCACGGGGGTCGTCATATACTTCCAGGTATCCCTGACGGTCATTGGTGAGCGGAGTGTCTCAACCATGTCTGGAGTGTTCTCGAACCGTAGCGTAACAAACTTAAGGTCTTAGCGACGCCAGGAGATAGGTTCTGGAATATTATAGGAATTTGTTGGAGAGAGAGAAATAATCCGGAAAGAGTTCCGGTGGTCCGGAAGGAGTTCCGGGAAGGTATGGAATGGTTCCGGGAATGTCCGAAAGTTGTTCGGGTGGTTCCGATATAGTTTCGGAGTCATGGGATATTGAATTATATATAAATATATTAATTATGAATTAATGGGAATTTTATATTAATTTAATATTAATTAAATAAAGGAAAAAGGGGGCTCCCACCTACATGGGCCCTAAGAGGGCCCAAGAGGGGGGAGCCGCACCCCACAAGGAAGGGAGGCTTGGGCCTCCTAGTCCGAGTTGGACTAGGAGTAGGAAAGCCAAGGGGGGTTCGGCTGAACCCCCCTCCCCTCTCCTCCTTTAGTCCCACATGGGGGAGCCAAGGGGTTTGCACACCCCCTTCCCCCTTTATATAGCAAGGCATATTAATTGATTTAATTCATTAGAAAATACAATTAATTGTATGCAGGCCGGCCGAGCTGTTTCTCCGCCCGTTTTGCCCCCTCTCTCCACCTAAGCTATACCGCAGAGCGTCGTTGCTCTGCGGAATTCCAGATAAGATCTACCCCTGCGATTTCAGCTGGATCTGAATGACCGGGGGTTGTCGCTAAGCTCCGTATGTTTGTGAGTGCTCGAAGGTAACTCCTTTTGAGTAGCCTGGGCGACGTCGTCTTGCCCCTGCAGCCACCGCGCCTCCCTCCCCTCTGCTGCCGGCGCACCAGCCCCGGTGCTGGCGCTCTACCTTCTTCCGCCCGACGCCCGTCGACGCAGATCATCGTCAACACCCCAGCGTCATCGACTTCGACATTGCGGCAAGTTCTTCACGACCTCGAGGTCGGCTACGTACGACTTCATCGTCAACGCTTGTGCGGGAGCGTAATCCCCGCTATCGGTCTACATGGAGGTAATGTAACCCGTTCCGCCACCGTTATCGCATGTACTAGATAGATAGATCCTGGCTAAGTTAGGGTTTCGTTCGTTAGAAAAATTATTGTTTTCTGCACCGTAGCCCCTTCAGTAGTATCAGAGCCGATCTATGCGTAGTACTGCTGGTACGGTTAGAACTCATGTTGAATGAGGGCGTCTTTCTTATATTTGCTACCCTCTAGCATGCACTTGCGATGCCTTCGGTATTGAGTTGATGAAGCGGCCCGGACCGACTTTACGCGTACGCTTACGCGAGACTGGTTCCACTACTGACATACGGCTTGCACCGTATCTGTGGCTGGCGGGGGTCTGTCTCTCTCTCTCTAGTCGGCAAAGCATTTTCAATGAAGGGCCCGAAAGGGATGCTTAAACATGCAATTATACGATCGACGTTGTGGTACAAAGTTTGTAGGTAGGGAAGCGATTCTCTTGCGAATAAGCCTATATGCCACGTAAAACTTGCAAAACTAAATAAAGCTAGAGGCGTCTAACTTTGTTTTGCAGAGGCGTTATTTTATGTGACATGGTTACGGTAAGTTTTGATATTACTCGTACTGTCGGAGGCAATGGAGGGCTCTGTAGACTCGGAGCCATGCCGGGGCGCCGGGGGCCAGGCACATGGCGCCATGAAGGTCCAGGCGCATCGACCATGTCACATCGCACTTCATTGCATCATTATTGTGTGCTGTTGTGTGTGCATCCTATTGATTGCTTATATACTAGATATACAACGGTAGCATCATAAATAGGATGATCCCTAACAAATACCAAAATTGTGTTCTCCCTCGTTGCGCACCACCAAGAAAGTTCTACGTTATGAGGCAGGCCGTGATGATCGGGTGTCACACATCTCGTCGTTCGCATACAGTGGGTGTAAGCCATGTTGCACGCGCAGGGTCTTCGAGGTTTGATTGGCGAGCCTAGCATACTCAGAGGTATGGCCTCGGAACACGGGAAAATCGAAAGATCGAGCACGAGTCACAGAGTTGTTGTGATCGACATTTTATGTCCACCTCTGAAGCTGTGCTGCCGGCCGTGATGATCGGGGGTGGTGCAGTGGATGGGGGTCGTGTCATCGCCATTATTATTTTAGGGATAATAATCTTGGTGTGGTGTGTTTTAGATAATAAGATTATAAAACTAAAACTCACCTACATATTATAAACTTTACCTTACCTCCTTTTGCAATCACATCTGTAGACTACGCAACTGTACTTCGGTTACTTCCTCAAGAGCCCGGATGCTACATTAGAAGCCGATGGGTCCAACTTAATCAGATGGTACAGCGGTTTTAGAAACATTCTCGAACACAACAACATTCTATATGTTCTCGATGAACCGTTAGGAGAAGGACCAGGAGATTCTGCTAGCGAGGAGGAGGAAGATGATTTCCGTAGGCGTCGAGACATATTCATTGAAGTGGAGATCACCATGACCGTATGCCTGGCACCCGAGTTGAAAGAGTTGTTTCGACGCAAGGAGCCAAGCGTCATGATGGATGCGATAAAGACACACTTCGGGGATGAATTAAAGCGTGAGCAATTCAGGCAGCTTAGAATGTTCCAGACCATTCACATGGAGGAGCATACCTGTCTGAAGACACATTTGAAGAGATTGTATGACATCTACTTCCAGCTGAAGATGGTCTTCGATTACTGGATGGCAGATTCTTGTGCCATTCGGACTGTCCTGATATCTTTACCTCCTAGCTATGAGAAGCATGTACGCAAGTACATTTTGAAAGCCGACGATATGAACTTCTACAAGTTCGTACGTGAGTTCCAATCTCTGAAGGTTGATTCCATCGAAGGAGAGATCTTCGATGCTACAGGTATATATTTGATATATGCAGAATTATGAATTCGCCCTTGGTATATGATGAAGTATTTGATACTTGTTCTGTTTGTGAAACAGGTCCTGATTATCACATATATGCGGCGCAGTTTGATGTGATCTGGCGCTGAAACTGGTAGTCAAGGAGTTGATGGCCTTTTGGTGTTCACGTCCTCAAGTTATCATAGTTATCATTAATAGTTTTTGATACGATCTTTTGTAATAGTGAGCGAGTGTGTGTGTCTTGATTGTTGCAAGACAAAGTTATTCATGTAATAAGACAAGTTCAGTTGTTTTATGTTATGGAACAAGTCAGTTGTTTTATCTTATGAATAAAGATTCCACATCTCAGTTACATTGATTGTATGATAAGTATTCATAATTGTAGAAATGATAAAATAGCATGTCCCGTGAATAAGAGTTCTATTACTAGAACAAACACCGTCGAGTTTAGTCATAAAAGCAATGAAAGAAGTAATGGATGTTTTGGTCCATTTAAGTATTTCGAGTGCTAAGTTGATTAAGCTTGAAATCAAGTATTGAAGTTGCAATACTAGCGGAAATTAATTAAGTGTCATTTTTAATGATTAATTAATGGTGTTTACTACTTGATCCGAATTCTTGCATGATTTTGGTAAATAGGAGTATTTTCCCGATAAATTATGGAGTCTGAAATTAATTTGATAATAGATCAAATGGGGTTTTTCAGAAGAAAGATTAGTGAACATTGTATTCACATGATTCGATCAAAGGACAATATTTTTGAATTATGGTTTCAACGCAAAAGACTTGTGGAAATTCGTTTCACAAAATTATAATGTCATATATAGTGATATATGGGGAATTATAATCATGCTCTATTTTAAATAAGGCGTGGTCTGTCAGAATCGGTCTTAGAAACTCCTAATATGTTCGAAACATTATAGTCGATGTCCACTTTAGAAAATAGATGTTTTTCTCAACAAGAATTCGTGAGATCGACAGTAGTGTCGACATGTATATGATTACACGATAATTCAGAATATACATGAATGGTTCTTTGTAGGATGCTCGCATTTAATGGGAGTGTATTCCAAAACCAAATAGAAACAAAACTTAGTTTGTTGTCTATGTAATTCCGAGGAAAATATGATTTTTCGAATTATGGATTATGGATTGGAATTGGAAGTTTGGAATAAAGTGTCAGACCTATGTTGGAAGGTGTTCCAAAGAGTATATGTCTGCTAATGAAAGTTTAGTGATTAAGAGTGAGGGAGACTAGAAAATTGTTTTCTGCTTGCAATCCTCTTCATAAAGATCATAATATTTTCATGAAAGAAACTTCTAAATAAAGTGCTATTATATTTAATATCGCTGTCAGGTCACATCACTGCATTAAATGTTTCGGATCTTGTTGACAGATCAAGGTGCAGTTTATGAATACAAAGAAAGTTGAGAAAATATCGGAATACGAACAAAGGCTTTTTGAGTCTGGAAATCCAAAGTTACATTTGAAAGGATTAAGAAGAGTAATTGTTGTTGCAATTCTTATTAGAGGAATATGATTGTTTAATCGTCGTATAAAGTGTTATATGAAAATGTGACTATAAGAAAGACGCGGGAGCATGTCTTGTCAAGAAATGTGTCTTGCACAAGATCAAATTTGTTGACTGCATTTATGTAGACATGCTTGAAGTCTGAGGGATTTCTATTAATGTAATACTGGAGTTTGTATTGAATTCGAATTGATAATAGATCAATGATTTTGGTTAGACCAAAATGTCGATTTAAGTGGGAGTCATAGTTAGTTTACTCAGGTGGAATATGTAAAGAACATATTTTTGAGTGGGAGCTCGTGTTGTCAAATATGTGGAGACATAATTTGAGTGGGAGTCGAATTCATCTTGTGTAGTTAACACATTGTAAAACTGTACCAATAGAATAGGATGAAGTTGTGAAACTATTTGAAAGTTAGTGTCTATTTTGAAATAGAACGGAAATTTTAAATAGTTAGTCGAGTTGTTTTGGATTATATCTGAGGAGTCAGAATAGAATAAAAAGGATGGTCCTTTGGAATCCAATTGATCATTAACAGTAATGATGCATGAAGGTAATGGTTGTATGACATGTGGGTCTATTATGTAATATTAGACATCATACAGAAACCATACTATCTGCTCGATGAAATATAACCGATGTTCTTGAAATAAGAGCAGTTATGAAAGTAAATTTGGAATTTACTGGAAGTAGAAGTGCGTTAGTTAAGGGATTGACATTTGAATGTCAAGTTTGCTACATTGGTGTGAAAGTTTGTAGATATCGCGAGTTTTTAATTGTTACAAGGGGCTCTGTATGGCTGAGTGTGTTTTTCAGGGCAGTTATCTGGTTAGTATAATCAGAGTAAGCGCTGGGAAACAGAAGTCTCACTTAGTTATGGTATTTTCCTATATGTTGTTAGACAACATGATGATATCAAGCAAGTTGATGTCAGTGAATCGCAAAAGCATGCACAATCATGGA
Organism: Poa annua; assembly: GCA_026929855.1. NCBI lineage: Eukaryota > Viridiplantae > Streptophyta > Magnoliopsida > Poales > Poaceae > Poa > Poa annua. The sequence continues at coordinate 257,976,372 of CM049427.1, read as the reverse complement.
TTGTGCAGTAACACTTTTCCACGAGCAAGCATTATCAAATGATTCTTATTTGATAAGGGATTCTGATAAAGTAAAATGCAGCTAGTTTATTTGTACTCTAGTGCAAGTGGGAGACTGAAGGAGATATGCCCTAGAGGCAAATAAATAAGTAGTATTTATTGCATTATCTCATAAGTTTATAATAGGATTGTGTATTATGCTATAACTGTATTAATCGGAATTGTTAATACACGTGTGATACATAGACAACCAGGTCACTAGCAAGCCTCTATATGAGCTAGTCCATTGGGCAACAGTTGATCGAGATTCCCGATCAAGGACAATGACGCCGGTTGACGATGGGGTCATCTTGTTAGTTGAATAAGGTGGTGGACATACGCAAAGTATTGCAATAAGATTGTATTACGATGTTTGTCATTTGCAATAGATAAGAAGATGGTAGCTTATTCCTTAGACCGTGAGACCTTACTTATTAATGCTTCGTAGAGATGCTTTGAGAGCATCAAACGTTGTGTCTTATATAGCATGACAATATCGGTGTCCATCTTGGGTATTCCGAAAGAGCATCAAGACGTAAGGATCAAGAGTGGGATTTGTTCATTCTTGTAATGGAAAGATACTCTGGACCCACTCGGTGATATTGCATCTGTATAGCTGCGCAGCTTATGACTAGGTCATAGAGATGTAATATCGCAGACGAGCTAATAACCTTCGTCGGTAACGAGATACAACAAAGACATCGGTGTGTCTACGATCATATCTCGGACAAGGTAGTATCGCAGAGACAAAGGGAATGAATGTCATATTTATGGTTCAACGACGATATTCGTGGAATGCACGGGGGTCGTCATATACTTCCAGGTATCCCTGACGGTCATTGGTGAGCGGAGTGTCTCAACCATGTCTGGAGTGTTCTCGAACCGTAGCGTAACAAACTTAAGGTCTTAGCGACGCCAGGAGATAGGTTCTGGAATATTATAGGAATTTGTTGGAGAGAGAGAAATAATCCGGAAAGAGTTCCGGTGGTCCGGAAGGAGTTCCGGGAAGGTATGGAATGGTTCCGGGAATGTCCGAAAGTTGTTCGGGTGGTTCCGAAATAGTTTGGGAGTCATGGGATATTGAATTATATATAAATATATTAATTATGAATTAATGGGAATTTTATATTAATTTAATATTAATTAAATAAAGGAAAAAGGGGGCTCCCACCTACATGGGCCCTAAGAGGAGTAGGAAAGCCCAAGGGGGGTTCGGCCGAACCCCCCCTCCCCTCTCCTCCTTTAGTCCCACATGGGGGAGCCAAGGGGTTTGCACACCCCCTTCCCCCTTTATATAGCAAGGCATATTAATTGATTTAATTCATTGGAAAATACAATTAATTGTATGCAGGCCGGCCGAGCTGTTTCTCCGCCCGTTTTGCCCCCTCTCTCCACCTAAGCTATACCGCAGAGCGCCGTTGCTCTGCGGAATTCCAGATAAGATCTACCCCTGCGATTTCAGCTGGATCTGAATGACCGGGGGTTGTCGCTAAGCTCTGTATGTTTGTGAGTGCTCGGAGGTAACTCCTTTTGAGTAGCCTGGGCGACGTCGTCTTGCCCCTGCAGCCGCCGCGCCTCCCTCCCCTCTGCTGCCGGCGCACCAGCCCCGGTGCTGGCGCTCTGCCTTCTTCCGCCCGACGCCCGTCGAAGCAGATCATCGTCAACACCCCGGCGTCATCGACTTCGACATTGCGGCAAGTTCTTCGCGACCTCGAGGTCGGCTACGTACGACTTCATCGTCAACGCTTGTGCGGGAGCGTAATCCCCGCTATCGGTCTACATGGAGGTAATGTAACCCGTTCCGCCACCGTTATCGCATGTACTAGATAGATAGATCCTGGCTAAGTTAGGGTTTCGTTCGTTAGAAAAATTATTGTTTTCTGCACCGTAACCCCTTCAGGTACATCGTCATAGCATCCGCCTCAAGGCAAAGCCGCAACTCCACACAATCGACAAGGCTGTGGCCGTGCTCCAAAAGCGCATGGGCATTGATGTGGAGGTTCTGCCTGCTGTTCAGGCACGCAAGGAGTTCATCGACAGCTTCGTCACTCTGTTGTCAAAAATCAGGTCCCTAGCTCTCAATGAGTTGTTCAAGCTCAATATGCCTGGGCATGTGGCAGTGGATGATGCGCTAATCGCTATGGAAGGACCTGGAGGCTTGGAGCTGCCAGTTCAGCTCGTGCAGGAGGCAACCGCCTAAGTCATGTCTTCAGATCAAGATCTCTCTACTGCTTTTTTAATTCCTGCAATGCACTGCCTTAAAGACTATTCGATTTGGCCAATTGGGGGTGGGCATGTCACCCCCCTATCTGCACTTCCTCTACGTAACGTCTTCGTTCTCGTGCTCAAGACCTACTGCTACTGTAACTCTGCTTGTTGTGTGCATCAGAAAAGCTCCCAGTCTGCCATCACTTCTAAATGTTAGGCCCTGCTCTCGACATTGCGGACTAGAACACCCGAGGGTTGAATGACCAAGCTCGCAAAGACGTCGTGCATTCTTTGTTCACCGACACGCCTTGTCATATAGCATGCCTGCAAGAAACCAAGCTTGACTTCATTGACCACCAAACAGCGGCCTACATTGGGGGCTACCGGCTTCGCTCTTTTGCGCACAGACCGACAATTGGCACTAGAGGGGGGATCCTCCTTCTTTGGAATGACTACCACGTTGACATGACCAACATCCAAATTGGCACTCACCTCATCTCGGCTGACGTCCTAATCCGGGCATGTGGTACTTCTTTCAAGATCACAAACGTCTATGGTCCGTCAACTGATGCCCTCAAGCAGGAATTTCTGGACGAGCTGATCGCTACCGCTCCCCCTCCTGACTCAAAATGGTTGATCCTCGGGGACTTCAACTTGATCTACCAGGCTTCTGACAAGAACAATGGCAACCTCGACCTTCGTCTTATGGGAAAATTCCGCCACACCCTAAATGCCTGCAACCTCAAAGAGATCAAACTACAGAACAGGAAATTCACCTGGAGCAATGAGCGTGAAAACCCGACCCTCTGCAAGCTTGATCGCGCTTTCTGCAACCTCAATTGGGATATTGCCTTTGAGAATCATGTGATGCACGCCTTGTCCTCCTCGCTTTCCGACCATTGCCCTCTACTGCTGTCAAGTCATAATGGCCCTCGCAAGCCGGCCTCTTTCCGTTTTGAAAACTTCTTGACCAAGATGTCGGGATTCAACGATATTGTGCAACTGTCATGGGCTGAACCAACAACGCACACCCAGTCGGTTCATATCATAAACCACAAGCTCAAGAGCACTGCCAGAAGATTACGCTCCTGGAGTCTGGGCCTTTTCTCTGATCATAAGCAACAACTCATCATGGCCCTGGAAGTCATCCTTCAGCTGGATGTGGCGCAAGAATCCAGAACTCTTAATTCCGATGAGAGGTCACTTCGTTCAGGCCTGAAGAAGAGGGTCATGGGTCTGGCCGCTCTTGAGCGCTCTCGGAAACGTCAAGCCTCCCGCATCACCCACCTACGCGAGGGCGACGCCAACACCAGATTTTTTCACCTACGGGTCAACTCTAGGCGAAGGAAAAATCACATTCAGAGGCTCAAGAAAAACGAGGGTTGGGTCACGAGTCACAACGACAAAGAGACAGTCATACACGACCACTTTTGCAAGGTGCTTGGCCGACCTATGCCGAGACCCCTGGACTTCAACTGGGTTGTCATGGATCCCCTAGTTGAGGAGCTGGATGACCTCGGGCTCCTTTCTCCGAGGAGGAGATCAAAGCCGCCATTGAGGCATTGCCTTTGGACAAAGGCTTCACGACTGCCTTCTTTAGGTCTTGCTGGGAAATCATAAAAGGGGACCTCATGCACGTCATAAATGATTTCTCCGAACTGGCTACTCCAAACTTCCACATTGTCAACACGGCAAACATCACCCTGCTGCCCAAGAAAGACGGCGCCGAATCGGTCTTGGACTTTCGTCCTATCAGCCTGATCCATATTATTCCGAAGATTATCTCAAAGGCCATGGCTAGACGGCTCAGCCCTAAGATGGATGAAATCATTTCACGAAGCCAGAGTGCTTTCATCAAGAAGAGGAGCATCCATGACAACTTCATGTTTGTGCGTGGCACGGCAAAACGCTTTCATCGTGAGCGCACCCCTGCCCTGCTTATAAAGCTCGACATCGCCAAAGCCTTTGACTCTATCAGATGGGACTACATTCTCGACGTCATGCAGCGCACGGGTTTCCCCCAGCGCTGGCGCACCCTGGTATCTTCCCTCCTCTCTACTTCCACGTCCAGAGTTCTTCTGAACGGGGTCCCGGGGAAGACTATACTACATGGTAGAGGGTTGCGTCAAGGGGACCCTCTATCCCCTTTGCTTTTCGACATTGCCATCGATCCACTCCACAGGGTTCTGGAGTTAGCCACAACGTCAAACCTTCTGAGTCCGTTGCCGGGTAGAAACCATGTTCCACGAATCTCCATGTATGCCGATGATGCCGCAATTTTCCTCAAGCCAACAGTTGTCGATGTCGCCAACCTTGCAGCTATCCTTCGTAATTTCGGCGAGGTAACCGGCTTGGTCACAAATGTGGATAAGAGCTCCATTGCCCCCATCCGTTGCGCTGACATCAACTTGCAAGCCATCCTCACGACTTTGCCTGCGGCTGTCACAAACTTCCCAATCAAGTACCTTGGCCTCCCGTTGTCTCTGGGCAGGCTTAGAAGGGCTGACTTGCAACCTTATATCGACAAAATGGCCTCACGCCTCACCCCTTGGAAAGGGAAGTTCATCAGTTATGCTGGTTGTGACGCCATTGTGAAGTCAATCCTCCTCCATGGCTCTCTTCCTGCTGACCGCGCTCAAGGTGGACAAAGTAATCATTAAAGCTTTTGACAGATGTAGACGCGGTATGCTGTGGGCTCGTGATGACAAAGCAAACGGGGGGAAATGTAAGGTCAACTGGTCCAAAGTTTGCCGCCCAAAGGATTTTGGCGGCCTTGGCATCCTTGACCTCAACAATTTCGCGAGGGCCTTGCGGCTGCGCTGGCTTTGGTACGAGTGGAAAGCCCCGGACAAACCTTGGATTGGATTGGAAACCCCGAACGATGATACAGACGGAGCTCTCTTCTCTGTTGCCACTAGGGTCACTGTGGGCAACGGCACGACGGCCTCCTTTTGGTCATCCGCCTGGCTAGATGGTGCCTCTCCGAAATCTGTGGCCCCGACACTCTTCTCCGCTTCCAAGCGGAAAAAGCGTTCGGTTCATGACGCCATCACTGATAAAAAATGGATCACTGACCTCAACATGGACGTCTTCACCGTGGATCACATCTCTCAATTTGTAGGCTCTGGGAGCTGCTGGAACCCATCGTTCTCATGCCAGATACTCCTGACAGTATTATCTGTACGCTCTCAGACAATGAAACCTACTCCACTGGTTCCGCTTACCGCGCTCAGTTTGCCGGCTCCACACCTTGCTCTTTCAAGAAGATTATCTGGAAGGCTTGCCCCCCCCCCCCCCCCCCAGTGTCGTTTCTTTGCTTGGCTGGCTGTTCAGAACCGCCTATGGACCTCTGATCGCCTAGCCATCCGCGGCTGGCCACACCAGCCATCTTGCCTGCTGTGCAACAGCCATCCTGAAACTGCAAGGCACATTCTCGTTGAATGCAGATACTCGAAGCGCATCTGGGACGCTGCGGCCACCTGGCTATCCTGCCCTGACCTCACCATGTGCCTTGGCTCGGGACGGCCCACGGTCTTGCAGTATTGGCACGCCGTTGCCCAAACCCCTGCAACTCCCCCAAGGGTTTGAAGACGGCCATCATCCTAATAACTTGGGAACTTTGGAAGGAGCGGAACGCGTGTGTCTTCAACAACAAATCGACAAGTCCAGGAGCACTGCTGCAGAAGATCAAGGACGAGGACAAGAACTGGACGCTTGCCGGTGCTAAAAAGTTTACCGAGATTGCTGAAAACTAGTTTCGGTCTTTTGTGTTTTTTCCCTTTCGTTCGCATGGCTTAGGCCTTTGTTTGCTTCTCCTATATCAATATAAACGGCGGCAAATCTTTTACCGCGTTAAAATTCAAAAAAAAAAAGTTCTAAAAACCAGGCTGCTTTGACGAACAGAGAGATAAAAAATAGATGCGCCTAATCTTCCTCCAAACCATACCTGCAACAAGTATTACTAGTGCGTTTAGAGGAACGCCCAGCTCTGGCACCTGTGGGCGCTAAGAATTTAAGATGGAAAAGAGGTTCTACAAAGTTCAGTTCAGTACAACACTGTCAGCCAGAAACTACTGGGCCTAAAGGCCAGAGAAGGCCGCGCAGCCCGCCACGATTTTAACATTGCAGGTAGCCACGTACGAATGCACAGCTCCATCCGGACAGAGTGACATATGTAAGCATGCTGATAAATTTTTACATCAGGGGTACAGTGCACACGGGCTGGACTCGTCACCAGAACTTACAAGTAGTACTCGACTAAGCAAGAGTACATACATACCAGAACTAAGACACGCTAGTAGGAAGGACTTGAGCCTCTCGACAGACAAAGAAAACGTGAACGCTAACTCGATTGGGCGTCGGCCGTGACAGTCCTGCCTACGCGCCCTGCTTGTTCAGCCTCGCCGCCGCCGCCACGGACGCGGCCACCCCGCCGGGCCTCGCCGTCGCGTCCTCCTTGTTCCGCGACTCCGCGAACACCACCCTCGCCGCGTCGGCGGTGTCCACCTCCTTGTCCGCGAAAAGCTTCGCCGTCGCATCCTGCACACCGTTCCCACCAACTCAACCGATCAGTACATAAGGATGATGATCTAAAACACGGGCATGAACAACAAGATTCACCTACGCACGCACGTACCGAGAGGACGTCGCCGAGCGTGGCCTTGTCCTCGCCGCGGGCGGCCCAGGCGTTGGAGTCCGCGCCCGACTGCGCCTGCGCGGCCAGTCCGCCAGGTATATTCGCGTCCAGCCCGGTAGCCCTCACCTCGGCGTGAAATTTCACAAAAATAACCCTTTGGTCAAACTTTAACCAAAACTAACCCCTTTTCAAAACTATTTCAAAATCTAACCCTTTTTGGTAGCGCCCAACAACGTGGCGCTACCCTCTCTGCGGTAGCGCCACGGGCTTCGGCGCTACCCTCGTGACAGCGTGGCACGGCGGCCCCGCGAGGTGGACGCGCAACGCCGAGGCCCGCGGTGTTGCCCTTCAGAGGGTAGCGCCACACGCCCTGGCGCTACCCTTCAGAGGGTAGCGCCACACGCCGTGGCGCTACCCTCCGCGACTTAAGGCGCAGCGCCCGCGCCCGAACGGTTCTTCCTCTCCATCCCGTGCGCTCTGTCCTCCATGACGGCTGCTGCCTCTCTCTCTCCTCCCTCCTAAATCCCCACCAAATCCGGCCGGATTTGAAGCAGCTCTTGGAGGAGATCGTCTCCATCTCCTTCCCCCGGGTATTCTCCTCCTCTCCTCTCAATTTCATCCATAGGAGTTGTCAGATTTGCTGTATATTTGCTATGGTAGGTGAAACCCTAGTTCATGCGTGATTCGGAATTAGGGCTAGTCTAGATGAAATCTTTGAAGTTTTGTTGGGGTGAAATCATTTGCCAATACGTGTAGGTCGTTGTACTATTTTTTAGATTTATTTAGAATAGATTTGTGGAATACTCCTCCAATTTGTAGATGAATACTACACCTATTTTGAAGGGTAGCTATCTATTATAGTTTCTTTTAGCAAATGTATAGTTCAATGCTCCTCCGATTGTATAGTTCAATACTCCTCCGATTTATGTAGTTGCTCACATGCTAAATTTTGGATTTCTACAAATATGGGCTACATCTTACTTGTGTATCTTTATATGTAAATGCGTAGGATGGAATTACTTAATGAGGCATATGACCGAGTGCATCGTGCACGATTCATAGCGGAAGGGAGTAAGGTACTACTTTTTTGTGACATAACTTGTAAAATATTCTTGAGATGGATTATATGTATTTAACTTGTGTTTATTTTTTGTAGGTTTTTAAACCTCTTCGTCTTCGCTCTCATGAGGTATCAGACCCCGATAAGATGCAATACGACGAGAGGTATACCCCGTACATCCGCAGGCTGCGTCTACTGCCCTTCATCTACCTTGTCACCCGGTCAACGGTGAACTTGAACCCTTCTGCTATCACCGCTCTCGTTGATCGATGGAGGCCGGAGACGCACACTTTTCACCTCCGCACGGGTGAGATGACCGTCACTCTCCAGGACACGGCGATGATCCTAGGGCTCCCTATCGATGGAAGGCCCTTGTGTTTTAGCACAAGTTCAGATGGTTGGAGAGCAAATATGGAAGGTCTTATTGGGAGGTCTCCTGAACCGCATCCAGAACCGAAAAAGAATAGAATGCCTTCTGGAGCGTCCTTTCATTGGGTCCGTGCAACCTTTGGTAGACCACCGCCTGCCGATGCGGATGACATTGTGGTTCAGATGTACGCCCGTGCGTACGTGTGGTACGTGATCTCACGGGCGTTGTTTGCGGATGGTAGCGGAAGGACGTGTCCGTGGATGTGGCTCAAGGCGTTAAGCGGTTGGGACACAAACTGGAGTTGGGGTTCTGCGGCTTTGGCATACTTGTACCGTCAGGTAACAAATTGAGTTTGTTTGTGCATCTAACATCTCATGAAGTCATTACCTATCACAATGCTTACCCTACACTTGCAGCTAGACGATGCCTGCCGTCGGGGAGAAGGTCAGTCCGGGATAGGTGGCTCGTTACTCCTGCTTTCTGTTTGGAAGTGGGAGCGCTTCTCCGTTGGTCGGCCGACCCCCGGGCATTGGCTGCCTTGGGATAATGGCGGCGACGAGGACCGTCTGCCAACTTGGGCGTACAAGTGGGACGTGATTCCCCCGTTCTATGGCGACGGTGAAAAGGAGTACGAGAGGTACACAAACGAGTTCGACGCGCTAACGCCCGAACAGGTAATGGATGTCTTTTTTTTGTTAACTCTTCTTTTGTCTATATTGCACCATGTGAAATGAGCCCACTATTATGTTGTAGGTGGTATGGGATCCATATGGTCATGGCCATAGGTTGGGAGACACGGGTGAATTCGAGCTCAACCCTATATGCATGGCGGAACAACATATTTGGTTGATGGATACGCCGCTCATATGCTTGTGGGCGGTCGAGTTTCACTTGCCGCAACGAGTGATGACCCAATTTGGGCTATTTCAGAGTACACCGCCGGAGTGGGTGAACACGGGCTTAGCGCTCCACGAGTGAGATCATTGTTTATCTCGCTCAGTCCTTCTATTCATATTGAACTTGGTTGTGATTGACGGTACAATTGAACTTTAATTTGCAGGTTGGAGCGCAAAAGGCAGAAGAAGGTATCCAAGTGGGACGTGCATCACGAGGACTACGTTGCTAAGTGGCATCAGGTGTTGGCGGCGGCGAAGGCGCATCCGAAAACCCTCTCACATTACCGTCAATATGACCAAGGTGCTTTCGACAACTATCTAGCTTGGTTTCTTTCGAACAGTCGTGTGGAGCTATGCGCGCCGGCTTTTGATTCTACCATACTTGAGGACCCGCCCACCGATACAAATTTCCGGACGCTTGGTTACAACAAGCTTGTGAGAGATGGCACACAAACCAAGTTTGCTCCATTGCTCAACTTCATGGTAATACGATTCTCTTGTACCTCACGTTGTCATAAATATAAATTGTGTGTTGACATATCTCTATATTGTTATAGCGCAAGGAGATCTCGCAGCAGCCGATGAGGCCGAGGAAGCAGCCGCTTATCCTCGGACCAAGAAGGGCGACAGTGCCGTTAGAGAGTTTGCGAAGGTAAGTCGATATTGTGCATCCTAGTAAGGTAGTTATATGAATGTTATCCTTAGACCTATGTTGCATCCATAATGTCACAGAAAAGCGCCCAACGGCTACGTTCACTAGCTCTACTGCTTGGTTGTCGTACCACCGATGACACCGTGCCCACAGAGCCGACGTCGTGCTCCACACCTCTTTGTCATGGTGGTGCCTCTAGCTCCAATCCGCAATATGACGAGGTACGGATTTTTTTTAGCTTCATCCATACACAATAGTCGTGTCTTCACTTTCTAACCGCATCCTTTTGTGTTGTTTTAGATTCCCGACGACATGACCTTGGACGATTTTCAAGTCAGCCAGAGGCGGTCATTTAACCTACGGTCGAGGCGTGAGTTCACCCGATTCACACCTAGCCAGTGGGCTCAGCAAGCAAAGGGCAAAGAGATTGAGTCAGAGGGGTCGGAGCCGTCTAGAGCTGAGTCGGAGGAGTCCGATCCGCCGGCAGCTGAATCGGAGGAGATAGAACTCGCCGAGACCGAGTCAGAGCATGAGCCACCCCCGAGACCGCAAAAGCTTCCTCCAAGGAGGAGACCAGTAATGAAGGTTGCCACTAACGTGCCATTTGAGGAAAACATCGAGCCGGAGAGGAGGAGGCCTAGAATGAAGAATGCGTCGAACGCGCCGATCCCCAACTCGGCATTGAGGAGGTTGAGGAACGATGTAGATGGGGTACCACCTCCCCCATCACCTCCACCCCCACCACCTCCCCCATCACCTCCACCCCCACCCCCACCGCCTCTAGCACCACCTCCCCTTCCTCCACGACTAGTGCTTCCATCATTGCCCTTGGATCTCTTGTTTTGGCTACAACCTCTTGTGTTGTGCCCAACTTCATTGCAATCTCCACAACGGCCACTCGCTCGAGGCTCTTGAAAATGTTGGTTGCCCCATTCTCTAAGGCCTCCCCCACCCCAAGCGTCCATGTCATTTCGGAAACGCTTTGTCTTCCGTCTTCCCCGTTTCGTCACTTTCAATGCTGGATCAGGCCACATTTGAATGCCATGGTATTCAGGCCATTGCGATTGGTCGAAAAAAGGCTCAAATCGCTGAGCCCATGTATCCCTTGTAGCCTCGATAGAGTACTCAGACAACCTCACTGGATCGGTGTATCCCACTTTCCGAGCGAGTGACGCCGTCCGCAAGTGGGAGCATGGGAGGTGAAGCAACTGAGGCCTCTGGCATGAGCACAAACATTGCTTAAGTAAAACTTTGCGCGCCCTCCCTCCATGTTGCACACCACCTAACGTAGTGCCTCCTGGCTCGTTGACTTGGTAAGTCCAATCATTTTGGTCAAAACACTGAGCCGTACTAGCGTCCGCTTTTCGAGACTGGTACAACATCCACTTGTCAACTTCGGGTGGATAGTTATACTTCTTGTTATCCTTGTTCCTCCCTTCAATCTGATCATCTGTTTCCTCACTGTATTTCATGAAATACTCATTCAACTTGTCAAATGTATATTGCACGATTGTTGTCACGGGCAACGCACGCACACCCTTGAGCACATTGTTGAAACACTCTGCCATGTTGCTTGTCATGTCACCATACCTCCGACCGTCTGGATCAAATGCTCTAGCCCACTTGTGTGTAAGTGCCTCATGCCTATGCAAGAACTCTTTACCCCCAGCTGATGTTGTAAGCGTGAGCAATCGGTTGTACAATCTCGCGAAATGCCGCTCGGTGAAAGCAAGACAACAATCTTTTAGATCATCGGACAACTCCTTATTCCCACATGCCCTATAGAAGTTGGACACAAAATGCCTCATACACCAGCGATGATGTACTGGAGCATGCCCGGGAATATCTATCTCCACCGCGTTGAGTATGCCCTGGTGCCGGTCCGAGATGATACAAACTTCTCTTTCAGGCTCGAAGACCATGGTTCTCAATAGCCCCATGAACCACTCCCAATTGTCGTTGTTCTCCGCCGTGACCAAAGCAAAGGCCAATGGAAGCAACCGGTCGTTTGCATCATGAGCTACAGCTATCAAAATAGTGCCCCTGAATTGACCGGTCAAGAATGTGCCATCCACAGAAACAACCGGCCTACAATGCTTGAAAGCCCTTATGCATTGCCCGAAAGCCCAAAAAGCACGACCAAAAACACGGACGGTTGCACCTTTGTACTCTCTAGTCTTTTGACCAAATGGCTCCACTACGGTTATCATGCCCGGATTGGTAGCGGCCATAGCTCCCAATAGTCTAGGAAGTCGGTTGTATGCTTGCTCCCAATCACCATACAACATCTGGAATGCCGCTTGCTTTGCCTTCCATGCCTTGCCATACTTTACGGAGTAACCAAAGATTTCTTTCACCGTGCCCTGGATAGACTTCACCGTGAACGTCGGGAATGCCTCTATGGAATTGGAAAGCCTATAACCAATGAATTCAGAGGTGAGTTGACGGTGTACGTCATCCACATCCTTGTGATCATCACCCTTCCCACTACACATGTGAGAGGAAACACATTTCGTTAGAATCCATTGAGGACCACCTTTCCATGGTCTTGCACGCACAACCCATGGACACCCATTTGTCGCGTCCTCACACTTTACCGTGTACCGCTTTCGGACATCGGAGTGAACAACTTTGAACGGTCGAAAATACCTAACCGCATACTCCTTGATCCAAGTCTTCAACTCCAAGAAGCTTTCAAACTTCAATCCCTCGGCAATACCATAATTGTCGGCATTGGTATCCCTCTTCGAACTTGGCCTTGCTTCAAGCAATTTACATGAGCCTCCATCAACCACGGCTTTATCCGCGAGACTAAGATCACGGAACAACGATATCCGATGGTCCCGCCCCACTATCTTCTTGAACACTTCCGATTCTTTAGCCGTGAACCCATCCTCATCCACTTCTTCGTCCGGTCCGTCATCCTCCGAGTCCGATGCGTAGCCTCGGCTATAAGGGATGTCATGGTCCATGTCCTCTTGCCTACAAGTTCTCTCAACGTCACCAATACAAGTGTTATGAAGCTCGTCCTCCAACTCATCGGTATCCTCCTCCGATAGTTCATAGCGGTCAAATTGCATCGGGCTTGGAGGTTGGCTAGGTTCATGTTGGGTCATCGGAGGTTGGCTACACGTTGCTTCGTACACTTCTTGTTCATTGGATAACTCATTTTGAACCCCAACTTCACCTTGGGCGGCACCCCGGTTCAAGTCAAATGTTTGGGTGGCAAATAACTCGAGAGCCTTGTCTTGAGATGCGACAACCATCTCCTTATATGCACTCCAACACAACTCGGAGTTGATAGGCATGATCTTCCAACGGGAGTGAGGACCGAACCCAACATTGTGCCTTCCCTCCAAACAAACTATATCATTTAGGTCCATCCAATTCAATGCAATCCTCACTTTAGCAACAACCTCGGCATAGTTCGGACTACGGTCAAACACCACAACCTTCTCCTCCGGGTCATGCTCAACGTTGCCTTTAAAAAATGCTTCTTTATCCACATGATGCACACTAACCATTCTCTCCATCTAAAAACAAATAATTTGTAGAGAACAAATTATTTGATAATACTATAATAACATGATATAGCAAATTAAATCCTAAAGCAAAATTAAACTAACCTAAAGCTAAATTAATCAACACTAACCCTAACACTAACATACAATGTGTCCAAATCAACACTAACCCTAACCCTAACATACAATGGGCAAATAGAAGCATACACACACACATTGCCCACTATTATCCACAAAAACGAAATATTACACCCTCATATGACATTTCTAGGGTTTCCAAGATCTAAACATAATGCCACAAAATTGCAACAATTTGGTTGGACAAAAACATGGGGGATGGAGGAGATTACCTCTCTCAACGCAGGGGAGCCCAAATCCACGGTTAAATCGAACCAATATGGAGGGATTTGTGAGGGGGGGTGAGTACAAGGAGAGAGAGGGAGAGAAGAGCTGTTGGGGTCGAATGGAGAGAAACAGAGAGAAGAGAGAAGAGGGCAGCGATTTTGGGCTCGGGCGCTGGGCGCTGCGCCTTAAGTCGCGGAGGGTAGCGCCACGGCGTGTGGCGCTACCCTCTGAAGGGTAGCGCCAGGGCGTGTGGCGCTACCCTCTGAAGGGCAACGCCGCGGGACTCGGTGTTGCGCGTCCACCTCGCGGGGCCGCCGTGCCACGCTGTCACGAGGGTAGCGCCGAAGCCCGTGGCGCTACCGCAGAGAGGGTAGCGCCACGTTGTTGGGCGCTACCAAAAAGGGTTAGATTTTGAAATAGTTTCGAAAAGGGGTTAGTTTTGGCTGAAGTTTGACCAAAGGGTTATTTTTGTGAAATTTCACCACCTCGGCCGCCTGGATGGCCGCTGCGTCGCTGCGCTCCACCGGTTTGGTGCCTGCCACGTACCCCGCCGCCTCCAGCGCTTCGCCGATTGTTATCTTCGTCGTCTCAACCCCGCCACCGTCAGGGGCGGCGTCGTCCGGCTCGAGGTACTCGCCCACGGCCTGCCCGGCGACGAACTCGGTGACGATGCGCCCGCCGGGGACGCGCGTCTCGGACACGGAGACGCCCTGCTCGGCGGTGGCGTCCGTGGCCTGGTCGTGGGCGAAGACGATGTAGCATGGGATTTGAAGCAGGCCGACTAGAATATACCTGCATATAAGTGTTCTTAGTTGTTCATTCGTCCTTTACCGTATAAAAAGAAATTTTCTGTACTAGAAAGTAAAAATACTGAATTTCCATTATTTAGTTCTACTAGCGTCATGTGAGAATTGAGATAGTGGCGCACATATATACAGAGATAGAGGGGGTAGTTTGATGTTATAACTTATAAACGTAGGCAAATAAACGATTATCAAAAGCAAGATCAACACAACAGGGGGCTACCCCCCCCCCCCCCCCCCACCCCCCCCCCCCCCCACCCCCCAATCCGGCGACGGCACTCGTTGCACTCATCCAAAGTTAGCTTTTATCCCAGTTAATTTGGATCTGGGTCTCTCTCCTATTCCTCAACTTGTTATTCCAGACGCTTACCCACCGCAGTCCGAAGATGACTAGCAGGCCGAAGATGTGGGAGCATGGGATTTGGAGCAGGAGGAATGTACCTCCATAAGTGTTCTTAGTTGTTCATTCATCTTTATATCCCATATATATAAAAAAGATATTTCTCTACTTCAAAGTAGAAATACTGAATTTTACCGGAAAGGGATTAATTTACTACCAAAGAGGCGCAAGAAGGGTATGGCCACCTATGAAGAAATGCAAGACCTGTATTCAGCGATTAATAAAAATGGACGTGTCGGTGTAATGTAGAACTAAAAGGAAGCTAGAAATTTACCACATTACAACTGAAGCATGGACAATCCACTGAGAAATGACGTAGGGAGAAGTCCACATTACGAAATACGCAACGCGGAACCAGGGGAAGTGCTGCAAAATTTATGCGAAGCAAATATTTTTCATTCATTACGCTAAGTACAAGTACAAAAATCTGGAGAGGTAGTTTCTTACCACGCTGTTTAGGACCGCGTCCAAAAGACGGAGCTATGTGTTGTCTTTAGGGTGGGGGGGGGGGGGGGGGGGCGCCGCCCCCCCTGTTGAGAATTTTTCTTATATTATTACCAAAATTTGATAAATTTTAGCTACAAAATTCCTATTTTGCTTCATTTGCCCCCAATCTAGCCCAAAAGGTTGTGTAGCCCATTTTCCTCCCAAACTAGTTGTCCCAAGCTATGCCAATGCGCGTCACCAAGTAGGAGAACAACGTTGAGAGAGTGCATCACTATACCCAAATGTTTTACGTAAGATGATCGAATTATTAATAAAAGTATGTTTATGGTAGGACCAGAGAGCCATGTTGTATGGGTACTTACAAGATTTACACTATTAAGCCTGTGGATGATTACCGGGGAAAGGATGCACCAATAGACAAATCCAATTAACATGACAGCTCCGGCAATTGTCTACCGAATCAAATGAAATGCCATCATAAAATGTACTACGGTCATAATTATTGTAGTCACACAGCTGATCATTCTGCATGCCCATGTTTGGTTGAAAGGATATTAGTGATGTATAAGTTTTTGCCTTGTGGACCTAGCTTGGTGCTCTTAGTCATATTTATATTTCTCCCCAACCAGTGTCCCTATAGTAGCTTTAGTTATTCAACTAACTAACGAATGACATAATATAACAATATGTTTGATAAAACATGAGAATATAATTTTCTGAATCCAACTAATATTGTGTATTGTTGACCTTCATGGCAGGTATATATTTTAGATTGTGGACTTGAGGTTTCTTAGCACAACTCTTGTCTTACCTTTTCAGCTTGCTACGGTGTTGTCCATCTATGGATGGATCAAAGTTGCCCGTGCTGTATCGAAAGAGCGTGGAGCCGACGAGTCTCCAGAGGTGGCTGGACATTGGACTCATCTACTACAGATTTGTATCAGGTAGCATGCTAAGCTACAACTCATGTTAAGTTTACATTTAAACTGATATATTTCACCACAACAGATTATTCAATAAATCACAACCACTAAATACCTTAGCAAGCAACATAATTTAAAGTTTCGGCTGACTAGGTAACAATAGCACTAACCCATTTGTTCTGCTGGCCCCAATGGCTCAACGTTGGCTGTGTGAGCTTATTCAAATAGTTCAAAAGAGGCTGGACACCATATAAACTAGGCTAAAAGTAGCTTAGTACGAAGGACTTACACAACAAGAGCACGGTTGTGCAACCAAATAGGACGCAATCCAGACGGTAGCCCGATACCAATTTACAGTGTCATACTCCAGGTAACATACAAAGGCGAGTTGAGCCTCTGGAAAATAGGGGCGGGAAAAAGACCACGCGAGGCTACTGATCAACTTGCTCAGACTGACTATGAGAAGGATTTTTTTTATTTTGCAGGATTTTTTTAGTACTATACTTTCTAGGAAAAGTCTTATAATAAAAATATTTACTTTACTAAACAGACTTGGCACTTCACAGTCTTATGCATATAGTTCAGGATGCAAGATCTTGGAATTCACGAACATATCCTGGCTCCATTCCACCAGCAAGGTTAATTAGACAGGTTCACCGGTATCATTAATTACAAAAATCCCACAAACTCTTATGGCAATTTGTGATAAAATATATGTGTATTCCTTGATAAAAGCATGATATTTTCCAACCTGAGAAATGCCAAAGAATGACGGTTTCCATGTTAACATCAATATATCAGTAATTAGTTTCTAAAACAATGTAGTAGTAAATACAGGTAGTATCCAGTTTTCCCATGGGCTAGTACTAGCATGTCCTTCACCGTGTAGCAAATTCTTCCAGTGTGTTGAGCCATTCATCTTGTTTAGTAACTGTTTTATGCACCTAAAAAAATGTTTTTTGCTCACAGATGAGTGCTGGTGCGGTGATGCTTACCGACACTGTCTTCTGGTTCATCATTTGTCCTCACCTTCTGATCCACCATTACCCCCTCAGCTATGTAAGTATGCATATTTTAGCACTATCTATTTCCATTTTGTACACTGATCAACGTGACTCTTGTCCAGAGTCCGACCGGAGCAAATAGTCATGCACTCTGTCAACGCCATCTTCCTACTGGGTGAAGCAATGCTACATAGCTTAAATAAGTAGTTAGTTTATGATAGTTGTACTCAGTCAGAATAATTAATTCTTACAATTTACAAAATTTCCTTGTTTCGGACCGCCTACTTTATTCTCCTCACATATGTTTATGTTATTTTCCAGCGGCAGAGCTTGTTGATGCCAGGGGACGACGCCCCCCCCCCCCCCCCCCCCCCCCCCAAATTTGGTCCAGTTTGCCTACACGGCATGTATGTGTCTCATCACGCCTACTGTCCATGACAAACGAGACACAAGAGAAATGTCGGGCGTGATGGGCGAGGAGGATCTGAGATGGTAGGTGAGGAAGGAGGATGGAGCGGGTGCGACGTAGAAGCATACGAGGGGAGTGGACACGACGTCTGGATGGAATAACACGGAGCCCTGGCCCAGAGATTCAAGGTACCAGCATGGAGGTCTGGCCCGGGACGTCAGGTTCAACAGCTCGGAGCCCCGACCTAGAGCGCCAAGCTCACGGCCTGCGGACTCAGGTTGGCTGACATGACAAGTTCGTGAAGTCTGAGGTTGTGGCTTCGTGCAGTAGAGTATGGAGCCCCATTACGCCAAGTAAATGGGTAATATCATGAACTGATTAAAAAAAATTAGTTCAGGCATGGTCGGGATCCTACAGAGGAGGCATGGTAGACTACTATCCTTTTTGGGGGAGAGAGGATAATGGGAGGCATGGTCGACTACTATTTTTCAAGGCGCAGAGGTACCTTTTCCCGTAGGTCAGGGGATCCTGCAGATGAGGCGGCCTCTTCGGGGGAGAGAGGATAATGGGAGGCATGGTCGGGACTGTAGCGGAAGGCCACTACGAGCACAAGTGCGTGACGAATACAGAGGACGTACAATGCAAGGTGATTAGTGAGGTGTAAACCGACCATTTTTCTAAACACTAGCGCTATTCTTATAGAAGAAGTGCCTAGTTAAGTATTTCTCTTGTGTAAATAAGCACTGGTGCTTAACCAAAAATCGGATTATTTAGTTAAACAACTTTATAAGAACCTTGCATTGTGCATGCCCTAAGCTTGCGCCTTCCAGTGAAAAGAGTAATTTGTAGGCAATTCCAAGCGTCGGAGGAGGGGAAACACACCGGATGAGCGGGGGAGGAGGAGGTGGTGACGAGCAGCACATTGTGAGCGAGACAAACAAGAGAATGTGTCTCGCACCAAAAAAAGGTGTACTAAAATCATGTCCAATCAGCCATGACGACCGTACTATAGTACATCGTTGCCGCAAAATCAAAATTCAGACTTTATTTGATCAGATATATGTAAAATGCATACACTAAATTTATTATTTATTATTTCATATTTGTACATATTTATAATTTACATAGTGTTATATCCATAAATTATAATGATTTGGAGATTTTCCACATTATCACCCTTTGTTTTTAAACCTGTACAACAATAAACACATGTTTTATGTATTTTTCACTTAACGACGTCAAGTCAATCCGATTTTTTTGAGAATTTATTGCACTCTTAAATAGAGAAGAAAAGTAGGACTACAAGAGTAGAGATTTCTTGCACTTGATGTCGAGTGCTCCTGCTAGTTTCAAATTTTGAAATATAAATTTAAACGTAAAAAATCATGTGTACTTTATATTTTGACGTACACAAAAATGACAAATGTACAAATCTTATTAACAATAGATAATTTTAAATCTCCCCATTTGTCATTTTTATGTAGACCGTAATATAAATAATTTTTGAGATTTCTCGGGGTGGAAAAGACCACTTTCCGGATGGACAACATGTAGCTAGGCTCACTTCATCGAATGCCTCAACAGTTATTATATTGACCAAATACACCATAACCAGTTTTCTTTCAGCTTTATCTACAATTACATAAGAATTAACATATGGTTTGTCTCAATTTCAAAAAAAAAAACATATGGTTTGTCTCAAATGGTAGCCGGAACACTGTAAAAGTAATTAACATAAGAATTCTTGCAAATTCATCTACAATTACATATGGTTTATTCCAAATGAAACCAAAGAGATGCTACAAACTTTACCATAGCTTATTCCATATTATGCTGAAAAAAGGCAGCAGGAATGTAGCATGTGAAACAGTTCTTCCTTAATAAACCCGGAAATAAACAGAACACAAATCACCCATCTATCTTTACCATAATAAACGAAGATGGAAAGAGCAATTAGCGCTCATACACACTATCAGTCTATCACCTGTCTGGGTTACTGTACAGCCACGATACTTGGGCTAATCTCCTCGCCTCCTCCGTTGCAGCACCGCGAAGCCCCGTCGCCTCCGCCGCTCGCCTTCGGCACCGTCACGACGAGGTGCCCTTCGACGTACCCGGCCACCGCCGTCGCCGGGCAGCTCGCCTCAGGCAGCCGGGACCTCCACCGGTCAAGCTCCATGCCGCCGTCGTCATCGCCCTGCTCCTCGCCGCCTCCGGCACCAGCAACCTGCACCACCACCAGCTTCACGACGCCGGGGTGGATCCTCACGGCGCGCGCCCTCACCTCGCCGACAGCGCCTCCGCAGCAGGCCGCGACGAAATGGAACGCGCCGGGGCTCTCGAACGCCGCGACGTGCGCGTCCGCCGGGAGCGGCAGCTCGAGCACCTTGCTGTACACGTGCGGCAGCCGCCGGAGGTCCTTCCTGCCGCCGCCGCCTGGCGCCGTCGATGGGTAGTGGATCCTCATGTACGTACGTACACGTAGCGTACGGGCAGCTCGATCAGCTCGCAGAAAGATCGATCCAGGAACTCCGACAAGCACTAAAGCCTTCGCTCGATCTCACTCTTCGTTTCTTGGCAAGTATCTTTTGCTTGCTGCAGGACGATGCGATTTATAGCTAGGATGGTGGCGAGGATGAGATTCTAATTAAGAGGGTAAGGATCGAGGTGTCACCGGTTCTTGAGTGACGTGTTGGGAAGATAGCCCCGGGCAGGAGGTGGCCGGTGGTCGGGGACGGCGATAGGATGAAGAAGAAGATCAGTAGAGCGATGCGTGTCTTGCCTAGTTGCCCATTTGTACATGATCATTCTGGTGTGGAGCGGGCACGTGGCACGTCAGGGTGTGGTGTGGGCCCTCGAAGATAAGGGCGGTATTGGCTTTTCTCCATCAATCGGACGCGCAAACGTGGGGCTGCTCCAACGGTTTCAGGGGGTTTTATTCGGTCACGGGAGCCATGGGTTTTAGCCTTATTTTATTCTCCTTTTTTGTGCATTTTTATTTAATTGAGGATTGAATCATAATTTTATTTTGTAAAATAGGTCTATCGAATAGGGAATTGAGATTCAACAAATCTGCCATGTCTATTTGAAACGGGCCGCATCTTAACCCAAGTCGGGAGGCAATTGGAAGAGAGAACTTCAGGATGGCCGAGGAAATGTACATTCTCTTACGACGTAATAAGAGAATCGTAATTATTATTTATCTATTTTGGAAAAACACCAACAGGTATATGCTAAGAAGTTTGAAACTTAAATGTGAACATGTGATGTGTTAAAAACCACAAAAATACATAGGGTGTATATACTAAGTTCTAAAATTGCAACTTAACAGAAAAATCATATCTCGAAACCATAATAAATGAATTGCGACCGCAATTGTTGCGTTCATATATGATCACATACACGTGTAAAGACTTATCTCTATTAACACACACACACACGCCTATGCAACTCCAATAAAACACTTACGAGAGACTGAATCGACATGTCAAAACTTGAGATTGATGAAGTTAGCACAAACGTCTCACTGACGACGAGAACGTTGCCTCCTAGTGAAAAAATATTTTCAAAAAATGAGAAGTAAACTCTCTCAAAAGACGAGATACAACCATCCATCACGCCATCCAACCACAATCAGTTTCTCGTCTTAATTAATTGCAATTCGTGTTAACCTCAAATCACGGCAAAGGTACGTACACAAATTGTCAGGTGATGCATGGAAGCTGCATGCGAAGCTTCGTGTGCTAGTTAGCTCGAAGAATTTGCCATCGTGGAGCTGCACCAAGCATGTACTACGTTCAAGGTAGCTCGAAATAGAAGCGAAAGCCCATTAATTGCAGAGACGACGACATGGATATACTTAGTCCTGACTATTCCTTCGTACCAAAAATATCTCCTCTCAAGATATGCTTCATGTGTAAATACAATACATAGATATAGGAGTCGATGTGTGGTGTGTACGTACAAAGTTCTAAAGGAGTAGCTTTGACTTGTCTCCTAGTACGTACGTCCTTCGGCGGTCGTTTTAGGATATGCACCAATGAGCGCGGAGCTTATCTAAACTGTCTCAGAAAAAGGTCCGGTACACATTTCCGTTGCTGCGTCATCAGCTCACACAGCTCTCGTGTATTAGTAATCTGGATATGCATTCGTACGTACGAGTCAGTTGTGTACTGATAACTGTCTAACTCGTAAGGTAGTCGCTAATCCGATGATGGCTTCGTCAACTGGATCATCGCGTACGTGTGATCGATCGAGTCGCTCGCCCATGCGTGTACGTACGTCGTACAGTATTTTGATCCTTCCCGTTGCATCCCGTACGTACGCGTGCACGTCGTTGTCTGTCGAGCCTTGACCCGCAGCAGAGCAGGAAAAACCAGCCTATCCGGCCGTCTACACGGTACGTACGCGGAGGTCCACAACCGCCCGGGCAGGTCGAGTTAAATACAGTAACAGTCTCTGTACTTACTTGTCTAGGTGGTTCGATTTAGTTCTTCTACTCGTAATTTTAAAAAAATTATCCGTGCATTTTTTAGGTTTACTTTGGCGGAGCATTCAATCCAGGTGTGGAAATCATTCCGACTTCATGTATTTGCCCTAGCCTGTTGGGAATGTAGGTGTCCGAGAATGAAAGCTCGGCAACAGAGCAGACCGGAAGAAGTATGTACCTCATGAAGCAAGGACTAGCCAGAGCTCTTAGTTAAGCCACTTTTGCAGGATGAATCCGTGTACTCGTTTATTGGATTCGATTTAGTCCAAAATCATGTTTGCCGTCTAATTTGAGCTGACGTGGACGTGACAGGACAGAAAGAAATTCGACTAAAAATGGAGAAAAGGAAAGAAAACAGGGATAAAACTGGACGCACTGAGATTGGGATTTACCTTGTGATTACGACACTTGTAGAAATCCGTCATTAACGTCGGTCTTCGAGGTGTATTTCTTCACATACCGAACATTGCATTGATCGCACTTGACGATGGGTAAGCACCCCGTGGGAACGTGGTACTCCGTTTTCGACTCTGAGCTCGAATCACGCGAGAAGGTCGCCATTCTCGAGCTCAAACTACGGGAGCGAATCACCACAGAGGAGACCGATGCGGAGGACGAACGAGATGAACTGGAGTTAGAGAAGTGAATTAGGAAATTTAGAAGCAAAGTACATACTGGGGGAGTTGGGGGGGGGGGGGGGGGGTTCGCATATTACCACTCGCGGGAGGTTAACGACCCTAAAAGAATCGTGGGGAAGGGGCTAATGGTAAGATTTCAGACCAGTTGCTCGACCACAAGTGGGATTCCGGCCAACGTGCCGTCCGCGTCAGCTCGAATTATACGCAAACATGATTTTGTACTAAATTGAATCCAATAAACAAGTATTGAGGTAAATTTCTTCAAATCGTAAGTAGAAGGATTCAATCGAACCACATGGACAAGTACAAGGACTGCTACTATATTTAACACGGGCAGGTCGCATCATAAGGCACGCAATTTTCTCATACGCGTGATGGACACTGAGTGAGTGTGATTTTTTGTTTTGTTTTGAAAAGAGTGAGTGTGATCTCATCTCACTAGCTTTGCTAATGAGAGATTGAGAAAAAACCTAGCAAGCGCGTGGAATTTTCAAGCGCCGCTCGACCGATCATGGGAAATCAAATCAGGGAGCATCACTCGTGCTCTTGGATTTTGCACCATAATTGTCCGGCAATGGAACATGCTTGTCGGGGGGCTAATTAAGGGTGTGTTTGGTTGAGGGGATAGACTTTAGGGGATAAGGGCATCCCCAACCACATGGTTAGGGATAGCCAACTTTTCTGTTTAGTTTGGTTGGTTGAGAAGTGGTTAAGGGTAGCCATTTTTTTATTTGGTTCAAAGGATAAAGAGTGGATGGGTTATTGTGGTGACCTCTTGTACTGAGATGGTGAGATTACCCCTATTATAACATAATATAAACACATTATCACTCCTTATCTGAATTTTGATGCATGGTGCATTTGTAGAACAAGGAAAAACAAATAGTTGTGAGATTTCTGTGGACGTGCTAGCTGCTGATCGCTACTCCTTCCTGTAAGAAATGCTCTCAGGCCGCTGTTGCTAGATCTGTGTAATTAGAAGAGAGTAAGAGCCCCATGCGCAACTGGTCGTATCAGATCTCAAGGATCGCCAAAAGGCTGCAGAATCAATCGTGGTTCCCTGTCTTGCATAGCTACAGGTGTATGTGCTTCAGGTCTTCACATTGCCAGGCCGCCGCTCTCCCATAGCTGCTACCTCTCCGTTAGATCTGAGAGAGGGAAAAATGTTGAGAGGAGAAGAGAGAGCACACGAGAGGCGATGGGAGCAGGGATTAACTTGGTATGGCCGTATCTGCTGCTTCATCCATCTTCGTTGCCCACGCCCCACGCTAGTTCTTGTCACCAGTGAGCTTCAATCTAGCGTTGCCATGAAGGAGAGGACCATGAAAAAGAGGAGACGGGAAACGATGAGGGGAAGGTGAGCGAGCGAGTCGGCCAGGAAAACGATTCGAGAGTGAGGGTAGCGACGCCAGCAAGAATCGGTTGCCCTCATCCGGCAGATTTCGTCGGACGGGGCCAACCAGTTTTTCGACCGAATATGCGGAGGATCTGGTTGCCCTCAACCATCTCTTGCACTGAACCAAACATACGGCAACCACTGAAAAAGTGGCTATCCCTAGCCAACTGAGGGATAACCACTGAAGCAAACACACACTAACACGACGCCGGCGGCCGGCGCAGTGTATTGTACCCGTACATCATCCTCCTCTCCGGCGCCGCGCGACGCCGCGAGACGGGCCCAGACACACGATCGACGGCTCCCCGCCCGCCGTATCACGTAATCATATCATCCCGCGTAACCTTCGCTCGCATCGCACGCCGTCGTGCTACAGCTAGACCCAGTGGCTTGCTTCGGTAAATAACCCCGAACCCTCGCCCCCAATCTCCCCGGAAACATTTCCCCTTCTTCCGCTTTCCCCGCCCCCTCTTCTTCCACCTCGTCGCCTGCCGAAGGCGACGCACGGAGACTTGTGCCTCCTCCTCCTCATTCGCCGATCATCGTCACTCACGCGCCAACCAACCAACCAGTACCAGAGAAGAAGCCGCCCTAGCCGAGTTTGGGAATTGAGAGTCGACCCGCGGGGATGAAGAACCTGTTCAAGAGCAAGATCAAGTGGCAGCACCGCACCACCGACCCCGCCCCTGCGCCTCCGCAGCAGCAGCAGGGGCAAGGGCCTTCGCCGGCGAGCTCCTCCCCCTCAGGCACGGCGCCGCCGCTATCCTCCACCGCGGCGCCGCCCCCCGCCCCTTCGCCCCCTTCGGCCGCCCCCGCCGCCACGGCGGCGGCGGTTGGTGGCGGAGGCGGAGGCGACGACTACATGTACTCGGAGGAGGAGTTCCAGATGCAGCTCGCGCTGGCGCTCTCGGCCTCCAACAGCGACCTCCTCGGGGACCGCGACGGGGACCAGATCAGGGACGCCAAGCTCATGAGCCTCAGCCTCGCCGGGGGGGACCGCTTCGGGGCCGCCGGGCGGGACGAGGGGCAAACCGCCGAGTCGCTCTCGCGGCGATACTGGGTGAGGCTGGCTAGGCTCCACCTTCACACACCCGCGAGTTCCATTCGAGCGAGCTAATAGATGAACTCTACAGTTCCGTGTGCCTACCGAGATACTGCTAGTATTAAGTTGCTGACAGCCGGTTTTCGGAACAGACTACACTCAGTTTAGAGCTAGTTATGTTGAACTGATTACTAGTTCATCTACACCATTTACTACTATTTACAACAATACTGCTGCTTAATTTGTCTAAAAAACAACCTATTCATATCAGTATCACACTTGACTTAGGTACATGTTTTTTTTGTATATCAGTGGCAAATGGTTTGTAGAGAAATGAGCTAACATTGAACCGTTAGGATAAACCTAATGAAACTAAATTTGATGTTGTAGATGAAATATTTATTTCTATAAGCTTGGTGAAACTAAAAGTAGTTTCACTTAGTTAGGCTAGGCCAAACCTAGCATTTCAATTAATTTGGAATAGAGGGAGTAAATGCTCGTTGTCGCTACTTCCTATTTATAGAGATAAAGAGGGCAGATATCCTGCAATTCCAGCTTAAATACTCAGCCTTCAGCAAACATGTGGTACTCTGCTCCGGTGCTACCCCCTGCCAAATATTCTAACTCTCGAACGGGCAATCTGACAAGTACGTATAGACCCTGTAGAACCCCGTACGGTCCGCGTGTATACATATGATGCGACGGTTCCACACACGACCCATATACCGATCTCACGAAACTGACCGCTCCATTGATGAGACGACCCGAACCAAAATTTTCCTTTTAAGTTTCCGTAAGGGGGTAGCACTGAAGCAATCCTCATCCATCTATTACATATATATCCGTGAAATTATTTGCTCCTGTATCACATGTAGTTGTTTTTATACACATTGTGTCGATGCATTCGTCACAGATGTTTCCTAGTTGTAGCGATTTTTGTTGGCCTGGCAAATACCTGCCTATCTTTTCCGTATATTCCTCCTTGATTTGTCAATTAAAATCAAATTCTCTGTCAGCATATTTATGATTGTGCTCCGTTCTGACTTCCAGGACTACAACTTTCTCGATTATAATGAGAGAGTTATTGATGGCTTCTACGACATATTTGGCCCCTCTATGGAATCCTCTAGGCAGGGGAAAATGCCATCATTAGAAGATCTTCAAACAGGCATAGGGGACCTGGGCTTTGAAGTTATTGTAATCAACCGTGCCATTGATGCTGCCTTGCAAGAGATGGAGCAAGTCGCGCAGTGCATCTTGTTGGACTTTCCTGTCGCAAATATTGCACTCCTAGTGCAAAGAATAGCTGATCTTGTCACAGATAATCTAGGGGGGCCTGTGAAAGATGCAAATGCCATGCTTGCAAGGTGGCTGGAGACGAGTACTCATCTGAGAACCTCACTACATACTAGCTTGCTGCCGATTGGCTGCATTAACATAGGGCTGTCTCGTCACCGTGCCCTTCTTTTCAAGGTCAGCTCCCTCCCTCCCTCTCCATGTCTGAGTGTGTTTGTGTGTGGACATGCGTGTGTAGTGCACCTATTGTTTCCTTAGAAACGTAGGATATCTTCTGCTCAGTCTTTGTTATACCTGGCAGATCTTTGAAAAGTACAGTTTTATCAATCTTTAACTTAGGGACAGACCTAGTTCCTAGTCCATGGCTTGGATGGGTATATCAAGCCCATATCATTAGTCGCCTTTATCTGAATGGTAGAGCCTAATTTCAATTGGACACATCACCAACATAGTGAACTTTGAATCTATGGTACATTTTTTTGGCAACTGAAATTAATTATAAATACAAACCTCGCTCCATCTTCATTTATTTATCATTGTCAAATGGGATTTGGGCACCCAATAAATTGTGTAGACCCGATGGTGTTTCCATCCAGCATTACACTGTTTCACGCCAACACTGGCCTCACATGGATAGAGGTGCCTCCGTGCCTGGGCCCAACATGTGGCTCTGGCAGCATAGTGGGCAGGGGAAAAACATCAAAGAGTTTATGTGATAACTGCTAGGGCTACAGTTTGGATTAGTTTGACAATTGGTTATTATGAATGGAGTCTATATTACATCAAAATCTGTTTGCTGGGATGATCTATTTTTTTTGTTCCACATCTTATAAAGACGTCTTGCTTTAAAAAAAAGTAGTTTGCATTTTCGTCATCTATGGAAGGGAAGAATCATTCTCTTACTTAAAAATACCGCCTTCATTGTTCGAGTAATCATTACATGCCATTTGCTCACCAACCTTATATCTTGTGAAAAAACTTCTTTGTACCTTGTTAAGGTATTAATAAATGCTAATGTATCATCATGCTCATTGGAAGCATATCAAATTACTAATGGACTTAGCCATTTGAGTGGTTTATTACGTGTTTTCACATGTCCTACATGATCCTATCAGACAGTAAAGAGAGGTGTGAATATTGTATTCATTACTAATTGATTTGTTTTCTTACTTCTGTATAAAATGAACTGAGAGGGATCAAACAATTCTCAAGAGTCAAGAGTAAATGCAGGAAACGCCAAATATATTGAACATGGCACTAGATCTGTTCATTTGCGTTAACATACCTAGAGCATTCTTATAGCGCGCGTACCTCTTTGTGCAGATTCTTGCTGATAGCGTTGGCATTCCATGCAAACTTGTCAAAGGGAGTAATTACACTGGTGATGAGGATGATGCTGTTAACATAATAAAGGTGGACAAAGAAAGGTATTGACAAGATTGAGCGTTGTAATTTGTTTACGGCATAGCAATTTCTTAGGGAAACACAATCCAAGTACATTGTTCATGTGCTATCGCTATTTCCGGTATATTTCAATTCATCTGCTTCATCAGGTTTGCTAATTTGATTTTGTGTTGCGAATTGCAGGGAGTTTTTGGTTGATCTGATGGCTGCACCTGGTACTCTTATTCCAGCTGATGTCTTAAGTTGGAAGGGCAATTCGTTAAATCCTAACCGTAAACTTGGCCAGAATCAAATGGCTGGGTCATCAAGTAACATTGTTTCTAATCTGGCTGCTAATGCATTGCCACTCGAGCACAAAGGTGATCAACTGCCTTTGTTTGACAATGGTGATTGGATATCAGCCAGTCAATCTGGATATGAGAAAGAAGCAGCCAGAAGACCTTCACAAACCTCTTCTATTGGCATGTCATCTGTTGCTGCTGCAAGTGCTTTTGATGGTTCCTGGACATTAGTTTCTCATGAGCAATCAGATGAGCCGTCAACTTCTGCGGGTACATCGTCACAGCAGAAAATTGTACCCCCAGGTGGAGAACATCCTGGGGCTGGGAATGTAAATTTAACTCCAGGTCACCAGGAAAATTCGGAGTCCGAAAATCTATTTGCTGAGCTTAATCCTTTCGGGCGTATTGAGTCAAAGAAAGCTTCAGTACCTTTCAAAGGGCCAGATAATAGGAACACCGAGTTACAAAGGCGTAGAGAGAATGTGGTCCCTAGCACTGGAAGACCACAACAAAGATTGGTTATGAAAAATTGGTCTCCTTACAATGATGTCTCTAACAACAAGCAGTACAACTATGTTCAGGACTCATTTGCACGTAGAAATGTCGGTGATAATGTTGTATCATCATCGCAGATGCCACGGTTAGCTGCAAATAATGCTGATCTCAATATTGGAGGGCGTAATGATGCATCATCACATGCGGTATCATCTCATAATAATCACAATTTTATGTCTGGTTCCACTGCCATGAAGATGCCTTCTGTAGCTGAGAGTGGGAAGGCTGCTGAAAAGGCGATTCGTGATGATTTGAATAAAGGTCCTACAGATTCTATACTGGAAAATCAACCACCATTTGAAAGACACAAATGGGGTAATCCTGCAGAACGAAGGGTTCCAGCCAATTCAGTTCAGAATCAAGCAAACGGACGTGACGCTAACTACGATGGAAAACAAGACCATAAGAACTTTTATCCTGATCCAAAGAAGTCTCCACTTGACAGATTCATGGACACGTCAGTGCCATCAAGAAATCTGGAGTCCATTTCACCATCCTCTGCCAGACCACACAGGCTTGATTGTGTGTTCGATGATGTATCTGAATGTGAAATTCCTTGGGAAGATCTTGTGATTGGTGAAAGGATTGGCTTAGGTATTTTTCTTTTTTGCAACCAAGTTTTGATGATTTCCTTACTGCCCTTTGCTCTAATAAGTTTAACTGACACTCCTAGGTTTAGGGAGAAAAATTATACTTGTCATACAATATGTCAAATTTTTAGTGTGGCTTGGTTATGTACTTCCAGTTTTTGCACTGCTATGAAACAATTTGTTGCAAACATCTACCTTTGTATTCTCCACGAGAAAATAATTAAACGAATTGTTTCCTCCTTCCAATAGGTTCATATGGAGAGGTGTACCGTGCTGATTGGAATGGAACAGTAAGCAGTTATTTCCCTTCATTTGTATCTTGAAGTTGGCACCTGTTACCCCGGCGCATGCATCAGATGGTCAACATTATTAGATGCCAAATCATGGACCATCTTCATTTTTTCCTTCTTAAATTGGCTATGTGAACGAATGAAATTTCTGTTTATTTGCAGGAGGTAGCTGTAAAGAAATTCTTGGATCAAGATTTCTATGGTGATGCTTTGGATGAGTTCCGAAGTGAAGTAGGTGAAATTATATGTTTTATTTCTGTCAAAGAGCTGTACTTAGTACTTAGTTTATGCTTCATTTGTTGTATAGTTCATTCTCTTTATAATTTGCATATATTTCTGTACAAGGTGCGGATTATGCGTCGACTGCGTCATCCAAATATTGTTCTCTTTATGGGTGCTGTCACACGCCCTCCAAACCTATCGATTGTATCTGAGTATCTTCCAAGGTATGCTAGTTTTGTACCCATCTCTTTTGTGGCATAGCTTGGTATCTTATGGTTTATTTACTAAAGTTATTACAACTTGGAAGTATCCTGGTCCATATTACATGGAAGAAATTGTGACCAGCAAACCTATACGAGAAGTTCCTTTTAAGATTTAACTTTAAAATTGGACTTAATACTGAAGGTGCTACATGCTACTTATGTTCATCGGTTTCACATAAAATGAGTGAACACAAGTACATTGGTTAACTTGAACCTGGAGGTGGCACGTAGCTAGTATAGTGTCATGTAACTTATTTCCAGTCTTAAGCAAGTCTATAATGGATTTACTGGTTCAAGTTTCATGGTCCACCCTTTATTTGATCGTTATTTCCTTGCTTAGGGGAAGCTTATATAAGATCCTTCACCGTCCTGGCTGCCAAATTGATGAGAAGCGGAGGATTAAGATGGCTATTGACGTGGTATGGGAATTTTTTCCATATTTCTTTGGCATTTTGTTTATTTGCCCCTACTTATGCATATGATCGCTTTCTTGTAAGGCCAAAGGCATGAATTGCCTGCACACTAGTGTACCAACAATTGTTCACCGGGATCTTAAATCACCAAACTTGCTGGTCGACAATAATTGGAATGTAAAGGTGTGTTCTTTTGCATTTTAACAGTTAGAATTCATTGTCATCGTAGTCGTATTAATGTGTGTGGTCTGTTGGCTCACCAATGATATGAAGCACAGGTCTGTGATTTTGGACTTTCACGTTTGAAGCATAGCACTTTTTTATCATCCAAATCAACTGCTGGAACTGTAAGTAACTAGCACCTGTGGTCTGTACTATTGCAGGACAATTTTAATTTCTTTAGCCCTCATTAGATACTTACTTTACTTCTACTTTTGATTTTTCTTTGCCACCAGCCGGAGTGGATGGCACCCGAGGTCTTGCGTAATGAGCAATCAAATGAAAAGTGAGTGATTGTTGACGTCTCTCATTTTAACTGTTTGTGTAATGTCCTTACAAATCTTATTACTTGTTCATTCCACATTGTTCTATATGATAGTGATCTTCCTATTTGAGTTGCATCTTCGTTTGCAGTATTCACTAGCTAACCCCTTCTTTATATATCAAGAGCCTAAACAAAGTGACATCACAAAAACTTAAAGTGGAAAAAAAGAAGGCTGACAATTTGGCTGTAGTGCCGCTTAGGGTTTAAAGAGAAGTAGAGTAGACACCAATATCGTGATATCAATGCCAGTCCTTTCCCATTGACGTGAAAATAATACTGTTTAACAGATGTAGCACCTCTTTTTTACTGGTATCATGAGTAAGTGTTCAATGCTTGAAGCTTTGACTCCTAGAGTTGGGATGCGATATAATACTTCTTTTGAAGGACCCGTGTAATTGCTTACAGGAATCTAAATACGATCTCTCTCCCAAACCCGTCAGCAGCTTGTTTTGTTCCTTTTTCTCTTGTTTTTTGATTGGCGTGTCATCTGCATTCACCTCACTCCTCTATTACCTGAAAATACAGGTGCGATGTTTACAGCTTTGGCGTCATCTTATGGGAACTAGCAACGCTTATAATGCCATGGGGTGGGATGAACCCGATGCAAGTCGTGGGAGCGGTTGGCTTCCAGGACCGACGGCTTGACATTCCAAAGGAAATCGACCCTCTAGTAGCAAGGATCATATGGGAGTGCTGGCAGAAGTAAGTTTTTCAAGTCCCAAATACATGTTTTAACGTTGAGATGAGAAAGCACTCCCAACTCTTGCTGTTTGAACTTAGTACTGACGCAAGAATAATTTCGTTAATGGGAGACCGAGCTAATCCGTGGTTTCCTAATCAACAGGGATCCGAATCTGCGCCCTTCGTTTGCGCAGCTAGCGACTGCTCTAAAGACCGTCCAGAGGCTAGTAGCCCCCTCTCACCCAGAGACGCAGAGCCCCCCTGTGCCCCAAGAGATCTGGGTGAACTCCTCTACACCATGACGATTCAAAACTCAAGAGTATTGACGAACTGTTGCTTGTAGCGCTCTGCAAATGTGGGCGCGTTGTGTAGATAGATTGAGCGCCCCAGATGTGGTAGACATATCTTGATGTGTGCTGACGCGGCGAAGCTCTCGTGGCAGCCAGCGAGTATTTTACAGAGTCGTCGCCCATGAAGCAACGGTCGTCAGAAGAGGCCCGTTGCGCATCTATCTTTCCCGTTGCGCATCTGATCTGATTTTATCTTATCTGACTGTGCTTACAAGTGGATCAAGTAATTAAATTTACTATTTAAGCCGGACACGAGGGCCGCAGTCTTGGAGCTAGTAGCACTGTGCTTATAAAATATACAGCTCTGCAATCGAGCTCTCACAAACTGGCATTGACTGTTGTACATTCGTCAACTTCTACAGTCTTTGTTTTAGGGGTACTTTGCAGTCCTGCTGAAACTGTTCACGAAGTTTGTCGTTGCAGCATTTTTCCCTGAAGCTATTAACTGTTTGAGAAGTGCTCATGTGCTTTCCCATTTTGTGCAAGGGTTTTAAAGCACGCTAACGGTTGTGGCTAGGTTCATGGAATGTAGAAGTGACTTAAGAGAAGTACTAACCAGGTGGAATTAACACCCCAGTTCCCAGCCCTAATTGAGCCTCTAGGTAGGTGGCATTTTGGCAACAGGCTTCTCATCTTGAGTTTATTTTCACCAATTCTTAAAAAAGAAAATTCACCACCTTGCACTTGCAGGATTGCACGTTTTTTTAACATCTTACCGTAGGGACTTCCCTACGGTTAATTTTCATATATAATGAGTGCATGTTGCTGGCTTGCACTGTAATGGCGCCTTTTGGTTTTGGAATCTTCATTTGAATGTAAATGAAGCTCGAGGCGGTCATGAACTTGACGAAAAAAGGCTGCCCGAAGAGGGTGTGGTATGCGTCATGGAAGCCGACACCTCAAGATCAGATTCTCCCTACAAAAGTTGTCGTTTGCACGACGTCGAGGGAAATGCGGCCAAGTGGTTGAGCGACATTACCATAAGATGGGCATAACACTTGACCTGATGATAGATGGAGGGGTCATCATGTCATCCAGTGTCTCGATGCAGGTATATGTTCTTGATGTTGCCTCCCACAACAGGACCCGAGTGGCCAGGATACCATAAAAAAAATCGGGGTTGATCCAAACATGTGCACAATGTCATCGTGCCTCCGCGGAGAATCTGTAGCTTCAGCACGACGCCTCGCATGGCTGCACCCCCAAGTGGTCTCGCCCCCCGACGGTGTCGCCAACCACCATTTTGGCCGAGGCTTTGTTGCGGTGACGGTGGATGACTGAATCGCGGTTCTGCCTTTCTGTGAGATTTTTTCCGCAAATTTAAGGACCATGTTGTCTGTTGTTATGTGTATAGTGTCCATTTTGTAAAACTTGTTCCCACCTCTATGAATAATGCTTCTTTTTTTAGGGTAGAAAATAATATTAAAAAGATGAGGAAGCCAGAACGTATTTCACGGGCGCAGCGCACGGACCCCAGACGCTTGCTATCAACTCCGTTTTAGCGCCGTCCGTCCGGGCTTTCAAGTCCGGCGTCGCTGATAGAGGGAGCAGAGCAGGGCCTCTGCTGCTTTCCCTTCCACACCACCACTCCCCCCAACCGCTCAGCTCCCACCTCCACCGTCCCTCCCCGCTCCTCGCGAGCCAGATCTCATCTCGCCGCCACCACCACCAGCACCCAGATCCTTCCGCCTCGCGAGGAAGATCCATCCATCCGCCGCTACTTCCCCGCGGACACCTCCCTCGCCGCTCGCCCGTCGGATCGGTGAGTTCATCAATGGCGCTCCGTGTGCCCGTGAAATGGTTTCAGGATTTCTCTTTGTCTGATCCGTGGCTGTGCGATTCCTGGATGCAGCGTGCGTGTGTGTGCTCGGGCGCGGAAGCTAGCGGTTAGGGAACGGCGGAGGCGAATCTGAGAGGGACGCGCGCGCCCGTTCCGTGCTCCTGCCTGCGGGTTCCGATCTGTTCCTCCTCGGCTGCTGTAGATCCGCCAAGGTACCAATCGACCGACCTCTAGATCTACGCGTCTTCTAACAATCCTATGCACTGATTGTATTTGTTTCTACCAAACCAAAGCCGCTGCTTTTGCCTGCCAGGTTGTAGTGATGTTCCTCTGATAGAATACAACGCGATGTCTGATGCCCATTTCGTCTGTTTGCCACCACCAGGGCTTCGTTCACGTCTGGCCATGGAGACTCTGGTCATCTCGCAGCAGCAGCGCAGCCACCACCACCACTCCGGCCGCCGGAGGAAGCAGCCGTCGCAGCACTTCATGTCGCCTCACCCCACGCCGCGCGGCTACCACCACCACCAGGCCTTCAACTGCCGCGCGTTCCACTCCAGCGTCACCATGGGCGGCATCCTGCCGTCCCCGCCCTCGCCGCCACCACCCCCACCACCATCTCGGACCTACTACTCCCCGGAGCCCAAGACGCCCAAGCATCAGCAGCAGCTGCTGCACAACAATAACGGGAAGAAGCGCACCCGTGCTATCCCCATAACCCCATCAGGGTCCCCTCCGTCGTCCCGGCCCGAGCTCTGGGCTGGCCCGGCTTACTCCAACTCGCCGCCGCCCAGCTCGCTGCCCATACCCAAGTTCTCCTCCCTCCACCAGAAGCGCAGCGTCTCGCTTGAGCTCCCGCCTGCTGACCGGCCTGATCATGTGGAGGTGCTTGTGCATGCCAAGTCGGCGCCTTCGACACCCACTGCTGGGTCAGCTGTCGGCTTCTTTGGTGAACATGATACTGCCATCGCGACGGAGAATCTGAGGAGGATCCTCCATTTGGAGATCGCCGATCACTGAATGGGCGGTGTCATCGTGTACATAGGTCATCAGCAGCTAACCTTGGCACTGTGTATAGAGCAGTTTAGAGTAGAAACATTCCACTTAGACTCTGATCAGTAGGAGTACTGTTAGGTGGGTTAGCAAGCATATCAAGACTCCTAGGAAACTGCTGTGGAGGATGAGGTGATGGTGGAGACTGTTGGGATGGATGAGAGCACAGCAGTTTCTGAGTCACCTTCTTAGCTTGTAGACGCCTATAAGTGCAAGTCTCATTAGGTATTCGTCCTTTAGAGGTTTAGATCTTCATTTCCATCCATGGTAGTCATCATGATCCAGTAGTGGTAGTCTGCATGATCTTAACTAGTAGGAAACTGCATCAGGCAGGGGTAGGGTACTAAGTTAGTAATGGTCTCTTCTCAGATAACTGGAGTTTACACTCTGTTCCTGTGTTACATTCTTTAGGACATCTGCATCTTATATTCTTCTCATACATACATTCTACCTCGCCATCTTGACACACCTCTAATCATTACAACTTCTCCAGTGCTCTGCAAAGAACACAAAAATCTCTCCTTACTGGCTCTTCTGTATTTTTTGGAATGAAGAGGCTCAGTGGAGATTTAAAGAAGTACCCCTTCCTTGTTCTTTCTCCGTCATCTTTCTACTAACTTCTATCTGTGCACCTTCCTACCCCCCTCAGTTTGTTCTGTATGTAGCATGTCAAATCCCCACCCCTGCCACATCCAATCTTCATTTCATCCATAACCTAGAGTTCCATCTAGAAGCAGGGATGCATCTGTTCTGTCACCCTGTGTAATCCATGGTCCTTGTTCATGGAACATGTCGAGGATTCGACTACAGTTCGTATGTTTGATAAAGGATGCGAGACTCCAGATTTCAGAGACCTGCAAGGGTACAAACCATATATGGTAATTCTATGTTTGCTGCTTGTTTAACCTGAAGCTGTTGATTTCTTTGGCTAATACTAATGTTGTTTCTGTTCTGTGTTCCTGAAGGTTTGCTTCTCCAGTGCAACTTCGTGGTACATGTACCTGGGGTTCAGATTTCAGAGTGCAAGAATGTGAACCATGGTATGGTATTTATATCTTTGATGCTCGTTTAAAACTTTATGCTGTTTATGTTCTCGGCTAATACTGATGACGTTTTTGTGCTGCATTGCTGCAGGTTTGCTTCTCCAGTGCAACTTCGTGGTACATGTACCTGGGGTTCAGATTTACCTAAGTTCCAATAAATCTAGTTGCTTGTTTCCTTCGTAGTTAACAAGCATCAGCGCGGCCTATGCTAGACTGCTCCTTATGTAATGCCTGTGTGGCTAGCTCTTTCTAGTACTGTTAAACCTTCTTAGTATAAGGTCAGTGGCGGCTAGCTGTTTCTAGTACTGTTTAAACCTTCTTAGTATAAGGTCAGTGGTGTTTCACTTTGTTAGCAGATGTTGCTGCTTTGTCAGCGTGCCGTTTGAGCACATAAATGGTAGACCTTTATGTTATCAGCATTAATCATGTGTCATGTTATCTGTGTTGCTGACTATTGTGAGGATCAGTCATGTTATATGATCCAGTGTATTGTTCTGCCTCAGCTTCTCATCTGTTATGTGCATGTGATCTTCCATAAATAAGTGACATATTGTTGCGACTTTCCATCAACGAGTAACTCGAGCTTTGGCCAAGGCCGATTGAGGTAAATCGTTTGTGGTAGTTGAAAGATATTTGAAATGCTACTTTTTGGTTATAAATAAACTGTCACTAAGACTTGAGCAAAACATACCTCAAGCACTCTACATGTGGCTGATTTTGTATTGTGAAAATGTGCACACTGGGTAGGGCCCTGATGATCCTCTCCGCCGTCAACATACCATGTCATTTAAACCTGAACTGTAAGCTTGAATTAGTACCACGTTTCAAGTGATGCCAACAGAATTAGTCCTGCTTGGCGCTTGATGGTGAATTTGCAGATGGAAATGACGTTTCCCCCAAAGGTGGGAATACAAGGATCAAACGACAGGACATGGTAACATCCTCTGAAGGAAGAAATGTTCTTCGGTTCGTCTTTTATAGAGCCGAAGTGACAGCTAGATTACTCAGTTATCTGTCAAGTGTAGCTTCAATCTAGCTAAGATTTATTGTCGCATAATTGAGCCCCTGACTTGTTAGCGATCGCCGAAGACGCTTACTCACGCCTCACGGAGAACTGATCGCGTCTCGTCTTGTTCGGTGCTCACTCACTACATGGCATGTCACCGCCGACTTCATTCATCGCCGGTGGCACAGCATACATCATGCCCGCTCGCTTGGCCTCGCCTCACTTGGACGACCGCCGTCGCCGGAGCAGCATCTGCCGCATGCCGTCGGCGACCCTGAGCGCGGGGTCCTTGCTCCGGCACCAGCCTCCACAGAAGGTGATGTGGTCCTGGAGCGCCTCCTCCATGCCCCTGCCCCTCTTCCTCCCCTCCTCCCTCACCGCCTCCGAGCACAGCCCGCACAGCCACCGCCCGCCGAAGTCCGCCTTCACGCCGACGATGTACCCCCGGGTGCAGTCCTCCCTCAGCTCGCAGCACTCGCACTTGGCCGACTCTACCTCCATCGCCATTGACGCGACGCCCTTGGTAGCTAGTGCTAGTGAGCCAAGTGAGGTGTTTTAGATCAGTGTGGAGTGGTAGACGGGCAGAGAGCAACTGTGAGAAGAACGCACTCGCCGTGTTGTGTATTTATGGGAGGACGGAGACTTTGGGTTGTCATCACCCAAGTGCATGCCATCATTTCAGTGGCGCTGTGCCATTGGCTTAGTCTGGCACATATAAGTGAACTGATTAGCATGCCCCAATCATGGTTGATCCCTTATGGGAAATTCTTGCAGAGTTCACAGTGTGGAACATGTTGCATCTCTCAGATCTATACTTCCTGACCAACAATACACTAACATCTCATCTACTGCGCAACTCACACCTTGATTCAGTAAGATTATGTGTTTTCAGATAGCTCACTTCAAGGGTGTCGTGTTAGAACTCACTTAGTTTCTTAGTCAGGTGGCGTCATCCAACCTTAGTTGCAAGCCATGTGCCAATTCCCAGGTCACTGTGTCACCTAGGGAAAATTCTCGCAGGGGCTACAGTGTGCAGCATGTTGCATGATGTGGTAATCTTGAGTTGTATATACTTCGCGAACGAACAGTTCTAACTTATACATCTTCTCCTCGAAACAGGCTTTCGTCCCGCTTTATAAATAAAGCAACCAACCACAGTTACAGCAGTTCAGGAAACACATACTTATACATCTTCTGACCAACTCACACCTTGATTTAGTTGGAGTAGGTGTTTCTTTTTCTTCTTTTTTTTTTTGACAAAGGAGCAGGTGCTTCTGACTGCTCACTTCGCTTTGAATTTTTTTACACTGAATTGTGTTTCCAAAAATTCAGAAAAGAAGCTGTTGCAATGTAATCCAGGGCAGAATGAGTAGGAAGACAGGACTCATCAAGGGGATCTCGGCGATATTCGTGTTCCCTTTGTGCTCCATGAAGCTTGAACGAAAACCTTACGCAACAACTTATACTAGCTGTCGACGGATCTAGGACCACCTGGAAAAATTTCTCTTCATCCCTTCCGCTACATTGCAGCCGCTGTTCATAGTACGACACAACTGGCCTTGTCGGGTCGGTTGCTTGGACCGTCTAATGGCCCGCCCATGATGAATAAACACTGATCATTGGCTCAGGCTGTTCACGAGCCACCGGTTCTTCCTCGGCTGATCGGTTTAGCTTGAAGAGATCGAACTGAGCGCTGGCTCAGTGATAGGGGCAGCTTGAACCTCCATGAACTGTCCACGAGACTCTAGCTGAGAGTACCTGAATGCATCCTTATGAAACTAGTGCAGGACCTACCGTCCGTGCCAGGAGATGCACACAAGTTCTGGGATCCTGCCTGCCCATCATGCATGTGTGAGCTAAACCGCACAAGCGCTACAGAAACAGGTAGTCTCAAGACTCTCCAGCTCTCAAGCCACAAGTGTATAGCACAGGTGGGTTTGTGTGTAGTCTGTACTGAGTTATTATCAGCTGCAAAGGTTGGTGATACTTATTGTTGGTGCTCATTCGTACAGCTGGGTTGATCAATGAAGGGGAAAGAACTTGAGAACACCAGCTGTCGGTTTGATGATCTCTCAACATACTTAACACCGTTGCTTGCTGTCCTAGGATTCGGAAAGGCAATCGTACCGTGAAGAAGTAAATATAATTTGTGACGCGATGAAGTACATTGCATTGCAGCACGCAGAACAAAGCCTAGCTGGTGTCCTTTTTAGTAAGAGCGAGCTAAACACGGCAGAAAGAGTTGCAGACAGAGACAGCACGCACAAGGTCAGGGATCTCCAGCAGGGTAAATATGTTCATCAGTTTGTCCTGTGGCAGCTCTGGCAGTGTAAACCTCCATCGGTGGTGGATGAATGCTGAATTTCTTGTAAAGTGGAGGGAGACACAGCAGCTTAGGTAAATCTCGCAGGAGTAGAGAGGACAGATTTCTCGGCTGTACAGGCAGAAGCCAGGAGGTTTCGTACTCTCGCTTCACCGGCAGTTCACATACACAAAACAGATGAGGCTAATCTTTTTTGCCTTGAAAAATGAGTGTTTCTGGGGAGGAGACCTGACCTGCAGCAGCGCGGCGAGGGGCAGGTCCGACCCTTTTTTGCCTTGAAAAAACAGTGTTTCTGGGGAAACGTGGAAACAGACGCTGACGGGGAGGCAACCTGAATCCTGTTTGAAAAACCACGCACGAACTGAAGATAATCTACGTGAAACTCTGGTTTGATTCATTCAGAAACACATCCTCACACGAGGCCAAATAGCACGAGCATTATTTATATTTTCTAAATCTCAGACGCAAGAATATTTTCCTGTTACCGGTAGATGAACCCGACAATCCTAGCCTGATAGAACCACGTGACTTCATGAGTGAAACAGAATATAAACACAAACAGCACATGAGAAGAGAACTGCGTTCAGATTTCTTTCACCAACGGGGAATAGTCGGCCTGTACGGCCAACCATCCCACACAGTTAACAACAACATCCCCAGGTTTCTTTTCAACAACAGGGACACAACCCATCCACACAGTCAACAAGATCCAGTTCAAGACGGCCTAATTAACAAGAAAATTCAGCAAACACTACACTAGAAACATTCAGAATTAGCAAGGGGAGTCCCAAGGCCTCGGGAACGCAGAGGAGAGATGCCCTGCAAGTTGGCTCCGCATGGGCGGCCTCCAGGTTATTCTACCAACAGAAATGGCCTGTAGGTTGAACAAAATAGTTACTCTCCGGAGCGATCGCAAGGTTGGTTGGTTGGTCAATCCCAGCCTGTTGCGGGGATGTGTGACACGTCACCCCAGTTAGGAGGAAAGGTGTACTTCTGCTTATAGGCATCATCGACCGCACCGTCTTCATTGGTTGCACACTGGCCAGGTTGCACGTCACCCTGCCCAGCCTCGTCCTCGACGTGCTGCTGCTGCTGCTGCTGTGCCTCCTCTTGAGGTTCTGTTCCTG
This sequence comes from Poa annua, assembly GCA_026929855.1. Lineage (NCBI taxonomy): Eukaryota > Viridiplantae > Streptophyta > Magnoliopsida > Poales > Poaceae > Poa > Poa annua. Next base: position 257,935,874 of record CM049427.1, on the reverse strand, counting down.
CACTGAGAGCTGAATGATCGTCCTCATCTGGCCTCTCCTCAGACCATTCCAGTACCTTCTCGGTGGAAGATGGAGCATTGTCATGTCTGAAGCCACGGTCAGAGGGTTCTTGGTTGTACTCCCAACCAGCAGCAGTCTGGTCTCGGGTGTCACTGTAGCCTGAGTATCCGAATTCTTCTTCTGGTGGAGGAAGTGGACATCCTTGATAAGAACCATTGTCCGCGCAGTACCTTAGGAGCTTATCCCAGTACCGATCCTGCACTAGCGCTCATTAGTTTCACCAGAAACAGAAAGGGGCATGATGCAAGAGGTGAAGCATGTACAAAGAAAATAGCTAGCGCGATACAGCAACACACCTTAGTGATAATGTGAGGGTTTCCTACTATGATGAGCAACGATCTGGCACGTGTTATTGCAACATTGAACCTCCGATGATTCGTCAGGAATCCCAGGTTGAAGACTTTGTCAACCTCGTTATGCTTTACGGTTGACCTGACTGTGGAGATGATAATCACTTCCCTTTCTTGGCCCTGGAATTGTTCAACACTTCCCACTCTCAGTTCGGGCATCTCAAATGTCTCTAGGGCCCTCTTTATCTTGACAACTTGTTGACGATATGGAGTGATGACTCCGATATCAGCTTCACGAACATCACCATCTCTTGTCAGAGTCCTGATGATATTTACCACCTTACTAGCTTCGATTCTGTTAAACCATGATGGATTGTTGCCTTCTCTCTCATCGCATCCCTGGATTCCAATAAAAAGAACAGGGAACGACTTGTTGGGAAGACCAATGCAATCGTAGACAGATGGAACTTCATCTCCCTTGCAAGCAATCAGTTCACCACCGTAGAAAAGCTGTGATGGTAGCTCTAGGATTGCTGGATGGCACCGATAGTTCCTCAGTAACTTTGTCACGTAGTTTGGATCCTCTGAATGGTACTGCTCAAAGTCAGATAGCAGCCTTTGCAGATACGATGTTCCCAAACCGTCAGTATTCGCTTGTTTACAGAAAACCACCGGCCCTAATTGCTTAGGATCTCCTGCTAATACCACCACGGTGTCTCTTCCACACATACCCGACAAAGGAACCATTGCCTCTGGTTCAGAAGATTGGCCAGCCTCATCCAAGAAAATATGTGTGAAATGTCCCCTACGGATACCCTCGGCCTGCAGGAATGATGAACTCATATAGGTTGATATAACTATCTTGTACCGCATTAATGCTCGCATTGGAGGGCACTTGAACACGTTTTCTTCGAAGAAGCAGAACCGGAGAAAATCAGGATTAACATCAGCATATTGACGACTAGGAGCATTTAGTCTAAAGATATCACTTGGGCGGATCAGATAGCTAGCAGATACCAGTTTTTCCAGTACATGGTCAGCAGCACTATTGGAAGCAGCACATACGAGAACATTTGCCCTCATATTGGATGTATAGAGCTGTAAAATGGCCTCAACAAGGGTCATGGTTTTGCCAGTACCTGGAGGTCCATATATCACGTATGGTGGAACCCCTCGGCAGCCAAGTATCATCCCAACTGCATCAGCCTGCTCAGTGTTTATGTCAGGATTCAGAGGTTTAAATGGCATCTTCTTGACACTTCGATAACGTGATTGGGAGGGAAACAGAAGGTCATGTCCAATAAGTTCTGCCTCGTGGATAGACTTGTAGAGCCTTCTCATATTCAATCTATTATATGTGAAGCTAACATCATACTTATTCCTGTCATGGTGAGCGGTGTGAAACTGATTATCAAATCTCAAAAATATCTCATCAGCTTCAACCCTGTGAATGAAACCCTGAAGAAGAACAAATCAAGATTTGTGAATATCATTTTAACCTGAATACCTTGTTTTTAAGAATGCCAAACAGATATTTGAATGCCAAAGGAAAAAAAACACTAACTTGATAAGGCCGATCATTGCTTCCAGCATTTCGGGCGACTATAAAGTCTCCATTGACTAGTGAAGGCCTTTTTTCAGCCAAACCAGGGACCACAAGAGACAAATCATTACCCCTCCTTCTCATCGAGACACGTATCATGTCATACGATCTCATCTCCTCCTGCGAGTGGGCATCTCAAATTAGCAAACAGGATAAAAGTTTAACATGTCAAACTTCTACTACATGTGTTACCTCCAAATTAATTTCTTCCATAACTAAAAGAGTGCTAAAGAATTTCGCATAGTTTCTCATGCTCAGCTCTTCAGATAGGACATCAGGTCTCTGTTTACACTCAATGAGCTCACGGATTTCTACAGGTATTGCAAACTGAGGTAACTTATACTTGAATCCTTGAGTGTGCTGTCGAACCGGCCGGCTACCTGGCACGAATGTAGCATGCTCTAATTTCTTTCGTTGTGTGCCGCGTCCCCTGGAATAAGGCCTATCAGAGAATAAGGCCATTGAAATATTATCATCGGCCAATAGAAAAGCCACACGCTCAATCTTTTCATCCCCAATATCAACATGGACTATTGATGAATGTAAACCAATCTCTTTTGGCATACAGGACAGCCAGATTGTTAGAGTTTGTCCAGGCTGGAGTGTACGGTCTTCCACAGAAGTCAAACCAAGAAAAGCCTTCTTTGCCTCTTCATCAGCATCATTCGGCGGTGGTCTCATCATTGACAGCAAATAACTATCTTCAGGATTTGAAGAGAAAATTCTAATACTCCACAAGTTTACAGGCTCAGAAGAGGTATTCTCTATGCAGATGGTATCTGCGGATGTTTCTCCAACAAGGACAGATTTAGGGTTGCCGTTGACAAAAGGGAAAGGAGTCGTAACAACCACAGGACCATCTTCATATTGATAATCCGGAATAGCACAATTATTTTGAAAATCCATGAACTCTACTTCTGGCTTATCACCAGCCACTGAAAATTCATCATCCGAATGATTCCCCATACTGAATCCTGATACATCAGAAATGTTGTAACAAGTTAATAGTAGTCTGAGAAAAAAGAAACACTCTGACCTAAGTTTGCCATAAGTAAGCAATTCAGGATCCTCTCAAAACCGAGATAATATGGATAACTAGCATATGACTTATTTTTTAGTTTTCTTCAAGGCACATGACCTGATATCATAACTAGACAGTAATACTACACCATAGTAATCATAGATAACAAGGGAACCAGTTTCCATTGTTTTGAAACAGTATGCTTTTATTTTTATATGTGGACCTTATCGACGAGTTAAGAAATTCACGAATAAGAGTAGTTATCATCAGCGTTCGAGGCTTCGAGCATGGGTGGGTGGCGAGGACAACACTACTCCCTGCCAACTGAGCAGCGGTCCCTTCTCAAAAAAATTACATTATCTGTGAACTGCATACTTTCCACACATAATGGAACAATAATCGTAGACTACATATACGTCAATATGCATTTCTGCCATTTAGTCCTACTCGCTACAACCCTCATCCATAGATAGACCAATTTTCCAACGGCGACGCGTACCGACAGAGGCCATTTGCAACTACACAGTTTTCCTTCTTTCCGCAAGGCGCCATGATGAGGAAGCTAGGCAATTGCACTACATCATGTCATATTTAAAAGCGCACGGCTCTAAACATCCCCATGAGAACGGGGTTGGCGTGGACCGCCCCACCCACACAGTCTAGAGATCAGATGTTCACTCGTTACAGTGGAGGCTAGATCACCTGACCATAATTAGAAGGGGGGCACATCTACACTACACATCCCCATCATTCCACTACTGATTGTCCTAAAACAGGAAAAATAATTTCTTTAGGCATGCAGCAACATACACCGAGCCTCACATATATCTCATCCCCTAATCACAGCATACTGGCCAGGGGCGGATCTACAAGGTGAGCCGGGTGCGCACCCAGAAATTGTCGAGGCTAGTAGGCCAATGGGGAATTTAACTAACTGACCACTGTATGAATACAAGCTCACACCTACCTCAAAGCCCAATCGGCAAAGACTGCAGACGCGGCGGAGACGGCAGGAGCGCGACGTCGCCGGCGAGGAAGAACGGTTCTTGCGATGGCGGCGATGCGCGTGGGGTGTTTGGGTGGTTAGGGGATTGAGGCAGCAGCTGTAGGGGCGGCGGTAGACTACAAGAGAGATTCAGACCGGCGGCGGCGGCGGCCAATCAACACGGAGGAGGAAGAACACGAATCCAAGGTGCGGGGAAGAGGGGGGCAGTGGATCAACAACTCGCAATGCTGCGTAAATCAAGAAAAGGAAAGGGGAGACAGAGGGAATAATCACCTGTGCTCGCAGGCGCGGGGCCGAGAATCGGGTAGGCCGGCCGGCCGGCGATCGGTGAGGCGGGAGCGGCGCCGGATTGGGCTAGACCTCGGCGGCGGAGGGGGCGGCGGTTGGAGGCATGAGCGGGTTTATGAGGGGGTTGATGGCTCAGAGGATCTCTATCATCAAGCTCTGGCTTTGATGCTTCCTCTTCAGATTGGTAAGCATATTGAAGAGCGTTGGGCTGGGATTGGACGGATGAGATGAACCATCACGCAGCATCTGCTGTTATCCACAACCAAAAAGTTGTGAAGAAATAGAGGAGAGCTGGGGCCACTCGTAGTCATTGTGCATAGTTGAATCATAATTTTGTTTTACTTTACAGTATAAATATATTGGTTTTGACAGATCGTTACGAGCGGGTGATTCTTCTTTTGTTTTACACTTGTTCAACCACCACGATGGCCTCATTATTTACTCTCTTTTTTATGTTTAAGTGTGTTTCTTTTCTGCAAATGTGGTCGCCATTTTGCTTTGATTACAATATCTTCAAACTCTAACTTGGTTCCTTCACGCATAAAATTTTGAGTCGTCGCCATCTATCTCCAAGATTACCCTCCCTTTATCACTTAGGTGGAAACTTGATAAATCGAAGAGTGTCGATAAGAGGGGTTGGGTGACGTGAGACCCCCTTCTAAAATCTAAATAATGTATATCATATATTACCTATACAGGTAAAGGTTCTTGAGCAGCTTAAAAGTGTGTTGTATTTTTTGTAAATTTCGAGGTAATGTGTCGAATTTATGTCTTTAATCAAGAAGACAATTAAATTGGGGCACCCATACCATAAGATCCTATATTCGCCACTTACATGGCTACCTAATGCTTCACTTGACTAACATAGAAATGAGATCCACATATTTCAAGAGTTAAAAATTTTGGGTTTTAATATTTGAATTACTTTTGGCTTTCGTGAATGGTAGGTAAAAGTTCTTGGTATGACTATGCAGCGACCGGCGGACTAGTGAGCGGAGAAGAGGGCTAGTTGGAATGTGATAACCATTTACTCAAGGCTCAAGCTCCTCCCTGAAAGAAAATTTGAGGTGGATATCCAGCGGCAACATTGGTCGCTGGAGATTGGTACTTACCGTACAGTAGTACCTTTAAGTTCCATTGAAGCTCCATGTTGCGCACCAGGGCAAAGTGACACGACTAAAATCGAGGCAAGGAAAACTCAAAAAATAAAATCGAGGCAGGGAGAAGGGATCGTTGCGGGCCGTATTGCAAAAGGAAGCGTAACAAGGAGCAAGTGGTGGCCGTGGGCCATGATACCTAGCGCCTAGCGGCACGAGCTTTGGCTGGGCCGTCCGGCGCTGGCGGTCCACGTCAACTTCTCAGCTGTGAACATCGTGGCGGCGGCGAGAGAGGCGCCGCCGCACACAGACACAACTCGCATGTGGCATGGCGAAAAGGAATACCTAAGGCATCTTGTCAACGGTCTTACGGTCCGACCAAAATATATATGATGGTTTTCTGCGATTCAAAAATAAAAGTGGTGGGTTTAAGCTAACAACCCCCCGAAAGGCCGTGGCCAACAAAATGGCATGGCATGGCATCGATCGAGGTACTTACGAAATGATCACGTCACACATGCCCATGGAAGGAATGATCCCTCACCTGCATGGCTGCATGCTTTGCTTTGGCCTTTGTGTAGGACGTGACCCATCACATTCTATGCGTTCCCGAAGATGAATCCTGCGCGTTATCTTCGCCGACACCAACTTCACCCGTACGTACTACGGTACGCGCGCCTAGGAAGTAGGAAACCCGGCCGGCGCGCGACATCTCGAGCTCAACACTTGTATGCGAGCAGTTTGATGGACGTGACTCGTCGATCGACATATATCAACAAGTACCTAAGGCATTTTCGATCCAAAGGCGTATAGCAAGGTACGTTCTCTCTTCTTCGATCAACTTGGTCTCTTTCGGATAGGCCAAAAGCCTTCTCTCCGGCTTTCACAGCCAGTGCTAGCTAGCAAGCTAGCTATACCTATAGACGATGGAAGCATGTGCTGGTTGCTTCCGACGAGCCAGATGCTCGATCTTCTTCCATGTCCTTTCTCCTGAAGTGATCGATGGAATAGCAAAAGCTTATACATTATATATAGCTATTTTCTTGATAAGAGGCATTAAAAGAAACACCGAACGGTATAAAACATCTCAATATAAAATGAAGAAGGAAGAACTGTCAATAAAGCTCCTTTATGATCCGGAGAACGCCAAGAAATTCTCGTAAACACGTAACTTCCAAAGGCTTCACCGTCGAGATGAGTCTGAAGCCGAAGAGTATTTATTGAAATGAGGCGGCGTTGTCGCCATATGAGCGCCGCCCCAACAAATCTTGACCCTCATACCCCTAAAACGGAGTCCTCCCACTGACGAGGGCCGAGATCTACCACGCCTCCATGGCCAGAAGGCCACAGAGGCGGGGCAGATCAACGGCGGTGCTGAAGAAAGGCAGGCCCGACCCTGAGCATGTGCGGCGGGTGCGGCCGCACAGGGCCCCGGACCTCATAGGGCCCAACCAAGGTACGTTCATACATAGAGCCAGAAGTTGTGTACGTTAGCTCCAAAAAAAAAATAGCTCAGAAAATCAGCCCAGTTAGTAGCAACTGAAGGCCCCGTATGCGCACTAAACAAGAAAAACACCGAGCACTTAATCCAGGTACCTGCATTTAGATTGTATATAGCAATTATTTCTGCCTAGTTCCCTAAAAAAATCTATATAGGGCCCCTTTATTTCCCTTGCATCAGGGCCCTCGTATGTCAGGGCCGGCCCTGAAGAAAGGTGACGTAAACCTAATTGCACTGAGATGACAAGATGTACCGCTTCGCTTATATAATTTTTAGAATATTTTTTAAAGTTTGAGCGGTCGTATCCGCCATCTGACTAGATATAATAGAATATTATTTACAAATTTTAGACTTGAGAAAAAAACCCTTTACATGCAATAGAATATTTTTTACAATATGGAATATTATTTTTACAATATATGTAGCTTAACTGATGTGTTGTGGGTTAGTATGGTTCTTCATCTTCACTCGATGCTATAAAAGCGTACGTTTTTTTGCATATTACTTTGAGTCTTTGACTCGTTCACAGTGCATCATCGATCCGTGCATGCGTTGTTAGTTTCAGCATTACTCTACCATGCATGGAGACCAACTTTGCATGATTGTCACACGTCGCATGCAGTAAAAATAGCCGGCCGGCCTTGCTTACACGACAAGTATATATGGCGATTTGACGAGACATGCATGGTCGATTTATCTTTAACCTTCGACGTATCTTCATGCTATCATGCCCAAGACGCATCCATGCTTTCGCTGATGGCGCTCTTTACACTTTTTTTGTGTACTGTGGCTGTGCCCGTGTCGATCTTCCATCCATGCTTGCATGCATGCAAAAGCGTGGCATTGTCTATCTGCACACGCACCGGCACTTCATTTTGCATCTCTCTCTCTCTCTCCCTCTCTCTTCTCTCTCTCTCTAACCCTGCAAAGCATACACACGTAAAGAGAAAGAACATCTTACCAAAACGGTACACGCCGGATGCACGGTGACATGCACATATCATTGACGCGATGGAACACCCCGAGCAAGCAACCAAAGGCACGACATTCTTTGCCCATTCTGGTGAGAGATCGATTGCTTGCTTGGTTGCTAGCCCTTGTCGTGGCCAACACTCACTCCTACGCAGAAGGCAAGCAGCAGGAAAGCTGTGCATGCATGATGGGCCGATCGATCGACGCCATGGTTTTCCGGGAGGGAGCAGAGCAGAGCGCGACGTACGTAGGATGACATCAGCGACCATGCACATACATGCATGCACGCCTCGACGTTAATGCCACCTATTTCGGGGTCGCCGGCAGGACATGCATTGCAAATTGCAATGCACATCGATCGATTGATGGTGCTTGCACGTAGCGGCCACGACGACGCTGTCGCAGCTCGCACTTCAAGCAATCACCTCACATATCCACATGTTTATTCATCCGTACGATCTTTCCTGTCCGAAAACGTGGGAAGCATTCCATAAATGATGCAGTAGCAAATGTCAGAAATGCACATGGGATTTATATAGCGGTTCTATATATGGGACAATTTTTATATGCAGGGGGGCTCTAGTGCAATAGATCGTTGAAATACACATCCAATTATGAAAAAACCAAATCAGGACATAACCGTAATCCACATCTACCATGTCTGAAAAATTCACATTCAAGATATTTTCACAACTTAAGACATGTGAAATAAGGTTTCAGAGTACTTAGGTGAAATTGAGGATCTTGGTCCTCAACGCCTCAACGATTATCCTTTTCACTTAAATTTTTAGGACACCGTTTATAAGCAGCTACGACGTCGGAGGTGAAAACCAAGTTAAAAAAGTGTTCAAATTTTCTAAACAATATATTTTATCGGAACAACCATGCAATAGACTATATATAAACATGTGCAATTTCAATCCAATACATTAATTTGTGAGTTACCGTATTCATTGTTGAAATTGTTGTTTACGCGCATCTCAAATGCCTTTGGAGTTGAGCTCGAGTTTGAACTTGAAATTTGTTTACATAACATTATTTCTAGCATATTATTATTCAGTCTTTTTTCTTAGAAACTTAGATTTAACATGGTTTTCACCAGTTTCTAATCTAGATCATGGAGAGGGTGTGGGGCAGCAGCTTTCTTATTCAAATCTAGAAGTGCCGCATGCGCCAACAAATCACATCCGCAGCAACATGCATGCATCATACGGCCACAGTGGCACCCTGGCCAATCATTAGCGTAGAGAGCCATAGACACAATCAACCCAGAAAATGCATGCAAAATCCAATCGATGGAGTCCATATGAAGATTACTTGGGCCCATGCAAAGTAAGTATGGCTCATCACTATTCACCATGACAAGAATGCCTATGGGGGTCTGCTCTACTCCCAGCAAGGAGGGAGCCACAAATCTCTCTCCAGCCCGTCGTGTCTTCTCATGCATCTGCACTTTTCTCCGATCACTTCAAACTCAAAGATCAAAGCGTCCAATGTGTCACAGTCATTTTTTTCCCATACTATAATGATCTTTCCAAGTCTTTCACACATACTATGTTTTTTATTTACCAGACTAGATGATATCCGAACCGTTGAGATAAATTTGAGATGTAATTTCTAGATATTTCGTAGAGCGCAAAATTCACCATAAGATCTAACGAGTTTCTGCAAGATAGAAACATAACATTAAAAGGCTTACATTTTTAAAAATAAAGATGAGAGAACTCTATCAATATTTTTCAAACAATAGAACACCATAACATTTACTTGTGACTATGTAATAGAGTTGAATTAAATATGTGAAAACCAAACAAGTAACATATAGGTAACTACGAAATTGTGCCCTCCTCCCGAGACAACCACCACAACCCTGACTTATCTCACATTTGCTCACATCTTCTCCGACCGCAATGGTAATTCGACGCATCCTCGCCTCCTTTGATTCTCGCTCCAACTACGGTAGGGGGTGGGGATCTCAGACATGCGTTGGGGGCTGTAATTAGGTGCTATGGTAGTATGGTGACCATGTCGGTGATGTGTAGAACAACAATAAATGTTCCTCGACTCCTGATGGTTACTGCTCTTTTGGAGTGGTGGATCATGGTTTCTCCTTGCATTTGGCAGGTGGTCAACAAGTCTCGATTCTTTTGTTTCTTTGCTTAATATTGGGGCTCTATCGGTTTGCTTTTATACAGAGCTAGTAAGGTCAGGTCTACCTGGTTGGTGTGGTTGTCCACCTCCTTACATCATTTTCTCTGAGAAAAGGGCGATATGCTCCCCACATTACTACCGTCGGCATCATTTGGCTCTAGTTGGGAACTTCCCGGCGGATGCGGCAAAAGCGTTCTCCTGTCTCTGACGTGCAACCCAAGTCGCCATTGACGTGGTTCAGAGGTCTAAAGGCAGGATCGAGATTCGCTCAAAGCATGTCACACGTGAAAGAACATTTCTTAATCCTTAGTGTTTTGTGTGTTAGTTAACAATACCAATGATATACTAATCCTATTGCTAAGTATTTTAGTTTTGGTGAAACTCATATCACAAATCTTAAAGCCAAATTGTAGAGAAAAAGAGTTTCTGGAATTCTTCAGGGACTCGGCTATTCCGGTCCCCCAACCGTATATTCCGAGTCGACCCCAGAAATTTAGCTAAGTCAAGTTCAGAAGTGGCACTAACTTCAATCGGAAAATCAGCCCCGGAAATTTCAAGGACCCGGATATTCCGGTTCACCAACCGGATATTCCGAAGCAACCTCAGGAAAATTGGCTAAGTCAAGATTCAGAAGTGGCACTGACTTCAATCGGAAAATCAGCCCGGAAATTTCAAGAACCCGGATATTCCGGTTCACCAACCAGATATTCCGAGTCAACCTCAGGAAAATTGGCTAAGTCAAGATTCAGAAGTGGCACTGACTCCAACCGGAAATTCAGCTCGGAAATTTCAAGGACTCGGATATTCCGAGTCAACCGAAGAAAATCGACTAAGTCAAGTTCAGAATTGGTTCTGATCTCAACCGGAAATTCAGCTCGGATATTTTCAAAGACCCGGATATTCCGGGGCACCGGAATATCCGGTGGTACTTATACCGGAATTTCCGGGTGACCAAGACAGCCAACGGCCAGATTTTGAGGGGGAGTATAAATACCCGCTCACTCACTCAAGAACATAGAGCTCTCAGATTTTCTCTCTCCTACTATTGTTGAAAGCTCAATTCATCAAGATCTCCCAATCCCCCCACCCAAATTCATAGATCTTTGGAGAATTGGAGGAGAAGGCCCAGATCTACATCGTCACCGAAGGGATTTACATTTCTCCCCCATTCATTTGGGGATTTCGTGGCTAGGGTTTCCGGTGGGAAAACCTAGTTCACCATTGTTGTACTCTTGGTGTTACCTTGACCTTTTGTGGTCCTTGACCTGTTGTGGTCCTTTTTGGGAGCCCCCAATTCAGTTGTGGGTGTGTGCCTCAAGCGTTTGTAAGGGATTCGATCTCCGCCCTAAAAGGGGATCAATAGTGGAAGGTGGACTCGAAACCTTTGTGGTTGAGTTCATAGGAGAAGAAGGGGAGCCTTTGTGGCGTTGCGGCTAACCTGTTGTGGTAGCGCACACCTCTCCAAACGAGACGTACACCCTTGGGTGGAACTCGGGATTACATTTTCGTCTCCGCGTGCTTCACTTGGTTCCCTTTACCCTTTACTCCCTTACTTGCTTCTTGTTATTGCTTAGATTCTCATTTAGGTAAATTCTCCGTAGTTGCATATCTAGAGAATTTACCTTTGAGTTGAGCCTAAATTTGAAAAGACCTAAAATTTGTAATAGCACCTATTCACCCCCCCCCTCTAGGTGCCGGATTCCCGTTCAATTGGTATCAGAGCCTTGTTCACTTTTAAGGGGTTAACCGCCTAAGTGCAACGATGACGGAATCCGATGCCGAGAGGGCCGCCCGTGAAAAATTAGAGGCGGAGAAGGAGGCGTTAGGCAAAGGGGCAACCATGGCCGATCTTATTGATATGAGATCGTCCTTGGAGGCCCAACTCCTCAAGATGAATGAGATGCTCATGGCACTCTTGAAGTCTAAGGAGCCCGAGGCTACTTCTCCCTCTCCTCCTCCTAAGGAACATGCGGGGAACTCTAAGGAGTCATCTTCGGATGGGTCCAAAGATGTTACCTCAAGTGTTCCCGGGATGGCGGAAAAGGATGAACCACCTAGCTCCTCTAACACCCCCAAAGGAGAGGAATTTCATAATGTCAACCATAATTACTCTCCTAACGCTCCTATCCCTCACCCTCATGTAAACTTTAGAAATGATACTCCTAAGCTTAAACCTACTCATTTCTCTCAATGGGTGTTTCTAATGAAGTCTCATCTATGTAGTGCCTACATTGAGCTTTGGCGCATCATTGAAGAAGGATACAAGCCCCATGATCCAACCAACTTGACAAGAAGAGAGGTGGTTGATAGCCAACTCAACGCCAGCGCTCTTCATCAATTCCAAATGTCCGTTGGAGAGAAGGACATGGCGCTCATTCAACAATTCTCCACCGCCAAGGAAGTTTGGAATGCTCTTTCCGACATCTTCGTTGGGAATGAGAGCATGAAGAAGAACCGGTATGATGCCTTATGCAATGAGGTGGAAGGGTTCTACAAGTTGGATGGAGAAAACCACGAGGACATGTACCGGAGGTTGGTGTTGGTCGCCAACTCCTTCAAGAACCTCGTGGCGGAGTACATCAATGATGCTTGGATCAAGAGGAAGTTTGTGACCGCTCTCATGCCCTTTGAGGACACGGATTTTAAGACACTCCAAGGGAGACATGACTTTGCAAAGATGACATCCAATTAAGTTATGCAAGAAATGACCGCATATAAGGTGGCCTCCAAGATTGCACAAGATGTAAGAGCTAGAGCCATAGGGATGCACAAGCATGCCTCAATTGCTTTGAAGGCCACCGTTGAAGAGTAGGATGAAGAGGAGTGTGATGATCAAGTCGAGCTATCTAGTGAAGCTCTCTCAAGCACTCTCACTCAACACATGGGTCTTGCGGCAAGAACCTTTTGGAAGAACCCCGGAAGGGCCAAAGCAAGGATTGACAAGAAGTTTCCCTCCAACGGAGGAAAGCCATTCAACAAAGTGAGACTTTGCTATAACTGCGATGACAAGAGCCACTTTGTTGCCGATTGCCCATGGGAGAGAAGAGAGGATCATGGTGGGAGGCTCGTGGCCAAGACGAAGGGCAAGGGGCCCATGCCCATGAAGAAGCCTTTCTTCAAGAAGAACCAAAAGATCGTCTTGGTGACTCAAGAGCAATATCCCACCGATGATGAAGATAGTGACAAGGAGGATACTCCAACGCAAGTGGCCGCACTAGCCATGTCTTCCACAACTCCATCACTCTTCTCCTCGCCAAACGAGAGCCCCATCATCAAGAATGAAAGATGTCTTATGGCAAAGACATCCGAGGTACAACTATCCCCCAACTCCATATCACATGACATTGATGATGCTATGAGCCTAGAAGTCAAGGAAGAAATCATTGCTTTTGATAAATTCATAACTAACTTGCAAGGAGAAGGAAAGAAACACTTTGGCTCGATCATGAGTCGTATAGGTGAGCTTGAGGATGAGCTTGAACTAAAAGGTGAGATTGAGAGAGAGGATGTACATGCTAAGGTGTCTCTCCAATCCTCTCTCGAAGATGAACAAGAAGCTCATGCTCTCCTCGAGGAGCAACTTGCTAAGATCACTAAGGATCGTGATCTCTACTTTGCTAAATGTAAAATTGTGCAAAAAGAAAAGTCCGAGCTTGTAGTTGCTCATGCTAGACTTTGCGAAGACTTCGAGTCACTTGACAATGCTCACAAGGTGTTGACAAGTGATCACGAACGTCTTCTCAAGTCTCGTGATCAACTCCAATCTCGGATATCTAATCTTGAGAAACCTAGCACCTCTACTCGTTTGAATGCTAATGCAAATGTTGTGAAGGGTATTGCTAGGGTTTTGTTTGTTACTTCTATGGCAACCAAGCCCAAGACATCTCTTGATAAAGGTAAGGGGACACTCACTACTCCTCTTCATGAGCGAGTGCCCCACAAGGGTAAGGAAGGTCTAGGCTATGTTGCTAAGGAGAAGAAGGAGATCAAGAAGAAGACCAAGTCCGCACAAGCCAAGAAGGTTGACATTGCGAGTGGAAATGCCACAAGGGGCACTCCCACTCGTAATGACTTTGCGGGCATATCTAACCCCAACTATGCTTTATATGTTGATTATTATGGGGATGTCTATGCTAGATACATTGGTCCTTTTGATGGTTATATTGAATATGCTATTTGGGTACCAAAGACCCTTGTTGCTAACCAAAAGGCACCCATTGCAAAATGGGTACCTAAATCCAAGAATTGATTGTGTGTAGGGCCTTGCTTCCGGAGGATCGAAATGGATAATTGATAGTGGGTGCACTAGTCATATGACCGGAAGCAAGGATATTGTAACGGAGTTGAAGCCCAATGATGATCAAATGACCGTTACATATGGTGCGAATTCTAAGTCTAAGGTAATAGGGCTCGGCAAGGTGGTAGTGGCACCGGACATCACACTTGTGAATGTCTTGCTTGTCGAGTCCCTAGGTTTCAACTTGATCTCCGTCCATTCCTTAACTTGTTTGGGCTATACCGTTGTCTTTGAAAAGGAAATGGTCATTCTCTTGCGGAGCAAGTCTCTCAATGTGTCTTTCGTTGGGTACATTGAGAATGGGCTCTATGTGGTTGACTTCTCCGGAGTCACCACTTCCCATACAATGTGCCTATTCGCAAAGGCGGACTTGGGTTGGCTATGGCATCGCCGACTAGCCCATGTCAACATGAGGACTTTGCAAAGTCTTCACAAGGGTGGCCATATCCTAGGACTAAAAGACCATGTTTCTTTCTCGAAGGATCGAATGTGTAGGGCGTGTGTTGAAGGAAAAATGCATGACATCTACCATCCAAGCAAGACCATCATTTCGTCAAAGAGGGTTTTGGAGCTTCTCCATGTTGACCTCTTTGGTCCCATTCCGGAAGCTAGTCTTGGTGGCAAGAAATATTGCTTGGTGATTGTTGATGACTATTCAAGATACACATGGGTTTTCTTCTTCAAGACGAAGATGGAGACTCAACAAACTATCATCGACTTCTCCAATGAAGCTCAACGTCAACACAATGTCCCTATCTTGGTGATACGAAGTGACAATGGGTCCGAGTTCAAGAACTACACCTTAAACGAGTTCCTTAGTGAAGAAGGGATTCGTCATCAGTATTCCGCTGCTTATACTCCCCAACAAAATGGTGTAGCCGAAAGGAAGAACCGCACTCTTATTGAAATGGCAAGGTCGATGATGGCCGAGTTCAAGTCCCCTCACAACTTTTGGGCCGAAGCCGTCAACACCGCTTGCCATTCATCCAACCGGCTCTTCTTTCGCAAAGGACTCATGAAGACACCTTATGAAGTGCTCACCGGGAACAAGCCCAATATCTCCTACTTCCGAGTATTTGGTTGTAAGTGCTTTTATCTCATCAAAGGTGTTCGTTTGGGCAAGTTTGATTCTAAGTCTCTTGAAGGAACATTTGTGGGCTACGGATCCGAATCCCACACTTATAGAGTCTATGATAAGGCCTCGCGCATAATCATAGAAACTTGTAGTGTGGTATTCGAGGAGAATGACGGCTCCCTCGTGGAGCAAAGTGGTGTTTCCGGTGTAGGTGATGATGAACCTCAAGATGCTATCCGAAGAATGGGGTTGGGAGTCCACCGCCCCGTTGAACTCTATTATGAGGATGATCAACAAGGACCAAGTTCCTCACAAGTGGTGACCACCCCCACACAAGAAACACCCATCGACAACACCGTGCCCAATGCCCCCTGCCAAGAAGAAGAACAAGATTCTACAGCTGCTCCTGGAATTTCCGGAGGACCGGAATATCCAGGTCAAGATGGACTCGGAATTTCCGGTTCCTGAACCCGGAATATCCGGTCCTGCTGACATTCCCGGTGGCAGTTCGCAAGGCCAAGATCAACCCTCTCCCTCACCAATGAACACCACTCCAATGGTTGATCAAGGCCATCAAATCAGTCAAGGCGGAGACATGAATGATCAAGATGATCAAGCGATTCCTCCCACCACTAGGAGGGAAATCGAGATCCGCCGCTTGAATAGGGTTGGCACCTCACAAGAATTAAGAGCTCTATCTCTTGACAAGGTGCTTGGTGATGTGAGAAGCAAGGTCTCTACCCGAAGACAACTCGCAAGCTTTAGTGAACATCATGCTCACATCTCCATGGTGGAACCCAAGAAGGTCTTTAAAGCTCTTGAAGATAAAGATTGGCTTGATGCCATGCATGAAGAGCTCAACAACTTCGAGCGCAACAAAGTGTGGAAGTTGGTGGAAAGACCCAAAGATTGCCGCAATGTTATCGGCACCAAGTGGATATTCAAGAACAAGCAAGATGAACATGGCATGGTGATAAGGAACAAGGCAAGATTGGTGGCTCAAGGTTACTCACAAATTGAAGGCATTGACTTTGGAGAAACCTACGCGCCCGTGGCTCGACTTGAGTCAATCCGTATTCTTCTTGCCTATGCCTCTCACCATAACTTTAAGTTGCAACAAATGGATGTTAAATCCGCTTTTCTAAATGGTCCACTAAATGAACTTGTTTATGTTAAGCAACCACCGGGGTTCGAGGACCTCAAGTATCCGAACCATGTCTACAAGTTGGGTAAGGCACTCTATGGCCTTAAACAAGCCCCACGAGCGTGGTACGAGCACCTTAGAGAACTACTTGTAGACAGTGGATTCCAAGTTGGGGAAATCGACCCCACACTTTTCACTAAGAAAGTTAATGGGGAGCTTTTCATTTGTCAATTATATGTGGATGACATTATATTTGGATCAACTAACAAAGCATTTAACGAAGAATTCTCTTAGCTTATGACTGACAGGTTTGAGATGTCTATGATGGGTGAGATGAAGTTCTTCCTCGGATTTGAGATCAAACAAATGAGGGAAGGAACGTTCATCAACCAAGCAAAGTACATTCAAGACATGCTCAAGAAGTACGAGTTGCTTGATCTCAAGGGTGCCTCTACTCCAATGCAAACCAAATGCCACCTTGAGCTCAACCCGAAGGGTAAGGATGTGGATCAAAAGGTATACCGCTCCATGATTGGATCTCTCCTCTACCTTTGTGCATCTAGACCGGATATAGTGCTAGCCGTAGGAGTGTGTGCAAGATATCAAGCGGCTCCTAAAGAAAGCCATGATGTGGCGGTCAAGAGAATCTTTCGATATTTGGCTTATACCCCAACTTATGGATTGTGGTATCCCAAGGATGCAAATTTCTCATTATGTGGATTCACGGATTCCGATTGGGCGGGAGATCATGATGATAGGAAGTCAACCTCCGGTGCTTGTCAATTTATTGGGAGGTCCTTGGTGAGTTGGTCTTCTAAGAAGCAAAATTGCATATCTCTCTCCACCGCCGAAGCCGAATATGTTGCAGCCGCTAGTTGTTGCACTCAGTTGCTATGGATGAGGCAAACTTTAAAGGAGTACGGTGTCAATTGCGACAAAGTGCCTCTTTTATGTGACAACGAAAGTGCCATCAAGATTGCCTACAACCCGGTGCAACATTCAAGAACCAAGCATATTGAGATCCGCCATCATTTCATAAGAGATCATGTGGCCCGTGGAGACATTGACTTATCATATGTGGGCACAAGGGATCAATTGGCGGATATCTTCAGGAAGCCCCTTGAGGAAGGAAGGTTTTGCTTTTTGAGGAATGAGCTTAATATCATTGATTCGAGGTCCTTGGCTTGATCGCTTGCACACTCACCTAGGGCGTAATTGCATCTTATCTAGTTTAGATGTAGCCATGGAAATAGGGAGAGTGCGGTCCTAATACATTGGACCATCCCTCCCCCCATTATGCCGATAGCAAGTGTTTTTTTATCTCTATTCATTCTTGTGACTAATGAGCTAAAACGACGAGTATTGGTTATGTACCCAAGATACATCTTCGCGGTAACATGCCATACACTCCTACATGGTGGCCTCGGCCACCGACCTCTTCTCCTTGAAGAGTTGATGTTATTTGGAGCTTTATGTTGCTATTTGCCCTCCTTTTCATGCATGTGGGAAACCTACTTAACTTGGCTCTTTTGATTCGATTTGGTTGTTGTGAGTTGAGTATGGTGTACCAATATCAGTTTGGAAATCTATCCCAAGCCTACTTTCCCCTGAAAACATTTCTCTCTATTGCACACAAGTCATCCAATTGAAAACTGGGGTTTTGGTTCAGCAGGTCGGAATATCCGGTTCATTTTGAACCGGAATATCCGGTGACTCGGAATATCCGGTGTAACTTATACCGGAATATCCGGTCTGGCGGTTTGTCCAGAAATACAAGGGCAGGCTCGGGGTGAAGGGCTCATTAGTGCCCTTCTTCCACCCCCGACCTCTCTCTCCTCCAGCCGCCGCCCCTGCTGCTCCCAAGCCCCTCCGGAGCACTCCGTCCGCCGGGGAACCTCTTTCTCGGCCGGATCTGCTCCTCCTCCGCCCCGGGAACTCACTCCTCCAAGCAATGGCCTCAATGGATGAGGGTAACTTCACTTTTCTTCTTCCTTATGTGCTTGCACTTGGATCTTGATGTGGAGTTATTTGTTTCAATGTTGCTTGGTAGAGATTGTTCCTAGGACTATTCCCTTTCTTCTACATACATTAGTTTTGCATTACATTGGATCGATCTAGTTTTAGACCGAGTCAAATCTCAGATCTGTAGTTTCTGTCTGACTCGTAATATCCGGTCCATCGTGACTCAGAATTTCCGGTCCCCCGGAATTTCCGGTCATGACTGACCCGGATATTCCGAGCCAAACAGAGCAGTTTTAAGATTAACTCATGTTTAACTACATATGATCCATCGAATGCCTATCTAATGTGTGTATTATCTCCTGACTTGTGTGCACTTACCTTATGCTACCATCTATGCTCAAATTCACAGGTTCAGGTGGAAGTGAGTCCGCAGGGGGATCAAGGCACACTGCTAGAGCACCTGTCTCCAAGCAATCTGTCAACAAAGGAAAGGGCCTTGCACCTCAGAGGAAGAAGAAAGCTGTTGCCAGCAAGCCCTCATCTAAGAAGAGAAAGAGTGCCTCTAGTTCCGAACGTCCGAACTATTCCAAGATGCATGTTGTTGATTACTCTCAGCTGAGGCAGGGGGACTGGTACCTCAGTGCAAGAGACACATCTCTCGATGATCGCAGTTTTTGGTGCCAAGCACAGGAGCATATATTTGTGGATCTATACCTCTCTCTGTCGAAGCCAATTCGACCCATGCACCCGTTTGACTTTGCATCCCTACAGAAGAAGACTGCTTTTTCTGAGGCCATCCACATTGTGAAGACCATGGGTTTGGAGAGATTGGCGCTCATCCGTTGTGCCTACAACGCGCAGTTTGTTATGCAGTTCTTCGCCACCCTAGTGATCAAGGGTGACTCGAAGAAGACCATGAAATGGATGACTGGGGAATCTTACTGTGAGTCCAACTTCGAGGAGTTTGGCAAGGTACTGGTCTACAGGTTCGATGGTGACAATCCCCAAGGCACTCGCATGCACCACCCCTACAAGCTCAACAAGAAGGAGACAGCTCACTTATATGGTGTGGGAGCCACCCCTGGATTCTCTCGTGACTTGCTGCCTTTGTATGATGTTCTTGTGCGCATCCTGCGTGAGAACATTGCACCGAGTGGAGGCAACAATGACAACGTGGTTACCCCTCTCTGCAACCTGCTCCTTCACGCCAACCGCATTGTGGAGGACTCGAGTTCTGACACTGACTGGAGAGTATATGTGATGGATTACATCTACAATGAGATGTATGAGGCTATGACCACCAGGGTCTCCATTCCATATGCTCCATACATCATGAAGCTTCTCCTGTTTAAGTTCCCCAACCTCAACGTCAGCAACAGTGATTTGGTGCCACATGACTTCAAGAAGCTCTATGAGAAGAAGACTGTGGTCAAGCCCCCTCCTAGGCCTTCGACTACATCAGCTCCAGGTGGATCTTTCATGGGTGATGCTAGGAGGGCTGCTGCTACCTCTACTCATGTTCCCACCACTCATACGCATGTCAAGAAGCTAAACTGGTTCCAGCGCAACATCCTGTGCATGAATGTGGACATCCGTAAGGAGCAATACAATGCCTACAAGGATCGCCGTCAGCGGAACTACAAGCAAGACTTGATCCTTCACCATGCTTCTGAAGGAGATATGCCCTAGAGGCAATTAATAAAGTGTATTCTTTATCATATCTCGTTTGTTCATAATAGGTTTTTGTGTCATGCTAGAACCGTATTAAGCGGAAACATTAATGCGGGTGTGATACGTAAACAACCAGGTCCCTAGTAGCCTCTACTAAGACTAGTTTCGTTGCGCGATTGATGATCGAGGTTTCCCGGTCATGGGGCATGACGCCGGTCGGCAATAAGAGTCATATCGCTGGAGAGTGATGTGATGGACATACCCAGATTTGGAGAACATAGTCATTACACCTTTGACCGTGAGATCAACTCTTATTGATATTCCCCGAAGATACTTTGATTGCACCAAACGTCGTATCTTATTTAGTATGACAATAACGGTGATACTTTTGGGTATTGGAAAGGAGTATTGAGACGAGGGGTCAAGAGCGGGATTTGCCAGTCCGCGTAGCAGGATAGATACTCTCGGGCCCACTCGGTGAGATCTTGTCTAATGAGCTTGCAAGCATGTGACTAGGTCACGGAGACATGAGATCATGAACGAGTAGAAGATAGCATCGTCGGTAACGAGGTCGGGATTAGGTATGGAGATATCTATGAAACGACACTCGGACGTGCTAAGTATCGCTATGGCAAAAGGTCTAAGACTTCACGTTCAGGTTTGATAGATGAAAGTCATTCGTTATATCTCAGGGATTAATTCATGGGGTCCAGGCCTACAGATTAGTCGTTGATCATTGAGGAGTCTTGATCATACCTGATATTATATCGAACCGCTAGGGTAACACACTTAAGGGGTTTCGACAAGACAACCGGAAAGGAAGGAGATCACCGGGAGCGTCCCGGGAGAGGTCCGATGGAGATCGGGCAGCGCCGAAAGAGTTTTCGGAGCTAGGAAATATTATATATATTATGTTTGATATTAATTAGTGTTATTAATATGCAAATATGATTTTATATATTTATTTTCGAATTTATTAAGGCAGATTTCCCTAAATGGGCCTTCCGGACGAAAGAAGGCCCAAGAGGGGAAAATTCCCTAGGGGAATTCGGTGGGGGCCAGGAGGGCCGGCCTAGGTGGGCCACAAGGGGCCCACCAGGGGGCCGGCGCACCTCCCAAGCCGAACCAGGCTGTGGGGGGTTAGTCCCACATTGCCTGGCTGGCAAGGTTGGCTCCCCTTGGGAGCCTATATAAGAAGGGGCACCCCCAGCCTTTTAATTCACCAATTAATTCCTGATTTCTCTCTCGATCTCGTGGTTCCCAAGTTGGAGCCGCGCCGAGCAAGAGGAGTCGGGGATCTCCTCCACCATAGCCCGCTGCCGCGCTGCTGGTGTTCCGGTCCAAGTCTTCCGCTGCTCGTCCTGGACTGGAGCTTCGGAGGCGTCGTCTCCACCGTACGTGTGCGACTCCTTGCGAGGTGCTGCGCTAGCGGTACTCGGAGGCCTGCTTCCTCTACACGACCTTGAGGTCGGCTTCGTCGGTCTGCATCGACAACGTTTGTGCGGGAACGTAATCCCCGCTTTCGGTCTACAAGGGTACGTATTCCGATCTCCGTTCGTACTACTATATCTGCATAGAATAGATCTTGGCTAGTTTAAGGATATCGTTGCTAGGAAAATTATTGTTTTCTGCCCACGATCCCCTTCAGTGGTATCAGAGGCGATCTATGCGTAGTACTGCTGGTACGGTTAGAACTCATGTTGAATGAGGACGTCTTTCTTATATTTGCTACCCTCTAGCGTGCACTTGCGATGCCTTCGGTATTGAGTTGATGAAGCGGCCCGGACCGACTTTACGCGTACGCTTACGCGAGACTGGTTCCACTACTGACATACGGCTTATACCGTATCTGTGGCTGGCGGGTGACAGTTTCTCTCTCTTTAGTTGGTCTTCGCATTTTCAATGTAGGGCCCGAAAGGGATGCTTAAACATGCAATTATTGGATCGCTGTTGTGGTCATAAGATTCGTAGGTATGAAGCGGTTCTATTTACGAAAGCCCCAAGCCACGTAAAATATGCAAAAGATAAAGTAGAAGCGTCTAACTTTATTTTGCAGGGGCTATGTGATATGGTCAAGGTAGGTTTATTAAATTGTTTATAAACTGCGGGCGCCAAGAAGACCATGGCGCGATGGACTATATCACATTGCATTACATTTGATGTTTTGTGTGCATCTTATTTTGTGTGATTGTGTGTGTTACACGGCGGTAGCTGAATAAGATGATCCCTTCAAAATACCACTAGTGTTCTCCCTCCAACGCGCACCACCAATAAAGTTCTATGTTATGAGGAAGGCCGTGATGATCGGGTGTCAGACATACCTTCGTTCGCATACGGTGGGTGTAAGCCATGTTGCACAAGCGTCAGCGTGGAGGTCTTTGGTGGCGAGCCTAGCATACTCAGAAGTATGGCCTCGGAACAGGAAGACCGAAAGGTCGAGCACGAGTCACAAATTTGATGTGGCGGACGATTTTGTCTACTCTTGAAGTTGTGCCGCCGGCTTTGATGATGAGGGGTGGTGCAATGGATGGGGGTCGTGTAATCGCTTAAACGACCAGGAGGGATGTTCGTTTGAGTGGAAGTTATGTTAGTGATTTTCTAAAAATACTATAACTCAAAATTATTATGAACAAAGTCTTATGTTGTTGCAAATTCCATTGTAGATGTCTCGCCCCTCGTTTAACCTAGGTATGTTCCTTGAGAAAGAAAAGCTTAAGACCAATGGGTCAAACTTCATGGACTGGTTCCGCAACCTGAGGATCCTCCTCACTCCCCATAGGGTGGCCTACGTCATTGAGGCCACCATAGGTGACCCTCCTGCAGATGATGCCTCTGAGGATGAGAAGAAGGTCTTCCAGACCTGATCGGAGGATTCTGCCTTTGTCCAGAGTGGCATGCTCTATGCCATGGAAGCTGACCTGCAGAAGCGCTTTGAGAAGATGAGCGCCTTTGAGATCATCTCGGATCTTAAGGCTGTCTTTGCGCCGCAGGCTAAGGCTGAGAGATATGAGGCTTCTGAGCTTTTCTTCTCAGCCAAGATGGAAGAGCATAGCAGTGTGAGCGAGCATGTAGTCAAGATGTCTGGCTTCGTTCAACGCCTGGATGCTCTGGAGTGCAAGATTCCCGATGAGCTGGCGATTGACAGGGTGTTGCAATCGTTGCCACCAAGCTACAAAGGCTTCGTCATGAACTACAACATGCATGGCATGGCTAAGTCCCTGGGTGAAGTGTTCGTGATGCTCAAGACTGCTGAGGTAGAGATTAAGAAGGAGCACACGCTGTTGATGGTCAACAAGACCGTTGATTTCAAGAAGTCCGGTGGCAAGGGAAAGCAGAGCTGGAAGTCCCGGAGGGAGGCAAAGTTGGCTGCCAATCCCAGGACTAACAAATCTGGTCCCAGAGCTAGCGTGGAGTGTTTCTACTGCAAGGGGAAGGGTCACTGGAAGCGCAAAGTATCTGGAGGATAGGAAGTCTGGCAAGACGGTCGACAAAGAGAAAGGTATATTTGATATACATGTTATAGATGTGTACCTTACATCCGCCCGGCGCAATACGTGGGTATTTGATACTGGTTCTGTTGCTCATATATGTAACTCTCAGGAGGAGTTACGGAATAGAAGGCGGCTGGCGAAGGATGAGGTGACGATGCGCGTCGGCAACGGATCGAGAGTCGACGTGGTGGCTGTCGGCACGCTCCCTCTGCATCTACCATCGGGATTAGTTTTGGTTTTAAATAAATGTTATTTTGTGCCATCCTTGAGTGTAAACATTATAAGTGAGTCTTGCCTGTTACAAGACGGTTATTCATTTAAATCAGTGTCAAGCAATTGTGCTATTTATATGAATGATATCTTTTATGTTGATGCTCCCGGGAGTAATGGTTTATTCTTGTTGAATCTCGATCGTAGTACTCACATCCATAACATAGAAGCCAAACGAATTAAGTGTAGTGAAGATACCGCCATGTTTTTGTGGCATTGCCGTCTTGGTCATATTGGTATAAAGCGCATGAAGCGACTCCACTCCGATGGACTCTTGGACTCGTTGGATTTCGGATCCCTCGATACATGTGAACCATGCCTCATGGGCAAAATGACCAGGACACCGTTCAAAGGTTTCGTTGAACGGGCGTCGGATTTGTTGGGGATCATACATACAGACGTATGTGGACCAATGAGCGTTTCGACACGCAATGGTTATCGTTACTTCGTCACCTTCACTGATGACTTGAGTAGATACGGTTATATCTATTTGATGAAACACAAGTCTGAAACGTTTGAAAAGTTCAAAGAATTCTAGAGTGAAGTTGAGAATCAGCTTAATAGGAAAATCAAGCATCTCCGATCCGATCGCGGTGGAGAGTACTTGAGTTTTAAGTTTGGCACACATCTGAAGAGTTGTGGCATAGTACCCCAACTTACGCCCGCCGGAACGCCGCAGCGAAACGGTGTGTCCGAGCGACGTAATCGTACTCTACTGGATAGTGTCCGATCTATGATGTCTCTTACCGATCTGCCAGTGTCCTTCTGGGGTTATGCGTTAGAAACAACCGCATTCATTTTAAATAGGGCTCCGTCCAAATCCGTTGAAACGACTCCGTATGAATTATGGTATGGCCATAAGCCTAAGTTATCGTTTCTGAAGGTTTGGGGTTGTGAGGCGTACGTTAAGAAACTACAGCCCGACAAACTCGAACCGAAGTCGGAGAAAGTCGTCTTTGTGGGATATCCGCGGGAAACCGTTGGGTACACCTTCTACAACCAAGCTGAGGGCAAAACTTTTGTCGCGAAGACCGGTGCCTTTCTAGAGAAGGAGTTTCTCGCGAAAGGAGTAAGTGGGAGGAAGGTAGACCTCGATGAACTCGTTGATCCTGAACTCGAGATTCCGAGTGGCGCAACGGAAGCAATTCCGGAAACGTCCTCCGTGGAAGGAGTGGGAGAAACTGTCGAGGAAGATGTTCTACCTCGTAGGTCTGGTAGATCTCGGATCGCACCAGAATGGTATGGCAATATGGTTTGCACCGTCATGCTGGTCGAGCAAGACGAACCTACGAACTACAAGGAGGCGATGGAGAGTCTAGAGTCCGAGAAATGGCTTAAAGCCATGAAATCGGAAATAGGATCCATGTATGATAACCAAGTGTGGACTTTGGTGGATATTCCCGAAGGGCGCAAGGCCGTCGAGAATAAGTGGATCTTTAAGAAGAAGACTGATGCTGATGGTAATGTGACCGTCTATAAAGCTCGGCTTGTCGCAAAGGGTTTCCGACAAGTTCATGGAATTGACTACGATGAAACCTTTTCACCGGTAGCGATGCTTAAGTCTATTCGGATTTTGTTAGCGGTAGCTGCCCACTATGATTATGAAATCTGGCAGATGGACGTCAAAACGGCCTTCCTGAATGGAAACATTGAGGAATAGTTGTACATGGTACAGCCGGAAGGTTTTGTCGATCCAGGAAGTGCTAACAAGGTGTGCAAGCTTCAGCGATCCATCTATGGATTGAAGCAGGCATCTCGGAGCTGGAATCTTCGCTTTGATGAGGTAATCAAAGGTTTTGGATTTATCCAGAATGTGGAAGAGACCTGTATTTACAAGAAAATGAGTGGGAGCTCGGTTGTGTTCTTAGCACTGCATGTTGACGACATATTGCTAATAGGGAATGATGTGGAACTTCTGAATAGCGTGAAGGAATATTTAAACAATAAGTTTTCCATGAAGGACTTAGGAGAAGCTGCGTATGTTTTAGGAATAAAAATCTACCGTGATAGATCAAGGCGCCTATTAGCACTAAGTCAGAGTACTTATCTTGATAAAATATTGAAGCGTTTTCATATGGAGAAGGCAAAGAAGGGTTCTCTGCCGGTTATCAAGAATAAGATATTGCGTAAGACGCAGTGTCCGGTAACGGAACTGGGTAAGGCCGAAATGACGAAACATCCTTATGCTTCAGCCATAGGATCGATCATGTATGCAATGTTGAGTACTAGACCAGATGTGGCATTAGCTCTAAGTTTGGCAAGCCGGTTCCAGAGTAATCCTGGAATGCCGCATTGGGTAGCTGTTAAGAGCATTCTTAAGTATCTCAATAAGACAAAGGAAATGTTCCTTGTGTATGGTGGCTGCGATGAGGAACTTGGCGTAACGGGTTACGTAGATGCAAGTTTCTGCTCAGACCCCGATGACTGTAAGTCACAGACAGGTTACGTGTTCAAGGTGAATGGAGGCGCCATGTGCTGGAGAAGTGGGAAGCAACCCATAGTCGCACAATCTACAATGGAGTCGGAGTACATTGCTGCCTGTGAGGCCGCGAATGAAGCTGTGTGGCTGAGGAAGTTCGTCATCGAACTTGGAGTGTTCCCGAGCGTGCAAGACCCCGTGGTCCTCTTCTGCGACAATACGGGTGCCATTGCGAACGCCAAGGAGCCAAGGTCTCACTCCACCGCCAAACACATTCTCCGACGCTTCCACGTGATACGTCAGTACGTACAAGGAGTCGATGTGAAGATTTGCAAGGTGCATACGGATCTGAATGTGGCAGATCCGCTGACAAAGCCTCTCCCGCTTGATAAGCATGAACAACACCAGTTAGCTATGGGTGTTAGGCTTTTACCAAGTTGTAATCTAGATTAAATTGTACTCTAGTGCAAGTGGGAGACTGAAGGAGATATGCCCTAGAGGCAATTAATAAAGTGTATTCTTTATCATATCTCGTTTGTTCATCATAGGTTTTTGTGTCATGCTAGAACCTTATTAAGCGGAAACATCAATGCGGGTTTGATACGTAAACAACCAGGTCCCTAGTAGCCTCTACTAAGACTAGTTTCGTTGCGCGATTGATGATCGAGGTTTCCCGGTCATGGGGCATGGCGCCGGTCGGCAATGAGAGTCATATCGCTGGAGAGTGATGTGATGGACATACCCAGATTTGGAGAACATAGTCATTACACCTTTGACCGTGAGATCAACTCTTATTGATATTCCCCGAAGATACTTTGATTGCACGAAACGTCGTATCTTATTTAGTATGACAATAACGGTGATACTTTTGGGTATTGGAAAGGAGTATTGAGACGAGGGGTCAAGAGCGGGATTTGCCAGTCCGCGTAGCAGGATAGATACTCTCGGGCCCACTCGGTGAGATCTTGTCTAATGAGCTTGCAAGCATGTGACTAGGTCACGGAGACATGAGATCATGAACGAGTAGAAGATAGCATCGTCGGTAACGAGGTCGGGATTAGGTATGGAGATATCTATGGAACGACACTCGGACGTGCTAAGTATCGCTATGGCAAAAGGTCTAAGACTTCACGTTCAGGTTTGATAGATGAAAGTCATTCGTTATATCTCAGGGATTAATTCATGGGGTCCAGGCCTACAGATTAGTCGTTGATCATTGAGGAGTCTTGATCATACCTGATATTATATCGAACCGCTAGGGTAACACACTTAAGGGGTTTCGACAAGACAACCGGAAAGGAAGGAGATCACCGGGAGCGTCCCGGGAGAGGTCCGATGGAGATCGGGCAGCGCCGAAAGAGTTTTCGGAGCTAGGAAATATTATATATATTATTTTTGATATTAATTAGTGTTATTAATATGCAAATATGATTTTATATATTTATTTTCGAATTTATTAAGGCAGATTTCCCTAAATGGGCCTTCCGGACGAAAGAAGGCCCAAGAGGGGAAAATTCCCTAGGGGAATTCGGTGGGGGCCAGGAGGGCCGGCCTAGGTGGGCCACAAGGGGCCCACCAGGGGGCCGGCGCACCTCCCAAGCCGAACCAGGCTGTGGGGGGTTAGTCCCACATTGCCTGGCTGGCAAGGTTGGCTCCCCTTGGGAGCCTATATAAGAAGGGGCACCCCCAGCCTTTTAATTCACCAATTAATTCCTGATTTCTCTCTCGATCTCGTGGTTCCCAAGTTGGAGCCGCGCCGAGCAAGAGGAGTCGGGGATCTCCTCCACCATAGCCCGCTGCCGCGCTGCTGGTGTTCCGGTCCAAGTCTTCCGCTGCTCGTCCTGGACTGGAGCTTCGGAGGCGTCGTCTCCACCGTACGTGTGCGACTCCTTGCGAGGTGCTGCGCTAGCGGTACTCGGAGGCCTGCTTCCTCTACACGACCTTGAGGTCGGCTTCGTCGGTCTGCATCGACAACGTTTGTGCGGGAACGTAATCCCCGCTTTCGGTCTACATGGGTACGTATTCCGATCTCCGTTCGTACTACTATATCTGCATAGAATAGATCTTGGCTAGTTTAAGGATATCGTTGCTAGGAAAATTATTGTTTTCTGCCCACGATCCCCTTCAGCTTCTGGCTCCCCTGCTCCTGCTGATCTGTCTGAGCCCCTGTCCTTTGCTCAGTGGAACGAGGGTTCCTTGGCTCCATGGACCCTGATTGACCAGGACCTTGGTGGCAGCTCATACACCACAGGTTATGACTATGATGAGGAGGCTGAAGATGAGGATGAGGAGGCAGCGTCTGAGGAGTATGAGGACGAGGATGATGATGATGAGGAGGACCCCTCGGACTGAAGACTTCCATGGGACGTAGCATCGCTCTTCTTCCTTTTTGGTGTTTCGATGCCAAAGGGGGAGAAGTTGCTCTACTAGGACTTCTTCGGGGATTTGCAAGGGCCGGGCACAAGCTTATGCGTTTATCATTTATTTGCGCTTGTGTCCATTTATCGTGTTTTTAGTTTCTTGTGAAACTCTCTTTTTTGTCATTTGTGATAACTGTGTATTGAGACAATGGTTGATGCTATCTCTATATTATGGTTGAGACTTCAAATTGATTGTGTTGGTATTCTCTTCATATTCTATATACACAAGGTATGAAAATCTATCTAGTCTCAACTGCTTCCATAATCTTTCATCTTGTCTCGGTTCTCCTTTGTGATATCTTGTGGTTGTTGTTATAAAATTGCTCCTATCCTATGTTATCTTGTGTTGCATACTTGCACTTATTTAGGGGGAGCCATTTTCTGCCAAAAACATGATATTGTTGTTTGTTTCTTTGCAAATCTTGGTATTGTCATCTAACACCAAAAAGGGGGAGATTGAAAGAACATTTCTTAATCCCTAGTGTTTTGTGTGTTAGTTAACAATACCAATGATATACTAATCCTATTGCTAAGTATTTCAGTTTGGGTGAAACTCATATCACAAATCTTAAAGCCAAATTGTAGAGAAAAAGAGTTTCTGGAATTCTTCAGGGACTCGGATATTCCGGTCCCCCAACCGGATATTCCGAGTCGACCCCAGAAATTTAGCTAAGTCAAGTTCAGAAGTGGCACTGACTTCAATCGGAAAATCAGCCCCGGAAATTTCAAGGACCCGGATATTCCAGTTCACCAACCGGATATTCCGGTTCACCAACCGGATATTCCGAAGCAACCTCAGGAAAATTGGCTAAGTCAAGATTCAGAAGTGGCACTGACTTCAATCGGAAAATCAGCCCGGAAATTTCAAGGACCCGGATATTCCGGTTCACCAACCGGATATTCCGAGTCAACCTCAGGAAAATTGGCTAAGTCAAGATTCAGAAGTGGCACTGACTCCAACCGGAAATTCAGCTCGGAAATTTCAAGGACTCGGATATTCCGAGTCAACCGAAGAAAATCGACTAAGTCAAGTTCAGAATTGGTTCTGATCTCAACCGGAAATTCAGCTCGGATATTTTCAAAGACCCGGATATTCCGGGGCACCGGAATATCCGGTGGTACTTATACCGGAATTTCCGGGTGACCAAGACAGCCAACGGCCAGATTTTGAGGGGGAGTATAAATACCCGCTCACTCACTCAAGAACATAGAGCTCTCAGATTTTCTCTCTCCTACTATTCTTGAAAGCTCAATTCATCAAGATCTCCCAATCCCCCTACCCAAATTCATAGATCTTTGGAGGATTGGAGGAGAAGGCCCAGATCTACATCGTCACCGAAGGGATTTACATTTCTCCCCCATTCATTTGGGGATTTCGTGGCTAGGGTTTCCGGTGGGAAAACCTAGTTCACCATTGTTGTACTCTTGGTGTTACCTTGACCTTTTGTGGTCCTTGACCTGTTGTGATCCTTCTTGGGAGCCCCCAATTCAGTTGTGGGTGTGTGCCTCAAGCGTTTGTAAGGGATTCGATCTCTGCCCTAAAAGGGGATCAATAGTGGAAGGTGGACTCGAAACCTTTGTGGTTGAGTTCATCGGAGAAGAAGGTGAGCCTTTGTGGCGTTGCGGCTAACCTGTTGTGGTAGCGCACACCTCTCCAAACGAGACGTACACCCTTGGGTGGAACTCAGGATTACATCTTCGTCTCCGCGTGCTTCACTTGGTTCCCTTTACCCTTTACTCCCTTACTTGCTTATTGTTATTGCTTAGATTCTCATTTAGGTAAATTCACCGTAGTTGCATATCTAGAGAATTTACCTTTGAGTTGAGCCTAAATTTGAAAAGACCTAAAATTTATAATAGCACCTATTCACCCCCCCCCCCTCTAGGTGCCGGATTCCCGTTCAACACGCTAGTGCAGGAAGAAGATGGTACCGATTTCTTCTTGGGACTTATGTGTAATTTACTTAAGCTTGATCATTACAAGTTAGTTGACTTTAGTATATGGCCTTTGGTATCTTTGCCAAAAGAACTAAGAATGAACTTTCCTAATGTCTTCCTATTACCGTGATATGGAGGGGCAGAAGCTCCATTTTATTGATATCACAAAACAAAAGATCAAATTCACATTTCACTAGTCAGTACTCCCTCCGTTACATAATATACCTCCGTTACATAATATAAGATGTTTTAGACATTTTCATATACACGTGTATCTAGTGAGTTTTATATGTCCACTCATTTTATTCCGAATCTAGACAACATGTGCAACACCTAAACATTATATATTATGGAACGGCGAGAGTAGTTGTGACTTACAACCTATATATAAACAATATAACACACATAAGTAAACTGTAGTTTTTTTCCTGCTCTTGAGGTAAAGGTGGTCGCATCCACCATCCGATTAGATAGAAGAGAATTGACCCAGTTTATAAGGAAAACCGGATCCAAAAACCATACAAATTGTATAAAAGAATTTTACAGACGAAGCGACCCACCGCCCACACGGCACAAGTCGAACAAACGTCACAACACACACCACCCTTTTCGGAGCCGCCGCCCCGGCATACACCACTCGGCACCAAAGCCGCACACGAGCCACAACGCCGCACAACCCAGCCGTCTCGTAGCCCATGCTACCCTCGCTAAAGACGACCGCCTGCAGACCTCAACGTCGCGCCAAAACCGGGACCGCCGCCCCGGCATAGCAACCAGATCAAACTCCGCATTGCCCGGAGCCGAACCAGCCGAGCCGACACACTTGCTGCCCTTGCAACACCAGGTGAAATCCAAAACCTCGCAAGGAGAAGGCCCCGCACCATAGGACCATCACTGTAGAGGGGATCGAGGCCGCCGACTCGACGTACCACAACCGTCCGGATTCGCCACCCCGGCATCCGCCTCCCCAACCACAAAGCCAACCTACTCAACCGCCGTGAAACCGACGCACCGCGAGGGCCAAGAGCTCCAAAGGCGACGCCTCCAACAAGGATGCGACGTGTCCGTCACCGTCGCCCGCTCCGAGGGAGCTTGGGCTTTCATCCGGAGATCTTGGAACCACTCACGTCGGTCAGGATCAGGACTCCACGATGACGCAAACAAGAAGGGAAACGACGCCCGAAGGCGCCGCCGTCATCGGCACCGACCGGAGTCAGATGCAAGGCTTTCGCCCGGAGCTAGATCTGCACGCGAAGCGTCGGGAACTGCAAGGCAAGCAGAGAGACGTTGTGGCTCCTGCCAACACACGCCGAGACCAAACCGTGGCACCTCCTGCCACGGCGGTCGCCGCTGCACCATCTGCCCAAGACCTGGGGCCGCCGCCCCATCGTACCTTCAACGCCACGGCCTCCATCCGCCCGGAATGGAGCCTCCCGAGCTGGCCGCACCACCACACGCCGGCGCCAGCCCCACCGCGTCCAGCATGGCGCCGTCACCTCCATCCCCCAGCTCGACCGCACCCCGCCACCTCACGCCCCCAGCACGGCGCCGTCCCCTCCATTCCGCAGCTCGACCACCACGGCCGCACGTAGCCCCCGTCGCCGCCCAACGCCGGCAACTGCCGCCATCTCGCGCCTCTACCAGATCCAATCGCGGGAGATCGACGAATGAAGAGAGAAAACCGCCAGCCGCCACCTTCCTTGGGGTGCGCGGCTTTGCCGGCCTCCCCTCCGGCGGCGGCGCAGCGGAGGGAGCTGGTGGGAGGCCTTGCGGCGGCTGGTTCTAGGGTTTCCCCCGAGTTGCCCAGAGGAGGGCGACGCGGGGTCGGGGGAGAAAGACTTCTTTGGGCCTGCGTGCTACCCTCTTTCTCTGGTTTCTACTGGGGACAGTGGATTTGCTTCAGGAAGCAATATCAGATACTGTACTACTGATGATCGTAACCCATTAACTCCACAACTGTTGGCGTGGATGATGATCAATGCCCTGTGCAACTAGCCGATCTCCCTCGGCACTGGATCCATCACACACCGCAGTACCCTGAACCCTGAACCACCTGCAGATCATTTTCAGGTTGCACATAATCTGCTCATCGTGAAGCAGAAAATCATTTCCGTGCTAGTCCACCCATCGCGTGCGTGCACTCACGGCTCAAAAAAACATAGACAAACTTAGTAATATAAGTAAACTTCCTTTCCTACATCTACAGATTCCATCAACACTTCAACAGATACATCTATTAGCTTTCCTTGCCAAGAACACTGCCCAGAGGCGAAGGCTGGTGAAAAACGTGACATGTAACCTTTTTGTCAGCTCAGTTGATTCAGACAACGCTCAACAAACAGGGAGAGCATGGATGAACAATGATGGCTCTATGCGCCCTTTTCCATCCATGGAGACGATATGTGAGCAATGCAGGCATTCATGGCCCCCAGTTTTTTCCAACTAGCTTTTAAACTGCACACAGGGAGGTAAAACTGTGCAAAGGACTACTGCTACCGCTAGTCTTGCTGTCTGAAAACACATGAGGGAGAAGGATGGATTAAGGAGAGAAAGGAAAATAATGTTGCCATACAATGTACAGATATGTGAAGATGGGAAAAAAAGATCTGGTGCACGGTTTCCTATGTCGTCAGTGGTAATATCTTTGCTAGGGTGGCCAATGTCTCCTGGACTTATGATTAGATCGTCCTACTTTTTTTTTTTGAAACAAGCCGCTTGGTGTGGGTTCCTCTTGCTATGGTATCTTTGCACTCAGTGAAATAATCCGAGTCGCCATGCCTACCAGCTGCAGCTGCAGCTGCAGTGCTCACTTTGTTCAGAGTTCAGAGAACATCTTCCTCACCTGCAAATGATGGGGGATAATTAGGATCAAAGGCTCATCAGACCACTTATTATTAACCACAAATATATGTGTTGTAAATCAAGTGGATCATAGCTGCACACTGTCTCAGTTACCTGTCCTGTGAACTAGCAAATCACTTGTTGCATTTCTGAACATGTCCAATGCGCAAGTCTCTGGTTTTAATAAATTCCTCTGATGTGCTTGGAAAGTCAACCGCATTGATCAAGACATACCAATGCCACTGATCAACTATCAGAAGCTTGAACTTATGTCCAATTTTTCCCAGCCAGTGCAGCGCTCTCCTTCAACAATTTAGCCTGACATAGGAAAAATATATTAGTATTTTTCTACCACATT
Source organism: Poa annua (assembly GCA_026929855.1). Lineage (NCBI taxonomy): Eukaryota > Viridiplantae > Streptophyta > Magnoliopsida > Poales > Poaceae > Poa > Poa annua. The sequence continues at coordinate 257,901,999 of CM049427.1, read as the reverse complement.
CAGTTAACTGCAAATCAAACCGGTCTCCAAACTATACCTTTTCATCACTAGTTACAGGACTGAACATTCGGGGGATGTTGAAGTTCTTGAACCCTTTCAGTAAAAGTTAAGATCAGTGTATCCATATGGATTGATATCGGTATATCCATATGAGTAGGGCAGTAATTCCCCAATGTCCAACTGAGAGCTTGAACAGCTCATTTTTTGAATTCGGCTATGATTGATCGACTCCACTTCTGCACTAAAGACGCTATAGACTGGCCTATGGTCTGAAAACCGAGATTCGCCACGAACATATGACAATTGACCAAGGCCCCTTCCGTACCACAAAATGCGATCACACCTGCACGGCAAATACCAAAATTAGTTAACTGTACAAAATCCGACAAATAGCTGGCACGATAGGATAACTTACCATGCAGGGGTTCTCCTCTTCTCCTTCTGATTCATGTCATCGCCGGCATATTTATCAGAATTGTTCGAGTATTTGTATGTCGGAGGGAAGTATATTCTCCCCTCATTCCACCCGACAAATACTCGCCCGCCTCTTTGTTCAATCCTTAGCTGAAGGTGCCAAGTTCACATGTCAATGAGATCATACTACAATGTTATGTAATCATTTTCATAATGAGAACAACGAGGGCTCCTCGGCTTTTGGCGACCTAATAGTAATCTTGTAACATGTTAAAGTAACACAATGACAAGACAAAAGCACCGATTGCCTGTGACACGCAATTTTACAGCTTTCCAGGCCACCCAATGATACACACACATACACAAATTGTATTCAAGAAGGTTTGCAAGCTCTCACCTGATCTTTCTCCAGCAATGCTTTCCAATTGCGCATCTCCACCAGGGCCTTCACTGACCGATAGGAAAGTGCGATTCGGTAATTTAGGTCCCCGAGCCAGATGACACGACTGAAAGAAAAGGCGCGTTAAGGGCCCCCAATATTACACCAAATGCACATTGAACAAGCTTTACCAGACAAGTTTAAGGTACTTTGCTTACTCGTGCTCTAAGATAGTTTCCGGTGAGCGCTCATAGTGCCCATAAACCATAGGGAACCTGGTCTTCCTGAGGATTTCAAGCACATCTGAATTCCGCCGCATCTCATCGCCTTCCTTCTGCCCCGACGTCAGGTGGCTGCAGACGAAGCAGAAGCTTGTTTGGTGCAATGTCATGCTAATCGAAATCGAACCCTGGAAAACAAATTCTTAGCCCGTTGAATACCTAAGCTAGCAATGCGTGTTGTTTGTGATCAAATTGATACAACAATTAGAGAAATCACAATAGTAGCTAAATAAACATTGGAACAGTGACCAACCTTATTCCCAAGGTAGCCCATCAATCCTCTCCCAACACAAGAAACCTTGAGATTTCTTATGTCATCCCTTATGTCCTTCCGGGCCCAAATCATCAGAAATAATCCCACCATTTGCTTGCTTGCAACCAGGCAATATCTGAAGATCAGAGTGCAACGTAGGTTACTCATTGCATGTCTGCATCTCCCCGGTTTATATCTGAAGACCATACTGTACTTAAGCTAGCTGAATAAAATACATGGAAAACTGAAACCTGAAGTGTACCTAGTGTGACCAGAAGGTGGTTTATGGCTGTCGTCCAGAGACGGCGCGTGGCCGTAGCCGTACGACATGGGCGAGTACACCGTGCTCGGCGACTCCCCGGTGTTATTGTCGTCGTCCGACGACCCGCCCCACCGGCAGTGCGCCTCGTAGTCGCTGGGCCGGCGGGAGCCGTAGATCGCGCGGTCGCAGACGCTGTACCGGCGCTCCAGCCTGGGCTGCGGGGCGAGGATATCGCCCTCCATCCGCAAGCTCCGGCTGTGGAACGAACGGCGTTGGAAGAAGGCGGCGTTGCTGCTCTGATGCCGCGACGATGAGAGCCCCTCGAAGTCGTCGTCCACCTCCGCCACCGGGTCGGGCGGCGCCGGCGACGGCGTCCGGAAGCTGCCGCTGGCGCTGGCGCCGGGTAAACTGTTGAGCGTCCTCCTGATCAGCGACACCCACTTCCTCGCCGGCCCGTTGTCCTCCGTGCCCAGCACGTTCCCGGCGTTCAGCGGCACGATCTCTTGGAACCTAGGCGGCGGCGGCGGCATCAAAACCCCATCAGGCATGGATGGATGAATGGATTCAGACGTAGGATGGGACATGGGGAATTGGCATACCCGAGGACGTAGATGTCAGCGGGCGGCGCGGCGTGGAGCCAGTCCTCGAGGCCCATGGCGCTGGGCGGGGATCGGCCGCCCACATTCCACGTTGCAACAAAGATCCTTTTTTTTTTTGCCGATAACAGACAAGAGGAGAGAATTACACATAGGTGCAAGAAAGAAAAAGAATGTGGAATGAATAGATCAGCAGTAGCGCAGATGCAGCGCGGCGGCGGGCGCACCTGTAGTCCATGGTCACCGTGGCCTCGGCGGCGTCGAGGTCGATCTTGCCCCGCCTGGAGTGGTCGCGGCTCCTCCTGGACGGCCTCTCCGTCCTGCTCTTCTTGGCCGTGCTGGGCTCCCTCCTGGCGAAGCTGCTGCCCCTCCCCTCATCGTCGTCGCCGCGGCCGCCTCTCCTCCCGGCCGCGGCGGCGTCGTCGGCGTGGAAGTCGTGGGCCTTGCTCCCGATGTTGAACCACTTCCGCACCAAGCTCTTGGACCACGAGAGCTACAATGTGGAACAGCCATGAGGAAACAGAGGAGGAATTTGCATCCAGAACAGAGGAGACAGAGGAGGAGGAGGGTACCTTGCTCTTCTTGCAGCCATCTCTCATTGTTTCCTCAGGTCAGGTGAGCACCAACACAAACACTCATGCAGGTTAGTCGAAGCTGCTGCTTGCTGCTGGTGCTGGCTGCAACAAATGGGCTCGGCAGCAAGCAGAGGAGGGGCCAGGGAAGAGGAAGAAGGGGTCGAGACAGTGCGGCCACTGTTTGGCCTCACTCTCTGTAAACAAAGATTGTGATTTGATGGAAAGAAGAGGGGGAGGATTGATGAGGATGAGAACAAAATGTGGATTCTATGAGCCTGGAGGGCTGGATAACACTGCAACTATTGATGTTGAAAACAAATGCCACTCCTACTGCTTGCTAGCCTACGCTCCTCCTCAGCTTCTTCTCGGAGGAAGAGGAGAAGAGAGCAAGAAGAGGAGTGAGCTTCAAATGGAGATGGGAGTACGTGCGAGGTGCGAGAGGTAGAAGAGAATAAAGTGGTTGCAGAGGGGAAGAGGGAGGAATCTTAGGATGGTCAGTGTCTCTGCTTTTCATCGCTGCTCCAGCAAAACCCAAGAAGGGCAAGCCATGCATTTGCATATGCACGCAAGCAATTCCCTTCGGGGGAAAAGCGTGCCGCAGTGCCAGCAGCATTTCACCATGTGACCGGCTGGCTTGCTGCTCAAATTTCAGAGGAAAATACATGGTTCCTTCTTCAAAGCATAGATGATATATGCACAGCATTTTGATAGAACATGCATGATCTGCTCATACATACACACATTGTGCTTATTTGTTCACTACCTCATGGAGGCATCCTCTCTCAAGTTTTTCAATGGAGGCACGTATGTGAACAGTTCACTACTGAAGACTGAACTCCTGGTGCTCCTCTTTCTCCCACTGGCCGTTCGTTCTTCAGGCAGCAGAGGAACAAAGAGCAGTCGGGGAGCGAGGAACAAAAGAAGAGAAGAAAGATAAAGTCACGAGGCGATCTCCCTAGCTTTGTTTCCCTCTCTCTTCCTAGACGACGGGTTATCCTCCTTGTTGTGATTTGGGTACCCGTGTGTGTGTGTGTGTGCCCTAACTTGTTTGTTTTTGCTTGTTCTTTCCCCTGCCACTGTTCCTGGCTTTCGATACGCTTCGGTACTCACGACCGACTGACTGGTCTTTGCCTGCTTAGATCTTGCGCTCCTGTGCGTGCGTACCGCGTACGGCTGGGAGAATGTGAGCTGGGAATTTTCACACGCTTTTATCCGCATGCCAGAAGACAATCTTCATCCTGCTTGAGTGCTGTACTTGGCGCCTGTGTCTGTCACCATATTATTATTTTTGCTGAATTACCTAGCTTTCAGACAGAAAAGGAAAAAAATGATATAAATAGATACTCTTTGGATTAAAGGATGAGAAGTGCTCTGGAAACAAAATTCTGCACGAATTTTAAAACGCATCGACTGTAATACTTTCTGAAAACACAGGAACGATTTCAATTCATAGGATTTTTTTTCTAATGAATCCCTTTGGATCAATAGAATGTCACCTCCAAAATTCTTATGGATTGAATTCCTACACCTCAATTCCATAGCAATTTCAACATCCACTTTAACCTTTTCTTACACTCATTCAAATAGGTTCGAGACGATTTTAATGTATACCATCCAAATAACCATTCCTACAGAGGCTGCATGCATCAATCGATGCAAAGGCTGGCCTGCCCCTTTTCTAAAAAAAATTACCATTCCTACTGTTTTCATTTGTTTTATAATCCCTATTTTACACATGTAATCCTATAAAATTCCTATATTTTTCTAATTCCTCTGTTTTCTATTATGTGATCCAAGAAAACCTTATTTAAAATAAATCTAGGAGAAAACTTCGAGAGAAGAGAAAGAAAGGCAGGTGCATTGTTACTCACCTAGTCACCTTGACTTGGTGCAATATGCAGTTTCATCAGAATTCAGATAGGCCCTTGTTGTGTGGGTGTGATTAGGCACCCATCATGCCATAGAAATTTGATCTTGGTGGAATGAGCCTGGATTAGAGTTAGTTGCGAGTTAGTTGCCCGTGCGTTCCTCATACTGCCACACATCAACCCGTGTGAGCAACAAACCAACAAAACCAAACCTATAGCCGTACATACCAAAAGTTGCGAGTACATGGGACATATCATTTGTTACATCTATATTTCTTTAGATTTTTTTTAAACTCACAAATATGATTCTCAAAATATAAAAAAATAGGAGGGAGCATTGGAGCTCGGGAGACAAAAGCAATACCCGCGTTAAGTGGGCTATAGGGATTTAGAAAATAAATAGTTTACCTCGTAACACGGTACTCACCGAAACATGCTAGCTCTATACATTCCACTTGGTAAATATCAATTTATCTTATCGACCGATTTATCGTTTCTTAGTGTGTGACCAATAAGATAAATTGACCGACAAATTGTACGATATGCCGATAAATCGGCCGACGTACCACTTATCTTGGGTCGACCGGTAAGTTTCTGATAGGCGATATCCCAGCAGTGCACCTGGGTTTTGTCAAACTAGAAAGTAATGGCTTGGTAAGGTGAATCTATAAGGTATTTTAAAGTCTAATAACTTTTTTTTGTCAGACTAATCTAGTTTTTGTAGGGATTTTTTCCATCGTTTAAAATGGACCAATGCAAAAGTTTCACCTGGAACTGTTCATGATAAACGTGTGAATAACAAAGATAATCATAATAAAAAAGTTAGTCATAAAATGTTTATACCATAACGGGAAAATGTGTGTGTCCTTGATACATCATAGCTCTCTTGAAACAGACTTGCGCCCCGCTTTAGATACATCATAGCTTACTACCGGAACATTATGGATTCAGTTGTTCAATCTCAGACCTATTCATATTGCGGGGTTGGCTCTATGATTAAACAGACAAAATCATAAGTTTTGTGATGTTAGTGTTGTTCCCCAGAGAATTGTTTTCATCTATTGTACTCCCGTTTCTCCAGCCAAATTTCACATATAGCTTTTTCGTTCTTCACTGCTTAAATCTATACCTTAATCGTTCTTTGGTGTCTTGGATACATCACAAGTCTTAAAAGCGAGGAACAAACAACAAAATATACTGTGCAATTGAACTGATCGATGTAACTCAGCTTATGTTTTCTATATGTTCTACTGGTAAACTGTGGCACCCCAGTAGTCCTATGATTCTCTATCCCCACTGCGTCGGCCGCCTAACCTGATCGTTGCAGATCGCATCTGCTAGCCACCGGACGGGGGCATGGCACACTTGCACCAATGCCTGAATCGGCACTCTCCTATCTCCAGCCGCATCGCCATCTTGGCACACCGGCGGCCGATTGCCCCCGTCCGGTCTTGAGGTCTCCATCCGGCCGCCGTCCAACTAAAACGCTCCGAGAGATGCCGCCCAAAATACCTCGCATCGGCATGGAGCTAGCGGAGACGCAAACATGGTGCGGTGTTACTTTCTGAATCAACCTGATCACGAGCTTACCGATCCTGGACTGTTCATGCTGGCTGTAGTCGTCACCAAGATAACACTTGCAGCAGCAGCAGCCTTTGTGTCTTGCGTGAACAGGTGAGCTGCATTGCAAACTGCTCGCCGGAGGACGGCGAACCGAACGGACCGCGAGATCTTCAGTACATGCACGGAAGATAACAGCTGATCTCAGCGCTAAAACCGACCAGATGTTGATTCTTCTTCTACGTACCATCTTGACCGACCGACCGGTTTTGGCTCTGGGTCCCTGTGGAGTCGAAATGACTCCGGGTATCTTATCGGTTCTCTATTTGACTGCTGCGGGGAACAGTCACCGGATATGGCTTCACTCAATGGAGTAAAAATGTCCCATGGCGCTGAATGTCTCAAGTGCCGAACCTTTTTATTTAGGACCTACGAAAATTCAGAATGGGTTCCTTGCCACTCGATCTCATGCAAGACCTCAACAACCCCCATTCTTTCTTCTTGGTAAAAGCATGGCGTTTTCATGCCGCAGTTCCACACTTAAACATCTACTACGTACCAGGAATAAGATCACAACAATGGCGAGAAGAGAAAGGGGTCGGGTAGGAGAACCTCGTTGTTTTGTGCCAATCACGTGCCCTCGGCTTCCGATGATCATCTGCTCGGAAGTCGGACGGCAGGAGCGCATGTACCACTGTCTCGCCTGAACTGGGCAATCCTCTTCTGAACTACCCTGAACTGAACCCACCCAATAATTAAGAATTAGCATCATAATCCTGGAACCAAGAGATCATTCACGACCGCGCCAAAAGCCGCGCCAAAACCCATCCTTTCCGCCTAGTTTGCGCCGAAAATTCCCACGCACGCATGGCATGGCATGGCAGCTCGAAGAGACAAAAGTTGCCCTGCAACCCAGGCAGATTTGTTATGGGCCTCCGTTCCAGAGGCTCAAGCTGATCATGCCTAGAAATTAGTTAGTTAACACGCCGCCTACGGCGATGCAGATTCTCTCTGCCCCAATCATGGCCAGGGCTATTAACTTCACAGCTCTACACATAGTAGGAGATTAGGGCCAGTACATTCTGGGATTAGACCGGTTCCTATGTTGATTAATCAATCGAAAAGTACATCCTTGGCTAGTTGTTACTTGTGCACATTGCTCCCTTCCCCAAGGGAAGCTAGGCCAATCCTCTTGAGATGAGGGTACGCTAGCTAGCTTGACCATAAACTCCAATAACAAGCTGCATCCTGCATCACTGGTTTATGGGTCCAGTCACCCAGAAGATCATATAGTGTTAGAGAAAGCTAAAAGAGCTTGGAATGTGTTCAACTTTGAAGCTAGTATACTAGTACGTATCCAGGAGCGGGCACTTATGTGCTAATCTAATTAGGGAATCAAGTGGCACTAAACTTGGAAGGATTGGCAGCATAAAATACAGTTCGTTCAGGCTAATGGCAGGGTGAAGCAGGTTTTCAGAGTCTAGATTAGCTATAAAGGCCATCTTGGCCGTGCATGCTCTCCCCAAATCTCCAGAAATAGGAATCCTATGAATCTATGTACGGGTGCTTTAAGAAACAGAGTGCAACACTTTGCGGTTCCAATGCCGCTACTCAAAGAGAGTCCGGGCGATGGTCAAAGAATGGCTAGCTAGGGCTTCCATTCATTCTCACCTCCATTTCGAAAATATCCATTGTCATCTCTAACTGGTCAGAACGAGGAGCTCTCCATCAAGTTTTGGTGGACCACTAGACCCTAACTGGTAAAGTTATGGGTCACCGTGGCTGCAAAACAATCGAGTTGTGTAATTTTGGGAGAGTACTCCCTTCCATTCACCATGTTTATTGTTTTTGTTCTCATGTTAAAACCATCTCGTTTTTAATTGGTAGAGGCATATCTCTTTTGCCTCCGTTTATTGTGTTCTCTTCAAAATTCCAAAGTATATTTAATTCAAAAAATTAAAATATTTTTAAAGTTAACTTGAACAATGATGCTGCTTCAAGAAAAAAAATAAAAAAATGCTCCTCTATTTCATTGTTTTGAATGGAAACTTGAGTTGATTGACTAAGCAAGAGTCAACATAGATCATATGCTCCCACTAGGATCAAAATGAGCAACCTATTTGATAGCCGCTTGACCAGTTATCAAACAAATTAGCAACTCCTTAAGGAGGTGATAAGTTGTTTACCCGAACATAGCTGTAGAATTCGAGAAATATTTGGCAACATTTTTATCATTGCTATACAAGCTGCCTTGCCAATTCTATTTGACAATATTATAATTGGTTGGTGAGCGTGTGTCTATCCCATAGATATCTTCCTTTTACATGATTTATACTTTCTAAGTTTTTGAGTTAGGATATCCAAATATGACAATGTCATATACATCGATTCAATGGAACAATTGATCATTTTGATATAAATTCCATCTAAAGTTATCTCGAGCATCAGATAGTTAAAAATTTCTAAGACGGTTAAATTGTTCCATGCAATCAAATTTGGCCGATGAAAAATCGACGAAGTGCAATGTTGGGTTCATCAAGGACCATAGCAGGCTAAATTTGATCCTCGCGATGTTGTATAGACCTGACTATTGTTGGCTCTGGGAAATACTCCCAAAATATCACTTGAGACCCATCCTTGATGAGAGAAAATAAAAATCTCAACCTGATTCCGTTTAACTTTCATGAGACTAGCCCAAAAGTGGTATCTTCTGGTTTGCACTAAATTTGACCAAAGTATATATATTTTTCTGTTTTCCCTGATAATGAATAATTTATTTCTGATAACTTCTTGGCACATACCATCCAAATTTATAATACCATTTTGGCAACAAGAGTTTTTATCTAAGCTCGTGAATGCCAAAGCCTGCATAGCACACTCGGTTTGGGCATGCGTTATTTTCAGGCTATTAAATTATAGTCTGCCTGCTAAAATTTCCATGCTTCAGATTGTTACCAGTGGACAGTGTCAGTGGTACAAAAAAGACATAAAACAAAGATATTCTTATGTCTACAAAGCTCAAAGCAGAGCAAAGTACGATGAAGAAATCGTATGTTCAAAACCTGTGGATCGAGACCTGAAACCAATTAATGCTGCTGTACTGTCAGGGTCACAGAGTGTGGCAAGCCACACTGGTAGAACCGAAGCAATGCAAGTGCGACGAGGAGAGAAGGTGTGTCCCCGTGGCGACTGACTGACGGCAGCCAAAACACGATCTGCGCTCAAAGCTTTGGCCAAAGTACTGCCCCCCTCTCCCTCTGCCTTCTTTATCTTTTCAGCTTTGCAGCCGCCGCCGGCCGGCCGGCCGGCCTCTCTCCAACGGCAATCAAGAACAGGCAAGACTCAAAGGTCAATGTAGATCAAGAAGCATAGAGCAAAATGCTGGAAAAGACGATGATAATAATCTCGCAGTGGATCGTTGTTCTGCCTCCCCTCGGGTCGTTGTCGTCGCAGAGCCTCTAGGTATAGTTCGTAGGGAGGACATGTCGTCGTGATGTCCAAAGCCTCTTTCGTGTTCTCTCGATCGATCGATCTACGTATGTCTTCTTACTAGATCGGCACTGTGGATCACGCGTGTATCTCTCTCTCTTCTCTGCCATTCCACCCTTTTGTCCCATCCATCCAACCATCTCTCTCCCTCAGCTGCGTCCCTCCCTGCGGTCTGCATCCGCCATTTTTGTTGCTGCAGAAAGCTCCAGCCGGGCCCCCAAGCCTTGATAAACGCATCGAGTGACCATCATTGACATTACATTGGAATCTGGCCCACTGCTAGTGCTCGACTGCTCGTGCTCGTGTCGATCCAGCGTGCCCATCAACGCCCAAAGGGCACTCCACTGCGTCGTTCTTCTTCGTTCGTACCCACGACAGGACGGGGAGATGGCGCCATGCAGGCAAGCCCGTCCTTCTCGAGGCAACAAATCCCAATGAACTCGATTTGCCAACATAACATAACAGCCCAATTGAACATGGTGATCGCAGCAATCTGCAAATTATCATGTTGTGGCTGGCTACTCGCGCAACGGCGAGAAGCAGGCCGGTGGAACAGAAACGGCTTTGTTGGATGAATGCAAAGTCAGTCAGGGATTCAGAGCAGAGCGAGTGACGATAGTAATAATAAGCGGCAAGACGACGATCTCGACAGTATTTCGTCGCCTACAGTGGCGGCTGCGGCGGACGTACGGACGGCGGACGTACAGCAGGGCCACGCGAGGGCTCGTCTCGTTCGCACGCCATGGCATGCCATCTCTGAACCTTTCGAGGCGGGAAACCGCCGTCTGAACTGCCAGCGCCAGAGTGGTCCGTCCGTCTGGCATGCCAATGCCGATGCCGATGCCATGCACGCAGCGGCAAACAACGGAACCAGAGACGACCTGCAACTGCAACTGCATGCAATTCAATCGTCATGGACGCAAGGACTATGTGTGTCTCGCGCGTGACGAAGATCCCAGGGGCAAGGCGCCGTCTACAAGTGCACAGTGCCGTCGCAACAAACTTGGCATCCACAGCTGACCGGAGATCGTGCATGCGTCTGAAAATGCAGTGGGCAGTATATACAGTGTGGAGCAGGCATTGAGTGAGGTAAGAGGCAAGGCAATGGTCGGTTTTCCAAATCTGTCTGTCCATCTTCGTTTCCCAGCTCCGGAATAAACAGTGGATTGTGTTCAAGCTGGTAGTATAAGATTGTAGGCATGTCCATTGTCCCGTGACTCCCGTCTAATTATACATCATGGAGCTTGCTTGGGGGTTTGAACCCTAGGGTTGAAATGAGCAAACGAGCTAAAACTTGCTTTACTACAACACAGGTGCATTGCATCCTTTGTACTACGGTGCTAGGTTTGAGCTAGCTTCATTTCTTTTCATAGGTACCCAGAAAATTAGGGTCCGAGAAAATTCTACTATCAGATTTTTTGAAACTGGTTCTACTATCAGATTGATAATGGAACAAACATACATACAAAGTACAAGGTTCACCAAACTGCAGAAAACTACTCCCTCCGTTCCAGAATAGATGCCTTGTACTTGGTAAAACATAGATGACGTACTCTTGTTTTTAAATACTCTTGCATTTCGCTCGATCCAAATTTTCCAAGTGGTGAGGAGGGCAAGGGTGGCGACGGCTTTCCGATTGGGGGTGGAGCCATCCATCAACAAAAGCCACCATTCCTTGGTCCAAGTGTGCGGTTGCATATTGTGTTGCCCCAACCACCAAAACCCTTCGCGTAAGGCGGCAATGAGTAAAAAAGTGAGTGACGTTTGCTTGTAAAAAGACATAAGCCATAATTTGGCCACCTTCTTCTTGCCAAACGATCCGCCGTCCAAATTCGGTTTTGTTTCGCAAGCCACATAAAGAACGTGTTTTTTACAAGGGCCCCAAGCCTCCCAAATTGTCTTCTCCATATAAGAGGCAATAGTCCCCATAAGTTGCATGTGTATGTCGCCTTTATAGTCCTCATAAATTGCACTTTGTATTGCCGTCTTTGCGGAGTACTTCCCATTTCCCGTAAGCTTCTCATCGGCGATGTTGGGCACAATATGCACATTGAGGAGGAGCATCCCACTAGTGGAAAATGGAGCTTAGGTTCACCCCTTTAGTCCCAAATTAAATTTAGACCGGGACTAAAGGGGTGGAAGCTCCGAGGTGTAATTTTTTCGGTACCTTTAGTCCCGGTTCTTGCCACGAACCGGGACCAAAGGGTATCCACATGCAATGGCAGGCGCGGGGCCCAGCGCCAGCAACCTTTAGTCCCGGTTCGTGTTATGAACCGGGACTAATAATTCGGCTATAATGCCACCTTCTTCCTACCCGAGCTCACCATTTTCTCAGCTCAACCCGAGCTCACCATTTTCAACTCCATTTCCTCTCTATTTCATCTCCATTTTCTCAAAGAAAATTCACCATTTGGCAAGATTGAAGCCACCCCACGGTTAGCCTCTTCATCCTCTTTCCGGCATTGCTTATTTAGCTCATTTTGCTCATTTCAATTTTTTTTGTGCAATCAAGGTGTTCGATGTAATGCCTAAGTTATGATCTCATTTGTGTATATGTGCAATTTGTTTTCAAACTAAAATAATGATTTATGTGTTTTAGTGTGGTGAGGAGCCTTATCGACGTTGATCGCCCGCGCCGTCCCGTCACCACCTCGGTGAGCCTCTATATTTTATTTTATTTTATTTTAAAAACATAGCTTTTATGATTTAGATGCATAGTTACTACTTGTATAATTTTCTAACTTGTATTATATGTATAGTGTCATGGTTCTGATATCCGTCCCCGTCGGTGCTCGTCCGGTCTATGATTCGGATGTGGTATATTTTCAAAACTATTTATTTCATTCTATGTTTCTGACAATTATGGCGACCAACTTGACATAGAATTATTTTTATCTAGGAGGTAGTTGAACCATAAATTGAACCTGACCCTATTGTCGAGTTTTTGGATAAAGAAAACAATGATTTGAAAGCAAAATTGAAAAGAAGTGAAGCTCTTTATCTTCAATGCTTAGAAGATAAGATGAAATTAGAGCTCAAACTTGCCGACGTTGTCGATGGTAACGAGATCAAGATGGATGCAATGCGCTTGAAGATAAAAAGGATTAGAAAATATGCCATTAATCGGGAGGCTTGGTATCATTATGTTGTGGGTTCAGTATTTACCTTAGTTGCGATTTTGATCGCATTTGTTGTTGGATTTAAATTCTTTAGATAATTTTTATATTTGTTTCAGTTAATGTATGTTTTATGAGAACTATGTATTACCGCTTGTCAATACTCTACTCTTATTTTAATGGATGACATTGTATTAATTAATTTGCTCTTACATATTATTTATGACAGTAGTGTAATAATGGGGTTCGATATACTTTTATGTAATACAGATGAACCGACAATGGATGTACGGTGACCGATGTTGTCCTGAGTTCATTGATGGCATGCATAATTTTCTCCATATGGCTGAGGCAAACAAGCCGAAGAACGGTTTTATTCGTTGTCCATGTAGTGCCTGCAAGAATATGAGTGATCACTCTACCTCAAAAGTCATTCACTCACACCTCTTGTATAATGGTTTTATGCCTGGTTATTATTGTTGGACCAAGCACGGAGAAACAGGGGTTATCATGGAAGAAAATGAAGAAGAGGAGAATAATGACAAGTATCCTTGGTTCAGTGATACTACAATGGGAGAAGACGAAACTGAAGAAGATCTCATTATTGATGAGCCCGACGATGATCTTCGTCGGGCCATTCGTGATGCACAAATGGACTGTGGAAGTGAAAACGATGATCTTCGTCGGGCCATTCGTGATGCACAAATGGACTGTGGAAGTGAAAACGAAAGGTTGAAGTTGGAGCGTATGTTAGCTGATCACGCCAAATTGTTGTACCCAACTTGTCAAAATGACCAGAAAAAGCTAGGTACCACACTTGAATTGTTGCAATGGAAGGCAGAGAATGGTACTTCTGACAAGGGATTTGAAAATTTGTTAAAAATAGTTAAGAAGATGCTTCCAAAGGATAACGAATTGCCGTCTAGTACGTATGAAGCAAAGAAGGTGGTATGCCCTCTAGGATTAGAGGTGCATAAGATACACGCTTGCATTAATGACTGCATCCACTACCGCGGTGAGCACGAAAAATTGAATGCATGTCCTGTATGCGGTGCTTTGCGGTATAAGATCGGGCGAGATGACCCTGGTGATGTTGAGGGCGAGCCGCGCCCCAGGAAGAGAATTCCTGCAAAGGTGATGTGGTATGCTCCTATAATACCACGGTTGAAACGTTTGTTCAGCAATCGAGAGCATGCCAAGTTGTTCCGTTGGCACAAAGAAGATCGTAAAAAAGACTTGATGTTGAGACACCCCGCGGATGGGTCCCAGTGGAGAAAAATTGACAGAGAGTTCCCGACATTTTCAGATGACGCAAGGAACTTAAGATTTGGCCTAAGTACAGATGGCTTTAATCCTTTTGGAGAGCAGAGCTCCAGTCACAGCACTTGGCCCGTGACTCTATGTATCTATAACCTTCCTCCTTGGCTGTGCATGAAGCGGAAGTACATTATGATGCCCGTGCTCATTCAAGGCCCGAAGCAACCTGGCAACGACATTGATGTGTACCTCAGGCCATTAGTTGAAGAACTTTTGCAGTTGTGGTGTGAGGAAGGTGTACGTGTGTGGGATGAGCACAAACTGGAGGAATTTGATCTACGAGTTTTGCTTTTTGTAACCATCAATGATTGGCCTGCTCTAGGCAACATTTCAGGACAATCAAACAAGGGATACAATGCATGCACACACTGTTTAGCTGAGACTGGTAGTATACATTTAGGTAACAAGAATGTGTACCTAGGTCATCGTCGGTTTCTTGTACCCAAGCATCCGTTAAGGAAGAAAGGCAAGCATTACAAATGTGAGGCAGATCATCGGCCGAGGCCTACCCGCCCTTCTAGTTCTGCTATACATGATATGGTCAAGGATTTAAATGTAATCTTTGGAAAGGGTCCTGGCGGTCTCACTGTTCCGAATGACGCAAACAACCACGTACCCATGTGGAAGAAGAAATCTATATTTTGGGAGCTGCCATATTGGATAATGCTAGAGATTCACTCTGCAATCGACGTGATGCACGTGACAAAGAACATTTGTTGCAATTTGCTAAACTTCTTAGGCGTGTATGGGAAGTCAAAAGATGGGAAGTCAAAAAAAGGTACACCGAAAGGAAGGCAGACCCATCAACGTATGAGCGAAGAGATGCATCGAGACGATACTCATTCAGAGAATCAGCCAGCTCCTGCAAGCTACGCTCTTACTAAAGAAGAGAAGAAAATATTTTTTGAGTGCCTTCGCAGTATGAAGGTTCCATCTGGCTTCTCATCAAATATAAAAGGAATAATAAACATGGCAGAGCAAAAATTTCAGAATCTAAAGTCTCATGACTGTCACGTGATTATGACACAATTACTTCCGGTTGCATTGAGAGGGCTTCTACCGGAAAATGTTCGAGAACCCATTGTGAAGCTATGTGCATTTCTCAATGCAATTTCTCAGAAGGTCATCAATCCACTAACTCTAAAAAATTTAGAGAAGGATGTGGTCCAATGTCTTGTCAGCTTCGAGTTGGTGTTCCCACCAACCTTCTTCAATATTATGACGCACCTTGTAGTTCACCTAGTCGAAGAGATTTCTGTTCTCGGTCCTGCATTTTTACACAACATGTTCCCCTTTGAGAGGTTCATGGGAGTCTTAAAAAAATATGTGCATAACCGGGCTAGGCCAGAAGGAAGCATCGTCAAGGGTTATGGAACAGAGGAGGTCATTGAGTTTTGTGTAGATTTTATTCCTGATCTGAAGCCGATCGGTGTTCCTGAATCACGTCATGAGGGGAGACTGCATGGAAAAGGCACCCTTGGAAAGAAAGCAACAATATGTCAAGACGGGGATTCTTTCACTCAAGCACACGACACCGTTCTACATAATTCCAGTTTGGTGGGTCCGTATGTCGAGGAACACAAGAATGTTTTACGCTCCAAGTACCCGGAGAAATCTGAAGATTGTATTGATGGAGAACACATGAAGACTTTCAGCAGTTGGTTAAAAAGACGTCTCATTAATGACACCAATGTTGAAGAACAACTATACTTGTTGGCCACATCACCAGCTTCAACTATATTGACTTTTCAAGGGTACGAGATAAATGGAAATATATTTTACACAGCCAAACAAGATAAAAAGAGCACCAACCAAAACAGTGGAGTACGCTTTGATGCAACAAACTGCAACGGGACAAAGGACACATATTATGGTTACATAGAGGAGATATGGGAACTTGACTATGGACCTACTTTTAAGGTCCCTTTGTTCAAGTGCAAATGGTTCAACCTACGAGGCGGGGTAGAGGTAGACCCACGATACGGAATGACTACAGTGGATCTCAACAATCTTTCGTACGAGAATGAACCATTCGTCCTAGCCAGTGAAGTTGCTCAGGTTTTCTATGTGAAAGACATGTCTACCCTACCGAAAAAAAGAAAAGATAAGCAAGCGAATACATCATACGATGAGCCAAAGCGCCACATAGTTCTTTTAGGGAAAAGAGTCATTGTGGGAGTGGAGGACAAGACAGACATGTCAGAAGATTACGATAAGTTTCATGACATTCCGCCCTTTAAAGTCAACACTGATCCAAGTATCAAGTTAAATGAAGAAGATTGTCCGTGGTTACGGCGCAATCGGAAGAACAAGTAAACACTAGAGAGGGATATTATTGTTGATGTGTAATATCCGAATGTTTTGTTTCAGAAGAACAAGTGAACTGAAGTATTTTGTAGATGCATGGAACAAAACACACGATTTCACCTGCATACAGCCCAACGGTGGCTCGTGAGTGCCTGCATATGAAATGCACCGTTGGACGTATGCAGGGAATCCGAATGCTTTGTATTCTGTCGATGAAGTAGAATGAGGAGACAATGACTGCCGAACATGTTATGGAGGGGGCTATATATAGGGTCATGTGGGTCACGAAGTGGTCATGATAGTGCCCATCCAACAGCTCAGAATCTCTCAAAAGAAACACATCTCTTCATCCAACGGCTCACAAGTGCTTAAAAGAAACACACGATCCATGTGCTTCTTTAGTCCCGGTTGGTGTTACCAACCGAGACTAAAGAAGCACATGGATCGTGTGTTTCTTTCTAGTGCTTGTGAGACGTTGGATCTGAGGTGTGTTTCTTTTGAGAGATTCTGAGCTGTTGGATCAGCAGTATCACGACCACTTCGTGACCCACATGACTCGGTTGTTGTTACCAACCGGGACGAAAGAAGCACACGTACCTTATATATATCCCCCCTCCCGGACATGTTCAACACTCAGTGTCTACTCATTGTAGTTCATTTTGGCAGCACACGGGTAGCAGAGAGAACTCAGTGAAGGCTGAAGGTGAACCCTCCCCTCGGCAGAGGCATCTCTGGGCAACCAGCGGCAAGACGTCTCTGATGATCTGTGGCCGTTTCAAACGGTTGCAGATCATCAGAGATGTTTGTCGGACGGTTGTAGATCATCACAGATGTCTTGCCACGGTCATTTGGCTTGGCTTGAAATGACCATAACTTGGTCATTTGGCTTGAAACTTCTAGATGTTCAAGGATTTGATTTTTTGAGGTGTTTATCATTTTTCCTAGCAACTAGTACACATATAAGGAGCCCATGCCAAAGGATTTGATTTTTTGAGGTGTTTATCACTTTATTACATTTTTTCTTAAAAACGATCAAAACGGTCGCTACGACTAATCATCGGAAGAGGTGATATTTTCTAGAACTATCAATGTTTCTGTGATATAACCACTAGTTGTGTACCTTAAAATAATTTTTCCAAAAGTTTCAGACCAAACTATCAAATAGTTGTAGTTCAAATTTGAATTACTTTCGATAAATCAACATAAACTCAATTAACTAGGGGAAATTAGTTAGAATTGTAAGAAAAAACTCATACTTGGGGATCATCCATCATATGTGCACCACTCTTAGTGAAAAATTGTTGGTTGCCATTTGGAATCATATTTTATGTACTCACTTCACAAAAAACCTCATTTTTTGCACTCAAAAAAAGGAAAATGATATTTATGAAAATAATTTGAAGAATCCCTTTGGCATGGTTGTTTAATATACCAATATGCACCTATGTGTGGAGTATGAGATATTTGTCACAAACTATGTCGTCGAAATGACCATAACTTGGTCATTTGGCTTGAAACTTCTAGATGTTTATACATGATAGGCCTTTTTGTGAAGACTTTTTTTGCAAATGTAGGCAAAAATCAAGTTTATCATTTTTCCTAGCAACTAGTACACATATAAGGAGCCCATGCCAAAGGATTTGATTTTTTGAGGTGTTTATCACTTTATTACATTTTTTCTTAAAAACGATCAAAACGGTCGCTACGACTAATCATCGGAAGAGGTGATATTTTCTAGAACTATCAATGTTTCTGTGATATAACCACTAGTTGTGTACCTTAAAATAATTTTTCCAAAAGTTTCAGACCAAACTATCAAATAGTTGTAGTTCAAATTTGAATTACTTTCGATAAATCAACATAAACTCAATTAACTAGGGGAAATTAGTTAGAATTGTAAGAAAAAACTCATACTTGGGGATCATCCATCATATGTGCACCACTCTTAGTGAAAAATAGTTGGGTGCCATTTGGAATCATATTTTCTGTACTCACTTCACAAAAAACCTCATTTTTTGCACTCAAAAAAAGGAAAATGATATTTATGAAAATAATTTGAAGAATCCCTTTGGCATGGTTGTTTAATATACCAATATGCACCTATTTGTGGAGTATGAGATCTTTGTCACAAACTATGTCGTCGAAATGACCATAACTTGGTCATTTGGCTTGAGACTTCTAGATGTTCATACATGATAGGCCTTTTTGTGAAGACTTTTTTTGCAAATGTAGGAAAAAATCAAGTTTATCATTTTTCCTAGCAACTAGTACACATATAAGGAGCCCATGCCAAAGGATTTGATTTTTTGAGGTGTTTATCACTTTATTACATTTTTTCTTAAAAACGATCAAAACGGTCGCTACGACTAATCATCGGAAGAGGTGATATTTTCTAGAACTATCAATGTTTCTGTGATATAACCACTAGTTGTGTACCTTAAAATGATTTTTCCAAAAGTTTCAGACCAAACTATCAAATAGTTGCAGTTCAAATTTGAATTACTTTCGATAAATTAACATAAACTCAATTAATTAGGGAAAATTAGCTATAATTCTAAGAAAAAACTCAAACTTGGGGATCATCCATCATATGTGCACCACTATTATTGAAAAATAATTGGGTGCCATTTGGAATCATATTTTATGTACTTACTTCACAAAAAACCTTAAAACATAGAAAATAATATTTATGATATAATTTGAAGAAATCACCTTGGCATCTTAAAATGTTAGAAAATATAAAATAAAACATAAAAATAAGCTAGAAACCAAACCAATTCAAAAAATAAGTAAACCAAAATAAGAAATAGAAAAGTAAGCAATTCAAACAATTTAAAAGAAAACAGAAACAAAAATCAGTAAAAAGAAATAAGGAAAAAAGAACCCTTTAGTCTCGGTTGGTAACACCAACCGAGACTAAAGAGCTTAAGAGGCGCTCTGGGCTCCAGCCAGAACCCTTTAGTCGCGGTTGGTAACTCCAACCGCGACTAAAGACCCTTTAGTCTCGGTTCATGGCTAGAACCGAGACTAAAGGTCCTTCCGCGCCGGTTTTCGTCGCCCTGCCGCTCAAATTTTTCTTATCTTTCCCAAATCTTCCAAAGCGCCGTCGCCTCCCGCTCCGCCGCGCCGTCGCCCTGCCGCGCCGTCGCCCTGCCGCTCCGCCGCGCCGTCGCCCTGTCGCTCCGCCGCGCCCTGCCGCTCGCCGCACCGTCGCCCTGCCGTGGGCTGAGAGCTGCCAGCTTCTGCACGTCTCTTCTTCCCTCTTCCTCTGCCAGTGGCTGCTTGTCGAGGTGCTTCTCCTTCCACTTCAGATGTGTTGGTTCTTCCCCTTCCCCTTCCTCTAGCAGCTGATGTGGCTCTTCCTCTTGACATTGCAGTTGTAACCCTAGGTTGTGGCAGAGCATCTCTTGCAGCTGCTACAAAAGAACTCTCTTCAGGCAGAGGGCCATTATCCCTGGGTTGTGGTACGTGTGCTCTCGCCTACAAATAAAATTCCAGTAATTTAGTTAGACAACAAATCAATTGTGCAAGCTTGTGGTAATTCTGTATTAGCATGTAAATGTGCAACCTCTTGACCCATCCTGTACACCATCGTGTCGACTTGTTCGCTAGGATCCATTGAAGGGTTAGTAGGCTGGGGAATAATGTGCTGTGAAGAACAGAAAGTTAAAATAATTAGCTAAATTTTGGCAAGGTGATCACATACACGGGTTCTAGTTATTTGAATAATTACCTCTAAAATTGCAGGGTCATCTGTGTCCCCATTTTCATCTTCAAGAATTGCTAGCACCAAGAATGATTACTTCCCTAATATTGATGTTTACGGTGGATTCAATTTCAGCAAATAATCAAGATGAATATGATATTTTCAGTCCACCTATTATTGAGGATAAAGTTTATTATGATTATGATATGCATCCTATATATGATGATTATAATGATTGTTATGAATGTTTTACTCCCACTATCACTAATAAGAAGGATTTTACTTATGTGGAGAGTATTAATACTTTTGTGCTTGTAGATCATGAAAGACATGCTCTATGTGATAGTTATATTGCTGGATTTTTTCATGATGCTACTCAGTTCATGATGCTATTGTTGTATTGTAGGCTAGTGAATGTATTACATGGCTTATTAGTTTGAGACTTCACAATGCCTTAAGCTTATAGTTATATGTATCTGGAATTGATACCAATTTTGAGTGTTGTGATGTTTTAGAACTTGTCAAGTTCAATGTTGTAGGCATTGCACAAATGGAGGCTTGCTGCAGTTCCTGTCCAATTCTGCCATTAATTGCACTAAATACATTAAATTTGGCCTCATATGTCACAATTCACAAATGGAGGCATTGCACAAATGGAGGCTTACTCTCATTACTTGTGTTTTGTGTGGTTCTTTTGATCAAGGAGCCTTAGTAACAATAGCTAATGTTTAGAATCAACTCATGATATGTCTTTGCTGTACTTACTGTTTGTGTATGTATCAAATGAGGCTTTTTATGAACTTCGGTCGACTCATGCGTTTATTTGCTAACTTGTTGTGTTTGACTCTTATATCTCTCTGTGACTCAATGCTAATTTGATTGATATACAATTCATTATACAACTTGCAGGAGGTCTGCTGCTCGGGTCCTTGTGTCCACGGCTTTTCAGGAGGTCTTGCTCCTTGCCGAGGCTGTGCCGCTCCTCCTCGTCGTTGCCTCGATTTCAGGTGTAAAAGACATGCCTATATGATCCAGTAGTAAAGAAAATCCAAACTATTTGTATATAAAGCTGATGGAATTCTAGATTCCTCGATATGTCTACAACATGTATATAAAGCTGATGGAATTTAAAGTTATTTTAGTTGTTGGAGAACTTGAGGTCTGAAGATGAGATATTGCCTTCATTATGTGTATGGAATTTGGGTTGCAGATATTTGTTTGAACTGTGATGTGAGTTAGCCGAGGTCTGAAATTAAATCTTAGACCTTTTGTGTGTTAGATATGCAAATTGAGATGATTGTAATATATATAATATATATGACCCAGTTGTATCAGCTGCTTCCTCCCAGTTTTATTTATGAGAATTACAATCGGGTGCATTAGTTTGACATGCTTGAGTAGTAAATAGGTACATTGTAATTTATAGAATATTTTAATCAATCATTCAACCCAATATTCATATTCTTGTAATTTATAGGATTGCATACTTGTATCTTTTTTTAGAATAAATCTAAACTTGATTGCAAATTTGATTGATTGCAGGTACATTTGAGCTATGGAGCACTTGCGAGACGAGCAGATAGAAGAAGCACAATTTCAACGAGACGAAGAGATGGAAGACCAAATGGAACAACTTATTTTTAATGATGCCCGAGCTGGAGGAGATGTAGATGATTATGATTTCGACTTTGGAATCGAGTCACAAGACTTTGATGTGGTGATAGAAAACTCCGGCGGAGAGGTGTATATGTGTTTATAATAAATATGGCGATATGTTGTTGTTAACTACATGCATTTATTAACGACTTATTTTTCTTTTAGCCATCCGGATCGAGCCAATCTGCAAAAAAGCAGCCACCATGTGCTCCTCGAGGCAAGGCAAAAAGAATGACGAGCGAGGATCCAAAGTTACCGATTGAGGAAATTGCTGATTCCGGCGAACCGCTCGAACCAAAACAGAACCGCAACAAATTTATAAGTCAAGCTGGAGTTATTGTTAGGGACATGATCCCAATCAGCATACGCGAATGGAATAAGCCGACGGTCGCAGATGTGGACGACCCATGTTATGTCCACCAAGTTCTTAAGGATTTGGTCTATAACACGCTGTTGTCACATTTCACCCTCCCGCCAGATCTCTCTAAAGTGAAGAAGGACAACCTCAAGAGGTGGACTCTTATTAAGATGGCGGAACAATTCCGGAACTGGAAGAAAAAGTTATGGAATCAATATGTAGAAACAAAAGAAGTGCCAGATTTCAGTGGAGCACAAGGGAAGAAGTTAGAATCTGAATGGGCGGCGTTTAAGGCGTATAGGGAATCACCTATGGCTGTGTCCCGATCGAAGATAAATAAATTGAATGCTAAGCTGAAGGAACACCACCATTCATTGGGGACAGGTGGCTACAAGAGCGCCATTCCTAAGTGGTTAGCCTATGAAGAAAAACTGCTTCAATCGGGGGTCCGTCCACAGACACTTGACTGGCCCGAGAGGTCGAAATTCTGGTTGTTCGCGCATGGGGCAATGTTGGACCCTAAAACCGGAGAGATTGTTGGAAGGGGAAAATGGAAGGTTCTCGTGGAGCGTATAAAAAAGAAGCTTGAAGAAGCAATTAATGATGTTCGCAATGGTGTGTTCAAACCCGATAGAGAGGATGACGAGCTGACACGGGCACTGGGGAATCCTGAACATGTTGGACGAGCTCGAGGCTTTCCTGGCGGTGCTACGTTTAAGACTGCGTGGCCGGAATCCGCTCACACTTATAGAAGCCGTAGCAGAGGTAAGAAGAAGGAGGCCGACCGGATATTACAATTGGAACGTGAAATGAAGGAGCAACGGGCGGAAATAAAAGCATTGAAGGAGCAAAGAACGGAACCTCGGGAGCGGCACCAATTAGACCATGAAGCGCATGCCGCCCCATCTCAGCGTAGAAGCAGCGTTGGTTCCACGCGTCAGGTCGACGTTGGTGCCTACCCAGTGGATGACATCACAGAGCCTACAGGTTGTGAGCTACATATAGCAATGCCAAACATAACTTTGAAGGTGGCGGTGGGGCAAGCTTTAGTAATTCAACCTGGAGAACTCTACCATTGTGGTCAAATTCCAGATGGCTACGCTCGTGTCGGGGTGGACGAAATTATGCCGGGATTTGAATCCTTGGAACTTGAGTTACCTGGAGGTGACGAGGAGAAAACGTTGGCAGACGTCAAGCATGCCTTCGCCCTATGGCCCAAGAAATACATCGTCCTTCCAGAACAAGCAAAGTCCACTCCTCGTTCTAGGAGTCCAACTCACCAGCCAAGTCCACTCTTCCTCGAGAGGGATCAAAGATGGAGTCCATCTCCACCCCATCAGCAAAGCCCACACCTCCCCGATAGGGACCCCAGCCCGAGTCCATCTCCAGCTCAACAGCAAAGCCAACCGCCCCCCGAGAGGGTTCCTAGCGTGAGGCCATCGCAGTCTGTGCCAGTCCGCCAGAATGTTAAGTCGCTCTCGAGTAGGCGCCAGTCTGGTTCTCCTGTTAGGAAGAAACCTAGAAAGCAGAAAACACCGCCGCCTACTCCAAAGTTACCTTGGGAGAGAACCGTCGAGGAAAACGATATCACATGCAAAGAACATACGGATGCCTGGCTTGCTGGCGTGAAACAGAAAGCGTTAGCGAAACAATTGCCTCCTGCAAAATTTACTGCCGGAATTCCTCAGGAAAAAATTGACCGTTGCATCGATGCCCTATACAACCCCCCACCATCGCCGCCAACAGACTATGATCGCAACATTGGTAAGTCATATGACGAAGAGATGGATGATCGATCGAAAAAAGGGAAACAAGTTGCCCAACTCGGAGAACAAGACGCACAGTCGGCCCCCCCGCTCAAGGTGCTTGATGACAGAGTTCTCAAAAACATCAATGTGCGGGAGCTGGTATATTCGGGAGATGATATCCCCTTCGCGGATGTTGTTCGTACTTATGTTCACGGGGAGAATTTTGTTGACGGCGACTTACCCACAAGAATGCGTCAATTTCAAGCCTGGTACAAGGATACCGTAAAGGAGACGGATAAAGTCGCTCTCCAGATGGCAGTTAAGGAAGAGCATTATTTCCAAGAATACTCCGTTGTCCTTTACTTCGCCGAAATCTTTCAGTTATACAATCTCCGGGCCCTCGACAAAAACATCATAAGTTCATATTGTCTGTAAGTCATCTATTCATGTAATTTAATGTTTTAATTAGCTCTACTCGTTCATTGTCTGTGATAATCCTCTCTATAATATTTTGTGTGTTTTATTACGCAGAATGAAGATGCTCGAATGCAAGAAGAAGAAAATCAACCACATTGGGTTCATTGACCGCTCTATAATGCATGAAGATAACATAATTGATCCACTAGTTAACAAGGATACACCGGGGAATTTGCTAATGTTTTTCAAGCGACAAGCTTACAAAAAATATATATTATGGCCTTACAACTTCAAGTGAGTGTTACTGCTTATTACACATTCTATTTTTCTCACCCGATGTTAAGTTTAATTGATTAGTTATGCATGACTATTTATAAACGTGCGCAGCTACCACTACATTCTTATCGTTATTGACTTGCGGAAAGGAGAAATTGTTGTCCTTGACTCGTTAAGAAGATGCCCTAAACAATACAAGACTTGTTTTGATTTGGTGGCAAGGTACTTTTTTTTCTTATCGCCTCTTTCGTTCATTTCCTAATATCAAGGAATTTATGACTCATTCATTCAGTTTCTTGTCATGCAGCGTTTGGAAAATGTTCCTCGCGGAACATCCGAACAATGGATGGCCAGAGAAACTGCGCTGGCGTACTAACGATGTAAGTAGTACTATAACTAGGCCCATGCACCATTATCATACTTTATTATTATTTGATTAAATTTTATTCTTCTATAGACTTGTCTTAAACAGCCAACCGGTACTGATCTATGTGGATTCTTCGTTTGCGAGTACATGCACACTGTGGTCAACGAGAGTTTGAAGAGCAAAAGAAGTATCGAAGTACGTAAAGCTCTGGTCACAACATTATTTTTGTATTATCAATCGTGATGAGTTTTATTCATTTCATATCTCATATATTCATTGTGATATCATTTTTTTACAGTTGGCAAGAAAGCGCAACGAGCTACCAATAAAGACCCGCTTCAGGGCAATTGCAGAGGAGTTGACGGGATTTTACCTCACCGATGTCATACCGGAGACCGGAGAGTACCACTATGTTGACTAGTCCGGACATGTAATATATAGTGATCTCCATGTAACAAAATATTTCTAAGTCTCTGGAACCGGGAAACGTGATATTCATGTACCACGCGTACTTAAATGTGTATGTGTTATCAACACATGATCTTCATGTAATTGTATATATGCATGATGCAACTTCATCTAGGTTCGTATAATAATTTATACGTGTTTTTCGCCCATCGAAGCTGTAGCATCCGAAACCCCTACCCCCGACGCATCGACATGGTACCATCCGAAACCCCCTACCATCACACATCGACTATAGTATCGACGTGTTACCATCCGAAACCCCCTACCGTCACGCATCGACGTGGTACCATCCGAAACCCCTACCCAGAAAACCGGTAGAAATAAAAAAAAGTAAACCCTGAAATGAAAAAAGCAAAACCCTGAAATTCAAAAAAAAATAAAAACCCTAGTCCCGGTTCGTATTACGAACCGGGACTAAAGGGTTCGCCCCCCGCACGCCCTGCCGCGGCCACGTGCGCTGCGCTCATTGGGGGGGGGGGGGGGCTCCGGTCCCGGTTCGTGTTAAGCCGAGACCAAAGGGTCCGGGGGCTCTAGTCCCGGCCTGACAGTCCCGGTTGCTACACCGGGACTACATGCCCTCTGGAACCGGGACTAGAGCCCCGATTTCCACTAGTGTCCATAGGGCAACAAATTGGGAGACGTGATTGTCAGTGAAGGTGTTATCGAGACAGACGTATACCACCTAAGTATGAGCATTCATGGCGTCACCCAACAAAATGGTACCTATGTAGATGAAGCTAAAAATTGTGCGATAGTGATATTTTCCTGTCGACGCTGTCGTGTATCTTCACATGTACCAGCAACAGGCATCAGCTCTCGTTTTCGTCGTCTGCAGTCGCAAACTCGCAACAAACTTTGCCTGCTATAGCACGCATTGCTGACCGTAGATCGTGCCTGTGTCTGAAAATGTAGTATGCACTATGCAGTATAGTGTGTGCAGCATGCATTGAGTGAGGTGAGAGGCAAGGCATTCTTCTGCTTACCATATCTGTTCGACCACCTTCGTTTCCAGCCTCCAGAATACAAAGTTGACTCCGTTTGAGTTCAATAAGACTAGTCATAGTGGGGAGTATCATAGAGTGGTATCATGCATATGATACTAGTCTTTGTTACTATCTCAATAGTGGGGAGTATCATAGTAGTATCATATAATCATGTATTTATTAGACTATAGACTCATCTTGTCTCGAAATCCGTTATGTTACGGTATCTACCTATGATACCACCACCACCTCTCCTTCATTAAATATTTGCCACATCACCACTTTTGCTTATGTGTCACTTATGTTACTACCTATGTTACTCCCACTATGACTAGTCTAAAAGATTGTAGGCATGTCCAGCATAATTCTTCGTGATAAAGCTTGTTTGCTTAGGGGTGTGAGCCTCCTAGGGTTGACATGAGCAAAGCAGCTAAAATCTGCCTTAGACTAGTCATAGTGGGGAGTATCATAGAGTGATATCATGCATATGATACTAGTTTATGTTACTATCTCAATAGTGGGGAGTATCATTGTAGTAGTATCATATAATCATGGATTGATTAGGCTATAGACTCATCTTTTCTCGAAATCCGCTATGTTACGTTATCTACCTATGATACCATCACCATCTCTCTCTTCATTAAATACTTGCCACATACCATTTTTACTTATGTGACACTTATGTTACTAGCTATGTTACTCTCACTATGACTAGTCTTACTGTTGCACTGCATCCTTGGTAATGACAGGTGCCATAGGGCATATGAGTGCATGACATTGGTTTGTAATTACACTATGTTGGCTTGGATTAACCTAGTTTTTTCATGCTGGAGGATCGCGTTTTCTCTTGAATCTTGTCTATGCTCTGAAGATAAATGCTTAGTTATATGGCCATGGCAGAAAAATGGGTGACTGTAGGCAAGCTTCTTTTCCAGTATAATTTGTTTCCATTTGTAGAGTAATCTTCCATGTCTGGGGTGCTGATATTTTTTTGAGCATCAGAGTGAATTCCTATGTCAGGACTCAGCCTAGTACTACCTGGACTAAAGCTTAGACTCTAGGCCCAAGGGACCTACCGGGGCCCAAAAGAGGAAATGTGAGCCAGGAGGCACTTGAAGACCACCGCTCCTGGGCTGGCCCAGGTAGACTCCTGCTTTCTTTTATTTAATTTTTTCTATGTTCTTGTTTTTTTTTCATGTGAGAAAGTTGAGGAAAAATGGTGATATAGGTAATAAACTTGTACACAAGGTTTCATTACAATACTGATAAGTAAAAAAGTGTTTGCAAGGTTTAAGAAATGTTCATGTGCAAGAGAAAATTTTCATGTGGTCAAGAATAAATTTCCACAAAATTCGTAAATTGTTCACTTATTAAATGATAAAAAATCATACGATTTTTAGAAAACAAAAGGAAACAAAAAGATACCATTTCTCAATCCAAGATCCATGGACCAGAATAAATAAATAAGAATCAGAAAACATGAACAAATAGAAAAATGGATAATGATTGTTTGTAGGAGGGAGAAAATGTCCGGTTAGTCCAAAATAATTGCTCGGGAGTTTGAAAAATGCTCATATTGGAAGAATAAGTGTTTCAGTTCAAAATAATTTCTCACAAAAAATCAAACAATCCACTAATTATACAGTAAAAATATTCAGTTATTGCTTAAATTATACTAAACATGAAGAAATAATTAGAAATGTTCAAGGGAGAAGGCCCATTCGACAACGCTTGCCAACCCTATCGGAAAATGTTCCCCTGAAAAATTAGAAATGAGGAAATCGCCGCGGCATATGCTCGTGCTCGGAAATCGCCGAATCTCATGTCGTAACATGTTTTGGAAGACACACGGCACAAGCGTGGAAAGTGAAAAACACTGGGAGCATACACTCGCTGATGCAGAGCAGAAAGAAGGTAGCAACGCCATCTTAGAATTGAAGACTGCAGTTAACAAAAAGTTAAAGGTGCCCATTAATCCCGACGATGGTTTTCTCTTGTCCTGGTCAATACATTTCAAGATCTTTGATGACTCCTCACAGAGTTATTGCCAATAGAAAGAAACTCTTTATCTTTATACTAAACATGAAGAAATAACAAAAACATGACAACACAGAGTAAAAAAAAACATGATGACAAACGAAACGAGGATAATAAAAAATTGAAAAAACGCAAGAAACAAAAATGGAGAGAAGATTGTTACATGAGTCGGCCAAATGCACCACCCACGTGAGCGTCACGATGTTATTTGACAATATGCCGAATAGGATTTAGGGACACCACCACGACGGCGGTGGAGGTGTCACTGAAGGGGATCGTGTGCAGAAAACAAAAAATTTCCTACCGACGATATCCTAAAAGCATGCCAAGATCTATTCTATGCAGATATAGTAGTACGAACGGAGATCGGAATACGTACCCTTGTAGACCGAAAGCGGGGATTACGTTCCCGCACAAACGTTGTCGATGAAGATCGACGAAGCCGACCTCAAGGTCGTGTAGAGGAAGCAGGCCTCCGAGTACCGCTAGCGCAACACCTCGCAGGGAGTCGCACACGTACGGTGGAGACGACGGCCTCCGAAGCTCCAGTCCAGGACGAGCAGCGGAAGACTTGGACCGGAACACCAGCAGCGCGGCAGCGGACTATGGTGGAGGAGATCCCCTTGCTCTGCTCGGCGCGGCTCCAACTTGGGAACCACGAGATCGAGAGAGAAATCGGGAATTAATTGGTGAATTAAAAGGCTGGGGGTGCCCCTTCTTATATAGGCTCTCAAGGGGAGCCAACCTTGCCAGCCAGGCAATGTGGGACTATCCCCACATAGCCTGGTTCGGCCAAGGGGGTGCGCCGGCCCCCTGGTGGGCCCCTTGTGGCCCACCTAGGCCGGCCTCCAAGCCCCCAGCGAATTCCCATAGGGGTTCCCCCCTCTTAGGCCTTCTTTCGTCCGGAAGGCCCATTTAGGGAAATCTGCCTTAATAAATTCGAAAATAAATATATAAAATCATATTTGCATATTAATAACACTAATTAATATCAAACATAATATATATAATTTTTCCTAGCTCCGAAAACTCTTTCGGCGCTGCCCGATCTCCATCGGACCTCTCCCGGGACGCTCCCGGTGATCTCCTTCCTTTCCGGTTGTCTTGTCGAAACCCCTTAAGTGTGTTACCCTAGCGGTTCGATATAATATCAGGTATGATCAAGACTCCTCAATGATCAACGACTAACCCGTAGGCCTGGACCCCATGAATTAATCCCTGAGATATAACGAATGACTTTCATCTATCAAACCTGAACGTAAAATCTTATACCTTTTGCCATAGCGATACTTAGCACGTCCGAGTGTCGTTCCGTAGATATCTCCATACCTAATCCCGACCTCGTTACCGACGATGCTATCTTCTACTCGTTCATGATCTCATGTCTCCGTGACCTAGTCACATGCTTGCAAGCTCATTAGACATGATCTCACCGAGTGGGCCCGAGAGTATCTATCCTGCTATGCGGACTGGCAAATCCCGCTCTTGACCTCTCGTCTCAACTACTCCTTTCCGATACCCAAAAGTATCACCGTTATTGTCATACTAAATAAGATACGACGTTTGGTGCAATCAAAGTATCTTCCGGGAATATCAATAAGAGCTGATCTCACGGTCAAAGGCGTAACGACTACGTTCTCCAAATCTGGGTATGTCCATCACATCGCTCTCCAGCGATATGACTCTCATTGCCGACCGGCGCCATGCCCCATGACCGGGAAACCTCGATCATCAATCGCGCAACGAAACTAGTCTTAGTAGAGGCTACTAGGGACCTGGTTGTTTACGTATCACACCCGCATTAATGTTTCCGCTTAATACGGTTCTAGCATGACAAAAAAACCTATTATGAACAAACGAGATATGATAAAGAATACACTTTATTAATTGCCTCTAGGGCATATCTCCTTTAGTCTCCCACTTGCACTAGAGTACAACTTAATCTAGATTACAACTTGGTAAAAGCCTAACACCCATAGCTAACTGGTGTTGTTCATGCTTATCAAGCGGGAGAGGCTTCGTCAGCGGATCTGCCACATTCAGATCCGTATGCACTTTGCAAATCTTCACATCGCCTCCTTGTACGTACTGACGTATCACATGGAAGCGTCGTAGAATGTGTTTGGCGGTGGAGTGAGACCTTGGCTCCTTGGCGTTCGCAATGGCACCCGTATTGTCGCAGAAGAGGATCACGAGGTCTTGCACGCTCGGGAACACTCCAAGTTCGATGACGAACTTCCTCAGCCACACAACTTCATTCGCGGCCTCGCAGGCAGCAATGTACTCCGACTCCATTGTAGATTGTGCTACTATGGGTTGCTTCCCACTTCTCCAACACACGGCGCCTCCATTCACCTTGAACACGTAACCTGTCTGTGACTTACAGTCATCGGGGTCTGAGCAGAAACTTGCATCTACGTAACCCGTTACGCCAAGTTCTTCATCGCAGCCACCATACACAAGGAACATTTACTTTGTCTTATTGAGATACTTAAGAATGCTCTAAACAGCTACCCAATGCGGTATTCCAGGATTACTCTGGAACCGGCTTGTCAAACTTAGAGCTAATGCCACATCCGGTCTAGTACTCAACATTGCATACATGATCGATCCTATGGCTGAAGCATAAGGATGTTTCGTCATTTCGGCCTTACCCAGTTCCGTCACCGGACACTGCGCCTTACGCAATATCTTATTCTTGATAACCGGCAGAGAACCCTTCTTTGCCTTCTCCATATGAAAACGCTTCAGTATTTTATCAAGATAAGTACTCTGACTTAGTGCTAATAGGCGCCTTGATCTATCACGATAGATTTTTATGCCTAAAACATACGCAGCTTCTCCTAAGTCCTTCATGGAAAACTTACTGTTTAAATATTCCTTCACGCTATTCAGAAATTCCACATCATTCCCTATTAGCAATATGTCGTCAATATAAAGTGCTAAGAACACAACCGAGCTCCCACTCATTTTCTTGTAAATACAAGTCTCTTCCACATTCTGGATAAATCCAAAACCTTTGATTACCTCATCAAAGCGAAGATTCCAGCTCCGAGATGCCTGCTTCAATCCATAGATGGATCGCTGAAGCTTGCACACCTTGTTAGCATTTCCTGGATCGACAAAACCTTCCGGCTGTACCATGTACAACTCTTTCTCAATGTTTCCATTCAGGAAGGCCGTTTTGACGTCCATCTGCCAGATTTCATAATCATAGTAGGCAGCTACCGCTAACAAAATCCGAATAGACTTAAGCATCGCTACCGGTGAATAAGTTTCATCATAGTCAATTCCATGAACTTGTCGGAAACCCTTTGCGACAAGCCGAGCTTTATAGACGGTCACATTACCATCAGCATCAGTCTTCTTCTTAAAGATCCACTTATTCTCGACGGCCTTGCGCCCTTCGGGAATGTCCACCAAAGTCCACACTTTGTTATCATACATGGATCCTATTTCGGATTTCATGGCTTCAAGCCATTTCTCGGACTCTAGACTCTCCATCGCCTCCTTGTAGTTCGTAGGTTCGTCTTGCTCGACTAGCATGACGGTGCAAACCATGTTGCCATACCATTCTGGTGGGATCCGAGATCTACCAGACCTACGAGGTAGAACATCTTCCTCGACAGTTTCTCCCACTCCTTCCACGGAGGACGTTTCCGGAATTGCTTCCGTTGCGCCACTCGGAATCTCGAGTTCAGGATCAACGATTTCATCGAGGTCTACCTTCCTCCCACTTACTCCTTTCGCGAGAAACTCCTTCTCTAGAAAGGTACCGGTCTTCGCGACAAAAGTTTTGCCCTCAGCTTGGTTGTAGAAGGTGTACCCAACGGTTTCCCGCGGATATCCTACAAAGACGACTTTCTCCGACTTCGGTTCGAGTTTGTCGGGCTGTAGTTTCTTAACGTACGCCTCACAACCCCAAACCTTCAGAAACGATAACTTAGGCTTTTGGCCATACCATAATTCATACGGCGTCGTTTCAACGGACTTGGACGGAGCCCTATTTAAAATGAATACGGCTGTTTCTAACGCATAACCCCAGAAGGACACTGGCATATCGGTAAGAGACATCATAGATCGGACACTATCCAGTAGAGTACGATTACGTCGCTCGGACACACCGTTACGCTGCGGCGTTCCGGCGGGCGTAAGTTGGGGCACTATGCCATAACTCTTCAGATGTGTGCCAAACTCAAAACTCAAGTACTCTCCGCCGCGATCGGACCGGAGATGATTGATTTTCCTATTAAGCTGATTCTCAACTTCACTCTGGAATTCTTTGAACTTTTCAAACGTTTCAGACTTGTGTTCCATCAAATAGATATAACCGTATCTACTCAAGTCATCAGTGAAGGTGACGAAGTAACGATAACCATTGCGTGTCGAAACGCTCATCGGTCCACACACATCTGTATGTATGATCCCCAACAAATCCGACGCCCGTTCAACGAAACCTTTGAACGGTGTCCTGGTCATTTTGCCCATGAGGCATGGTTCACATGTATCGAGGGATCCGAAATCCAACGAATCCAAGAGTCCATCGGAGTGGAGTCGCTTCATGCGCTTTATACCAATATGACCAAAACGGCAATGCCACAAAAACATGGCGGTATCGTCACTACACTTAATTCGTTTGGCTTCTATATTATGGATGTGAGTACTACGATCGAGATTCAACAAGAATAAACCGTTATTCTCGGGAGCATCAACATAAAAGATATCATTCATATAAATAGCACAATTGCTTGACACTGATTTAAATGAATAACCGTCTTGTAACAGGCAAGACCCACTTATAATGTTTACACTCAAGGATGTCACAAAATAACATTTATTTAAAACCAAAACTAATCCCGATGGTAGATGTAGAGGGAGCGTGCCGACAGCCACCACGTCGACTCTCGATCCGTTGCCGACGCGCATCGTCACCTCATCCTTCGCCAACCGCCTTCTATTTCGTAACTCCTCCTGAGAGTTACATATATGAGCAACAGAACCAGTATCAAATACCCACGTATTGCTTCGGGCGGATGTAAGGTACACATCTATAACATGTATATCAAATATACCTTGCTCTTTGTCGACCGTCTTGCCAGACTTCCTATCCTCCAGATACTTGGGGCAGTTGCGCTCAGGTGATCCGATGGTTACCATCTTCTCCAGCTTGATTTCTAATTCGGCCACTTCGAGCATCTTCAGGATTTCCGACAGGGGTTTTGACGTCCCTTTCATGCCATAGTCCACGATGGCGTTCTTATAGCTAGGGGGCAGAGAAATCAGCGCCCTATCAATAACCATCTCCTCTGGGATCACACTTCCCAGATCACTCAGAAGTCGAGCGCAGCCAAACAACTTGGCCAAGTGCTCACTGATATTGCCGTGCTCTTCCATCTGGGCTGAGAAGAAAAGCACAGTTGCCTCGTACGTCTCAACATTGACTTGTCGTGCAAAAACAACCATGAGTTCAGTGATTATATCATAAGCACCCTTGTTCATGAAGCGGTTTTGCAGATCAGCCTCCATGGCAAAGAGCATGCCACTCTGGACATAAGAAGAAATCTCCGCCTTGACCCCATGGACAATCTTTTCGATTTCCGGGGCGGCGCTTGGAAGATCACCTAAGGGGGCATCAAGGATGTAGGCCACCTTGTGGGTTTCAAGGATGGACTTCAGATCGCGGAGCCAGGACACGAAGTTAGACCCATCGGTCTTGAGCTTCTCTTTCTCAATGAACAGGTTTAGGTTAAAGGAGGGGTGAGACATCTACAATGGAATTTGCAACAACATAAGACTTTGTTCATAATAATTTTAAGTTATAGTATTTTAGAAAATAACTAACATAACTCTCACTCAAACGAAGATCCCTCCTGGTCGTTTAAAGCGATTACACGACCCCCATCCATTGCACCACCCCTCATCATCAAAGCCGGCGGCACAACTTCAAGGGTAGACAAAATCGTCCGCCACACCAATTTTGTGACTCGTGCTCGACCTTTCGGTCTTCCTGTTCCGAGGCCATACCTCTGAGTATGCTAGGCTCGCCACAAAAAACCTCCACGCCGACGCTTGTGCAACATGGCTTACACCCACCGTATGCGAACGAAGATATGTCTGACACCCGATCATCACGGCCTGCCTCATAACGTATAACTTTATTGGTGGTGCGCGTTAGAGGGAGAACACTAGTGGTATTTTGAAGGGATCATCTTATTCAGCTACCGTCGTGTAACACACAATCACACACAAAAATAAGATGCACATAAAACATCAAATGTAATGCAATGTGATATAGTCCATCGCGCCATGGTCTTCTTGGCGCCCGCAGTTTATAAACAATTTAATAAACCTACCTTGACCATATCACATAGCCCCTGCAAAATAAAGTTAGACGCTTCTACTTTATCTTTTTGCATATTTTACGTGGCTTGGGGCTTTCGTAAATAGAACCGCTTCATACCTACGAATCTTATGCCCACAACAACGATCCAATAATTGCATGTTTAAGCATCCCTTTCGGGCCCTCCATTGAAAATGCGAAGACCAACTAAAGAGAGAGAAACTGTCACCCGCCAGCCACAGATACGGTACAAGCCGTATGTCAGTAGTGGAACCAGTCTCGCGTAAGCGTACGCGTAAAGTCGGTCTGGGCCGCTTCATCAACTCAATGCCGCTGGAATACACAAGTGCACGCTAGAGGGTAGCAAATAACAGGAACGGTGCCCCCGTGCAGAGCACATGTTCTAACAGCGTACAACTATATCTACGATAGATCGCTCTGATACCACTGAAGGGGATCGTGTGCAGAAAAAAAAAATTTCCTACCGACGATATCCTAAAAGCATGCCAAGATCTATTCTATGCAGATATAGTAGTACGAACGGAGATCGGAATACGTACCCTTGTAGACCGAAAGCGGGGATTACGTTCCCGCACAAACGTTGTCGATGAAGATCGACGAAGCCGAGCTCAAGGTCGTGTAGAGGAAGCAGGCCTCCGAGTACCGCTAGCGCAGCACCTCGCAGGGAGTCGCACACGTACGGTGGAGACGACGGCCTCCGAAGCTCCAGTCCAGGACGAGCAGCGGAAGACTTGGACCGGAACACCAGCAGCGCGGCAGCGGACTATGGTGGAGGAGATCCCCTTGCTCTGCTCGGCGCGGCTCCAACTTGGGAACCACGAGATCGAGAGAGAAATCGGGAATTAATTGGTGAATTAAAAGGCTGGGGGTGCCCCTTCTTATATAGGCTCCCAAGGGGAGCCAACCTTGCCAGCCAGGCAATGTGGGACTATCCCCACATAGCCTGGTTCGGCCAAGGGGGTGCGCCGGCCCCCTGGTGGGCCCCTTGTGGCCCACCTAGGCCGGCCTCCAAGCCCCCACCGAATTCCCAAAGGGGTTCCCCCCCTCTTGGGTCTTCTTTCGTCCGGTAGGCCCATTTAGGGAAATCTGCCTTAATAAATTCGAAAATAAATATATAAAATCATATTTGCATATTAATAACACTAATTAATATCAAACATAATATATATAATTTTTCCTAGCTCCGAAAACTCTTTCGGCGCTGCCCGATCTCCATCGGACCTCTCCCGGGACGCTCCCGGTGATCTCCTTCCTTTCCGGTTGTCTTGTCGAAACCCCTTAAGTGTGTTACCCTAGTGGTTCGATATAATATCAGGTATGATCAAGACTCTTCAATGATCAACGACTAACCCGTAGGCCTGGACCCCATGAATTAATCCCTGAGATATAACGAATGACTTTCATCTATCAAACCTGAACGTAAAGTCTTAGACCTTTTGCCATAGCGATACTTAGCACGTCCGAGTGTCGTTCCATAGATATCTCCATACCTAATCCCGACCTCGTTACCGACGATGCTATCTTCTACTCGTTCATGATCTCATGTCTCCGTGACCTAGTCACATGCTTGCAAGCTCATTAGACATGATCTCACCGAGTGGGCCCGAGAGTATCTATCCTGCTATGCGGACTGACAAATCCCGCTCTTGACCTCTCGTATCAACTACTCCTTTCCGATACCCAAAAGTATCACCGTTATTGTCATACTAAATAAGATACGACGTTTGGTGCAATCAAAGTATCTTTCGGGAATATCAATAAGAGCTGATCTCACGGTTAAAGGCGTAACGACTACGTTCTCCAAATCTGGGTATGTCCATCACATCGCTCTCCAGCGATATGACTCTCATTGCCGACCGGCGCCATGCCCCATGACCGGGAAACCTCGATCATCAATCGCGCAACGAAACTAGTCTTAGTAGAGTCTACTAGGGACCTGGTTGTTTACGTATCACACCCGCATTAATGTTTCCGCTTAATACGGTTCTACCATGACACAAAAAGCTATTATGAACAAACGAGATATGATAAAGAATACACTTTATTAATTGCCTCTAGGGCATATCTCCTTCAGTCACAACATTTGTTTGTCAACCAGAGGCCGTTGTTGCAACATCGAGAAGTGGGCTGAGTTTATAAGTCAAAAAATAAAAAGTTGGCTGAGTTTTTTTAGGCAAGATCAGGCTGAGTTTATGGTGGCTGGTATTTTTCTCTCTCGAAGATGACGGGCCGAATCTCATGAAGTATTATCTAAAAAAAACTCATGATGTATGTTTGGCAGAAAAAGTGAAATTCTAGTTTTTGTAAAGGCATGGGCTGGCCATCGACCCAAGCAGGAAAAATCCTTGGGCGAAGGCCTTTACGACTAACAGTCACGCTCAAGAGAGAAGGCCCATTCGACAACGCTTGCCAACCCTATCGGAAATCGCCGCGGCGGCGGTTGTGGCGGCGTATGCTCGTGCTCGGGAAGCTCTTGGTGGACGCCGGCGGCGAGCACCGACGAGCACGAGTAGGTGGAAGCATGAGAGAGGCAGGTGGAGGACGCCATGTGAGGTGAGGTGCGGGAGGCCACGAGGGCGGCACGTGAGCGAGCGCAGAAGCTGTCACTCACTCTGTTTCTTCGGTTCTTGATGATGATTGATGGCCATCGATACTCTCTGGGACCCGACGCTGAATATTGTTCTCACAGCCCCACATGGATGGAACCCCTATGGCAAATCGTAGATCGTACTACGTAGCTCAAGCCAAGTACCGCTGCTACCAGGTACCAGCAATGGTGGTTGCTGCCAATAACCTTCCTCTGACTGAACTTCTCAAGGCTTGCTGCAGAAGCGATGGTGGTTGCTTGATCTCGATCTTGATCTTGATCTGCACGGAGGGTGTTGCTAGCAGCCAACTTCGGACCGGCTGTTCCATTTCCCCATCAGAGCCCGATGTTCAGAACTTGAGAGATCGGACACTCCTCATGGAGTGGGAGGGAGGACCAGATCACATGGAGATGCTAAATGAACATCAATATACTACTAGTACGGCAGGGAAGATCTCATAGGGAAATGCCAAATCAACATTATTTTCAAGTGCCACCTTTGCAAGGGCAAGTGTGTGTGGTGTCACATGGGGATCAGATCGTGTTCATCATCCTGTTTTCCCTCGGTTCCTGGATTAATCCCATCAGGTCAAGTGTGACTTTTTTTAAGGCTGTCGTAACATGTTTTGGGGTTCCTCTACAAGACACACGGCACAAGCGTGGAAAGTGAAAAACATTGGGAGCATACGCCATCTTAGAATTGAAGACCGCAGTTAACGAAAAGTTAAAGGTGCCCATTAATCCCGACGACGGTTTTCTCTTGTCCTGGTCAATACATTTCAAGCTCTTTGATGACTCCTCACAGAGTTATTGCCAATAGAAAGAAACTCTCCATTTTTATTGCCGCACCAAAAATCCAAATCTCGACTCTCTACTTTGCTCCTTGTGTACCCTCCGTCTCTCAACTTTTCCTTTGTGCTTTTCACAGCCTTTCCCGGCGTGTATAAGTGTATTGTACTGTACTGTGTACCCCACACTTACGCCGCAGAGGCTCCGGTGGTGACTGCTGGTGAGGAGTGCTGACCAGCTGACCAAAGCCCCAACCATAGGCAATGGAGGCGGTGGCGAGACCGTGAGATGCGATCTTGCTTGCTTGCGTCGCCACCAGTCACTGTCGTCTCCGACAGAGCCCACTGCTGTATGCTCTTCTTCTTCTTCCATCCCTCCTTCGCTCCAAGATTGGATCTTACCTAGTTCTAGAACTCTTGCTTCTCCTGGCCACGTCCCAGCTGCTCCTCTCGAATCTGTTCTCCGTTTCTGTGATTCCAAGATTCAACATTCTGGTGGGTGTTGGTTGCCCGCTGCCTCCTAGTTCATTGGCTTCTTGGATGGGGAAGAACGGTGGGAGGTGAATCTTGGGGTCCTTGCTCTCGTCTAGCATTGTTTGGTTTGCTAGTATTGGTTACGAAAGGGGACACCTTTCCTATAGTCTGATGTAGCATTTGCTCTAAGTAATAGGCTTGTTAGTGTTATCTTCTTTTATACCATTTTCCTGATTTAGCATCTTCCATTCGATAGCATTGGTCCTATTTTTTCCTAATTTTTGTAGCTGTTTCATTTATATCCGGAGTTACATTTTTTTTGCATTTTTGCAGCTTATATTTTTATTTCCTCATTCTCGTTCTTGATCAGTTTCTCAATTTTCTGGCGTAACGCAGGGGAGTTATTAACCTGTCTTCGTATGTTCTGAAACAACTGGTTCAGGATTTCATCCATTCTGCTGCGTTTATCAGGAAATCTGTGGATGGGAGGTGAACATTTCTAACTACCAATCTTCACCCATCATTTCCTCCTTTATTAGATTTCATTGATGCAGTTTCTATAAAAAAAGGTGTGATTCACTAATTCTTATTTTTAACTGCTGATCAATCTAACCTTGTGCACTCTACTACAGGTAAACTGCTTACAAATTGGGAAATTCTTTGTGCTTTTCGGGCTCCTAGCTCTCCGCTTTGCCCGGAAGCATGATATAGTTCACAGCTGCTTGAGTGTATACTCTGAATCAGTGGAATCGTCTTGTGCCATCAACCATGTTTCGCCCCAGGGCTGCTCAGTATTAAGCGCTGAAGAAACCGGGACTTATAGTGCCATCTGTGGTGATTTACCCTACTCCTTTCTCCCAATGGCGACTTTAGCCCGTCATGATTCGAATTCCACACGGTACTCATGGTTGTGGGCTAGCCATATCAGCCCCAAAAACTCCAAGTGGCTTCAGGAGAATCTTACCGGTATACATTTTTTGCACGACTTTATTATTGTTTATGCTTTCTTGGTAATTTAATATTGAGAGTATGTGTTAGTATTGAAACTGGTATACACGACCAAAGAAACTTTTGGGGAGCCTACTATGCAAACCATCTTTAAAAATAAAAATGTTTGGCTGGCTTGGTTTTGCTGGATATCTGCCTTGTTGGTGCTTTGGAACGTTCTCACCTAAATAATTTGTAGGATCACTCATTTATAGTGTTGAACTCCTATTAAGTGTGTGCTACAAAACAAATCATGGAAATACATTTTTGATGTCTCATTTTGAAACGCCAGCAAGCGCTGTGATATCGTTTTCTCATAATCCCTTAGAGTTTCACAAATAACCTATAGTTTCCCCACATGATAACTTAGGCCTTCGTCTCACTGCCAGGACTGGTATAATCTACAACTTATACATTTTCTGTCTTTATTGAGATAGAAAGGTGATAGCAAAGATAAGGCTGTGCCTATGAACTAAACTTGCTGGATAAGGCTGTGCCTATTAACTGTGCCCTATGTTAAGTTTCGGTTAATGAAGCTGATGGACAGTCCCTTTGAGAAAAAATAAAGTAAAGACAAGTAACAAATAATATTATGCTACCACTTGAAGTAATTTCTTAGTTCAACAAAGGGACTGAACTCTATTGGTTTTTCTTTGGTCTATTACAACATTGTAAATCACACACTTAAGCTTAAGCATATTGCTTGTAGTATATGATTATCCAACACTACATATTTTTAATGTTAGCAAAAATATATGACTATTCCACTTCACCTCGTTATCAGGATTTTCCACATGCTTAATTTGCCACTGTATAACTTACCACATGTACTTATTACCAAAAAAGTTATACTAAAATGGACTTAATATCTTGTTTGATTAGATTTGTGGGGTTCGGTATGGATTATTATAGTAAGATATTTGCTATCCTCCTTTGCATTTTGTTGTACTAAACATATATTTTAATACTTGATCCAATCCAAAATAAGTGCCCCAGTTTTGAACTGGGGTTAGTTCAAAACTGTGATACTTTTTATGGATCGGAGGTAGTACTTCATTTCTGAATTTAATTCACCACTGACCTTTGTATTTACCTTATTGACACATCATGTTACTGTCATGTTTCATGCACAATCATCCCAAAAGTCCGAACTGATAAAAAGGGCTAGTACAATCCATATATACTCTAATATCAACATTGAAACGCAAAATTGAGAAAAACAAACTCATAATATTGAATGTCATGTCGCTAATTGAATTTCTTGTTGTGAAACAGACATGGATCTCATGGTCAAAGCGATGATCAAACTTATCAATGAAGATGCTGATTCTTTCGCAAGGAGAGCGGAAATGTACTATAAGAAACGCCCTGAGCTCATGAAACATGTGGAGGAGTTTTACAGGGCATACCGTGCTTTAGCAGAAAGGTATGATCAAGCTACTGGCGCACTCCGACAGGCCCATCGGACAATTTCAGAAGAGTTTCCAAATCAGATGCCATCAATGTCCGATGAGTCACCTTCCTCAAGCCAAGAAGGGGAGCCACGCACACCAGAAATGCAGGCACCCTTACGTGCACCATTTGATCCTGATGATCTGCACAAGGATGCATTTAGTGTGTCACCACAGCTATTTACCATCAAGAGGAATGGTACACACACTGATGAAATAAGTTCTCTGTCAAGTCGCAAAGGTCTCAAACAGTTCAATGATTTGTTTGCTGGCTCTGACAGTACCCATCGAGTCAGTTTTTCTGATGGGAAAGTACGAAAAGGCCTCACTTTTGAAAGCCCGGATGCTAAAGTGAAACAGGATGTAAGTGATGATATCATGAATTTGCAACAGGAAATTTCCAAACTATTAGCAGAGAGCCAAAGTTTGAAGCAACAAATTTCATCCGAGTCTCAGCGGGCAGACAATGCTGAGAGTGAGAGCCAAAGCCTCAAGGACATTATCTCATGTTTGATTTCTGAGAAAGATGCAGCCCTTCTGCAGTACAATGAATCCACCAAAAGATTTTCTGCTTTGGAGACTGAGCTCTCTAAGGCACACGACGAACTCAAGAAAATCTCTGACCATATGGACATGGAAGTTGAGAATCTAAACAGTGCTGAATCACGTAACAACACAATGCAATCTGAGCTTGAGACTCTGGGCCAGAAGATCATGGTGCAGGAGCAAGAGCTTGCAGAAAATAGAAAGAAGATGGAAACCTTCCATTTTAGTCTACAGGATGAAAGTGCCAAGCGCAAACAGGCTGAAGATGCTCTATTCACCATAGATCAGGACTATACTAGATCACAGGAAGAGGCAAGTAAGTTGGTTCTAGAAATGGAGGCAGCTAATGGTAGGTTGTGCGAGTTCAAGCAGGTGAAATTTAACCTGGAGAACACGGTCAGCGAGCTGAAGAATGAAGTTGTGAAACTGTCTGAACAAAATCGTTTTTCTGAGCTTTTGACAGAAGAACTTCGTGGTGACATAGGTAATCTGGTGGAGATGAATAGCAGATCTGAGAGTGAGATCCAGGCCCTTAGAAGCACCGTCTCACAAATAAATACCGAAAAAGATGTGGCTCTACTTCAACATCAGCAGTGTATCGAGCAGGTGTCTGATCTGGAATCCAAGCTGCTGAAGGCACAAGCAGAGCGGGAAAAGATTGAACTGAATATACAAATGCTGGTGCAAGAACTTGAACAGAAGAGAGAAGAAGCTGGTGAGATACATGGTCGGCTGCAAGTTGAACACTTCAATCACATGCAAAAGGAAGCAGCTCTTCTTGCAATGGAAGAGCTGCATTCCCAGTCCCAAGAAGAGGCTAAAAGGCTGGCGCAAGATCTTGAACATTCGAACAAGAAACTGAGTGACCTAGAAAATAAGAACTTTAAATTGCACGACATGTTGCAAGATTACGAGAGGGTGATTTTAGAGCTAAATGTTAAGAACAATGCAACATTTCTTGAACAGCAGAAATGTTTGGAGAGAATATCATGCTTGGAAGCTCAACTTTTGGTCACGCATTCGGAAATGGAGAAGATTCTAAGTGAATCTCAGGGGCTGGAACAAGAACTTGCACACACAAAAAAAGAAGTGGATGACCTTCAAAGTTGTTTGCATCAGGAAGTACAGAAATGCATACTTTCTGAAAAAACTCTTCTTGGAGTGGAGCACCTTCATTTGCAGTCCCAGGAAGAAGCAAAGACATTAGCACAAGATCTTGAAAGCTTAAGAAAGAAACTTTTAGAGGCTGAAAATGATAAGTTGGATCTGCAAACCATATCACAAGAACTCAGGAACACCATTTCAGAGATGAATTCAGAAAAAAATGTAATGCTACTACAACAACAGCAGTCCTTGGACAGAGTTTCTTATTTAGATGCACATATTTTTGATGTACAGTCAGATCTGGAGAGAAATAAGGAGAATGTCCAGATGCTGGAGCAAGAACTGAAACACAATAAAGAAATGGTGAATGGCCTCCACAATAATTTGGAGGAGGAAGGCCATAAACGGATGCATGTTGAATCAGAACTCACCATGGTGAAAAACCTGCATTCCAAATCTGAGGAAGAAGTGGGTCAGCTTGTGATGGATCTTCAAAAGTTAAATGATGAGTTAAGTAATGTGCAGGACAGCAATCTGATTGTGGAAGACTTATTGTGTGAACTTATGAACACCATCTCTGTTTTGAATACAGATAAAGATGCAGCACTTGTTCAACTGCAGCTGTCCTTGGATAGCGTAACCGATCTGAAGTCAGAAGTCTCAGAGACACGGAAGGAGGTGGAGAAGACAGAGCACAAGCTGCAGATGCTGGAGCAAGAATTTGCTCAGAAAAATGAAATGGTGGATATTCTACAGTCAAGTTTGAAAGATGAGAGCAAGAAACGTGTGGAGGCGGAGACATTGCTCATCTCAAATGAGAATCAATATCTCCAATCACAGGAGGAAGTAAATAGATTGTCCCTGGAAATTGAGGCGTTGAACATTAAGCTGAATGAAGTGGAGAATCTGTCTTTAGAGCTTAAGAACACCATCTTGCTTCTGAATTCCGAGAAAGACACAACTCTTCTTCAGTACAAGCAGTCCTTGGTAAAAGCATCTGATCTGGAATCTACACTTTCAGGGATGCAGATTGAACTAGACA
The DNA here is from genome assembly GCA_026929855.1 of Poa annua. Classification (NCBI taxonomy): domain Eukaryota; kingdom Viridiplantae; phylum Streptophyta; class Magnoliopsida; order Poales; family Poaceae; genus Poa; species Poa annua. The sequence goes on along the minus strand of CM049427.1, from coordinate 257,858,226 downwards.
ATGCTGAACAAAAAGTGCAAATGCTTGATAAAGAACTTGAGGAGAAGAGAGAAGAGGTTGATAGCTTGGAGACTAGCCTGAAAGATGAAGCCCAAAAGCTTACAGAGGGTGAAACAACTCTTCTGATGATAACTAATCTATACTCTAATTCTGAGGAAAAAGTGAGCAGGTTAGCCCTTGAGATTAACAGGTTGAACAGAATGTTGAATGAAGTGGAAAGCTTATCTTCGGAGCTTAAGAACACCATCTTGCTGCTTAATTCTGAGAAGGACACATCTCTTCTTCAGCTCAAGCAGTCCTTGGTGAGAGTGTCTGATCTGGAATTAGAGAATTCTGAGGTGCAGGCTGAATTAGAGAATTCTGAACAAAAAGTGCAAATGCTTGATAAAGAACTCAAACAGAAGAGGGAAGAGGTGGATAACTTGCATACTAACCTGAAAGATGAAGCACAGAAGCACATTGAAGGTGAAGCGTCTCTTCTTGTGATGACAAATCTGCATTCTCAGTCTCAGGAAGAAGTCAGTAGGATGGTTCTGAAGATCGAGAGGCTGAATGGCAAATTGAATGAGATGGAGAACAGTAAGGTGGACCTGGAGAGCGTGATATCCAAACATGCGGAGGATAACCGTATCCTTGGTGAACAAAATCTTTCTTCTGAATTAACTATCAGAGGCCTTCACAATGAAGTGGGTATATTAAAGGAACTGAAAGTGAATCTCGAGAACGAAGTGCGGATCCACATTGGTGAGAAGGAAATGTATCAAAGTCAATTGTCCCGTCAGGAAAAAGACACAGAAAATCTGTTGAAGGGGTACTGTTCACTGGAACATGAGATGGAGGCAGTAAACAGAAGAGCAGCAACACTCCAACAGTTGCTTGAGGAAAAAGCATGTGACATGGAGAAGCTGTCAGAAGAGTATTTGATATTGAAGAAATCATTTTCAAATGCAATTGTTGAATGCGAAGCCCTGAAGGAGATGGTAAAAGAACTGGAAGCTTCTGAAAGCTCTCTGAAATATGATGTTTCTTTGCGTAGTTCTGAGAAGGATGCTCTAGAACTAGAACTGCATATCCTTAAGAAAAAATATGCTGATATTTCGGAGCATAAGTCCATGTTGGAGACTTCACTCTCGAATGGGAATTCCGAGCTTGAAGAATTGAGAATGAAGTTAAAAGATTCAGACGAATTATCCCAGTCTTATCTTGCCAATAACTCTGCTATTATTGCTGAACAGGACAATATTCTCTCACAGGTATTACTTAATTATATACTATCACTTTAACTATCCGAGTCAAACCTTCACGAGTCATAAATTCCCTTGTTAGTATAAGAAATATTAATCTTTTTGTTCATAGGCTGTTTGCACATTTCCATACATATCTGACTCAAATCTCCTTTGCTGTCAGCTGGAGAGCACTAAACTGGCTATGAAATCTCTAGAGGATGAGCATGCTGATCTGGGAGCCAAGAACTCATCCTTGTTATCGGAGAAAGATCTCTTATATAGTCAGCTTGGTAATCTACAAGATCAGGTGGAAATTAGAAATGAACAGCATGAAGCTTTGCTCAGGTTGCATCAAATACAGATAAATGACTTTGAAGCGACAGTTTCTTCTCTGCAAGAGAAAATCTGTCATATGGATCAGATGCTTGACCAAGAGCAGCAAGAATGCACATATGCTTCTGTCAGTGCATTGATCTTGAATAATAGTTTGGCCGATGTGTTAGACAAAAACGTTGCTCTCTTTGATGAATGTCAGAAGTTCATAAAGGCCACTCATTCTGCAGAGGTACTAATAGCACGTCTCCAGGATGAAGCAAAAAATGAAGAAGATGAGAAGAACGCATTGTTGAGACACAATGAGAAGCTACTGCACGGGATCTCACAGCAAATTAAGATCCTCAATGTTTGTAAGGACTTAGGACGCCCTGGTGTGGTTCATGATGAAACTATGCTGCAGACCTTGTCTCGTGAAACTTTAAACCACGTAAAGCAGACAGAGGAGAGCGAACATAGAAATGCATTCATGGAGGCCGAGCTATCTGTTCTTGGGACAATCCTTGCACAAACAGTAATTGATTTCAGAGATTTGCACTTGCAGAAGTGTCAACTTGAGAAAGAAGTGGAGACAGGAGCAGCGGAATTGCTTTTTTTACGAAACAAAAATCACAAGCTTATTGAGTTGAATGAACAGCTGGGGCAAAGGTTGCAGCAAGGTAGTGAAATTGAGGAGACATTGAAGCTTGAACTCACTAGTGGCATGGCACAGTTGATGCAGAAGGATGATAAGCTACGTGAGGAAGATGAGAAGAATCAATTCTTGCTGGAGACAAATCAAGAACTGTGCAGAGTTCTGAGGGATCTCGAGGCTTCTGCTGAAGATGCAAAATGGGTGAAAGGTGAACTTGAGAAAAAAGTCACAACACTAACTGAACAAGGTGCTGTAAGGGATAATGATTTTCTTCTTCTTTGTGAAGCTAAAGTGGCGTTGCAAGGAGAGGTCGACATCCATAAGCAGAAGGAAGAGAGTTTGATGTCTACAGTTGAGATGGTGACAAAAGAGGCTGAGCAACATGAAAGGGAAATTGTTTCACTGGTTAGTGATATGATAACTTGTTCGGTCAATGTCATGATCTACGAGGAACATTTACTTGATCTAATGATGGAATGCGAGGCTCTTGAAATAAGAATGATTACTGAAAAGGGTATGCTAATGAAAGAAATCTCCACAAGGGATGCTTATGTTGATGAGCTGCATAGAAGGATTGCCAGCCTGGGAGGAGAAAATGCAGAACTGAAGATGGAGATGAGCACGTATCTGCCACTTGTAGCATCTCTGTCTGCCCATGTAAGCATGCTGGAAGAAGGCACTCATTTATGTTCAGAACTTAACAAAGAAGTCAAATTGGTAAGCTGCTTCATCTTTCCTACGAACTGTAGCATTTTCTATTCTCCATGGATATGCAATATGCTAAATTATTGCAATACAAAGTTTCACCATAGTGACACTAAAGTAGGAAACTTGCTTTTTTCACCTTGCAAGTATTGTTGTGACATATAAACTAGATGGTTCTAATATACTCACAAGCACATCAAATGCATTTTCATTATGTTTTAATTATCTTATATTTTGCTTCTCCAGGAAATTGTGCAAGATGACAAAAGTGGTTCAGAGTTCTTAAACAAACCATCAGGACTCTTGGAGTTGCAGAGCTTAATTGCAAGAGTTGAAGCACTCCGAGTTGTAATATTAGATGTCAAGGACCTTCGAGATAAGGAGTTTAAGGAAGCTGCTGCTAAATTAGAATTGGCGAATCTAGAAATTCAAGATCTGAAAACAAGAAAAAGCTCATGCATTGGATACAAGGAACATTACATGGAGAATGATAGGCAAAACTATGACACCGATAACTCAAAAGGGAAGCAGGCACAGATCATGAAAGATATTGAACTTGATCAGGTGTCTACTTGTCCACCATATGGCACTCGAGCCACCGTTTACCCTCTTGATGGCGATGCAAAAGCAGAACTAGATGATGAGATGCTTCAGTTATGGGAGACTGCTGAGAAGGACTGCAAGAACCAAACAGCCAAATCTTCATCGTCTGAACATGATATACAAGCTGTGGAGGAGGTAAAGAGTCAGTACTCTTCCTTCCAACTAGCAAGAGGAGATGACAGACTAGAGATATCAACAGCATCCCTGGAACCTCAGCAACTATGGACAAAGAATGTCCTTGAGAAGCTTGCTACTGATGCTCAGGGGCTATTAATAATCCAAGCAAGCATTGAGGAGGTGAAGCAGAAAATTGAAGGAACTTCAGACGGAAAATCTCCCTCGAGCTCTGAGTACAGTAGCATCAGAGCTCAGCTGCAGGAGATCGAGGGTTCTGTCTTGGAACAGTTAGGTTTCAATAACAGTTTGACAAAGAAGGCTGAGAGTTACCCTGAGTTTGAGGCAAGTGCTGAGCTAGAAGGTTATTCCAGCAGAAGGAAAATCTCTGAGCAGGTGCAGAAAGGATCAGAGAAGGTTGCGAGGCTAGACCTCGAGCTTCAGAAGGTACAGTATGTCTTGCTGAAACTCGAGGAAGAGCACGAGTACACAAGGGTCAAAGTCTCCGAGAAGCGTTCGCGACTGCTCTTGAGGGATTATGTCTATGCAAGGAAGGACAAAAATGACGCCGGGCAGAAGAAGAAGAGCAGGGTGCCCTTCTGCGGTTGTGTGCGTCCTAAAACAATGAATGAGTCTTAACCATTTTGTTCTGTAGGCAGCAGGAGCAAGAAGCTCTAGATGTCAGCCCAATAGGCTCATGTTCTTACTGCTTTTGGGTGACAGGAAGTAATATTTTTAGCATCTCTTTTGTAATGAGTTTGGATGATAATGGAAACAAAGAGCTCATGCATTTATACTTTTATCCTTTTCAGAAATGATGCAATGCCTGGTAGTCTAACGAGTTTACTGATACTGCTATGAATCAAAGCGTTGTGCATTTCTGTTACCCTTTGCTGTTTTTATAAGTACGCGACCAAGATAAGCGATAATGCTTCGTTCAGAACACAATCGTCGCCCTCGTTTACTGCATATACATGTTAATCATTCATATTGCAGTCCCTACTTATTCTCTGTTCAGTCCAGAACACTATTGTCTGTTCGTTCTCAGCATTCTCTGTGCCTTGTATGCTTGTGTTAACTTGTCTGTTCTTATTGGTTCTCTGCGTATGTAATTCTGATATATGGCTCCTGGATTTTCTTATCAGTTAATGTTTTGTCACTGAACGGACACCTGATGCGTGGTGACTTTCCATTCTTCATGCAATAAGCAAGGTGCATGTTTGAGAAGGTTAGTGGCCTCGTACTATCGTCTGTTCAGATTTTCAGCTAGCTCTACTGCATCTGCACAGGCCTAGCCTTTGGCTTGAACACCAACAAAAAGGTCATATTTTTCATGTGAATTTCATTCACAATGTGGTACAATAGCTCGAGATGCTTATACTGATCTCGGCTTCTCGTGTTGGCAGCTCAGGTAGTCGGGTTAGAGTACTCCACGCTTGTCCCGATCAGACTATGTGCTCGTGCGCTGCCGCCGCACCGTCCACGCCCGGCTTGTGCGAGTGCAGCACGAAGTCGCACTCCGACACCGCCTCACCCACTGTCGGGAAGATCCACTCGTGGCCGATGAGCTCCAGCACCTTGGAGCTGTCCAGCTTCTTCATGATCTCAGTCCCCGGGTTCGCCAACACGATCTGAATCGAAGAATCAGGCACGGTTCATGGCAAAGGAAATTTTGTCGAAAGATGACACTTCTCTTTCTGTTGCTTCTCTTACCTGAATTCCCCTCCTGTCCAGGTTCTTCTTGAGCTCGTCCAGCATGCTCGTCCCGCTAGTGTCGATGCTACCGACAGCTGCAGGCCGGGAGGAAAAACAAAACAGTTTCAGATAGTGCCTGGGATGTTCAGATATGCAGACAACACAGGACAGAGCAAGCTGTTGCAACGTAGTACGTACCACCCATGTCTAGGACGACGTACTGCACGCCCGTCTCGCCCTTGGCGCTGGTCCGTTCTTCTTCGTCGTCGATCCACCGGGAGATCCTCTCGCGCAGGTAGCTGGAGTTGGCGAAGTAGATGGGCGAGTCCACGCGCAGCACGAGCACGCCGGGCACCCTCCGCGCCGTCGCGTACTGGTCCATCCTCCGGTATATCGTCGTGTCCGGCACGTTGCCCAGCACGGTCGTCCTCGGTCGCGCCACGAACAGAAGCACCCGCAGCACCGAGATCGCCACGGCCACAACCAGCCCCATCTCGACGCTGCCGAAGACGACGCCGAGGTACGCCCCGGCGCAGACGCAGAAGTCCACCTTGTCGACGTGCCACAGGTGCACCGCGGCCGGGAAGTCGATCAGCCCCAGCATCGCCGACATGATGATCGCCGACAGCACCACCAGCGGGGTGTAGTGGAAGAGTGGCGTGAGGAAGAGGAGCGTGATCATCACCGCCAGCGACATGATGACGTTGGACATGGCCGTCTTGCAGCCGGCGTTGTAGTTGACGGCGGACCGGGAGAAGGGCCCAGTGGTGAGGTAGCAGGAGGTGAAGGAACCCAGGATGTTCATCGTCCCGATGGCGATCATCTCCTTGTTGCCGTCGATGTGGTAGTTCTTGAACATGGCGAAGCTCCGACCAACGGCGATCCCTTCCTGCATATATAATTTATTGTGCCCGCCGGTGTGACCGTGTGAGTGATTAATTATTTCTCGCCGGCTGGTGTAACTTCGGTGCAGTAGCAGTACTAGTGAGACGAATTAATGGATGTGTTGATCGAGCTTACGGCGAGGGCGATGACGCCGGTGATGATCCCGGTCTTCACGGCGAGCATCATGTACGGCGGCGTGAAGTCGAGGTCTGTGACGGAGATCGGGTTCAGGCCCTTCTTGAGGTAACCGATCTGCAATGTTTACCCGGGGAAATGGAGTCAGTCATTCAGTCCAGCCAGCGATCTTCAGTTACTCGTATCCTGAACTCCTGATAGAAATGTGGCAGAATTTATTTGGGTTGCTGCAGCCTGTGCTCTGCTCACCACTTGAATGCCATGGTTCTCGGCATGCGTGAAGTACACCAGAAGGCTTCCTAGGATGACCGACGTCAATGGCGCCGCCGCTGATATCCAGAATAATCTGGGCTGCTTCTTGCTCTGGTCAAAATAACAAATATTTGTTACATGAAGGCAAGTTAGAAAAATATATAACTTGAAGTCACGTGTTAGGGCAGCAAGAATGGTGTGTTAATAATATTTAAGGTTCCACTTGGACGAAGCTAGAGCCTCACAGTTCAGACCAAGAACAGATACTAAACCAGTATCCAGGCATACAAGCAGAGTCTTTCATCAGAACTGAGAACGGGACTGCATATTTTATCCTTGAACAGGTTTCATGACTGCTGATTGTGCCAGTGAATAGGAAAAATACTTCAGGTCTTAAAGAACCATTTCTGACTGGACAGATGATTGACCAGTACTGACTACACAATTATATGCAAGTATTATATCCAAGCTAGGTTTGCTTCCTCAGGTATCTAATTTGGATTAGTTTAACACCATAATGGAAGATCGAGGTTAGTGGAGCTTGGCCTTTTGCAATTATTCATCAACTTTTTTCGCTGCCCATGATATTCGGCCCGCTTCACCATCAGCATGAAACTGATGCAGAAAAGAAGCTAGCCAGAGAGCAGGCCAAGTACGTGCTCCGTTGACAGAAAGTGACACCAATCAACACCTGTCTGTGGCCGGCTCAAATCAAGCTCTAAGATTATGCTCCTCCATCTCGACGAGACAAAAAGGTTTTTCCCTTTCAGACGCAGAAGGGGATGTAATAACCAAATTGGATTTGTGGAATTAAAGGTCGCAGTCTCGAAATATTCAGAGCCGACGAGGAGGAAGGTGACAGTTGACAGGCAGATTAGATCATGAGATCGAGCAGATATGCATGTGTAGTGCAAGCTATCCAAAAGCGCCCAATGGATGGATTCCTTTGTCCCAATTCGCCAATGCGCTCACGAGCCGGCGATTCCAAAGCTCACATGACAATTTGTCTTTCTCGCGTTGCGTCTCTAGCAGGCTTGTGACTGATGATCGAGTGATGACACAGCTGAGCAACTAGACTATAGCATGGACCATCCTAAGGGTGGGCGGTCGGGATGGGAAATTTGAGAAGTAAGAAGTTTGAGATTCCTAAATTGATTCCTGATTTTATATGAGAAAATTTGATTCCCGCCAATTCGGGATTCGGGAAATCCCGAATTTCCCGTAGTTTATACATCAATGTACATCGACTTAGTCTTGCTGGCCAAGTGTGGGTGTGTCCGAGAGAATAGGTTTGTTAATGACTTGTTGGGCCACTAAGGAAAAAAGATCGTGCCTAGCAACAAATTCGCCGAACATAGCATATATAGCATATATGTGCTTCATCTGGGTGAAAAAGACTAGCGTTTCACTTAAGCTTTTGGACCATTTTATTTTTTCGTGATATTCGAAATTTTCAGGATACGTCAGTACATTCCTGAATTTCCCGGAAAAAAATCGGGATTTCAAAACAGCTTCCCGAAAAAACGTCCAGAATTATCGGGTTCAGGAAATTCAGGATCAGAAATGGGAAATTCAAGATTTAGGATTCAGGATCAGAAAATATGCCCCGCCTGAGACCATCCTTGCTGAATATATGTTCGCTTGAATCATCAGAGCTGATCGAGAGGTAATTAACCAAGATGGAGTTAACGACCGATCTTGCTCCTACATGCCCATTACGTCCATCAACACATCCTATCACGGATCGAGGTGTTCATGAAGCTTTCTATTGTGTGGTGTCACGATCATGGTTCAGAGTGGGGCATTACGTCATTGTCAATTATAAACATACTACAGTAATGGAGTTAGAAAAGGCCGAATGATTGGTGAAGGATGGATGGATCTCAATGGATCGATTCGATCGATCTCTCACTCTTGTGGTTGTGGTCCTGCTGGTTTATGCAACCCATTTTGGTATGATTGGAACCGTCATTCACCGGAGATTCTTGCGCCACTTACTAGAAGAAACTTGTTCTAGTTGTAGTTTCAGTTTTGTTTCATTTTCCTTTTTACTGGTTGGTGTACATCTTGTACTACTCTTCTGATTAATGAAAAAGCAGGCCAAACTGTATTTTTTCGTCAAAAAAAAAATTGATGCTACTTGGTGCTACAGATTAAATATGTTTATATACTCCTAAAACCTGGGAGGCGAAATTGAGAAGGCACTCCGGTTATGGAGCTGGCCCGCCCGGGTTCGAATCCCAGGCTCCCAACTGTGTGTGCTCGAGAAAATCAAGTCTCAAGTGTGGGTGCTCGAATAAATCGGGTATCTCACCTACCTACCAATATATAACCAAGGGAGAGATTATTCTCCATCGGCAAAGTTTTTTTTAGAGGCGAAGTAGGATTTTTGTCAAGGAGAGATACACACGGCTAATTTGTACAAAGTACAGTGAGATGGAATAATATAGGAGGAGGAGAAGTATAGACTTACAAAGTAGCGGGTGATGAGGAGGAAGAAGAGGAAGCCGCTGCCGAGCACCACGCTCTCCCATCGCCACTGCATATGCTCAACCAGCAAACACATCACCCACATGTGTGAAGATAGTTAGGCGAGAACGAGACGTACCGACTAGTCATTTTTATCTGTCAGACTTTTTATAATAATTAGCTAGTGTATCAATTTAATAACTTGCTATTTTTACGATAATTGACTAGCGCATCAATTCAATAACACGCGGTGGGTAGGAACGATTTCAAGTCGCGGTTAACTCAGACAGTACATCAGTCACGTGATCGGCCGATCATGTATTTATGCATGCAATTCGTAGGACTAGAGCATGTAGGTGTAGTTGCATGTCCGGCCAAAGAGGCAAGTGGAGACCGACCGGCGTCGTGCTGTGTCCTATCCTGTCGTCCTTCCCGGCCATGCCGGCCGGCGTCTAGCTCTAGCTTGTGCCCTCTGAGCTTTAGCAAAGTTTCACAAGCGTGTGCACGGCGCCATGATCATATATACGAGATCCATCCGTTCTCGCCCTAATAATAAGTTCTTGCCGACTTTCTTTCTATAGACGGGGTACTGCAAAAATTCTATGCATTTTTTGTGTTTTCAGGGCAACATGCAAGAAGAAATGATAAAAGTTTCATGATACATATGTGGGCCCTACTTCGATCTCTAATGTGTACTTCACTATATTTAGCTAGATAGCTAATACTCCCTCCGTCATAAAATAGTTGTCTTAAGTTTGGCTTAAAAGTTATGTATCCAGACACGTCATTAGCGTGAATGTTTAGTTAGGCAACATGCAGATGGAAAATGGACCTGGTGCGTCTGGGAGAAGACGGAGCGCATGACGGAGACGAGGTCGGTGGAGGTGGTGAAGTGGTCGAGGCCGAGCATGCCCTTGAGCTGTTGTAGGCACACCACCGTCGCAGCGCCGCCCATGAACCCCACGATCGCGGCGTGCGACAAGAAGTCCACTATGAAACCGAGCCTGCACAAAGACATGTATATCTCATAAGTATTACTTCTTCCTTATCAAAATGTAATACATGTGAATATTACAGTAAGATTATTTTTATATATATTTGGACATATCTTATGCCAAAACATCTTATATTTTGGTATGTTGTGCGTAGCAGTTGCACCAAAACCGGCTTGCTCAAGGCTCGACGTCGATCGATCACTGGCTAGCGAGAATAGCCTTTTTGCACATATTTAGGCTAGCAGAGCAGTTACTTACCTAGAGTTAATTACTTCTAGCTAGTTTAGGAGCTAACTTTTGACGAGTTTAGAAAGGTAACGCGGCGCTTGTCTCTTCTCACCAACTACGTACAAGCTAGGTACGTGCTCAGCTTGTTGGCTTAACCCACACACGTACGAGTTTAGGCAGCTGTGGTTTTCGTAATTGCGATGACTGACGGAACGATGATTGAGATAGAGGAGACGAAGCTGAGCGTCCCGTACGTCTATGATACGCGCGCACGCATGACGTACGTACCTGAGGAGTCCCAGTGAAGCCTGGAAGACGCCGGCGAAGAAGGTTGCGGTGAAGGCGAGGGAAAGGTAGAGCGTGGGGTTCTGCGCCACCGACACCTCGGCGCCGAGCATGGAGCCGATGAGCAGCGAGGCCACCGCCACCGTGCCCACCGCCAGGTCCCTGGAGCTCCCCATCATGGCGTACACCAGCGGCGGCACGAAGCTCGAGTCTGCACACGTACGCAGTCACACACACACCAAGTCATGTCAATATGTCATGCGCGCGTCCATGGACATATATATACATACAGAGCTCGATCAGAGCTGCATGCAGTGCAGATGCATCAATCTGTGGTAGTACGGCGGTGCTAGCCGCCCGCTGACGTACATAGGCCGAGGATGGGCGGGAGGTTGGCGAGCTTGGCGTAGCTGATGCCCTGCGGGATGGCGAGGCTGGCAATGGTGATGCCGGAGATGAGGTCCGACTTGAAGGTGCCCAGCGCGTAGGCCGGCGCCCACTCCAGGAACGGGAAGAAGTACCGGAGCGCCGCGGCCGCCCGCCTCCCCGCGCCGCGCTCCCGCACCACGGCGCGGAACGGGTCGTCCGGGAAGAAGGTCTCCTTGAGGTTGGCCCGGAACGTGTCCAGGAACGGGCGCGGCTCCGGCACCGGCACCCTCGGCGGGTGCGCTCTCTCCATGCCCGCGGCCTCCGCCGCGCTGCCGCCCATGGCCGCTAGCTGCGCGCGAGCTGAGCTAGCTTACTGTGTGTGTGCTGCTGCTGTAGCTGGCTGCGCTTGGTGAAGGAGCTTGTTCAGTTCTACGGCCTCCGTGTTACGCTGATGGTGCGTATATATACAGCGTTCACGGGTCGGATTGGCTGTCTGGTCCGGTCCGGCGCGGGTCGACGTGGTTCCGGTGCGCCCCACCTGGCAGGTACGCACTGGAGCTCTTGCTGACACGTGAGCGTTGGTTGTGACGTGGATCGACCGTTGTGCGGAAGTGGAAGTTGGGGATTGCCGGAAGCTTCACTCACATCTGCCACATCTCTCGATCGTATTATTTCGCTCACGGTGCGGGTAGGCGCGGCGGTCGAACGTACAATATCAGTCAGGCAAACCGGCCGGAACAAGCTAGAGTGCTAAACATGCATTAGGTAGCTTCTGTTTTGCCAAACATAACAGGTACTGCACGACCACTGGGATGATTTTTCGATGATCATGTTTTTCGATGATCATATAGGAAATGATTTTTTTTATTTGAATGTTGCCCATGTGGGCAGCCCAAAAGCCTACTGACTTGTGTACATAAACCCGACAAGTACCGTAGCTCTCACCCACTAGCTCAAACCTAGCCACCCCCACTACATTTGCCACTCAAACTCCGAAAGTACAATGGATCAAAGGAAGTTCTTGCCTCTAGGGTCACCCCCTATCCGCGCCACCTTGTGGGTGGACACGTCGTGTTCTCCACATGTCCTAGTCGTTGACGTCCATCATGTAGTGTCTCACGAAACAGGCCGAAGCCCCGCTTTATAAATAAAGCCACAACGGCAGAACGATACAAAGTAGTGAGGCAGCCCTCTTACAAAGAAGATCCTAAGAAAACCAGGCTACAAAAGCCACATCGAAAACGCTGAAAGCGAATCAACACGACTACGAAGCCGGACAAGCACACCAGCTCCACGCTAAGACCTAACTCCCCTAAGCTCCACGACGACGCCCCCAAGAGGGGAACGGCGCAAAGCGTCGCCGCCGCCGAGTCCAGAAGGACTTGGGTTTTCACCCGGAACCCTGACACCAGGAAGATCACCAAGACGACGTCCTCAAGAGGAGAGCGACACCCATGAGCGTCGCCGTTGCAGTGCCAAAGCACGGAGCTTTCGCTCGGTCACTCCCCTGTGTCACAAAGAGGGTCGTAGGACGCAAACGACAAGGAGCCAACTCGAGATCCAGGCACCGCCGAAACGCGCCCGAGCCACCCTCCGCTGCACCGCTCGCTGCCCACGCAACCAACCAAACAATGCAGCCACCACCGTCGCCATGGTGCTCGCCGGAGAGCAACCCATGTGACCCGCCACCCAGGGCCGCCGCCCCGTCATCCGCACACTCCACCCTAAGACACGACGACAACCACACTGCAGGAACGACGGATATGAGAGGGAAACCTAGCGCGCAGCAGCCCGCTGGAGGGACCTCCCTCCATCAAAGCCGACCGGACACGGTAGCCGGAACAACCCAGACCCAACTAGCCTGGCCAGGCCCACCTGGCCCGGCCAGGCCCAGATCAGGCCCGTACCGATCCCGCCGCCATGATGCAGCCCGCAGGCCACCGCTGCCGCAGTCTCCACCACGCCACCACCACTTACCGCCGTGAGTACGCCGCAGGCCGTGGAGAGAGAAACGCCAAGCCCGGACCGATGTAGAGGCTGAGGGAGGAGGACACCCGAAGGGTCGCGGTCCCGGCCGCAGCCGCGCACCATCCTCCACCACGGTCCGCAAGCAGCAACGCTGCACCACCCTGTGTGGTCGCCGTGCCGCCGCCGTCCGTGCCGCGGACGCCGCCACGCACACGAGTCCGCCCAATCGCCGCCAAGCCGCCACGCCGCCGCAAGAACGGCCGCGCCATCGCGTCCCCGACCAACACGAGGCCCAGGTAGGGCAGCTCGGCCCGCGCCAAGCTCACCCGACGAGGGAGCAGGACTCGCCTCGCCGCCGCCGGCGCCAACCGGGCCGCGCCCGGCGGCCTCTGCCGACGACGGCGACGGAAGGAGGCGCGGGGGAGGGGTCTAGGCGGTGGAGACGAGGCCACGCCCGGCCGCCGCGGGGCGGCGCGGACGCGGGAGGGAGGAGGGGAAGAGGAGGGAGGGAGGGCGCGGCTCGCCGGCGGCGGCGTGGGCTGGCGGCGGCTAGGGTTAGGGTTTGGTGGGAGGAGTCGCGTCTGAACACTGATCATCATGTAGTGTCTCACCACGGCATCCATGGGCTCTACCTCTGAATCCATGGAAGGAAGATGGAGGAGGAGGAGTCCTTGTTAGAAGATGGAAGATGGTGGTGATCGTTTCCCTCTCCTTACCCATGTCTTCATCTGAGGTATGCACACGCATACTAGCGACATGGATGAGAGAGGTCGCCCATTGCCTTTACTTTTTTTCCTGGCCAAAACCAAGCTGGATGCCACGGGGACGGGGTGCCATGCTCTGGCTCTGACTCCAAGAAGGTTGATTCATGTGACTAGGGTTTAGAACTTCGGATGCATGATACATCTATCTAGAACTATTGACTTTTGATATACTAAAGATATTAAGAATCTAGGGTCCGTATTAAAACTGGCCGATCATTTTTACTTTGGATAAATGTTACTTCCTTCTATAAGTTTTGATTATTGATGTGCTAAATCTATTAAGAAGCTAGGGGTTGTTATACCAAGCCTACTAGAATCTCGGTTCATAAATGTTTAGACTATTAATATGGTTTTGATAAACCATGTTTATTTTTCGGATTTTCTACTTTTAGAACGGTCGGCAGAAATCCTTACACGACGGGCTGTGCTTCAGACCGATCAATTTTAAAGCGCATCGCGCGTCATCGAGCATGTGATTGGTCCCATGCATGCACATGCATGCACCATGCACGTGCTTTTATGCTAGTCTTCTGCTAGCTTGGCAGCTTCCCTACATTAAAAATCACACGTCACCATATTTCGAAATTTGAAAATTTAAAATGTTTTGTAGCTCAAACCGTTTATCGGATTTAGGATCTGTTTTCACCGTTGGACTAATCGCGTCAAGATCTTCTAAACTAACTCCCATGTTGATATGTTCCGACGATATTTTTTACGACCCAAAAGTTACCCACCCATTAACATGTGAGTTATCAGGTTGTATCTATGTAAGTTACCCACTCATGCAATGATTAATTTTCTGTTTAAAAGTATAACTCACTTTCTTAGATAGTTAACAATTATTTAGAAGACATGATAATTATATCGATTTTATGATTTTATGATGGATAAAATGGCATGCATAAATTTTAACTTCATCAGTACACGTGGGTGATTTTTATCATGAGAGTATGGTAACTATATCGATTATGTGGTGGACTCCATATGGGTGACTCCATCAATATATTGCGGGTAACGTCATGAGTACATGGTGGTTAACTGTATCAGTATTTGATTGGTAACTATTACCGTTTGAGTATGTTAACTACGTCGATTCTTTGATGGATAACTATATCATGAACATATGGGTAAGTTCATCAGTATATGGTGGGTAACTCTATCGATACAATGTGAGTAACTCTATCAATATTTGGTGGGTAAGTTTTATCTAGACAGTAGGGTAACTGCATCAATTTTGTTATGAATAACTATATCATGAACAAATGGAGCAGTACTGGATGGGTAACTTTATCCGTTCTATGTGGATAAGTTTATCAGTACAAGATGACGTGAGAAAAGACAGTCTAAAAAGAACGTCGACATTGACGTTCTAGATGCACTGAATATACTCTCGTGTCATGTAAAACTGCGTCGCACAACCTGTTTATAGTGTGGATAACTTACGGTTTACAATATGGATAACTTATATACTACAGTCGGGATAACTCACGGGTTATGCGTGGGTAACTTTTAGGTTCGAAAAAAAATCTCGTCGAAAACATATCAACATGAATCTAGTTTTAAAGATCTTGCCGCGATTAGTCCAACGGTGAAAACACATTTTAAATCGGATAAACGAGTCGAACTACAAAACATTTTAAATTTGTGGATGATTGCATTAAATGCAGCTGACATGAGCAACTAATTACATGTAGGAATTCTATCTAACCCGCACGCCTAGTTTGATATTGTTTTTGACTTTTGTGTTTATTAATGAGCTAAACAGATTTAATTAGCCATTGGGCTTTTGCTTTCACGTGAATGTGTTGGCAGTCCAAAAATATGCGGGCTGCTCATCGGATGTTTTACATATTTGCTTAACTGTAGAACGTTCTAAACCTAGTCGCGTCCTTATTTTTTATACATGTTATGTATGTTTATAACTTTTCATTATGGTTATGCGAATATGAATTTGCATTACAAATTTGTATAATTGTAGATCTTGAAATTATTTACTCGTCGAATTTTATTTCGAATTTTTGGAATCGTTGAATGCAGATTTCGAATTTCTATATTGCTGAGCTCTATGGATCAGCTCGGACTCCAAATTAAATAGACTTTCCGAAACGGAAACCCCATTGTAAATGAGTCCGCACATGACCCCAAACTAATAATAGAAGGCATAGCGCGCGAAATACTCCCTCTGGCGTTTTCTGTACGCCACACGATGTGTGTGATATGCGAAATTAGTGACAAAGATCACATCACCAGCGCGCGGATATACTTATCCTGTTTGCGTTAATTAGACTAGATGCTTATCATCGTATCAGCCCTAGATCGAGAAAGAGTTATTGATCAGTGGATTCAAATCGCACTATATTATCTGCAAACCAATGGTATAGTCAGTGGCCATTCTCTACCAATAGTCCAATATACAGAGGGCAAGCAAGATGCCATATTGTGCACATTTCTGACCGTACGTTTATGTTCGTTTTTCTTGCTCCTGCTAAATTTTGTCGTCGGGATGACGTTTCCTTGGCCACTTTATATCAGATACCGTATATCACAAAACATGTCATTTTAGAATGCGCAGGATATGTGCGAAAGAAAAATATGCTCAAAGGTGGTTTGAGATACGTACTCCTACTTCATATCAGATTATTTAGCTCAACCGACTTGGCTTATTTTCTAAGCGACTACCTGAGTGCGACGATACGCAGGCGAGTGTGATCGGTGCATATCATCGCATCAGTGAACGAAGACGCTTATCAGCTTATCACCTACTGACTGTGCTTAATGAGAAAGCACCTGGTTTTGTCAGGCCAAAATCACACTCCCACACGCATGTTATGTTTCCATGGTGGTAGTGGTAGGGTACGACGATGCCAAGCACCACCAGCAGCATTTACCTTAAATCAGGCTGTTCCTGTCAGAGATACAGCTTCATAGGAGATCACCCAAAACGGCAGACAAATCTCAATTGCGCAAGAGCTCGTAGCGATGTTTGCTACGTACACTATTTAACCATGCAGGTTTAGTTGCCAAATCCACCGGTTTGGAGAGTTTTGTACGTGTTGCTGTCACGGAAATGCTTAGAGCGACAGACCTCGAAGAAACCATGAGGTGATTTAGGTTTAGGTAGGCTGACAGATATACTTGTCCTCCTAACTAACTCATCACACTACCCATCGGAGATGTCCAAAAAGTGCATGTGCTCAAGACTTCAGAGAAACCATTTTAACTATAGTAGACATCAAGGTAATTTTCCTTTGGATGCATCAGGACTTGTGACTTGTGAGGTTCTCTTCAGACACCTTTGGCAGAGCTTTGCATCGGTGCTTCAGAAAGAAGAGGCGCCGGGTAACCAGTGACCAGGTCAAACGGCGTCTAGTCACCTACTTTCAGATTATATGCTTCTTCGTTCCAATGAGCGATAGATACCAGGGGCAAGTGCGCAAAGAAGAGGATTCCTGAGCTGTTCATATAGCGACAGCCTGACAGGTACCTCTGCTATGATCCATGCTTCTTAACACCGAACACGGCGTCGATCCCAGAGACGCTTCCAGAACCCGGATCAGTTTTAGTGCCAACAGGATCTGTCTGAATGGACGTTAACAATGGTAGGCACATCAAAGCAGTGTTGGCACAGATGCAGGTTTGCCAGAAGCGACGGGGCGCTGCACCGGTGAGAGCTTCCTTTGATGTGTGGTCAGGACTCAGGACTTGAGAACAGCAATGCAAACTGGTGTAACTGAAAGTGTCCGGTAAGAAAATTCAGACATGTCCGGTAAGAGCTTCATTCTTTTTTTGTTTGCCTGCCATTATCGTTCCATTGTTCGCGAGGCCCACACGGGTTAAAAGGCGTCTCTCCGACCGGATTCCGGATGAAGAAGAAGAGGTCGGCGCTTGGATGGCGCGCAAAGCGGCATCGGCATCGGCATCGGCATGGCGTGGCATTTTCCAACCATATCTCCGGCCAACAACTTGCCGCCGCGCGCGTTGAGTCTTTAACAAAGTGCAGGTTCACGTAGCCGGCCGGCGGCCACGAGGTGCTGCCGCTTTGCCCGGTCGATCGCCGTGTCCACTGCTCGCCGAGTCGCCGGCCGGGATGGATCGACGGCGACGCGAGCGGGGAACGCATTTGCGGGGATGATTCCCAATCTGCTTCGCTTTTCTAGATCATCAGGCGTATTTTCTTTCCTCGTCGATCTCTCGCCTTTTGCACGCCCGATATGTTCTTCGTCTTGTGCCTGTCAGTTTGCCTGACGTTTATATCGTGGCTGACGTCGACACCGGCGCGTAGACTAGATTCGTTCCATCGGGTCGCCGTGTTCTTACGAGCAGTAGGCGTCACTTTGTTATGGGAATCGTTGGGAATGTTGCGAGTGACAGGAAATTAATATGCCGAGGGGCCTGCATTTCGTGAGGTCTTTCTGAACCGAAAAGATGGATCGGCTTGATAGGTTCAGAGAATGTACGTTTTTTGTGTGTGCATTCACTGTATTCATTTTTTGGGGTCATTTGATCAATTAGCATGCACCATGGAAGGCGTTTTTCAACATCTTGCATGCCTCACCGCTAGTGCAACACACACTTTTGCACACTTGCAGTGTGTTTACAACGGAAATATTCAGTACATATTTTGGCCTCTCAAGTCTAATGCCACAATTCTTGTTGGTCCCTCAACTCTTAACACCGTTGTTCACTTTGGCTACTTGACTATAAAGTCTGATTTTGATATCTCAGCTCTAATACAACAATTCTTCTTGGACTTTCAACAAATGTAGAAGCCTAAGGTTGGTTTTTTAATGATATTATGGAGACCTTTTTTTATCCCTCAAGTGTAAGACCATTTAGGGCTCGATCCTTGGATTCACATGGATTTCAAAGCATTTTTAGATTTAGTTCCTTCAATTTTTACCTCACGGAAATCGAAAGCCTTATGTTTTATCATACAATTCACCGACATTTTTTTGGACGAATAATCCATCCACTCAAACCTCTAGGTAAAACTCATTTGTGTTTCATGTGGTGTTAAAAGAGTGTGATACAAATTTGTGTATTTTTCTATCCTGCAGGGTATATGATAATATTGAACACTTATTAATGTGTCCTTAAAGTTGGAATAACAATAGAATTCATCATAGCCTCTTAAGCGGAACACACATAGTTGCACGTGGCTTACACACAGCCTCAAATGGGACGACCTTAGGGATATCAAACTATTCTTCTCCTTCTGCCATGTCCACCTCCACAACGTCTACCTGGTCCCTGTCGAAGCATTGTTAAAGTGACATCATCTTGCATACCTCTCTTGTACTATTAGTTCCTGATTTGTCAAATGGTGCTAGGATGTCAATGGATGGGCCTTAGGAGAGTTGAGTTTTTAACGGATAAGAACGTTATGAACTTGGCGTTGGGCATGACCTGGAATGGATAGTTTTTCTATTCCAAAATTTGAAAAGAATCTTCACGATGAATGTTGGAGCATCACGATGAATTCAAATGAAAGGATGACAATGTAAGAATTAGCCATGGCTATATTTTGAGAATGTGTTTTCAATGGCAAAATGAAAAAGGATGGATGTATATAGGCTTCGTACCCACTGATTCTAGCACGCTAGGTCGTGTGCGGACGATTTGTTCTAGAAGATCACATAAACTATGCGAAATTGAGTGGATGTGCTTGTAGGGTTTGCCAAAGTAATTAGAAAATATGACACAAACAATGGGGGGATTCAAAAGAGTGCATTCCACCTTTTACCCTCTAGTTATGCATTTGTGGTACTAATTAGCACATCTACTGAACAAATATATAGATTACACATTTTAGAAACTTTGGATCCTCTTTCGTATGCACGTTCGTTCAGTAATGGGTGATGAGATGATTGAAATTCAAAAATATGGGAAGAAATGAGATGTAGTTGGACAAATGGTGAAGAGAAGGTTGGACATGATCATCGATGACACCCGTTTTTACATATTTTTTTTGCACCATATAGATCTACCATACTAGTCTATTCTAACTAAACTTTATATATGGTTAAAGGGGATAATGAAGAAGATATGCCCTAGAGGCAAATAAATAAGTAGTATTTATTGCATTATCTCATAAATTTATAATAGGTTTGCGTATTATGCTATAAGTGTATTAATCGGAATTATTAATACACGTGTGATACATAGACAACCAGGTCCCTAGTAAGCCTCTATATGAACTAGTCCATTGGGCAACAGTTGATCGAGATTCCCGATCAAGGACAATGACGTCGGTTGACAATGGGGTCATCTTATTAGTTGAATAAGGTGATGGATATACGAAAAATATTACAATAAGATCGTATTACTATGTTTGTCATTTGCAATAAAATAGAATATGATAGCTTATTCCTTAGACCGTGAGACCGTACTTATTGATGCTTCATAGGGGTGCTTTGTGAGCATCAAACGTTGTGTCTTATATAGCATGACAATAACGGTGTCCATCTTGGGTATCCCGAAAGAGCATCGAGAAGTAAGGATCAAGAGCGGGATTTGTTCATTCTTGTAATGGAAAGATACTCCGGTCCCACTCGTTGAGATTACATCTATATAGCTGCGCAGCTTATGACTAGGTCATGGAGATGTAATATCACAGACGAGTTAATAACCTTTATCGGTACTGAAGGAGATATGCCCTAGAGGAAAATAAATAAGTAGTATTTATTGCATTATCTCATAAGTTTATAATAGGTTTGTGTATTATGCTATAACTGTATTAATCGGAATTATTAATACACGTGTGATACATAGACAACCAGGTCCCTAGCAAGCCTCTACATGAGCTAGTCCATTGGGCAACAGTTGATCGAGATTCCCGATCAAGGACAATGACGTCGGTTGACAATGGGGTCATCTTGTTAGTTGAATAAGATGATAGACATGCGCAAAGTATTGCAATAAGATCGTATTACAATGTTTGTCATTTGCAATAGATAAGAATATGATAGCTTATTCCTTAGATCGTGAGACCGTACTTATTGATGCTTCCTAGGGGTGCTTTGAGAGCATTAAACGTTGTGTCTTATATAGCATGACAATAACGGTGTCCATCTTGGGTATTCCGAAAGAGTATCGAGACGTAGAGCGGGATTTGTTCATTCTTGTAATGGAAAGATACTTTGGGCCCACTCGGTGAGATTACATCTATATAGCTGCGCAGCTTATGACTAGGTCATGGAGATGTAATATCACAGACGAGTTAATAACCTTTGTCGGTAACGAGATACAACAAAGACATCGGTGTGTCTACGATCATATCTCAGACAAGGTAGTATCGCAGAAACAAAGGGAATGAATATCATATTTATGGTTCAACGACGATATTCGTCGAATGCACAGGGGTCGTCATATACATCCAGGTATCCCTGACGGTCATTGGTGAGCGGAGTGTCTCGACCATGTCTGGAGTGTTCTCGAACCGTAGCGTAACAAACTTAAGGTCTTAGCGACACCAGGAGATAGGTTATGGAATAATATAGGTTTTTGTTGGAGAGATAGAAATGATCCGGAAAGAGTTCCGGTGGTTAGGAAGGAGTTCCGGGAAGGTCTGGAATGGTTCCAGGGATGTCCGAAAGTTGTTCGGGTGGTTCGGAAATTGTTTCGGAGTCACGGGATATTAAATAGTATTTAAATATATTAATTATGAATTAATTATATTTTATATTAATTTAATACTAATTAAATAAAGGAAAAGAGGGGGCTCCCACCTACATGGGCCCTAAGAGGGCCCAAGAGGGGGAGCCGCACCACCAAAGGAAAGGGGGGCTTGGGCCCCCTAGTCCGAGTTGGACTAGGAGGGGGGCCAGCCCACGGGGGGTTCGGCCGAACCCCCCCCCTCCCTCTCCTCCTTTAGTCCCACATGGGGGAGCTAGGGAGTTTGCACACCCCCTCTCCCCTTTATATAGCAAGGCATATTAATTGTATTAATTAATGAAAAATACAATTAATTGTATAGCAGGCCGGCCGAGTTGCTTCTCCGCCCGTTTTGCCCCCTCTCCCCACCTAAGCTATACCGCCGGGCGCCGTTGCCCTGCGGGATTCCAGATAAGATCTACCCCTGCGATTTCAGCTGGATCTGAATGACCGGGGGTTGTCGTTAAGCTTCGTATGTTTGCCAGTGCTCGGAGGTAACTCTTTTTGAGGAGCCTGGGCGACGTCGTCTCGCCCCTGCAGCCGCCGCGCCACCCCCCCCCTCTGCCGCCGGCGCACCCCCTTTGGTGCCGGCGCCTCGCCATCTTCCGCCCGACGCTCGTTGACGCAAGTCATCGTCGACACCCCGGCGTCATCGTCTTCGTCATCGCGGCAATTTCTCCGCGACCTCGAGGTCGGCTACGCACGACTTCATCGTCAACGCTTGTGCGGGAGCGTAATCCCCGCTATCGGTCTACATGGAGGTAATGTAACCCGTTCCGCCACCGTTATCACATGTAATAGATAGATAGATCCTGACTAGTTAGGGTTTCATACGCTAAAAAATTATTGTTTTTTGCACCGTAACCCCTTCAGTGGTATCAGAGGCGATCTATGCGTAGTACTGCTGGTACGGTTAGAACTCATGTTGAATGAGGACGTCTTTCTTATATTTGCTACCCTCTAGCGTGCACTTGCGATGCCTTCGGTATTGAGTTGATGAAGCGGCCCGGACCGACTTTACGTGTACGCTTGCGCGAGACTGGTTCCACTACTGACATACGGCTTGCACTGTATCTGTGGCTGGCGGTGTCTGTTTCTCTCTCTCTAGTCGGCAAAGCATTTTCAATGGAGGGCCCGAAAGGGATGCTTAAACATGCAATTATACGATCGACGTTGTGGTACAAAGTTCGTAGGTAGGGAAGCGATTCTCTTACGAATAAGCCTATTTGCCACGTAAAACTTGCAAAACTAAATAAAGCTAGAGGCGTCTAACTTTGTTTTGCAGAGGCGTTATTTTATGTGACATGGTTACGGTAAGTTTGATATTACTCGTACTGTCGGAGGCAATGGAGGGTTCCGTAGACTCGGAGCCATGCCGGGGCGCCGGGGGCCAGGCACATGGCGCCATGAAGGTCCAGGCGCATCGACCATGTCACATCGCACTTCATTGCATCATTATTGTGTGTTGTTGTGTGTGCATCCTATTGATTGCTTATATGCTAGATATAGAACGGTAGCATCTTGAATAGGATGATCCCTAACAAATACCAAAATTGTGTTCTTCCTTGTTGCGCACCACCAAGAAAGTTCTACGTTATGAGGCAGGCCGTGATGATCGGGTGTCACACATCTCGTCGTTCGCATACAGTGGGTTTAAGCCATGTTGCACGTGCAGGGTCTTCGAGGTTTGATTGGCGAGCCTAGCATATTCAGAAATATGGCCTCGAAACACGGAAGATCGAAAGATCGAGCACGAGTCACAGAGTTGTTGTGATCGACATTTTATGTCCACCTTTGAAGCTGTGATGCCGGCCGTGATGATCGGGGGTGGTGTGGTGGATGAGGGTCGTGTAATCACCATTATTAATTTTAGGGATAATAATCTTGGTGTGGTGTGTTTTGATAATGTGATTATAAAACTAAAACTCACCTATATATTATAAACTTACCTTACCTCTCTTGCAATCACATCTGGAGACTACGGAACTATACTTCGGTTACTTCCTCAAGAGCCCGGATTCTACCTTAGAAGCCGACGGGTCCAACTTCATCAGCTGGTACATTGGTTTTAGAAACATTCTCCAAACACAACAAACATCCTATATGTCCTAGAACATTAGTTAGGAGTTAGACCATATGATTCTGCTAGCAAGGAGGAAGATGATGAGTTCCGTAAGAATCATGATATTTTCATGGAAGTGAAGGTCGTCATGAGCGTATGCCTAGCACCAGAGTTGAAAGTTGTTTCAACACATGGAGCCATATGTCGTGATTGATGCGATCAAAGGTCACTTCAAAGACGAATTGAGTCTTGAGCAGTTCAGACAGCTTGGAAGTTCCGGACCATTCACATGGGGAGCATACCTGTCTGGAAACTCAATTGAAGAAGTTGTATGACATCTACTTCAGTCTTACGAATATCTACGATTTCTAGATAGCGAACTTCAGTGCAATAGAGATTGCGCTTTGCCTCCTAGCTGTGAATAGCATGTGCGTGAATATGCTATAGAGACACGATGAGCTTCTTCACGTTCGTGAACAAGTTCTAATCTCTAAAAGTTGACTCCGTCGAAGAAGAGTTCTTTGTTGTTACGAAGATATAAATGTATTCTTCTCATACTTGATGAAAAGTATTTGATACTTGTTCTGTTTATGAAACAGTCCCTGATTATCACAAGTATGCGGCGAAGGGTGACGTGACAGTGCACAAGTGATGGCAAGTTCATGGCCAGTAGTGCTCACGCCCTCGAGATATTATATTAGTTATCATCAATAGTTTTTGATAAGACATTTTGTAATAGTGAGAGTGTGATCTAGTTTGGTGTCTTGAATGTTACAAGACATAATTATTCATATAGAACAAATCAGTTGTTTTATGTTATGAAAGAAAGCAGTTGTTTCATATATTATGAGTAATTTGCATCACATCTCAATTACATTATGCGTATGATATACATTTATAATAGCGGGAATGATAAAATTATGTGTCCAAAGAACAAACACCATCGAATTTAGTCATAAAGGCAATGAAACAAGTAATGGATAATTTTGGTCCATTTAAGTATTTCGAGTGCCAAATTGATTAAGCTTGAAATGGAGTATTGAAGTAGCAATACAAGAGGAAATTAATTGAGAGTCATTTTGAATGATTAGTTAATGGTGTTTTTGCTTGATCCGAATTCTTCTATGATTGCTGGTGAATATGAGTATTTGCCTGATAAATCATAAGTCTGAAATTAATTTGATAAGAGATCAAATGGGGGTTTTCAGAAGAAAGAATGGTGAATATTATATTCACAAGATCCATCAAAGGACAATATTTTTGAATTATGGTTTCAACATAAAAGACTTGTGGAAATATGTTTCACAATATTATAATGTCATATATGGTGATATATGGGTTATTATAATCATACTCTATTTTAAATAAAGTGTGGTCTGTCAGAATCAGTCTTAGAAACTCCTAATATGTTCGAAACATTATAGTCGACGTCCACTTTAGAAAATAGATTTTTTCTCAACGAGAATTCATGGGATCGACAGTAGTGTCGACATGTATACGATTATACGATAATTCGGAATATACATGAATAGTTCTTTGTAGATTGCTCGCATTGGATGGGAGTGTATTCCAAAACTAAACAGAAACAAAACTTGGTTTGTTGTCTATGTAATTCCGAGGAAAATATGAATTTTCGAATTATGGTTTATGGATTGGAATTAGAAGCTTGAAATAAGGTGTCAGACCTATGTTGGAAGGTGTTCCAAAGAGTATATGTCTACAAATGAAAATTTGGTGATTAAGAGTGAGGGAGACTAGAAAATTGTTTTCTGCTTGCAATCCTCTTCATAAAGATCATAATATTTTCATGAAAGAAGCTTCTAAATAAAGTGTTGTTATATTTAATATTTCTGTCAGGTCACAGCACAATATTGAATGTTTCAGATCTTGTTGACAGATCAAGGTGCATTTTATGAATACAAAGAAAGTTGAGAAAATATCAGAATATGAACAAAGGCTTTTTCAGCCTAGAAATCCGAGTTACATTTGAAAGGATTAAAAGAGTAATTGTTGCTACAATTCTTATTAGAGGAATAAGATTGTTTAATCATCATATAAAGTGTTATATGAGAAATGTGACTACAAGAAAGACGTGGAAGCATGTCTTGTCAAGAAAAGTGTCTTGGACAAGATCAAATTTGTTGACTACATTTATGTAGACATGCTTGAAGTCTGAAGGATTTGTATTAATGTAATACTTTAGTTTGTATTGAATTCGAATTGATAATAGATCAATGATTTTGGTTTGACCAAAATGTCGATTTAAGTGGGAGTCAAAGTTGGTTCACTCAGGTGAAATATGTGAAGAACATATTTTTGAGTGGGAGCTTAGGAACTCAAATATGTGGATGACACGTTTTTGAGTGGGAGCTCGTGTTCTCAAATATGTGAAGGGGATCGTGTGCAGAAAACAAATTTTTTCCTACCAACGATATCCTAAAAGCATGCCAAGATCTATTCTATGCAGATATAGTAGTACGAACGGAGATTGGAATACGTACCCTTGTAGACCGAAAGCGGGGATTACGTTCCCGCACAAACGTTGTCGATGAAGACCGACGAAGCCGACCTCAAGGTCGTGTAGAGGAAGCAGACCTCCGAGTACCGCAAGTGCAGCACCTCGCAGGGCGTCACACACGTACGGTGGAGACGACGGCCTCCGAAGCTCCAGTCCAGGACGAGCAGCGGAAGACTTGGACCGGAACACCAGCAGCGCGGCAGCGGGCTATGCTGGAAGAGATCCCCCTCCTCAGCTCGGCGCGGCTCCGACTTGGGAACCACGAGATCGAGAGAGAAATCGGGAATTAATTGGTGAATTAAAAGGCCAGGGGTGCCTCTTCTTATATAGGCTCCCAGGGGGAGCCAACCTTGCCAGCCAGGTAATGTGGGACTATCCCCACATGCCTGGTGCGGCTAGGCCAGGTGCGCCGGCCCCCTGGTGGGCCCCTTGGCCCATCCAGGCCGGCCACCATGGCTCCCACCGAATCCCCTAGGGATTTTCCCCCCTCTTGGGCCTTCTTTCGACCAGAAGGCCCATTCGGGAAATCAGCCTAAATAAATTCGAAAATAAATATATAAAATCATATTTGCATATTAATTACACTAATTAATATCAAACATAATATATATATAATTTTTCCTAGCTCCGAAAACTCTTTCGGCGCTGCCCGATCTCCATCGGACCCCTCCCGGGACGCTCTCGGTGATCTCTTTCCTTTCCGGTTGTCTTGTCGAAACCCCTTAAGTGTGTTACCCTAGCGGTTCGATATAATAACATGTATGACCAAGACTCCTCTATGATCAACGACTAACTCGTAGGCCTTGAACCCCATGAATTAATCCCTGTGATATAACGAATGACTTTCATCTATCAAACCTGAACGCAAAGTCTTAAACCTTTTGCCATAGCGATACTTAGCACGTCCGAGCGTCGTTCCATAGATATCTCCATACCTAATCCCGACCTCGTTACCGACGACGCTACCTTCTACTCGTTCATGATCTCATGTCTCCGTTGAAGGGATCGGTATGACACCTAGAGGGGGGGGGGGTGAATAGGTGCTAATTAAAATTTTAGTTCTTTTTCAAATTAGGCTTGACACAAAAGGTAAATTCTCTAGATATGCAACTATGGTGAATTACCTATATGACAAACTAGCAACTAAGCAAGATATATTAAGGGCAATAAATAAGGATAGAAGTAACCGAAGTGAAATCACGAGACGCCAAGGATGTATTCCCGAGTTCCTCCCTTAAATGGGAGTACGTCTCGTTGGAGAGGTGTGAACCAACACAATGGTTCAACGGCCACAAAGGCCTCACCCAAATCTCCGGTGAACCGCACCACAAAGGTTTGGTCCACTTTCCACTATCGGAATCCTTCGAGGCGGAATCCGGAGCCTTTACAACCACGATTCGGGGCACGACCCACAAAGAGCTTGGGGGCTCCCGAACAGCTACAATCTGTCACAAAGACAATAAGGTAAGTACAACAATGGGCTAGGTTTTCCTAGTGGAAACCCTAGCAAGTGTTCCCCCAAGTGAATGAGGGGGAAATGAAGAACGGCTCGGTGAAGATGTAGATTGGGGCCTTCTCCAACAATCCTCTAAAGATCAACGAGTTTGGATCGGGGGATTGGGAGATCTTGTGATTCTTGGCTTGCAACAATGGAGTTCCTCCTTTTCTTGGTCAAGCACTTTGATGGAAGAAGGAGGAGGGGTATTTATACCCCTCCAAAGATGTAGCCGTTGCAGCCAAACACCAGGCCGGAAACTCCGGCCAGGGGCGGAAACTCCGGCCGCAGGAGGCCGGAAACTTCGGGCCCCACCAGGGGCTGAACACCAGTTTCTTCAACCTGAACTTGGACATCTTCGAGGTACCTGAGGCCGGAAAGTTTGGCCTGGGGCGGAAACTCCGGTCCACGGGACCGGAAACTCCGCCCCCCACCAGGGGCTGAGCACAACTTCGGCAACCGAGCTTCGGTAAAGATTCCGGTCCTCAGGGACCGGAAACTTCAGGCAGGGGCGGAAACTCCGGCCCCCTAGGCCGGAAACTCCGCCCCCCACCAGGGGCTGAGCACACTTTCACTGTTGTCTCTTTTTCTCCTTTTTGGTGCTGATGCATCTGAAGAGTTCCTAAATTATCCTGCATTACTTAACACCAACTTAATACATCCACATGTTGTTAATTAACACACAAAACACAGAGATCATAGAAATGTCCTTTCAATCTCCCCCTTTTTGGTGTTAGATGACAACATATGGATTTGCAATAACAGTAATTTCACTAACATGTAATGATAGCTGAAAGAGCTCCCCCCTAGATGTGTGCATCAAGAATATTTGCTTTGGAATGCACGTGCACACATATAGAGGCAAATTCGAACAACAATGTGCAAGTATGATAGGTAGGCAATACATTTCACAAATAAGACATAGTATAGTATGGGTTGAGTTTTAGGAGATAAACCATACCTTGTGCACAAAACTGAAGATATTAACCCCATATAACCAAGGCACAATAGTAGTCTCAACCACATAATATAAGAAATCCAAATGTCTTACACACACATAGTTCATGTCAAAGAGAAGGCAAATAAGTTCGGAATCCAAATATCAAATAACATAACAAGGACACAAGCGCAATAAAATGATAGAGGCACATGCTTGTGTCCCAACCCATGCAAATCCCGGAGAGAACCTAATAGAACTACTTCTCCCCCTTTGGCACCGAGACACCAAAAAGGGAAAAGAGCATAACTAACGAGCCCATGAAGATCACTCGGTGTCTTCATCCATGTCTTCATCTCCTTAGTCGTCGTAGTCCTCATCGGAGAGGTTCATGGGAGCCTTGCCGGTGTTGAGAGACGAGGTAGGAAAGGAGGTCTCATTCGTATAATCAGCCCAAGGAAAGACATCCTGATTCCGTTGATCAATAGGGACCGTGTCAGACGAAGATGAGGAAATGATGGGAATGCCAGCTTCATCTTCTTCCGGAGGAGGAGTAACATTTCCATTGTTCATTTTGCGCATCTCCTTGATCATCAAGTTTTGGTTGCTCAAAATATGTTTCTCTCTCACATAAGACCCATGATTCTCCTTGTGAATAGCAACATCCATGCATAACAGTTTCCTCTTCCACCAAGAGAGCTTGCTAAATTCCGCGTTTATCTTGGCCTTCCCTTGAAGACTAGTGGGGGGATCGGCATTCTTGCTTCTCCTCTTAGGTAAGGGAGCGTCCTCTTCATCACTAGTTTGGGGAGGAGGTGCACGAGAGGATGAAGCTTCCTTTGTGTGCTTGGAGAGAGTATGAAGAGTACCCTTGGCATGCTTGGTGAAGCTAGAGCGATCAAGTGTGGGCACTTTGGAGAGAATGAGCTTCATCACATAGGGAGCATAGAGTGGGTTCTTGTGCTCGAAAATGGCCCAATGCATCTCGCACTTGATGAAATCCATCACATCCACCTCTTGGCCTCGGCACTCCGGACCGGCTTGAAGGACCTTGTAAGCATGGTAGAGTAGGTTGACAAGGCCTCCTCGAATAGCATCCACATTCCCGGCTTGAGGAGCAAGGTTGAGCCGAACCATGCGGAGGAAGATGTTGTAGGTGGGAAGGAGGTCTTGATTAGAGCCCACTGAAGAAGCAACGGAGTAAAGAGGGCGCAAACGGCGCTTGTTATATGCAGTCCCTTCCACATGCATCCTCATCCCAACTGGAGTAGTGCCCCCCTTGAAGTCATAGCCCAGAGCTGTCGCAAACTCCACAAAGTTGGAGGTGCACTTGTGCGGTCCAGTCATCCAAGTCATCGTGACATCCTCATCGTTGTCAAACACCACCGTGGCAAAGAACTGCTGCACAAGCTGAATATCATAATCCTGCTGAGTGTAAGAGATGAGCTTTTCCAGACCAAGCTTCCTAGCAATCCAAACAGCCTCCCGAAAGTATGCTTTCTTGTTCAGCGCCTGAAGATCCAGAATCTTCTGTTCACAGACTGCGTGCTTCTCAATCCGGGCATAAATCTCCTGCATAATCAGCTGCTGCTCCCTCCTTGGGAAATTGGGGTTGGTGGTGTTGGGAGGCAAGTCATAGAACTGTTGTGACCTCATACGACGGAACTCTAGCTTCCCCATACCCAGAACGGTGGTCAAGGAGTCACAATGAGCTTGCTCGGCCTCTTCTTCATTATCAAAACCACCAAGTTCAGCTTGTCTAGTGGCCTCCTCATCGATAGTGCTCTGCTGTCTCATGCGGCCACTGCTGCTATCAAATAGAAGCTTGTCCCTTGTTTGAGCTCTTCCTTTACTTGAAGCAAGGAGCGGATTCCGAGTGACCACCTTTTTCCTCTGACCTGTGAAACAGAGAGTACATGGATAGCATGGAGATAAGTTTGCATGTCCAAGAAAGCCAAAGGGAGAAAATTAAAAGTGTCAGAATTTCTCTCAGATATGAGCTAGACCGGAGTTTCCGGCCACAGGGGCGGATATTCCGGCCTACACCGCAGATTCCGGTGCATGAAGGACCGGAGTTTCTGCCCTGTGGCAGAAAACTGCAATCTAGTTCAAATCTAAGGAAAAATTGAGCACAACTAATTTTCTAGAGATTGAAATGCCAACACTAGGGTTCTACACCATGCAGCACAGGCAGAACTTCTCTCAAAACAAGATCTAGATTGAAAACCTAGAGAGAGAGAGGAGAGAACCTTTGCCCGACATGGTGGAGGTCAAATGCGAGGGAGATGGATCCCCAGCACTTGTACGGAGGAGGGGCCGGTGGCACGGCGGATTCCGGTGGCGGGGAGCGGCCGGAGGGGTCCTTGGAGGCGGCGGCGGCGAATGGGAGAGGTGTGGGGGTCGGGGGTGTGTGGGGAGTTGTGGGTCAACTCCTCACCCCGATCCCCTTTGAAGATCCCAGCGAACTGCCCAGACCGGAGTTTCCGGCCTTAGACACCGGAGTCTCCGGCCCAGGCCAGAGATTCCGGTTCTAAGGGCGGAAACTTCAGTCAGACCGGAGTCTCCGGCCTGGAAGACCGGAGTTTCCGGCCCCACCGACTCCAAATCCTAGATTTATGTGTTTTGGACATGCAAAAGGCAAGAGGAGCAGGTTTTTAGATGAGGTAGGCCTGGGATAAGACAAATGGTCACTGGAGATGGTACCATGCACTCAAGTTTGGTAAGAAACAACAAAAAAAATGACATTAAGAAGCAACGCTTGAGTGCATTTTCCATAAGAGCAAGAATAAAACAAAGAAATCAAGATAACACCACAAGAGTATCAAATCTTCACAAGGAAGAAGTTGGTGGCCTAGGCCACCATGTATGAGTTTATGTGGTGTGATACCGCGAAGATATATCTTGGGTTCACCGCCATTACTCAACATTTAGGCTCACAATTCATAAGAATGAACAAAAGGAGACGAAAACAATTCTTACTATTGGCATAATGGGGGGAGGAATAGTCCAATAGATTAGGACCGCACTCCCCCTATGTCCATGCCTACACCTAGACCAAATAGAAAGTTGAGATAGAGGTGTGCATGCAAGGTAGTCAACCAATGCTCCTAGAATCCACGATATTTAGCTCATGCCTCAAAAAGGTGAACCGTGCTTCGTCAAGTGGCTTTGTGAACATATCGGCAAGTTGAATCTTCGTTGGGATATAACTAAGCTCAATGTCACCCCGGTTGATGTGATCTCGAATAAAATGATAGCGAATCTCAATATGCTTCGTTCTTGAGTGCTCCACCGGGTTGTGACCAATCTTGATAGCACTTTCATTGTCACACAAAAGAGGCACTTTGTCACAAAGGACACCGTATTCCTTTACAGTTTGCCTCATCCAAAGTAATTGAGTGCAAGCACTAGCGACCGCCACATACTCGGCTTCGGTGGTAGATAAGGATATGCAATTTTGCTTCTTGGAGGACCAACTCACCAAGGATTTCCCAAGGAATTGACATGCACCGGAAGTAGACTTCCTATCATCCTTGCAACCGGCCCAATCCGAATCCGTGTAACCGGCAAGAGAGAAGTTAGACCCCCTAGGATACCACAAGCCAAACTTTGGGGTATAAACCAAATATCGGAAGATTCGATTCACCGCTATCAAGTGACTTTCTTTAGGAGCCGCTTGATACCTTGCACACACTCCTACACTCAACACAATATCGGGTCTAGATGCACAAAGATAAAGCAAAGAACCAATCATAGAGCGATAGAGTTTTTGATCGACATCTTTACCCTTTGGACTAAGTTCAAGATGGCATTTGGTGTCCATAGGAAACCTCTTCTCTTTTGCATCTTGCATCTTGAACCTCTTGAGCATATCTTGGATGTATTTGGCTTGAGAGATGAAAGTCCCTCCACTTAATTGCTTGATTTCAAAACCAAGAAAGAATTTCAACTCTCCCATCATGGACATCTCGAACCTATCCGTCATAAGCTTTGAAAATTCATCATTGAAAGCTTTGTTAGATGAGCCAAAAATAATATCATCAACATAAAGTTGACATATGAAAAGCTCCCCTTTTACCCTCTTTGTGAAGAGAGTGGGATCGATTTGCCCCACTTCAAAGCCACGGTCTAGCAATAGCTCTCTTAGGTGCTCATACCAAGCACGAGGTGCTTGTTTGAGACCATAGAGGGCCTTATCAAGCTTGTGGACATGGTTTGGGAAGTGCGGATCCTCAAATCCCGGTGGTTGCTTTACATATACCAACTCCTTTAAGGGACCATTAAGAAATGCACTTTTCACATCCATTTGTTGCAACTTAAAATTATGATGTGATGCATAGGCAAGTAGGATACGGATGGACTCAAGACGAGCCACGGGAGCATAGGTCTCTCCAAAATCAATGCCTTCAACTTGAGAGTACCCTTGAGCTACCAATCTCGCCTTGTTCCTTACAACCATTCCATGCTCATCTTGCTTGTTCTTGAATATCCACTTGGTGCCAATAACATTGCGGCAATCTTTTGGCTTCTCTATTAGATTCCATACTTTGTTGCGCTTGAAGTTGTTGAGTTCTTCATGCATGGCTTCCAACCAATCCGGATCTTCAAGTGCTTCAAACACCTTCTTTGGTTCAATCATAGAGATATGAGCTTGATGTTCACTAAAGCTTGCCAATTGACTTCTTGTGGAAACCTTGCGAGATACATCACCAATGATGGCTTCAAGCTTGTGACACTTGATTTCCAAATTTCTCTTGACTCTTGCTTGACGGCGGGTTTCGATATCCCCATTGTTGCGTGGGATTTCCGCTTGATCACCTAGATCATTTGAGTCCCCGTCTTGACCGTCTTGATGAGCATTGCCATCTTGTTGCACATTTTCAATGATGGGAGAAGATGGATGCTCTTGCTCTTGATCTTGACTAGAGTTGAGAATAGGAGTTCTAGAATCTTGTGAAACCTCTTGGTCAACGTGAGGAGGAGCTTGTTCTCGTTCTTGGATAGGTGTCTCATTTGCTTCCATAGAGGGTGCCACTTCAACTTGTGATGATGGAATATCCACTTGAGTGGAGCTTGTACTTCCTTGAGGAGGCTCATGATGAATCTCGATGGGGCGATGAAATCCAACACCCATTCTTTGTATTGCATCTTGAGGTTCCTCGTTATCTACATCACAAACATGAAATTGTGCCACTTCGGAGCCGTCATTCTCATCAAACCTCACACTACAAGATTCTACAACTCTCCCTAAGGATTTGTCATAGACTCTATAAGTGTGAGAGTTCGCACCATACCCAACAAGAACACCCTCTAAGGCTTTAACTTCAAACTTAGAAAGATGTACACCTTTGATTTTGTAGAAACACTTACAACCAAAGACTCGATAGTAGGAGATGTTGGGCTTGTTGCCGGTAAGCATTTCATATGGAGTTTCATTCTTCCCTTTGCGAAAGAATAACCGGTTGGAGGAGTGACATGTCGTGGAGATAGCTTCGGCCCACGAGAAGAGTGGAGACTTAAACTCCGCCAACATGGACCTAGCCATATCCATAAGAGTCCGGTTCTTCCTCTCGGCTACACCATTTTGTTGAGGGGTATATGCGGCGGAGTATTGATGTAGAATTCCCTCGTCGCTAAGAAACTCATTTAGGGTGTAGTTCTTGAACTCGGAGCCATTGTCACTTCTAATGTCCAATATGGGAAGATTGTGTTGACGTTGAACTTCATTGGAGAAATCGATGATGGTTTGTTGAGTTTCATCCTTCGTCTTGAAGAAGAAAACCCAAGTGAATCTTGAATAGTCATCGACAATCACCAAACAATATTTCTTCCCACCAAGACTAGGTTGAGGTACGGCACCAAAAAGATCAACATGAAGAAGTTCCAATACCCTTGATGATGAGATGATGGTCTTGCTTGGATGGGGAGAATCATGCATCTTTCCTTCAACACAAGCCCTACAAAGACGATCTCTAGAAAAAGAAACATTCTCATTTAGTCCAAGAATGTGGCCACCCTTGTGGAGACTTTGCAAAGTTCTCATATTGACATGGGACAAGCGGCGATGCCACAACCACCCCACGTCGGCCTTTCCGAATAAGCATATTGCTTGAGTGTTGGTTAACCCCGAAAAGTCTACCACAAACAACTCATTTTCAACATACCCAACGAACATGACCTTTAGAGTCTTGCTCCTCAAGAGTACCACCATATCAAGAGTAAAGTGGACATCAAAGTTCATCTTATTAAGAGAATGAACTGACATAAGATTGTAACCTAGAGACTCAACAAGCATGACATTTACAAGGGTGATATCCCTTGCAACTACCACCTTGCCGAGACTCTTTACCTCGGCTTTGGACTTGTCGCCATAAGAGACGGTTGAATGATTTAAATTTGGTCTCAACTCCGTCATGATCTCCTTGCTTCCGGTCATATGACTAGTGCATCCACTATCAACCACCCATTTAGATCCACCGGAAGCATAGTCCTACAAGAAATCATTTCTTGCATTTAGGTACCCATTTCTCAATGGGTCCCTTTTGGTTAGCAACAAGGGTCTTAGGAACCCAAATAGAATAATCAATGTGACCATCATAAGGACCAAGATATTTTGCATAAACATCACCATAATAACCAACATAAAGAATGTAGTTGGGATTGTTATGCCCCGCAAAGTCACTACGAGTGGTCTTTCCCCTAGTGGCATTACCACTCGCAATGTTAGTCTTAGCTTGTGCGGGCTTGGTCTTGTTCTCCTTGGTGTTGCTCACCTTCTTCTTTGCCTCGGCCACATACCCAAGACCTTCCTTCCCTTTGTGTGGTTTTAACTCAAACAAATAAGCAAAACCCTTATCTTTACCTTTGGGAATAGGGGTCTTAGCATAATCCACCTTCAACCTAGCATTTTCTTCAATGACATTTTCATGAACACGAGGAAGAATGGTTATGCTAGTTGAGCAAGTTTTAGAGAGTTGAGTTTGGAGTTGCTCATGTGACTTAACAAGGATGGAGTGGGTCGTTTCCAAGACCTTGTGAGCTTTATCAAGCTTCTCCATATCCTCAAGAAGTCTAGTATTCGCAACCCCAAGTTCAACTTTCTCCTTTTTAATCACTTTATATTTGGCAAAAACATGATCTCTATCCTTAATGATTTTACTAATGATTTCATCATTTTTAGCATCAAGAGACTCAAGTCTTTCCTCTAGAGTGGTTCTATATTCACTTTCTTCATCAAGAGAGCCATTTAGAGAAACTATGGAAGCATTCAAGGAAGCAATGGTGAGAGAATCCTCTCTCTCAATTTTACTCTTTTCTTGAAGAAGTTCTTCGGCCGCACATAGTTGTCTCACGAGAGACTCAACTTGTTCTTTGGCTTCACCTTGCAAGTTAGCCACCAAAGTATCGAAAGAAACTAGTTCTTTCTTAATCTCAAGACTAGATTGATCATGAGTAGTCTTAGGTGAGGGAGATGATACCTCGGTGACATGAGCCATGAGGCACCGTGCGTTGTTGGTGGAGACATTGTCATTGGGGGATTCAAAGAGTGACGGTGATGATGATGAAGTAGATTCAATAGCTAATGCGGCAACCTCTTTATTAGGTGTGTCTTCATCGTCGGAGTCACTTGTGGCATATTCTTCTTGTGCCACCAACACAATTCTTGGTGCCTTCTTGAAGAAAGGCTTCTTTGGTCTTGCGGACTTCTTTTGAATCAACTTTGAGTGGTCCTTCGGGACAAGATTCCCACCATTTTGCTCACGGTTCTCATAAGGACACTCTCTTATGTAGTGATTCTTGTCATGACAATTGTAGCACGTCTTTGTCCTTGAGGCAAGCTCTTTCTTGCCACTTGAGTTGTTATCTCGATCAACACGAGCTTTAGCACTAGCCGGGTCATTCCAAAACACTCTTGTGGCAAGTGCAATGTGACTATTGACGGCTTGCTCAAGATCATGTGGAGCAATGTTGCCAGGACAAGCTTCAACTTCATCATTGGCATCTATGCAAGTCACCTTGGCCTTCAATGCAAGAGAGGGACCTTGTCTCATTCCCATGGCCCTAGCACGGTTATCTTCGGCATTCTTGGTGGCAACCTTGGAGGCTTGGACTTCTTGCATAACTTCATGGGAAGACATTTGATGATAGTTGTATCTTCCTTGAATAGACTTCAACTCCATTGGCTCCGAAGGCAAGAGAGCATTCACATACTTCCTCTTGACCCAAGCATCATCAACATAAGTTGCTCCCACATCATAAAAGGCTTTGGCAAGAGTCTTGAGTCTCCCATACATCTCTTCATGGTTCTCGTTGTCAAGCATGTAGAAGCCTTCGGAAGCATTGCTCAAGGATATCTATTTCTCTTCATGCTATCATTTCCAAGGAAAGCACGCTCAAGACAATCCCAAGCTTCTTTGGCGGTGGTTGCATGTAGAACATGATGCTTGTCGTTGTCGCTCAAGGAGAGTTCAATCATGTGGAGAGCGGAAGCGTTTAGTTGCTTTTCGGCGAACTCTCTCTTGGTCATGTTGTTTGGATCCTCCACCATGTATCCTTCTTCAATAATCCTCCAAAGCTCGATGGAGGCACTGTTGACATGAGATTTCATTGAGCGTTTCCAACTAGCAAAAGCTAATGCATTAAGCTTAGGTGGGGGACCTAAAGGGTTTATGCGGGTAGTGATAATAGGATCGGGAGAGTACCATCCCCGAACGGCATGATACCCTTCCTTTTCCTCATGCGAATTGGGAGATGACTTAGGCTTATCGTTTGCTTTCACCTCCTTCTCTTTTTGCTCTTTATTCTCCTTGGAACCACCCTCATCGGAGTTAGGAGCTTTTTCAAGCGGGATGATATCCGAGGGCTTGTTGTTAATGAGTTTATTGAGCAAGTCACGAAACTCGTTAAACCTAGCATCCATGGAAGATGTCAAAGTTGTTTCCAAAGCTTTGATATCGGCCATGGATGCCGCGGTGGCTTGGTCCTTTTTAAGGGACTCATTAGCCTCGGCAAGCCTTGCGGTCTCATCCTCACTTTGTGTCATACTTCTCTTAGGCGGTTAAACCCAACAAGAGAGCCTTGGCTCTGATACCAACTGAAAGGATCGGTATGACACCTAGAGGGGGGGGGGGGTGAATAGGTGATAATTCAAATTTTAGTTCTTTTTCAAATTAGGCTTGACAAAAAAGGTAAATTCTCTAGATATGCAACTATGGTGAATTACCTATATGTCAAGCTAGCAACTAAGCAAGATATAATAAGGGAAATAAATAAGGATAGAAGTAACTGAAGTGAAATCACGAGACGCCAAGGATGTATTCCCGAGTTCCTCCCTTAAATGGGAGTACGTCTCGTTGGAGAGGTGTGAACCAACACAATGGTTCAACGTCCACAAAGGCCTCACCCAAATCTCCGGTGAACCGCACCACAAAGGTTTGGTCCACTTTCCACTATCGGAATCCTTCGAGGCGGAATCCGGAGCCTTTACAACCACGATTCGGGGCACGACCCACAAAGAGCTTGGGGCTCCCGAACAACTACAATCTGTCACAAAGACAAGAAGGTAAGTACAACAATGGGCTAGGTTTTCCTAGTGGAAACCCTAGCAAGTGTTCCCTCAAGTGAATGAGGGGGAAATGAAGAACGGCTCGGTGAAGATGTAGATCGGGGCCTTCTCCTTCAATCCTCCAAAGATCAACGAGTTTGGATGGGGGGATTGGGAGATCTTGTGATTCTTGGCTTGCAACAATGGAGTTCCTCCTTTTCTTGGTCAAGCACTTTGCTGGAAGAAGGAGGAGGGGTATTTATACCCCTCCAAAGATGTAGCCGTTGCAGCCAAACACCAGGCCGGAAACTCTGGCCCTAGTGGCCGGAAACTCCGGCCAGGGGCGGAAACTCCGGCCGCAGGAGGCCGGAAACTCCGGGCCCCACCAGGGGTTGAACACCAGTTTCTTCAACCTGAACTTGGACATCTTCGAGGTACATGAGGCCGGAAAGTTTGGCCTGGGGCGGAAACTCCGGTCCACGGGAACGGAAACTCCGCCCCCCACCAGGGGCTGAGCACAACTTTGGCAACCGAGCTTCGGTAAAGATTCCGGTCCTCAGGGACCGGAAACTTCAGGCAGGGGCGGAAACTCCGCCCCCCTAGGCCGGAAACTCCGCCCCCCACCAGGGGCTGAGCACACTTTCAGTGTTGTCTCTTTTTCTCCTTTTTGGTGCTGATGCATCTGAAGAGTTCCTAAATTATCCTGCATTACTTAACACCAACTTAATACATCCACATGTTGTTAACTAACACACAAAACACAGAGATCATAGAAATGTCCTTTCATCCGTGACCTAGTCACATGCTTGCAAGCTCATTAGACATGATCTCACCGAGTGGGCCCGAGAGTATCTATCCTGCTATGCGGACTGGCAAATCCCGCTCTTGACCCCTCGTCTCAACTACTCCTTTCCGATACCCAAAAGTATCACCGTTATTGTCATACTAAATAAGATACGACGTTCGGTGCGATCAAAGTATCTTCCAGGAATAACAATAAGAGTTGATCTCACGGTCAAAGGCGTAACGACTACGTTCTCCAAATCTGGGTATGTCCATCACATCGTTCTCCAACGATATGACTCCCATTGCCGACCGGCGCCATGCCCCATGACCGGGAAACCTCGATCATCAATCGCGCAACGAAAGTCTTAGTAGAGGCTACTAGGGACCTGGTTGTTTACGTATCACACCCGCATTAATGTTTCCGCTTAATACGGTTCTAGCATGACACAAAAACCTATTATGAACAAACGAGATATGATAAAGAATACACTTTATTAATTGCCTCTAGGGCATATCTCCTTCAATATGTGGAGGCATAATTTGAGTGGGAGCCGAATTCATCTTGTGTAAATGACACATTGTGAAATTGTACCAGTAGAATAGATGGGAAGGATGAAGTTGTGAAATTATTTGAAAGTTAGTATCTATTTGGAATATACCGGGAATTTTAAATAGTTAGTCGAGTTGTTTTGGATTATATCTGAGGAGTCAGAATAGATTCAAAAGGATAGTCCTTTGAAATCCAATTGATCATTAAGAGTAATGATACAAGGTAGTAATGGTTGTATGAAATGTTGGCCTATTATGTAATATTAGACATCATACAGAAACCATATTATCTGCTTATAACCGATGTTCTTAAGAAAGGAACAGTTGTAAAAGTAAATTAAGAATTTACTGGAAGTAGAAGTGCGTTAGTTGATGGATTGACATAAGAATGTCAAGTTTCCTACATTGGTGTGAAAGTATGTAGATATCACGAGTTTGTAATTGTTACAAGGGGCTCATTGTGACTGAGTGTGTTTTTCTAGGCAGTTATCTGGTTGGTATAATCAGAGTAAGCGCTGGGAAACAAAAGTCTCACTTAGTTACGGTATTTGCATGTATGTTATTGGATAACATGGTGATATCAAGCAAGTTGATATCAATGAATCACAAAAGTATGTACAATCATGGATTGTGCAGATTGTCAGAGTAACACTCTTCCACGAGCAAGCATTATCAAATGATTCTTATTTGATAAGGGATTTTGATGCAGCTAGTTTATTTGTACTCTAGTGCAAGTGGGAGACTGAAGGAGATATGCCCTAGAGGCAAATAAATTAGTAGTATTTATTGCGTTATCTCATAAGTTTATAATAGGTTTGTGTATTATGCTATAACTGTATTAATCGGAATTATTAATACACGTGTGATACATAGACAACCAGGTCCGTAACAACCCTCTATATGACCTAGTCCATTGGGCAACAATTGATTGAGATTCCCGATCAAGGACAATGACGTCGGTTGACAATGGGGTCATCTTCTTAGTTGAATAAGATGATGGACATGCGCAAAGTATTGCAATAAGATCGTATTACGATGTTTGTCATTTGCAATAGATAAAAATATGATAGCTTATTCCTTAGACCGTGAGACCGTACTTATTGATGCTTCGTAGGGGTGCTTTGAGAGCATCAAACGTTGTGTCTTATATAGCATGACAATAACGGTGTCCATCTTGGATATTCCGAAAGAGCATCGAGATGTAAGGATCAAGAGCGGGATTTGTTCATTCTTGTCATGGAAAGATACTCTGGGCCCACTTGGTGAGATTACATCTATATAGCTGCGCAGCTTATGACTAGGTCATGGAGATGTAATATCACAGACGAGTTAATAACCTTTGTCGGTAACGAGATACAACAAAGACATCGGTGTGTCTACGATCATATCTCGGACAAGGTAGTATCGCAGAAACAAAGGGAATGATTATCATATTTATGGTTCATCGACGATATTCGTAGAATGCACAGGGGTCGTCATATACATCCAGGTATCCCTGACGGTCATTGGTGAGCGGAGCGTCTCGACCATGTCTGGAGTGTTCTCGAACCGTAGAGTAACAAACTTAAGGTCTTAGCGACACCAGGAGATAGGTTCTGGAATAATATAGGTATTTGTTGGAGAGAGAGAAATGATCCGGAAAGAGTTCCGGTGGTCCGGAAGGAGTTCCGGGAAGGTCTGGAATGGTTCCAAGGATGTCCGAAAGTTGTTCGGGTGGTTCAGAAATTGTTTCGGAGTCACGGGATATTAAATAGTATTTAAATATATTAATTATGAATTGATTATATTTTATATTAATTTAATATTAATTAAATAAAGGAAAAGGGGGGCTCCCACCTACATGGGCCCTAAGAGGGCCCAAGAGGGGGAGCCGCACCACCAAAGGAAATGGGGGCTTGGGCCGCCTAGTCCGAGTTGGACTAGGAGGGGGGCCAGCCCATGGGGGGTTCGGCCGAACCCCCCCCCCCCTCCCTCTCCTCCTTTAGTCCCACATGGGGGAGCTAGGGAGTTTGCACACCCCCTCTCCCCTTTATATAGCAAGACATATTAATTGGATTAATTACAGAAAAATAAAATTAATTGTATAGCAGGTCGGCCGAGTTGCTTCTCCGCCCGTTTTGCCCCCTTTCTCCACCTAAGCTATACCGCCGGGCGCCGTTGCCCAGCGGGATTCCAGATAAGATCTACCCCTGCGATTTCAGCTAGATCTGAATGACCGGGGGTTGTCGTTAAGCTCCGTATGTTTGCGAGTGCTCAGAGGTAACTCTTTTTGAGGATCCTGGGCGACGTCGTCTCGCCCTGCAGTCGCCGCGCCACCCCCCCTCTGCCGCCGGCGCACCCCCTTTGGTGCCGACGCCTCGCCATCTTCCGCCCGACGCTCGTCGACGCAGGTCATCATCGACACCCCGGCGTCATCGTCTTCTTCATCGCGGCAAGTTCTCCGCGACCTCGAGGTTGGCTACGCACGACTTCATCGTCAACGCTTGTGCGGGAGCGTAATCCCCGCTATCGGTCTACATGGAGGTAATATAACCCGTTCCGCCACCGTTATCACATGTACTAGATAGATCCTGGCTAGTTAGGGTTTCATACGCTAGAAAATTATTGTTTTCTGCACCGTAACCCCTTCAGGTACCGAGATACAACAAAGACATCGGATGTCTACGATCATATCTCGGACAAGGTAGTATCGCAGAAACAAAGGGAATAAATATCATATTTATGGTTCAACGACGATATTCGTAGAATACACAAGGGCCGTCATATACATCCAGGTATCCCTGACGATTATTGGTGAGCGGAGTGTCTCGACCATGTCTGGAGTGTTCTCGAACCGTAGCGTAACAAACTTAAGGTCTTAAGACACCAGGAGATAGGTTCTGGAATAATATAGGATTTTGTTGGAGAGAGAGAAATGATCCGGAAAGAGTTCCGGTGGTCCGGAAGGAGTTCCGGGAAGGTCTGGAATGGTTCCAGGAATGTCCGAAAGATGTTCTGGTGGTCCGGTAAATGTTTCGGAGTCACGGGAGATTAAATTATATATAAATATATTAATTATGAATTAATAGTATTTTATATTAATTTAATATTAATTAAAAAGGGAGAAAAATGGGCAACCCACCTAAATGGGCCAAGAAGGCCCAAGAGGGGGGAGCCGCACCATGGAGGCTTTGGAGCCCATGGTGGGTGCGGCTCCAACCCCCCCCCCCCCCCCCCCCCCACCTCTCCTTTGTTTAGTCCCACATGGGGGAGCTAGGGAGTTTGCACACACCCTCCCTCTTTTATATAGCAAGGCATTTTAATTGGATTAATTCATGAAAAATACAATTAAATTTGTAGCAGGCCGGCCGAGTTGCTTCTCTGCCTGTTTTGCCTCCTCTCTCCACCTAAGCTATACCGTCGGGCGCCGTTGCCCTGCGGGATTCTAGAAAAGTTCTACCCCTGCGATTTCAGCTGGATCTGAATGACCGCGGGTTGTCGTTAAGCTCCGTATGTTTGCGAGTGCTCGGAGGCGACTCTTTTGAGGAGCCTGGGTGACGTCGTCTCGCCCACCTGCAGCCCAGCCGCTGCTCCCCTACCGCCGGCGCACCACCCCCCCGGTTGCCGGCGCCACGCCATCTTCCGCCCGACGCCCGTCGACACCCCGGCGTCATCGTCTACGTCATCGCGGCAAGTTCTCCGCGACCTCGAGGTCGGCTACGTACGACTTCATCGTCGACGCTTGTGCGGGAGCGTAATCCCCGCTATCGGTATACATGGAGGTAATGTAACCCGTTCCGTCACCGTTATCACATGTACTAGATAGATAGATCCTGACTAGTTAGGGTTTCATACGCTAGAAAAATTATTATTTTCTGCACCGGAACCCCTTCAGATAAAACTATGTACATAATTATATATATATGACATATTTATGCTTTTGTTTCACTAAATGGAGTAGTTAATGTCACAAATGCACGATTGTAGGGTAAAATGTGGAATTTCATCCTTAAAAAATGAATCAAAAGGGGGACGTATCAATAAAGTTTTATAAGATTTAAAATTTTGAATAAAATATAGATTAATATTTCAGAACACCATGGTTTTCAATATAATTCTAGAAAAGTATGTGATTTGGTGTAGTAGTTACTACTCCCTCCGTATCTTAATGTAAGACGTTTTGGTAGCTCAAATTTAACTACCAAAACGACTGATATTTAGTTACGGAGGAAGTAGTTACTAAGGACTTCAGTCTTGTTTCCATTGTAGAATGTTTTTATATTATATTGAAAGTTCCTACTTTTTTCCTAAAATTCATTTTTGATATATTTCTAGTTCCCAAAATAAGGTGCCAATGTATAATTATTTTAAAACATACAATTTTGAAATATGTTCCCCACTTTGTCCAAACTAGTCGCGTTTAAAAATCTAGCACATTCTTGGGCACAAGGGCCTTTACTACACAATCAATGACCATGTATTAGTAGACGATTTGGCAGCTACTAGGGCCCCATATTCTTCTGGCGGTTTTAATGACTCTAGGCCGAGGAGTTACTCGGAATGCTTTCATGATATCACGTGGTTTTCTCATTCTAATTGTTCTCCCTATTATTAAGTTTATTCCTATTCCGTGCTATTATGGGTCGCCAAATCATCCCTAAAACCACTTTTAATTATACAATAATCTAGACGATTTAGTTATCGAATGGACTAAGAGTCCCTAATGTTAAGATTTGGGGGCCAAATTTAGACCTCAATAATATTGGGGACAAACGGGACACTTTCTGCCTTTAATAATAATTGTATCTTTGTGACTATTCATCTTTACAAGTTACAACCTTCCCCAGGCATATTATTGTGACAAGGTTATACTTTTCAAGTGGACAAATCATCTGAAATATTCGTGTCAAAGTTAATCAAACGGGGGCTTTAAGGTGCACCTTTTTGCAGATGAGACGAGACATCAACGAATTGGAGGGAGCAATTCCTCACCCACTACCTAAATTGTACATAGGTTGGATTGACTTAACATATAAAAGTCTTGAGCTATTTGGGCTAGTGATACATGTAACATCAAGGTTGAGTGAATCTTCCATTAGATGGAAAAAATGAAAAGGTTTGACAAGGAAGTGTTGAGAGGACCGAGTATAAGCCTTCCCCGGTTGTAGTTGGATCAACTAAGATTTTTCTGCTTAGGGCAAAAGTGAGGGAAAAGAAAACTAAATAGGTCATAACCTTCACTAGAAGAAAGCGAAAGCACATAGAGCTTCAAGCAGCTACAAGCAATGATGTTGTTTTTTTACTACGGAGTATATTATTTGCTTACCTTTTCCATCTCTTTCGGAGACATTCCTTCTGTTGTTATTAGCTCTGTAAAGGTATGCAATGCATAAGGAACACTCTTCTCGCGTTCTCTTACTGGCAGTCTTTTGTGTGCTAAAGTGAGGTATGGATACTGCAGTGAAAATTGCTGCATATGTGACCAAGCATTGTAAACATGTCAGTAGTACATGAATTGCATACCATCTTGAGATCATGGCAGTCATCTGGATACCACGAGAGAATCTTCTAAGCAAGCTAGTTGACTTGTTT
Source organism: Poa annua (assembly GCA_026929855.1). Taxonomy (NCBI): domain Eukaryota; kingdom Viridiplantae; phylum Streptophyta; class Magnoliopsida; order Poales; family Poaceae; genus Poa; species Poa annua. The sequence continues at coordinate 257,813,451 of CM049427.1, read as the reverse complement.
AGTGACGTTATTGATGTACACCTGTATTTAAGATACCACGAGAGTATTTAAGATAGAACGTGCGTGCAGAAGTCCTTAAAAGATTTAACTCAGATACATCACTAAGACTAGTTATAGTGTGAGTAACATAGGTAGTACATAAGTGTCATGTAGGCAAAAATAGTGATGTGACAAGTATTTAATGAAGAGAGATGTGATGGTGGTATCATAGGTAGATACCGTAACATAGCGGATTTCGAGACAAGATGAGTCTATAGTTTAATAAATGCATGACTCTATGATACTACTCATATGATACTCCCCAATATTGAGATAGTAACATAGACTAGTATCATAAGCATGATACCACTCTATGATACTCCCCACTATAATATCCTTTTTGCAGATGAGACGAGACATCAACGAATTGGAGGGAGCAATTCCTCACCCACTACCTAAATTGTACATAGGTTGGATTGACTTAACATATAAAAGTCTTGAGCTATTTGGGCTAGTGATACATGTAACATCAAGGTTGAGTGAATCTTCCATTAGATGGAAAAAATGAAAAGGTTTGACAAGGAAGTGTTGAGAGGACCGAGTATAAGCCTTCCCCGGTTGTAGTTGGATCAACTAAGATTTTTCTGCTTAGGGCAAAAGTGAGGGAAAAGAAAACTAAATAGGTCATAACCTTCACTAGAAGAAAGCGAAAGCACATAGAGCTTCAAGCAGCTACAAGCAATGATGTTGTTTTTTTACTACGGAGTATATTATTTGCTTACCTTTTCCATCTCTTTCGGAGACATTCCTTCTGTTGTTATTAGCTCTGTAAAGGTATGCAATGCATAAGGAACACTCTTCTCGCGTTCTCTTACTGGCAGTCTTTTGTGTGCTAAAGTGAGGTATGGATACTTCAGTGAAAATTGCTGCATATGTGACCAAGCATTGTAAACATGTCAGTAGTACATGAATTGCATACCATCTTGAGATCATGGCAGTCATCTGGATACCACGAGAGAATCTTCTAAGCAAGCTAGTTGACTTGTTTAGTGACGTTATTGATGTACACCTGTATTTAAGATACCACGAGAGTATTTAAGATAGAACGTGCGTGCAGAAGTCCTTAAAAGATTTAACTCAGATACATCACTAAGACTAGTTATAGTGTGAGTAACATAGGTAGTACATAAGTGTCATGTAGGCAAAAATAGTGATGTGACAAGTATTTAATGAAGAGAGATGTGATGGTGGTATCATAGGTAGATACCGTAACATAGCGGATTTCGAGACAAGATGAGTCTATAGTTTAATAAATGCATGACTCTATGATACTACTCATATGATACTCCCCAATATTGAGATAGTAACATAGACTAGTATCATAAGCATGATACCACTCTATGATACTCCCCACTATGACTAGTCTAAACAACGCAGCATCACTGAAACTCCACCTGTAATGTATTATCGAAGTTGCACTATTGCAGTTGCCTGGGGTCATGGCAATGTAGACGGTTCCTAGCTAACTAGCTGTTGGCCTGGTGCAGAATGGCATCATCCAGTGATGAAGACGTGGTCGATCGATAGGCTCACAAGTTCGTTGGGAGGTCAGCGCAGCTCTATTGATCGACATTATGGGGAGAGGATCGATCGTTCGGACACGCATTAGCCAGCCTGCGCCTGTCGGGGGGTGCATAATTGATTGAGCTCGAAAAGAGGTGGAGAGCTTCGTTAGTGGCGAGTCCTGTGCCTTGCGTCCTGATCGGTCGAGCCCTGTTCATCTGATGAGCTGCTAGCCTTTGTAGAGCGGCAGCCTCTCCAGAGATTTGGTTTTGCTTTTCTGTACCAACAGAATCGGATCACTGTGCCGCACCATGATCCATCCGTCCTTCCTATTGTTCGTCATCCATCCATGATTTGTGTATGCCGCGAACCGGAGCGTTGAAACACGGATCACGCGCGACGCGTGTCCAGCGAACTGCTGACGAGTCGATTCAGACATTCAGTTATCGAGACTGAGTGGAGCTTCTGTTTACCGGCATACTCCAACTGATAGTGTGGCACTGTGCACTGTGGATCAAGAACATCATCTTTTCCGGCTTGCCAAGCAGAATTTTGCGACAATTAGCAGATACACAATTGCGCACTGTGCTCTGCTCCCGGTTCTCACTCTGAAGTCTGAACTCCCGCGTTCTAGAAGCAAGCAGTAGCAGCGAGCGACAGATTCAGATTCTCCCTCCTGCGTGCGTGCAAGAGGCTAGCGGCAGTGGAGTTGCTGTCCCAGAACAGAAAGGCCTGAGCCCCCCTCCAGTCCTCCTCATCCCCATGTTCCCAATATAAGACAGATACCTCAGCCCAGCCGGTTATGCACTGCCGGCGATGGGTTTGGCGACACCGCCGCCGCGTTCTCCGCCACACGTGCACCGGGAAGCCAAAAGGCGCCATGGAGAAAGCACGCCCCCAGCCAGCCCCGGCCACACAGAGGAACGGAGCAGACGGCGACACATTCCTTCGCCGGGAAACGCCAAGCACGCAGGGGAGCAAACAAACATCGTAGTACATGTACATCGGATGAACTGTTTGTGTATGTGGTAGGCAGGCCGCAGGCAGGTGGGCGTCAGTTCAACGCTGGCCATATTACGAACAAACCGAAAGAAGGCTCTCTGCCCGCAAGCGAACCTCTCGTCTTCGCAATGGCGGGCCCGTCGGTGATGCGTTCTCCCACTATAGCTGAATTATTGTCCAAAAGGAAGGCATGGTCTCGTGGTCAGAGTCTTTCTGCGTTTGTTTTCCTGCGAAACTGAAGCATCAAGAGTTCAAGACCTTCAAAAAAACTGAAGCATCAAGGGAGAGTTCGTGCAGTGGAATTTAGAGGGCTAGCTGAAGTGCGCGGCGCTCTGCTCTCGGTGCACTGTGGTCAGTGGTGGTAGGGGGGAGTAGATTGAGGTGCTGCGGTTGACTGGAAGCAGAGCCTACTATTAGATTGATCTTTTCCACGTGGGTCCAACTGTTCACTGGAAATCCTTGACTGCGCCCTGATCGAGGGTGACCGTTTTCGTTCTGGACGGTGGACCCCTATGACATGCGCTATAAATAAAGGGTGGGGGCTGGGGCACACGGTACGAGGTTGACCATGTCGCCAGTCACCCCACCGACATCCCCTCCGATATAGGGTTAGCGCAGTGCTTACGGGAAGCACCACCGCGGCGCCACTGCTCCGTCACCACCACCGTCGACCACCATGGCCGATTCGTCGAGCTCCTCTAGACAGAGCCAAGGTATGCCTCAGATCCTCCCTCTCCCTCTCTGTATTCTCTCTGTTAACAAGATAAACTCGATGCAATAGATAATCTACCGAATTGGATGCATTCCTAACAGTTAATAGGATCTAACAATGGTATCAGAGCTGAAAAGATCCTAATTTTGTTTCGGTAGAGATTGAAAAAGAAAAGGAAAAGAGCGTCGCCGTTTCGGCCGCGCCTTTCCTCTCGATCCTAGTCCGCATCGGGAAGCCGAGGGACTGGACGAAGAACACACCCCTTCAGGGGCAAAGAGCAGGACCGAACCCTAGCCAATCCCGCACAAAAGAAACCCTAACCCTAATTTCAGAGGGGAAGGGGAAAGAAAGCTCACCGGTGCGGATGACGCCGGCAAAGGGCGCCACCTCTGAGCCGCTTGACGGCGGTGCGCACACCCGCGGGGGCACGCAGCGCCGGCAAGAGGGCCAGGACGGCGCCGTATCTTCTCCGGCCGAATTTGCCTTCGAGCTATTTTTGGGTGGAGTAGAAAAGGGATAGAGAAAGAAAGAGAAAGAAGGAGAGGGGCTCGTGGTGGTCTCCTGGCCGCGCGGGCACTCCTCGCCGTCGCCGGCACGATGCCGGCGAACAGTTATTCCTCTCCGCCGCCGTTTTCGTGAGGAGAGAGAGACACGGGAATGAGGAAGGGGCGTTCCTCGCCGTTGCCGGCGAGCCGCTGGACGTGGATGCTTTTTTCCGCCACCGCCGTTTTTTCGAGAAAGAGAAGAACGGGAGAGTGAGAGTGGCACTAGGGTTCCGGCAGTGACCGAACCGGTCACTTTGGTCCGAACGCAAAATGCGCGCAGCCGTCGGATCGCGATGAACAGCCACGATCGAAACCCTAGTTTCGCCGCGGGCTGAAGGGCCGAAAGTAAACGGGCCTTGGGCCGCGTTCACGCGACTGCGATGCTGCGAGCGGCAGTTAGCGCGCTACGCGCGCGGGAGCAGGCCATGGGCCGGGCCGCTACACAGGCTGATTTTCTAAAAAAAAATTACAGAAGCACAGTTTATTATATTTTGTTCAGTTTTTGGAGCAAATTTCATCCAGTTTTTTCCAATTCAAATTATTGCAACGAAAATTTGTTTTAGGAAATATAAAGTATACAAAAATGCTTCTAAAAAGTACAAAGTTAAAAACTTTATTCAAAGTTTCCGCTGCAAAATAGTTAAAAGTATTGATTAAAAGAAATAAAGTGATATTTAATTCTTTAAAGATGTAATAAATTGATATTAAAGATGATTATGATTATGTTATTATATGACCAACGTTGTTAATAGCATTATCATGATTCATATATTGTATGTTAAATGATGTATTTATTTCTTTATTGCCCAACGGTGATATAGTTTTAATTGCATAACAGCTGTATGCTTTAATTTATACCAACGTTGAATTAAATGTATGCAATTGTTTTTTATTATCTCACATCCTTGTGGTTTCAGGAAGTTTTCACCTGATGAGTTGCCTGAAGGATGTTCCGACGCTCATGGGTGACAACTACTCTGAGTGGTGGAAGAAAGTCGAACTAGCTTTTGTCTGCGCCGAAGTTGACTGGGTTCTGAATGCTCCACAGCCAGTCAGTCTAGCAGAACCAGTAAGAGAGACAACCGATGATGAATCTGCTTGGCAGAAAAAGTTGATGGACCATGGTCCAGTAGAGATATCATACACCCTACAGAATCAAGAATGGGTGAACACCAATAATAAATGTATGACATTCATAAAGAACACAGTTGAGAACGCTATTGTGGGCTCAATTGCAGAGTGTGCCTCTGTAGGAGAGTATCTCCAAAAGATAAAGAGTCAGTTTACTGGTTCTTCAAAGACTTATGCTACCCAGCTGCTAAAACAGTTGGTTACAGAAAAGTATCTTGGAGGTGCACATGGCATAAGAGAGCATATTCTCCGAATGAGCAACATGGCGGCTAAGCTCAAGTCCATGGAGGCTGATCTAGAGCTCAAGCCTGCCCTGATAGTTCATTTGGTGATGTCTTCATTGCCACAACAGTTTGACAACTTTGTTGTCAATTACAATGTGTCACCTGAAAAGTGGGACATTGAAAAGACCATGGCCATGTTGTCTCAAGAAGTGGAAAGGCTGAAGTCCCAGAATGGGGGCTCTTTGAACTACGTGAAGGACAACAAGAATAGGAGTTACAATGGTTCTCCTTCAAAGTCGTATGGCAAAGTTTCTCATCAGCATAAGCCATATGGCAAAGGGCATCAGAAGTTTGAGAACCAACTTCCAGTGGACAAAGACACATGCCTCCACTGCAAGAAGAAAAGGGCATTACAAGAAAGATTGCCCTAATTGGCTCAAGAGCATAATGGCAAATAAAGGTATAGACACAGTTTCTTTTGTAAATGAATCTATGTATACACAGTTTTCAAAATCTACTTGGTGGATTGACTCAGGTGCAACTGTCATGTTGTAAATTCTTTACAGGGATTCCATTCGACAAGGACTTTGCAAAGAAGCGAAAGACATATTGAAGTCGCAACTGGAGTTCAAGCAGAAGTTGAGACTGTTGGCGACGTCTCATTGGAGCTAGCTGATAGTTTTAATATTATGTTTAGAGATGTGTTATTTGTTCCTTCCATTCACAGAAATTTAATAAGTGTATCGTGTTTGGATAAAGACAGTTTTGAATGTTATTTTGGTCATGGCAAGTGTGCCATATGGTTTAAAGATGTTTGTGTGGGTATTGCTTTACTTCATGATAAGCTTTATTTGTTATCCTTGTGCGCATTAGTGTATTCTGTGTGTAATGTGAATGAACAAATTCCCTTGTCGAACAAAGAACAAAAGAAAAGAAAGCGAACTCATGACTCATCGAAGTTATGGCACTGTCGAGTAGGCCATATTTCGAGGGGAAGAATAGAAAGCCTCGTTAAAAATTATATTCTTCCTCCGTTAGATTTGTCAGATATCGAACAATGCATAGATTGCATAAAAGGAAAATACGTAAAGAAAATTAAAAAGGGTGCAAACCGAAACACAACGACACTAGAAATTATTCACACCGATATTTGTGGACCATTTCCGGTGAAAATTGTGGATGGCTATGACTCGTTCATAACATTCACATATGATTATTCCTGATATGGTTATATTTATCCAATTAAAGAAAGATCCGAGGCATTGGATAAATTTAAGATATGCAAAGCTAAAGTTGAAAATCAGCATGATAAAATAATTAAAATAGTCAGGTCAGACCGTGGGGGGGGGGGGGGGGATTATAGGATTAAAATAATTAAAATAATTAAAATAATTAAAATAATTATAGGATTAATATAAAAATCCCATTAATTCATAATTAATATATTTATATATAATTCAATATCCCATGACTCCGAAACTATTTCGGAACCACCCGAACAACTTTCGGACATTCCCGGAACCATTCCATATCCCCCCGGAACTCCTTCCGGACCACCGGAACTCTTTCCGGATCATTTCTCTCTCTCCAAATAAAACCTATAAAATTCCAGAACCTATCTCCTAGAGTCGCTAAGACCTTAAGTTTGTTACGCTACGGTTCGGGAACACTCCAGACATGGTCGAGACACTCCGCTCACCAATGATCGTCAGGGATACCTGGAAATATATGACGACCCCTGTGCATTCCACGAATATCGTCGTTGAACCATAAATATGATATTCATTCCCTTTGTCTCTGCGATACTACCTTGTCCGAGATATGATCGTAGACACACCGATGCCTTTGCTGTATCTCGTTACCGACGAAGGTTATTAACTCGTCTATGATATTACCATCTCCATGACCTAGTCACAAGCTGCGCAGCTATATAGATGCAATATCACCGAGTGGGCCCAGAGTATCTTTCCATTACAAGAATGAACAAATCCCGTTCTTGATCCTTACGTCTTGATGCTCTTTCGGAATACCCAAGATGGACATCGTTATTGTCATGCTATATAAGACACAACGTTTGATGCTCTCAAAGCACTCCTACGAAGCAACAATAAGTACGGTCTCACGGTCTAAGGAATAAGCTATCATACTTTTATCTATTGCAAATGACAAACATCGTAATACGATCTTATTGCAATACTTTGCGTATGTCCATCACCTTATTCTACTAACAAGATGACCCCATTGTCAACCGACGTCATTGTCCTTGATCGGGAATCTCGATCAACTGTTGCCCAATGGACTAGCTCATATAGAGGCTTGCTAGGGACCTGGTTGTCTATGTATCACACGTGTATTAACAATTCCGATTAATACAGTTATAGCATAATACACAAACCTATTATAAACTTATGAGATAACACAATAAATACTACTTATTTATTTGCCTCTAGGGCATATCTCCTTCAGTCTCCCACTTGCACTAGAGTACAAATAAACTAACTGCATTTTACTTTATCAGAATCCCTTATCAAATAAGAATCATTTGATAATGCTTGCTCGTGGAAAAGTGTTACTGCACAATGCATGATTGTACATGCTTTTGAGATTCACGGATATTAACTTGCTTGATATCACCATGTTGTTCAACAACATATATGCAAACACCGCAACTAAGTGAGACTACCGCTTCCCAGCGCTTACTCTGATTATACTAACCAGATAACTGCCCTGAAAAACACACTCAGTCATGCAGAGCCCCTTGTAACAATTACAAACTCGTGATGTCTACATACTTTCGCACCAATGTAGAAAACTTGACATTCAAATGTCAATCCCTTAACTAACGCACATCTACTTCCAGTAAATTCCAAAATAACTGTTCTTATTCCAAGAACATCGGTTATATATCATCGAGCAGATAATATAGTTTCTGTATGATGTCTAATATTACATAATAGACCCACATGTCATACAACCATTACTTTCATGCATCATTACTCTTAATGATCAATTGGATTCCAAAAGGACCATCCTTTTGATTCTATTCTGACTCCTGAGATATAATCCAAAGCAACTCGACTAACTATTTAAAATTCCCGTTCTATTTCAAAATAGACACTGACTCTCAAATAGTTTCACAACTTCATCCTATTCTATTGGTACAGTTTCACAATGTGTTAACTACACAAAATGAATTCGACTCCCACTCAAACTATGTCTCCACATATTTGACAACACATGCTCCCACTCAAAAACGTGTTATCCACATATTTGAGTTCCTGAGCTCCCACTCAAAAATATGTTCCATACATATTCCACCTGAGTAAACTAACTACGACTCCCACTTAATTCGACATTTTGGTCAAACCAAAATCAATGATCTATCATCAATTCGAATTTAATACAAACTATAGTATTACATTAATACAAATCCCTCAGACTTCAAGCATGTCTACATAAATGTAGTCAACAAATTTGATCTTGTCCAAGACACATTTCTTGACAAGACATGCTACCGCGTCTTTCTTATAGTCACATTTCTCATATAACACCTTATATGACGATTAAACAATCTTATTCCTCTAATAAGAATTGCAGCAACAATTACTCTCTTAATCCTTTCAAATGCAACTTTGGATTTCCAGAGTCAAAAGCCTTTGTTCGTATTCCGATATTTTCTAAACTTTCTTTGTATTCATAAAGTGCACTTTGATCTGTCAACAATACTTAATACAGTGCTGTGACCTGACAACAATATTAAATATAACAGCACTTTATTTAGAAATTTCTTTCATGAAAATATTATGATCTTTATGAAGAGGATTGCAAGCAGAAAACAATTTTCTAGTCTCCCTCACTCTTAATCACAAAACTTTCATTAGCAGACATATACTCTTTGGAACATCTTCCAACATAAGTCTGACACTTTATTCCAAACTTCTAATTTCAATCCATAAACCATAATTCGAAAAGTCATCTTTTCTTGGAATTACATAGACAACAAACTGAACTTTGTTTCTATTTGGTTTTGGAATACACTCTCATCCAATGCGAGCAATCTACAAAGAACCACTCATGTATATTCCGAATTATCGCATAATCATATACATGTCGACACTACTGTCGATCCTACGAATTCTCGTTGAGAAAAATATCTATTTTCTAAAGTGGACATCGACTATAATGTTTCGAACGTATTAGGAGATTCTAAGACTGATTCTGACAGGCCACACTTTATTTAAAATAGAGCATGATTATAATTCCCCACATATCACTATATATGACATTATAATTCTGTGAAGCAAATTTCCACAAGTCTCTTGTGTTGAAAACATAATTCAAAAATACTGTCCTTTGATCGAATTCTGTGAATACAATTTTCACTAATCTTTCTTCTGAAAAAACCCCATTTGATCTATTATCAAATTAATCTCAGACTCCACAATTTATCGGGCAAATACTTCTATTTGCCAAAGTCATGGAGGAATTCGGATCAAACAATAAACACCATTAATTAATCATTTTAAAATGACACTCAATTAATTTCCGCTAGCATTGTAACTTCAATACCTGATTTCAAGCTTAATCAACTCAGCACTTGAAATACTTAAATGGACCAAAACATCCATTACTTCTTTCATTGCTTTTATGACTAAACTCGACGGTGTTTGTTCTAGCAGTAGAACCTTTGCTCATGGGACAAGCTATTTTATCATATCTACAATTATGAATACTTATCATACAATCAATGTAACTGAGATGTGGAAACTTTATTCATAAGATAAAACAACTGACTTGTTCCATAACATAAAACAACTGATCTTGTCTTATTACATGAATAACTTTGTCTTGCAACAATCAAGACACACACACTCGCTCACTATTACAAAAGATCGTATCAAAAACTATTAATGATAACTATGATAACTTGAGGACGTGAACACCAAAAGGCCATCAACTCCTTGACTACCAGCTTCAGCGCCAGGTCACATCAAACTGCGCCGCATATATGTGATAATCAGGACCTGTTTCACAAACAGAGCAATTATCAAACATTTCATCATATACCATGGGCGAATTCATAATTCTGCATATATCAAATATATACCTGTAGCATCGAAGATCTCTCCTTCGATGGAATCAACCTTCAGAGACTGGAACTCACGTACGAACTTGTAGAAGTTCATATCGTCGGCTTTCAAAATGTACTTGCGCACATGCTTCTCATAGCTAGGAGGTAGAGATATCAGGACAGTCCGAATGGCACAAGAATCTGCCATCCAGTAATCGAAGACCATCGTCAGCTGGAAGTAGATGTCATACAATCTCTTCAAATGTGTCTTCAGACAGGTATGCTCCTCCATGTGAACGGTCTGGAACATTCTAAGCTGCCTGAATTGCTCACGCTTTAATTCATCCCCGAAGTGCGTCTTTATCGCATCCATCATGACGCTTGGCTCCTTGCGTCGAAACAACTCTTTCAACTCAGGTGCCAGGCATACGGTCATGGTGATCTCCACTTCAATGAATATGTCTCGACGCCTACGGAAATCATCTTCCTCCTCCTCGCTAGCAGAATCTCCTGGTCCTTCTCCTAACGGTTCATCGAGAACATATAGAATGTTGTTGTGTTCGAGAATGTTTCTAAAACCCATGTACCATCTGATGAAGTTAGACCCGTCGGCTTCTAATGTAGCATCCGGGCTCTTGAGAAAGTAACCGAAGTATAGTTGCGTAGTCTACAGATGTGATCGCAAAAGGGGGTAAGGTTAAGTTTATAATATGTAGGTGAGTTTTAGTTCTATAATCTCATTATCAAAAATACACCTCACCAAGATTATTATCCCTAAAATAATAACGGCGATGACACGACCCTCATCCACCATACTACCCCCAATCATCACGGCCGGCAGCACAACTTCAAAGGTGGACATAAAATGTCGATCATAACAGCTCTACGACTCGTGCTCGATCTTTCGATCTTCCCGTGTTCCGAGGCCATACCTCTGAGTATGCTAGGCTCGCCAATCAAACCTCGAAGACCCTGCGCGTGCAACATGGCTTACACCCACTGTATGCGAACGACGAGATGTGTGACACCCGATCATCACGGTCTGCCTCATAACGTAGAACTTTCTTGGTGGTGCGCAACGAGGGAGAACACAGTTTTGGTATTCGTTAGGGATCATCCTATTTATGATGCTACCGTTGTATATCTAGCATATAAGCAATCAATAGGATGCACACACAACAGCACACAATAATGATGCAATGAAGTGCGATGTGACATGGTCGATGCGCCTCGACCTTCATGGCGCCATGTGCCTGGCCCCCGGCGCCCCGGCATGGCTCCGAGTCTACAGAGCCCTCCATTGCCTCCGACAGTACGAGTAATATCAAAACTTACCGTAACCATGTCACAAAAAATAACGCCTCTGCAAAACAAAGTTAGACACCTCTAGCTTTATCTAGTTTTGCAAGTTTTACGTGGCATATAGGCTTATTCGTAAGAGAATCGCTTCCCTACCTACGAACTTTGTACCACAATGTCGATCGTATAATTGCATGTTTAAGCATCCCTTCCGGGCCCTCCATTGAAAATGCTTTGCCGACTAGAGAGAGAGAAACAGACACCCGCCAGCCACAGATACGGTGCACGCCGTATGTCAGTAGTGGAACCAGTCTCGCGTAAGCGTACGCGTAAAGTCGGTCCGGGCCGCTTCATCAACTCAATACCGAAGGCATCGCAAGTGCACGCTAGAGGGTAGCAAATATAAGAAAGACGCCCTCATTCAACATGAGTTCTAACCGTACCAGCAGTACTACGCATAGATCGGCTCTGATACCACTGAAGGGGTTACGGTGCAGAAAACAATAATTTTCTAACGTACGAAACCCTAACTAGCCAGGATCTATCTATCTAGTACATGCGATAACGGTGGCGGAACGGGTTACATTACCTCCATGTAGACCGATAGCGGGGATTACGCTCCCGCACAAGCGTTGACGATGAAGTCGTACGTAGCCGACCTCGAGGTCGCGGAGAACTTACCGCGATGTCGTAGTCGATGACGCCGGGGTGTCGACGATGATCTGCGTTGACGGGCGTCGGGCGGAAGAAAGCAGAGCGCCAGCACCGGGGCTGGTGCGCCGGCTGCAGGGGGGGAGGCGCGGCGGCTGCAGGGGGCGAGAAGACGTCGCCCAAGCTCCTCAATAGAGTAGCCTCCGAGCACTCGCAAACATACGGAGCCTAGCGACAACTCCCGGTCATTCAGATCCAGCTGAAATCGCAGGAGTAGATCTTATCTGGAATCCCGCAGAGCAACGGCGCTCTGCGGTATGGCTTAGGTGGAGAGAGACCCCCTTCCTCAGCTCGGCGCGGCTCCGACTTGGGAACCACGAGATCGAGAGAGAAAACGGGAATTAATTGGATTTCCTATGAATTAAATCAATTAATATGCCTTGCTATATAAAGGGGGAAGGGGGTGTGCCTACCCCCTTGGCTCCCCCATGTGGGACTAAAAGAGGAGAGGGGAGGGGGGGGGGGGGTTCGGCCAAACCCCCCATGGGCCCTCCAACTCTTAGTCCGAGTTGGACTAGGAGGCCCAGCCTTCCCCTTCCTTGTGGGGTGCGGTTTCCCCCTCTTGGGCCCTCTTAGGGCCCATTTAGGTGGGAGCCCCCTTTTTCCTTTATTTAATTAATATAAAAATCCCATTAATTCATAATTAATATATTTATATATAATTCAATATCCCATGACTCCGAAACTATTTCGGAACCACCCGAACAACTTTCGGACATTCCCGGAACCATTCCATATCCCCCCGGAACTCCTTCCGGACCACCGGAACTCTTTCCGGATCATTTCTCTCTCTCCAAATAAAACCTATAAAATTCCAGAACCTATCTCCTAGCGTCGCTAAGACCTTAAGTTTGTTACGCTACGGTTCGGGAACACTCCAGACATGGTCGAGACACTCCGCTCACCAATGATCGTCAGGGATACCTGGAAATATATGACGACCCCTGTGCATTCCACGAATATCGTCGTTGAACCATAAATATGATATTCATTCCCTTTGTCTCTGCGATACTACCTTGTCCGAGATATGATCGTAGACACACCGATGCCTTTGCTGTATCTTGTTACCGACGAAGGTTATTAACTCGTCTGTGATATTACCATCTCCATGACCTAGTCACAAGCTGCGCAGCTATATAGATGCAATATCACCGAGTGGGCCCAGAGTATCTTTCCATTACAAGAATGAACAAATCCCGCTCTTGATCCTTACGTCTTGATGCTCTTTCGGAATACCCAAGATGGACACCGTTATTGTCATGCTATATAAGACACAACGTTTGATGCTCTCAAAGCACTCCTACGAAGCAACAGTAAGTACGGTCTCACGGTCTAAGGAATAAGCTATCATACTTTTATCTATTGCAAATGACAAACATCGATCTTATTGCAATACTTTGCGTATGTCCATCACCTTATTCTACTAACAAGATGACCCCATTGTCAACCGACGTCATTGTCCTTGATCGGGAATCTCGATCAACTGTTGCCCAATGGACTAGCTCATATAGAGGCTTGCTAGGGACCTGGTTGTCTATGTATCACACGTGTATTAACAATTCCGATTAATACTGTTATAACATAATACACAAACCTATTATAAACTTATGAGATAACACAATAAATACTACTTATTTATTTGCCTCTAGGGCATATCTCCTTCAAGTATGATGTGTTATTCCACACTGCCATTGGGATTATGGATGGAGGCGTTAAAACCCGCCATTCACATTCTCAACAGAGTACCAAGTAAATCGGTGCCCAAAACACCGTACGAGTTGTGGACAGGGAGAGTTCCTTCTCTAAGCCACTTGAAAGTCTTGGGGAGCCCAGCTGAGACAAAAGTTTTTAATCCACATATTGCAAAGTTAGACCCCAAAACAGTGACTTGCCATTTCATTGACTATCCTGATAGATCAAAAGGTTATCGTTTCTACTGTTCAGACAGACACACAAAGTTTGTAGAAACGAGACACGCTGTCTTTTTAGAAGACGAAATGATGAGGGGGAGCATGGTAGGTCGGAAAATTGATCTTGAGGAGAAGAGGGTGTGTGCACCTTTTCCGATGATCCATGAGCCATTTTTCGCACTACCTGTTGTACCTGCACCGACAATCCCAGAGGTTGTGATGCAAGCACCTGTTGTAACTCCACCCGTGACTTCAACGCGGCATGATTCAGAACATGTCCGTCAGGAACCGACTCAACCCGTTGTTGAGCATGAAAGGGAGCGGCGACAGACACATATAGAAGAAGAGTCGCAAACATAATGTGCCAGAGAATGAGACTCTTAGAAGGTCTACAAGATCTAGAAAATCATCTATTTCTAGTGATTATAAAGTTTATAACACAGAAACAGTTCATGTGGAAGGAGATCCCACTTCATGTGAAGAAGCCATGAGTAGCGTTCACTATTCGAAATGGCTAGAGGCCATGGAAGATGAGATGAAATCAATGAGTTCTAACAATGTTTGGGACTTAGAGTAAATTCCTAAAGGAGCCAAACAGTAGGCTGCAAATGGATCTACAAAATAAAGTATGACTCCAATGGGAAAGTAGAAAAGAATAAAACAAGACTTGTGGCAGGCTTTACGCAAAGAGAAGGAGTAGATTACAATGAGACGTTTTCTCCGGTCTCATGTAAGGATTCTTTTAGAATCATCATGACACTAGTTGCTCATTTTGATTTAGAGTTACATCAAATGGATGTAAAGACGGCATTTCTAAATGGAGATTTAGAAGAGAATGTTTACATGAAGCAACCGAAGGGTTTTTTCATGGAGGGGAAGGAACATATGGGATGCCGCCTAAACAAATCCATTTATGGGTTAAGCCAAGCCTCTAGACAGTGGTATTTAAAGTTTAATAATACAGTTAAAAGTTTTGGGTTTAAAGAGAATGTTGAGGACAACTGCATTTATGCAAAGTTTAAAAGTGGGAAATATATTTTCCTAATTCTGTATGTGGATGATATTCTGCTTGCGAGCAATGATGTCAGTCTACTACTAGAAACTAAGAAATTCTTGTCCTCGAATTTTGATATGAAAGATCTTGGTGAAGCTTCTTATGTTTTGGGCATAGAAATTTACCGGGATAGAAATAATGGAGTGCTAGGACTATCACAAAAGGCATATTTAAAAAAGGTTCTAAAGAAGTATAATATGCACAAAAGTAGTACTTCACCTGCTCCTATAGTCAAGGGCGATAGTTTTGGGAAATTTCAATGTCCCAAGAACCAATATGAGATCGATCGAATGAAAGCAGTACCATATGCTTCGGCTGTTGGAAGCTTACAGTATGCACAAGTGTGCACTCGCCTTGACTTAACTTTTATCACCGGGGTACTCGGTAGATATCAAGAAAATCCAGGCCAAGAGCACTGGAATATGGTAAAGAAAGCTTTGCGTTATGTGCAAGGCGCAAAAGATCTCATGCTAACATATAGGAGATCTGATTCCTTAGAGATAAGAGTGTATTCAGACGTAGATTTTGCGGGAGATAAAGATGATAGAAAGTCCACGTCAGGATACGTCTTCACTCTCGCAGGAGGGGCTATTTCGTGGAAAGGCTCCAAACATTCATTAGTTGCATCATCCACGATGTATGCAGAGTTTATAGCATGCTATGAGGCCACGAGGCAGGCAGTATGGTTAAAGAAATTTATACCCGACTTGAAAGTGGTAGATTGTATTGACAAACCACTAAAGATGTACTGTGACAACTAGCCCGCAGTATTCTATGCTCACAACAACAAGTCGAGTAATGCTATAAAGGCAATAGATATAAAGTATTATGTTGTGAAAGATAAAATCCAGAATCAAACTATAAGTCTCGAGCATATAAGGACAAATGATATGCTTGCGGATCCGCTAACGAAAGGCTTACTACCCAGTCTGTTCAACGAACACACAGCCGACATGGGTTTAATGGAAATACTATGATTTCTGAATTACAGAGGACCGAAAGTAACAGGATTTGTTTTAACATAGAGAAGTATATAGTGGATGTCTGATTCTGTCGGCAATTGAGCTGTGACGATGAAACATGCTCCATGTATTAATCCGTGCTGAAACGAGTAAAGGAAAAGGCAAAAGTAAAAGTTGAGATCAAGGGGGAGAATGTTAGATTGATCTCTTCCACGTGGGTCCAACGGCCCACTGGAAACCCTTGACTGCGCCCTGATCGGGGGCGCCCGTTTCCGTTCTGGACGGTGGACCCCTGTGACCTGCGCTATAAATAAAGGGTGGGGGCTTGGACACACGGTATGAGGTTGACCGTGCCGTCAGTCACCCCACCGTCATCCCCTCCGATTTAGGGTTAGCGCACTGCTCACGGGAAGCACCACCGGGCCGCCACTGCTCCGTCACCGCCACCGTCGACCACCATGGCCGATTCCTCGAGCTCCTCTTTACAGAGCCAAGGTATGCCCTCGGATCCTCCCTGTCCCTCTCTGTTTTCTCTCTGTTAACAAGATAAACTCGATATAATAGATAATCTACCGAATTGGATGCATTCCTAACAGTTGATTACAGAGAACCGGATTAGCAATCCATCAACATGAACTGCATGACATATTGATATGTCGAATGAAGGCCAGGATAAACCGCGGGAAAGAACGGGATCTGGTTACTGCGTATTCGGTCAGAAAGAGGGTAACATGAAGCAAGAACAGTGATCGTCGCGAGAATGAGGAACGGAAACAACGGGAGAGAAAACGCACGCAAGGGCCCATGCCGAATTGTCCTCTGGGCCGTAATTTGAAGCACTAAACTCCACCACAGGTGGGTTGATAACCCCGGGCTTTCTTCTCGGCTGGCCCTCCATCCAGCCCACTGAAGCTGTCCACCGTTTTGAAAGGAAACCAAATCAAAACCCAGCCTTGCACCGTAGTATATCCATTCCGCGGATAACCGTACAATGTAAAATACTGTTGCTAACATTTTCTATACAAAAAAATGTTGTTACAAAAATACTCCAGCGAACGTACTCTATTTGTTTTGCTCTCTGGATCGGGGTGTTTCCCGGCCAGGCAGGACTTGGATCAACCTGAAATATTCAATGCTGCTGACCGTCTGTCCAAGAGCTGGCGGCTGGCCCATCTCAACCACCATGGTGCCGATGCCTGCATCATCATGTTCATGTGGCACCAGCAATTTACACTGTTCAATCGTAGAACCCTCGGAACAGTACAATGTTGAGGCTGTTTTTAAGCAAAGGAGCATGCCCCAACTTCATTAGCCAACAAGTTTTCACGAGTTGTAGCATGTCCTCCAGAGCACGTTGGAGCCGTAGATGCTGGCAATGACCGTCATCTACTTGCACTCGAAACGGTCGAGTATGCAACCCTAGTATGCCTGGCCATCGTCGTTCCCGAGGAGGCGCCGCTCCTCCCGCGTCATCCATCCGCGACGACGGTTGATGTAGTGGCGAATCTGCTGTCCCGGGTAGTGGTGGTACGGGGAGCCACCTCGGGTCACGGACCCCCCCCCCTCCCCGGGTAGCGGCAATCGAGAGGGGCGAGGCGTCTATACCGCTCCCAAGCCTAGTCGATGTTGATGTTGTGGCCGGCGCCGTACACGGAGCCCGCCTCGTTGTTGTTCGCCGAGTATGCGAATGCGGGGAGGAGGAGAGCGGGGTGGATGCAAGCAACATCACTGGCTTTTATCGTCAGGAGGAACGAGGGGCGATGCGACCGACATAAATGCGACACGTCGGGTAACAGTTCCACATCGCCTGCCCAACATTAATACCATATGTGTGGCAGACGCACCACTTTCCGTCGCTTCGCTTTGGAAACCACACACGACTGCGTCATTAACGCGGGAGTACCGACCTTCTGAATGGTTTGATAAACAACGCATGCCAATTGTGCGAAAGATGAGTGGCCACTTCTGTCGAAGGATATGTTTGAACAATTTCCGGTACCTTTGAAGTGGCCCTCAAGTTTGGAGAGCCTCTCGGGGTGGCAGACAAAAATTGACCGTAAAAAATGGCACAACAAAAAATGAAGTGCCCATTGAAAGTAGGCAAAAATTTGCAAAAGAACTAAAGAAACGACACGTTCAAATGAAAACCCAAAAATGGAGCCTAGGGTACACCGTGCCCTTTTTTCAAAAAATTAAAATTGGCATTTTTTAGTTTTCAAAAATCTGGAAAATATTTGTGGATGTACATATTGTGGAGATCTACAATATTGTTATTTTCTAAATCCAAACCCGTTGTATTTTGGGTTGCACAAAAAATATTAATGGTGGATCTGGGTGGTGAACATTCCACGGTTTAACTCGGAAAAAAGCATCCCACCGATTTTAAAATTTTTAAATTTCCCCGATTTATCTTTTTATAGCCCAAAATACAAGTAAGTTTATGTTAAAATTTTGAACGCCTGTAGATCACGACAATATGTACATGTGTTGAGCAAGGAAATTATAAACTTACCACTACAGTGTGGTTGTGTACTTGAAAAAAGGCGCAAATTGTGAGCCTAATATTATTTTGAGCAAAATTATAGCTTGCTTACGAGAAGATATTTCCTACACTCGACTTCCAATGTTCTCGCTACTTAAAGAAATTTGAAAAATATATGTAAAAGTTAAAAAAATTAAGGAAAAATCATGCATATTCTCGATAGACGTGCAAAACCATCATACGCAATACTTTTATTCTGATTAAAGTTACAATGCATAGTTTTAAATGTTCAAATTTTGCCATTCTTGTGTAGACTATATTATTAAGAGTTTTGCATTGCGATTTTAAACGCTTGTAGTTTACATCATTAAGAACATGAATAATTTCTTTCACACTTTTCTAAAAGTTTTAAACAAAAGTTTTTTTCGAAATAAAGGGGTCACTCAAGACCGGGAGCAAAAATAACTTTCCTTTACTATTACACAACTTACTTACTGGTCTAAATTAGATTAACACATTGTAGATGTAGATGTAGCTGTGGTCACAAATTCCCTATAAAATGTACACTTGACTCGCGCATATATACAACTTGAAATCTTGGCTCTGCTCTCTCACCGACACACGAGACAATTAAGATGAAAAAACAAGTATGTGCTATGAGCACTGCATGCCGGCATTATCAGTACAGGCCCCGTCGTACCTGAAAAAACAAGTGCACAACATGGTCAGTTTGTAACGATTAAAACTAGTAGTTCAGAGATACTAGTAGACTGTTAATCTGTCAGATGGAATTCTCACCTCGAATCCGACGAGCGAGCGGGTCCGGCTGTACACGGTGGACACGTTGGTCGCGGCGGTGAGCACTGAGCTGGTGGACCCGCACTCGCTGTCCTTGAGCGACGCCGTCGACGAGTCCAGCTTCACCGACGACCACGGGTGGAAGAAGGACGGCCGCGGCGCCGAGCCGGCCTGCTGCTGCGACGACGACCGCTGCATCCTGGCGCCCCTCGGCACGCTCCGGTGCTCCGCGCCCTTCCTCCTGCTCGGCTGCCGCTCCAGCGCGTCGGCGGCGGCGCGCTGCTTCGGCGCGCTCTGCGACCGGGCCTTGGCCCTCGACGACTGCGTGTTGCTCATGTAGCTCGGGAACGGCACGTCCGACGCCGCCGGCTCGGTCATGGCCGCCGACGCGTTGTAGGAGTGCGGGCTGCTGTGGGCCGTCCCGACGGAGAGGTGCTCCTCCACGTGCCAGCTGCTCGCCCTCGGGCTCACCTCCGTCATCGCCGACGCCGCCGGCGAGCACCGGCCGCCGTGGTGGTGCTGGTAGTCCACGGAGGAGAACTGCCTTTCGCCGCCCTTTACCCTGCCGCGCCGCGCCGGCTGGTCGGCGCCGTCCATCTCGACGATCTTGGCGCTCTCCTCGCTGGACATGTCCATCTCCTGTATAATTTCAACACAAACCGTTCATGCCACACTCTGTTTTCCGCCAGCCACCGCTGCTGCTGCGGGAGGTGAACTTACGTAGGACGATCGGCGGTGCCGATGGTGCTGTGGCGACGGCCGTGGTCTGGGCGGCGGTGTCTGCTGCGGTTGGTGCTCGTGGATGAAGCGCATGCGCTGCGCGCGCAGCTGGGACTGCGCAGCGAGCAGAGCCTGCATGCACCGGAGCGTAGCCTTGGCCTGCTTCCTCACCAGCTGGCCCCGCACCAGAGCTTGCAGCTTCACTATGCCCCTCAGCGCGCACAGTGCCGTTCTTGCCTGCGCGGACGCACGCATGAGTTCAGTCAATCAGAGGCTCCTACAAACCCTGCAACTCATTCTGCATCGTGTGTAGTGTAGTACAGTACGTACCAGGTAGCCTCTGTACGCCGCCTGGATCCTGACGGCCGCCGCCGCCTCGACAAGGAAGCTCGCAGGCGGCGCCTCGCGAGAGGACAGGCGTACCACCGTGGTTGCCGCCACGTCTGCCGCGGCCGCGGTGGCCACCGCTACGGCGCGCGTCTTCTGATCGAACCCCGCCTCCGACGCCGCAGACGACCGAGACGCGCCAACGCTGTCGGCCGCCTCGAACGGCAGCACGCCGCCGCGACCAAGCTGCTCGGAAGCCGCCAGCACCACCGGGCGCCGAAAGCTCCACCGCTTCTCCTTGGGCGTCGCTCCGGGCAACGCCGTGACGGGCATCGCCTCCGCGTGCGGCCTGTCCCGCTTCCCATCCTTCCTGCCGCCAGCGAGGAAGCTCCTCAGCCACCTCCCCGCCTTCCCCATTGCCGGCGCCGATCGATCCCTTCTACTCAACCCGATGATCTCTCAGCTGCGAAACGAAATGCAAACATACATTCATCACACGCACATACACATTGTGGGGTGGCATGCACGAGCAGTATTAGACGGCGTAAAGTATGCACTTTTGAATGCGTAATCCAAGGTTAGCACCTAACAGATTCCCCGAGAGAGGACGAGGCCAACCACCGCGCCGGCCTAGCTCCAAGGTAGCGGTCAACCGCGGCGAGGTGCGTGCGAGTGGCCACGTGAGGCGGGCCGGCGAGAACATGGCATGGATCATCGCTCCCTGGCTCTGGCTGTGAGAATCGTTTTATTGTCGATCGGGAAGAGCAGTGGTGGCAAGTGTACACGGCCGGGTCCATGTCGTTCAATCATGGGTTGGTTGCCTCGTGAGCATCTATAATTTGGAGGAGCTGGTCTCTTTCTTCAGGTTCTGCGCTGGAACCCTCAAGTGAAGGACCATCTGTTTACTGATCCGCTATACATACAGAAAGCCTGAAGAAGCTTGACGACATTGCCAGGACTGTCAAATTGTTCGACAGAATCCACTCCACGAGCTAGCAGAGAAAACAAGACCACGCATGCATGGATTAGCTGCTGCGTGCGCGCGGATGTTAATTTGTTTGTTTTTCATGCACCAAACGGTTGTCAGATTTGGATTTTGTGCGATCGGGTGGTCGGGTTGAGGCCAAACGAAAACTCACATTGTCACATGTGCTGCTCTCTGAATCATATAAACCTTTCTTCGCCACCGTGGCACTGTCTGTACGTCTGTCTAGCCGATCGATGCACTGAATCCGAACGCAGCTTGCAGCTCACGGATGCAGAGAGAGAGAGAGAGAGGGAGAGAGAGAGTACGTACGTACTGGACCTAGTTATTCATACGGGGTCGATCGGCCGGTGGTACGTAGTACGTAGCTGCCGTGGGAGCTACAGATCATGGCGTGTAATGCAAATTATCTGGATCCGGAGCGATGCCTGCGAGCTTGACGGCGACAGCGCAGGGTCGGGGAGTACCACCGCTACTGTGTCCTATACTGTACTGCCTGCTGTCTTCGCTGGATGGATGGCCGGAGAAGGCTGAACAGCCACCGGAGCGCCGGGTGCGGGTTCGGCAGCCTGCTTGTTCGATCGTCTTCAATGACCGCACGGAGATGGAGGGTTCTTCGGGAACTGCCGGCCGGTCCAGGGCTTCCCGCCGGCGGTGAACGGACTCGAGCCAACTGGGCAGGCACATACAGGAGGTGCAGCCGAACGTGAAACAGCAAGCCAAAGCCTACGCACAACCATACAACCGGCACATAAGTAATGAGGTTAAGAAGATGAGCATGATCACCTGACGGAAGGTTGCCCTACAGACCTACCGTGGGGGGAATTGTCAATTTGCCACACTTCATATACACAGAATTAGTGGAAATCATACATTTATATGACTTGTACAAAAAAATCCATATAAACTTGTACAAAAAAAACATTTATACGAGTTTAAAAGAAGAAGGAAAACACTGTATCTGGATCAAACAATTCCAACATTGTACTAATTGGAGTAATATTGTTCATATAGTCACTGCAAAAAACAAGTACTACTGTGTTGATCCTATACTGTAATAATGGTCAAATTACATATGCATATGACCCCGATTGAGTGGCCCGATGTTGTGGGAATTTCATGCACAAGGATGTGCAAGAACTAATATGGAACCAAGGAGCCATATGGCACAAGGCTATCCTTGAAGAGGAAGTGACCCGACGTACCCATACTGCCGTTTCAAAACTCTATCCGTTTTAGGACCCTCTTCTCCCTGAGGTGGTACATCATGGCTATGATGGCTGAAAAAAAAACTTCATTGCTATAAATGGATAAAATGTTCCATCATTGTTATTCGAACTGGAAGCCGTAAAAAACAACAATCTTATGTACAATTCAATAGTTTAGTAGATATTAGTTGGATGCGTCACCACAATAAAAACACGCGCATAGTATTTATGCGGTATATATCAATTTCAGTGATACATCGGTCATTAATTGCAACATATATCAATTATCATGTGAAAATTGCATAGAAAATTAATTATAAGAAAATTTCGTAGAATCACTCGTCGTGCGATCAGTATTTAACGCAATCTTACTTGTAAGATACACTTAAAAGGAGTGGAAAATATTGTAGTTCCATTTATGCCAAACAAGTTTTTTTATAATTTTTTAGATGTAATGATACACTCAAAACTTCTTGAAATTTCTGGTAAGATATCCGTTAATATATACTTAGCAGATATGCCTTCCAACATATTATATATAATTATGTCTTAATTCAACTGTGGAAGGAGACGTGTAATTTTTCTTTTTATAATATTTATACTAAGTGTATACTACAAAACCAATATAGTTTTGGTTCCAAAAATATTTTGACTCAACACACGGTAATTATATTTTTTAATGTACGTAAGGCACAATATACGTAATATAAGTAACATTTTATATTTAGTTTAGTTGTGCAAAGTATATATGAGGAGAATGTGCAAAGTATATATGAGGAGGGTTGAAATATAATACTAAATCTCAAAAAATAAAAAATTGAAATATAATAAAACCAAGTTATAAGGAAGTTTAAGAGTTTGGTATAAAATACATTGGCTTAACTCGCCCGGGATCTAACCGACGAGAAGGCCAACTGGGTAGAGGAACTCCTTGAGCGTCTGAAGCTCTATACTCGCGTCCGGCATAGCGGACCAGGCAATCCGGTGCAGCACCGGGGCCTGCAGGACGCACTCCACATGCAGCGCTTGCCCCAGGTTGTGGTCACCGCCGGGTCGGAGGAGGCGCATGACGTCAGCCAGCGACGCCGCGCTCTCCGCATATCTAGCCGCCACTGACGAGCACATCCCGACCGCCAGTAGGTGCTGGGTCGGCGAGAGAGCGAAGTGGGCAGGCGTCACGCCCCCTGTGCGACGACCTCCATCGTAGATACGACGAGGGGCGGGGCGGTGGCTTCCCGTGGAGAGGATAGGGGAGGGTGGCTTCCTCGCCGTGGAGAGGAGAGGGGAGGGGAGGGCGGTGGCTTCCTCGCCGTGGAGAGTAGAGGGGAAGAGAGGAGAGGAATTGGAGGAGTTCTGGACGGAGAAATGGGGTTTGGGGGATTTTGTGGAGAAATTCTGTTGGCGGATGTCACGCGGCCACAGCCTAAACTGCCTGCAATTGCAAGACTTTGCTTAAATCATGCCTGTTGTTTAGTTGAAATCTTGTATTTCTCACAAATATGTTCTTTGCTGAGTTTGAACTATATTGCTCCATGAAATATGTTGGTTATAAATGGATGTTCAACGTCAAACAATCTGTAAAAGCCATGTTGTATGGGAGGGTTCTCAGCCGCGCCCAGTGCGGCGCACATCTTATGCAGGCAGATTGGAGGCCTCTAGCACCTCATCGACCAAAACGAGGCGGCCCGTCGGTGGAGCCAGGGCACACTGATCTTGCTTGGCGGTACTGCCATCAGGACCGCCTCCTCGGGCTCGGTTGCGAGAGGGCGACGGTGACCCATAACCTTTTGCTTGTAGGATGAACCCTAGACCCCATACGGTTAAAATCGATTGTACCGGTTTGGGCCAGAGAATCTAGAGGTAATTTCGTCTGGGCCAGAGAATCTAGAGGTAATTTCCATTTGAGGGGGTAAAATTCACATTTCACGTGTTTTTATTTTAATTATATCACATGTAACTGGTCTTAGTTAATCACAACCAATTTAAATGTTAGATCAAATCTTTGTAATTATTTCTCCTTTTTTGCAATTTTATTATCTATTCCTTTCATTTTTTTACAATTTTTTATAGAATACTAAAAAATACAATAGTCATTATTCCTTATAATAGATTATGAGCGCTGCTATACGTACGACAAAACGCATCCGATACTTGTACGACGTTATGTGGCCGCGAGCTTCCCACGCGCGGGCAAACGGGAGGCGGACTACTCGTTTTTCATGCAAAGGTAGCTTCGGTTGATAGATTGACTGCAGCTCCTGTACGTGAATCAAGCTAGTCAACTAACATATTTTCTCTTTTTTTTTTCTTGCAAAAGCTAGCTGGTGGTATTATTTATTTATTTTATAAATGCGTCAAAATATTTGCATTTTTCATACTCGCATGTCTGAAAATGCTTTTCATAGATTTTATTTAATGTTTTAGAGTTTTGGTGCATATATCCGAATTTAGACAACTATAAGTGAAATATTTCTAGACGGAGTGAGAAGATGATAAGAGTTGTCCAGTTTATAAAAAAATTGACTAAAAACTGGTATAATACAGAACACAACGTATGGTTCTGAGACCGCATACTCACACGAGTCGACGACTAATTCAACCCAACAACAAAGTCGATCCTAAAAATCTAGACACAACAGCCGGAGCAAACACCCAAAGCTGCCACAACAAAATCCACGTCGGGTCTGACATCGCTCCCCTACACGAGTTGACTACCAAATCATACTAGCGACCAAAGCCGTCACTCTACTATCTCAACGCAACATGGCAGAGATGATAGACCGGAGCCGCCAGCCCGCCACTCCGACATTCACGTCAGGCCTAGGGCCACGCAAGGTGTAGCCGATGTTGGATCCATTTCATTCATACACTTTATTTCCTACTAATTTGGCTCTTCTCCCACCAATTTTTTCCGACAAAAATTCGCCTGTCAATATAATCACATGAAAAATAGAGTGGGAGCAAGAAAAAAACACGGAAAAGAATAATATTTCTGAAAAACAAATAAGTTAAAACTGAAAAATAATAATATTTGAATGTCGATCCAGCAAAGATTAATCTAAAAAACAAATAATCTTGGTATAGACTAGTTTAATCTCTCAAATAATGTTGTGACGATTCAAAGGAGATTAATTTAAATGCCGATCGTGACTTATTTTTACGGTGTAAATAGCATGTATAATTAGCTTGCATATGTTTTCTGAGCAGAAAAAAACTAGGTTGCATAACATGTTTGATGTGTGCAGCCATATACTATATAGTTTAGTGTTAGAGAAGATTTGATTGGGGAAAATATACAAAGAAGAGAGAGCGCTAGCTACCTGACTAGCTGTAGGGAGAAGCAATAGTAGTACTAGTGTCGTACGGTTATCGGACGCGAATCGTCGTACGTGAAGTTATTCCGATAGATTATTAGGTACTGCCAAACTCGAGCCAGCTCGGCACATGCAGGAGGTGTACTGCCGAACGGGAAACAGCAAGCCAAAGCTTACGCACAACCATACAATCGGCACATAATTAATGAGGTTAAGAAGATGAGCAACCTGACGAAGGTTGCCTACGGTCCAACTCTAGGGAGAATTGTCATTTTGTTGCCACACTTGATATATACACAGAACTGATGGAATCATACATATACATTTATGAGTTCAGAAGAAGAAGGAAAACAGTGTAATATTGTTCCTATATATATACTCGTTGCAAACGAAAAAAAAAAGTAGTGTGTTACTGTAATCATTGTCAAATTATACATGCATTCATGCACAACGGTGTGCAAGTACTTGCCAGACCTAGTATGGATCCAGGGAGCCATATGGCACAAGGCTATCCTTGAAGAGGAAGTGGCCGGACGTACCCATACTGCCGTTACAGAACTCTATCCGTTTTAGGATCCTCTTCTCCGTGAGGTGGTACATCATGGCGAAACTAGAAGAGTAGCCTCCCACGAGAATCACGTCGGGGACACCGGTGCCCGTCGCCCAACGGGCATACATGTGCGGCGGCATGTCGATCCGGAAGCGGCGTGACCAGCTCTGGTCGTTTTCGTAGTGGCCTGGAGCACCCATAGTTCCATGGAACCTGAACACGCTGCGTCGGGCGGCCTCATGGCTGCCAGCATGCCGCTCAGCTCCACGAGGCAGATAGACTCCGGGGCGTAGTCCGGCCACGGCGGTGTCGATATTAGCCGGAAGGCCTCGGACACCGTGTCGAACGACAGGATCTTGTCGGCGCTCCTGGCCACCGGATGCATCGTCCAGTGAAGTTTGCCCCGGTGGTGGAGGTGGAGGATACCTACAATGGTGAAACACTGCAAGACTACGCCGTCGGCCACTGGTCCAAGCCGGCGAGGAGGTTGAGAGGCGGCCGTGGCTGAGAAAACATAGTGCGCCGCGGGTCCTGTGTGTCCTTCATTGGCAAGGACGAGAAGCCTGTGCTCGCCGGACGGGCCGTGGCGGTAGAAGCCGCACATCCGCACGTTGTGGCCTCGGCAAGAAGGCGGCACCAGATCCAGCCAAACCCCCTGCCTGGTTACCGGGTTGCACACGTAGAGATTGCACCTCCAGGTTGTGAGAGGGAATTCCAGGAACAGCAGGAGTCCGTCGCATGAACCCACCATGTGCGTCGCCACACAGTGCTCGGGGTGATGGAGCTGCCTCCGGTGCCTCGTCGGGTCGTCGACTTGCAGACAGAGCGGGATGGTTTCGAGGAGAGATCCTTCTCCTGACACGGCGAGAAGCTCCGCGGGCTGCCGCTCGGCGTGGGCTGCCAGGAACGAGAGGTCGGTGGTGATGCGGTGCCATGCCTTGCACACGGCTCGGGAGCGGAGGACGGCTGAAGACGGTAGCCTCTGCAATATCTCCCTTACCACATCATCGTCCAGATCTGGAGTGGCGTTTCCGGCGGCACTTTCACCCGCCGACGACATCGCAGCTAGCGATCATCGCAGTTTCGCATAGACCTTTGCGCTATATATTTTCAGTAGAATCGTCTTCGAATTGTTGGTGCGTGTGTTAGTTATTGGATTCGATTTCTTCCCATGGTACAATCCAGTTTGTAATTTTGTATTGCACCCGGAGAACAGTACCTGGTTCGATTTGGATCATTCAAGAGATTTTTCCACAGGATTCATCACCTACACCTACTCTCGTACCTAAACTCACGCATCAATAGTTCAACTCACGTCAAACACACGTATCAACTAGTAAACTAGTACAATACGAATTGGATTTAGTTACGAACTTACTAAACGTTAATATATACTCAGCTAGCTAGACATGTTTGAATTATTTACAACATTCTCCCCATAATCCAAACTTGTTTGTCTCCTCGTAATTCTTTCAGACTTGACTCGATGCAGTTTCACAACTTTGATGACTCGACTCAATGCATCACCCGGGACTAACATTCCACTTTGCCGTATCTTAACGTGCGACATGCAAATTGAACACATAGCCTTATGCAATACACCTCACTCGTGTGTTGTCTCCCGAGGAGATGTATCAATACAAGTGAATGAGCGATGTCACATCTATGTCTCTGACTCTCTGTACATTGTTTTAAGGCTCGGGCTATAGCAGGGTATCACGATTAAGTGTTAATACCTAAAATAATCAAACAACAAACCCGTAGGAACTCAAGGGCACATGTGGTAGCGAAATCATATTTGCACAAAATCTGCGGTGTAGCAGTTTATCTCAAAAATAAAAAATGATCTCATATTGATAAACATGAACAAGATACACTAGGCATAAACAATCTCAAGCAAGAGGATGGAACGTATATACGAATCATGTGGAGGATATGACATGGTTGAGACTGAAAACGTTTAACACACACGAGTCGTAGATCACAAGACACAAGAGTAATTTTCCCTTGTAATTATTCTGCTGTTACGTAGCTAATAACAAATATTCTTAAGTATCAGATCATGATTAATATATTGGACAATGCTATCAAAAATCTCCCCAACGTTTTCCTACTTTGTTTGTCGACACAATCCCTATCGATCATGTCGAGAAACACGAGGTCGCGAACAGCTCATGGCACCGCTTAACAAAAAGTACCTGCACCTCACATTGCAATCTGACCAAGGTGAAAATTCAAACAAGCAAAGCACAACAAACCAAGGCCTGTTACAATGTCGCTAGGGGGCAAATAAGGTGAATCATGAGATGGTCAAATCACTGAATCAGGTCCGGCCTAGAGGACGGGTGAAAGAGCATTTTCCCTTATGTGTGGTTTTGGTAATTATATGACAATCTCTATGGACTAATGTTTGCATTGAGATATCCTTATAGATCATGTCCATGGAAATAGTGGAGTTCATGTGTTGAACTCTTGAATCCCATGTGTTGAGTGAAGCTTATTGCAAGTATGTATTGAGGATTCAAGACACCATCTTAGTGAAGAAAAGATGAGTGGTGCAAGTCCAAGAGAAGCTTTCTTGAAGGTATCCTATGCTTGGAGCTTGCTATGGATACATGAAGACGGAGCCTAGCGAGACTCTCCCATTATGGATACTACATAACCTTGAAGAACAAAAAGGATGAAGATCTTCAGGGTTGAATGAGAGAACTGGCTGGCAGTTTTTCTTGTTTTGTCAGGCCGGAAGTTTCGGTGTTGTGACCGGAAGTTCCGGGCCTGCACCGGACATTTCCATCTGGCCAGAAAACGGCTAGCCCCTGGCAAAGGCGGAACTTTCACCGGAAGTTTGGCCGGAACTTTCCGGGCGACCGGAAGTTCCGGCCCTCGACCGGAAGTTCCGTTCCAGACAAACGAGAAAATCGGCTAAGTCAGGAATTGCTCGCACTCGGGCAAAGCCGAAACTTTGGCCGGATCTTTCCGGGCGACCGGAAGTTCCGGCCAAACCACCGGAAGTTCCGGTGCTGAACATGCTGGTTTTTCTCTAAGTCTGGAACTGCCTGCGCCCTGGCCAGGCCGGAAGTTCCTCCGGAACTTAGGCCGGAACTTTCTTGGACGCGTAATCAAGAAAGATAAACCACTTGAAGAGATCAAGATAGTCATCATCTAACTCAAGTGGAATGCTTAAGGCAAAGGTATGATCTTGATATGGCTATAGGATAGATAGGCGTACTATAAAGAGGGGCTCTCAAGTTAGTAACTTGATCGTATCGTTGTGGAGAGCTCAAACCTTTGCATATTTGGCATATCATATTTCTTGGTTCTTATTTGACTTTTATCCTTGTTAGTAATTAGAGCTTGGTTCATCTCCATGTCAAGCTCTAGTTCATCGAAAACGGTTTTACTTTAGAAAACTTGTTGCGTTTTTTATGTTTGAGGTTTTATCGGTTGTTCTTTTATCTAGAGATCTTTCATTTCCCCATTTGGTTTTAACCTCACTTGTTGGACTATGATGTTTCTCTGCATGATCTTATAGAGCTCTTCGTGGTGATTCCAACGAGCCAAAAATCATCGAAAACGGAGTTCGTATGGTCAAGATATCATCGTTTTCGTGTTGACGTTTCTGCCAGGGGCGGAAGTTCCGGCCGGCCGGAAAGTTCCGCCCAAACTTCCGGTTTGACCAGAGAACACTTCCCGGGCGCGTTTTGGGGTGTTTGGGTGGTCCGAAAGTTCCGGGGTAAGCCCGGAACTTCCGGCCCGAGTGGGAAAAACTGCCCCCAACGGGCAGATTTGTTGGGAACCTATTTAAGGGGTCATCTTCCCCAATGGTTCCCAAGTTTTGGTGCTCTCTCTCCTCCTCCATTGTTGACCTCCAAAGATTTGAGATCTCTCAATCCCTCCAATGATTCTTGCTATTTTTTTAGGGAAAAGAGAGAGAAGATCTAGATCCACATTTCCACCAATCCATCTCTCCTCTAAGTGAGGGGAACCTAGTGGGTCTAGATCTTGGAGTTCCTTTGTGGTTCTTCTCCTTTGTTCTTTCTCTCTTCTCCCCCCATAAGCATTAGTTGCTTTTGGTGGGATTTGAGAGTGAGGGATTTGAGTCCTTTGTGGTTTCCTTTGTTCTTCCTCTCTTATTCCCCCATAAGCATTTGTTGCTTTGTTGGAATTTGAGAGTGAAGGACTTGAGCACTTCGTGTGCTCTTGCCATTGCATTTGCATCGGTTTGAGCCCTCCACGAGGATTCGTGGTGGTGATACTTGTGAGCTTGTTACTCTTGGGTCCTTGGACCCTAGACGCCTTTTGTGGCCAGCCTTTTGTGGCCAAGACCTTTTGTGGTCAAGACCTTTTGTGGTCGTCTTGAGAGCCCCCAATTAAGTTGTGGGTGTGTGCCTCAAGACTTGGGAGCCCCCAATTAAGTTGTGGGTGTGTGCCTCAAGAGTGTTGTACGGGATTCGATCTCCGCCCCAAAGGAGATCAATAGTGGAAGGTGAACTCGCAACCTTTTGTGGTTGAGTTCATCAGGAGAAGAAGGTGAGCCTTTGTGGCGTTGCGGCTAACCTGTTGTGGTTGCGCACACCTCTCCAAACGAGAAGTACACCCTTTGGGTGGAACTCGGGAATACATCCTCGTCTCCGCGTGCCTCGGTTATTTCTATACCCGAGCTATTTACTTATGCACTTTACATTGTGATAGCCTTCGTGCTTGAAGTCTTCTATCTTGCTATAACCTTGTTACTTCTATTGCTTAGCATAAGCTGTTGGTGCACATAGGTGAGCCTAGTATTTATATCTAGGTTGTATGCTTGTTAAAGTAAACCTCTAGTTTTATTCCGCCTTTATCAAGCATACCGGAATATCCGGGTCTTTCTTGGACCGGATAATCCGGCTTCTCGAAAAAGTTTTTAAATCGCCTATTCACCCCCCCCCCCCCCTCTAGGCGACGTCTATCCGTTCAATTGGTATCAGAGCCAGGTTATCTCATTATTAGGACTAACCGCCTAGACATAAAGATGTCGTTTAGAGATCTAGTGCACAATCCCACTTACAGATTCGATGACACAAATTATGATGTTTGGAAAATTCGCATGCTTAATCTTTTTAGAGACATGGGTTCAAATTTAGAGAGTATTGTAGATATGGGTTTTTTTCCTCAAAAGGATTCACAAGAATTATCTTTAGAGGATGAGAAAAACTCTTATCTCGATACTCTAGCATCTAATGGTCTTATATGTGCTTTGAGTGATGTAGTCCTTGCGTCAATCATGCCTTTTCGGAGCGCTCATGAATTATGGACAAAACTTCAAGATATATATGAGGTGTCCAACATTTTCATGGATGATTGTCCTCCTTCCACATCCGGTCGTGATGAGCTCACGTCTTCCTCCACTTCACCTACATGTGGCTTGCCACAAGGTAATGATATGGTCAGTGGTGATAGAAATTGCATGCTTGATGGTGAATCCACTATTGACTATACTTCACACCCATCTTATTGCAATGCTCTATCTTTGGACTTAAACACCTCTAGCACTCCAAATGTCATAAATGCTAGTGTTGATAGTCCTTGCATATCATGTAGTAGTTGCTTAACTAAATCTCATGATGATATGCTTTCCTTGTCTGTTTGCCATGATCAAAATGTTTCTATTTCCTGTAGTACTTGTTTGGCTAACAATGTAGAGGAATCCCAACAATTGTTGGAACAAGACATGGACCTCAATGGTGCTTCAAGTGTCTCTTCATCGTCTTCATCCATTACTCACGTTTGCCTTATGGCTAAGGAGTTTAAGGTATCTCCTACTGTGCACTTCAATATATCTCATGGTGATGATGTTGATGATGATACTAGTTTTGAAATCAAACAAGAAATTATTGCTTTGATCATTTCATGACTAACTTGCAAGGAGTTGGCAAGAAACACTTTGGCTCTCTTATGAGCCGTATAGGTGAGCATGAGCATGTTCTTGAGCTAAAAGGTGAGATTGAGAGAGAAGATGCCTATGAAAAGGTATCTCTTCAATCATCTCTAGAAGATGAACAAGAAACTAATACTCACCTTCAAGAGCAACTTGAAACTATCATGGAGTCTCAAAACTTCAAAATTGCTAAACTCACTAAAAACATGACCATGCTATTGCTAAATGTAATGTGCTTAGTAAAGAAAATGCTAAGTTAAACAATGAGCTTGTCATGATGTCTTCTTCCATTTCTATCGTGAATGATGCTTGTGCTACTAACTCCACTTCATGTGAAGCATCTATTTTGAAGGAGAATGTTGAGCTAAGGGCTCAACTTGATTTGCTAACTAGCAAGTATGAGATATTGAAAGAAAATCATGAAAAGCTTTCAAGCTCTAATGAGGATCTTCTAGCATCCCATGCTAGGATAAAGTTAGCTCATGAGGCGGTCACTACGAAGGTAAAATCTTGTGAGCCTCTTGTGGACACTAGCACAACTTCTACTTCTAATGCTTTATTGCATTGTGCTAGTACTAGTAATTCTACATCACATACTATTGCTAAATCTTGTGATGAATTACTTTCCTTGCCTTGTTGCTCTAACAATGTAGCTACTACTTCCTCTAGTATATGTGTTGAAACTACCCATGTAGAGGAACTCAAAGAGCTCAAGGCACAAGTCACTTCCTTGAAGAAAGACTTGAAGAAGTGTCATGAAGGGAAGTCCACCCTCGACAACATGTTGAGAGTGCAACAACTTCCTCATGACAAGAGTGGACTTGGATTCAACTCCAACAACAAGAACAAGTCCAAGAACAAGATGAAGCACAAGTTCATCAAGAAGAAAGGCCAAGAACAAGTTATTGATTCGGCCAAGATTGTGTGCTTCAAGTGCAAGGTTGAAGGGCACCATGTGAGATCTTGCCCTTTGAAGAAGAATCCTCCTAGTAAGAAGCAACAAGGGAAGCAACCTCAAGTCCAAACTCAAGCTTCCCAAGTTGAAGAACCTTCCCTTCCCAAGAACAAAGGTAAAAGCCGCCTTTGCTACAAATGTCGTGGGAAGGATCACTTTGCTTCTTCATGCACTCATGGTACCTTATCCAACCCTCCTACTATTGATAATGTTCATTCTCTTTGGAAGGATAAGGTTGGCAATGTGTCTACCAATGTTATTGGTACTCAAAGTGGTGTCAAGAAAAGAACCATTTGGGTTGCCAAGCCTATTGTGACTAACCTCTTAGGACCCAACTTGGTTGGGGACCAACAAGCTAAAACTTGATCAATAGGTATAAGCGGAGGACATTGGAGACTTGACTACATCAATGAAGAATTAAGGGATCTTCATCACTCATATTCTCTCAAGTCAAGTCAATTGGATTATATTGTTTAGCATATATCCAACGCTCATCCTTGCGGTAACTTGTATTTACTTCATATGTACTCATTGAAAGTTACTTGCACCCTTGCATGTGTTTGGTTTTGTGCCTTACTAGTGTTTCATATGTGTTGTGCACTCTACTTACTTATGTTGAGTAATCAAGATTGTGTATGTTGGTTTGCACACCATGTATGTTTGAGCCTCTTGTCTATTTGTTTTTATCTTAATTGGCTCTTTTAGGGATTTTAATGGACTATCCCATTTTGGGGGAGTGATGTGCTTTTTGGTAACTCACCACCGTAAAATGTGTATTCATGAGGAATACCACTTAGTAGTGATATTTTAATATTATCTACTCTCTTTGTGGTAAGTCTTACTCATGAGAAATTCAAATTCTAATGTCCATTAATTATCTCTTGTTGGATTTCTTTTGCCTCTTGTAAATAAAATGGATTATCACATTATGGGGGAGTAATAAGCTATGTGCATATTACAAGCCTAGAAAATGTGAACATGTGAGGTAGTGTCACCTATAGTTGATATTTGTGATTATCTTGTTCCTAGGTGGCATGGTACTCAAACAAGTTCCATGTTTGCTTAAATGCATTTTGTTCGCCCATCTTTCGGTATCTTGTTTGTGAGAGAGTTTCTTGATGCTTAAGTATGATCATTGAATATGTGAAGTCATCAAGATTCTCTATATAAGCATGTTTTTCAATTCTTATCTTTTGCCACATGCTTATGTTTTGTGAATATGATCTTGAATACATATATGTCATATACCACCGAGAAATGTCTCCATACAATCATTGTCTTTGACAAGTGATAATTATATTTGTGGTAAATTTATTGATCATATTTATATTGGCTATTGTTCTTAAGTTGTAGTATTATATCGCCAAGTTTGTTTTGGTTTAACCATCCTTTTGTCCTCTTTGCTTCATTTGTATCCTTTTGTTGCTCTACTCATAATTTGTGTTGTGCTTTCTTGAGTTAGGAAAAGCAAGGAACCCATTGTTTTGTATTTACATTCGAAGACTTTATTCTAAGTAATGCACCATCCTTGGGGGAGCTATCCTACATTGAGTAGAACATCATCCTTTTTAATTGTTATCGGGTCTTATTGCTTTTCTTGAACTTTGTGCTCAAAGGATATATGGAGGGTAATGATCCCACTTGTGTGCATTTTGTATTTACATACAAGATCTCAAATAATGCACTAATCATGGGGAAGCTACTCTATACTCTTTAGAACACTATTATTTAAATGTGTTTGCTATCTTATTGCTCTTATTGAACATGACTAATGTTGTAACAATGTATATGGAAAGTGATGATCTCATTTATGTGCATTTTGTATTCATATACAAGATCATAAATAATGCACAAATCTTGGGGGAGCAATCCTATAAGTTATTGAACATTAGTTATCTTCAATTGGTATTTGATCCCGATGACATGTCTCTTTGAAAGACAAACATTTTTCGTCTTGGTACTTTGTGCCATCATGAAAATTGTAGAGGGCTTGGTTTATTTGTTGGAATCTTACTCCTCTTTGTGGAGTTGGCTATCTCATCCCATAGTTCTTAGTGTACCTTCTTGGATGAGATGAAACCTTCGAGCATGTTTGCTTGTTTTATTTCTTATGCTCATTGGTTTAGCCTTGACCTTGTTTTCATTTGATATATTTTCATATTGGTTTCTCCAATCATGTGTTGGTTTGAGTCTTTGATACAATGAGGACAAATCCTTCTCTTGCCACACTTTTGTGTAGCTTCTTGATTTAGTTGGTATTTTGTCCAAATTGTATCTCGTTGGGTTCTTGAAAGTTTTGTGCATGCATATTTACTATTTGTATATCTTGTGGCATGCTTACTTTTCTTGATCCAATATATAGGATAAACTCCATCAAATCCTAAATGACTAAGATGTGCATGAAATTCTATTTCATATCAATATGCACATATTTATGTGGAGTTTGTCCTATGTATTGTAGTTGGTCTAACTACTTTGGACCCAATTAGTTTGGGTACCATAGTGTACTTGATTTGTTTTAGGTACATGGGAGATGCATTGGAAGCTTGCCTCTTTTTAAAGAAGATGTCTTCACCATGTGCTTCTTGGAGTCAAGCTTGGATGATTGTGAACTCTCATCTTCTACACCGTCAATGCTATCTCGGTAATAAGTATCTAACTCATGCATATACTTCTAGCTCTCAACCTTGTGTAGGTTGTTCTTTGGCATGAGTTTATCTAAGTTGCATTTGATATGGTTTTTGCAAAGTTTCTTTCAAAATATCTTCATTGCTAATGTGATTAAGCCGGGATAATTACACATCAAGGGGATTTATATAATCATCTTCATGATTCACCGATCCCCAATATGTTAATCTAGCAAATTCATTTCAAAGTCTCTCATGTGCAATATTGATGAATTCTCATAAATCATTTGCCTTATGTGATATTTGTTTTGTGTCTTGAAGTATCCCAACTATCACTTATCCTATGTGGGTATTTGTGATGCTTTGAGAACTTGGTGTTGGAAGTTCATCTATACCCTCTAAGAATAATTTGAGCTATGTGCTTTGCTTTTAAGCAAAATCTTATTGGTGTACTTATAACTTCCTCTTGGATACCATGTTCTTTACCTTGTATCTACATTGTGTGTGCATGTTTCTTTGTGGACTTAGTGTCTACTTAGAAACTTATACACATGAAGGTAGTTACATATTTAATTGGTATTCAAAATCTTTAGTGATCACATTTTATTTCTTTCTTGAGTTTTGGTGATCTCTAAAAGGCACAAGATTTGTTTTTCTATTGGTATGACATTGCCTCTCAATAAGCCTGTGATCCTATTTGATGTATCCTCTTTGGTGTGCTTGTATTCGAAATACATGATATGCACTATGTGCCTCATAATTTGAAAGACTTTGGTGTTGCTTAGGCTCATCCTTGTTTAGTCTCTAAATTGTATTTCCATATCACACCCATCCTTTCCAGGTTGAGCAAGTCTTTGTTTTCCCTTTCTTTTTCTTGTTGCTCAACATTTGTTTGTGTTCAAAATTATCTAGGAGGGAGTGAGGATTCCATGTTGTGCACCCGATATTGAAATACAAATCCTTCATTGTGCACGTACCTTGGGGAGTTCCCTCTTGATTTTTAGAACACTTGGTTGATCTTATCATAACATCTTCTTGTGCTCAATTGGTTTTTGGATCCCTTGATTGCTTGCTTCTTTGTGAATGCTTTCCCCCTTTGCAATTGGTATCCTTCCAGTGGATTTCAATTGATATCTTTCTTGTGCAATTTTTGGATCCTCAATATAGTTTGATCCCCTTCATCTATTCGTCATTGGATAAGTGCACTTTTCACTCATATCATGAGAAATGCATAAATCGTGAAGGAGGTCTTATTATGTTACCTTTCCAAAGCTTTTCGCCCATTTCGGCAATCGTTGCCAATGGGGGAGAAGTTTTGGAGGGTTGCATGGAATTGGATTTGTACTTTGGTTTATTCTTAAGTATTTGCCTTCCTTGCCTTTGCATTCGTTGCTTGATTTTATATATATAGTGAAAACTCCACCATCGATAATGGTCGATAATATATGCAATAATTCATGTTCATACACACATGCATAAATTATGGGGGAGTTAACTATATATGTGGATGGACTAACATCACATACCTATGTAGTATTTGATGTTAGTGCAACCATTCTTGTTCGTTGAATTCCATATTATCAACCCTCTCAAAAGAGATTGTCAACAATTACCAAAATGGGGGAGATTGAAAGAGCATTTTCCCTCATGTGTGGTTTTGGTAATTATATGACAATCTCTATGGACTAATGTTTGCATTGAGATATCCTTATAGATCATGTCCATGGAAATAGTGGAGTTCATGTGCTGAACTCTTGAATCCCATGTGTTGAGTGAAGCTTATTGCAAGTATGTAT
The DNA here is from genome assembly GCA_026929855.1 of Poa annua. Classification (NCBI taxonomy): domain Eukaryota; kingdom Viridiplantae; phylum Streptophyta; class Magnoliopsida; order Poales; family Poaceae; genus Poa; species Poa annua. Next base: position 257,775,612 of record CM049427.1, on the reverse strand, counting down.
TGAGGATTCAAGACACCATCTTAGTGAAGAAAAGATGAGTGGTGCAAGTCCAAGAGAAGCTTTCTTGAAGGTCTCCTATGCTTGGAGCTTGCTATGGATACATGAAGACGGAGCCTAGCGAGACTCTCCCTTTATGGATACTACATAACCTTGAAGAACAAAAAGGATGAAGATCTTCAGGGTTGAATGAGAGAACTGGCTGGCAGTTTTTCCTGTTTTGTCAGGCCGGAAGTTCCGGTGCTGTGACCGGAAGTTCCGGGCCTGCACCGGACATTTCCATCTGGCCAGAAAACGGCTAAGTCCTTTTAGGATTTAGCCCCTGGCAAAGGCGGAACTTTCACCGGAAGTTTGGCCGGAACTTTCCGGGCGACCGGAAGTTCCGACCCTCGACCGGAAGTTCCGTTCCAGACAAACGAGAAAATCGGCTAAGTGAGGAATTGCTCGCACTCGGGCAAAGCCGGAACTTTGGACGGAAGTTTGGCCGGATCTTTCCGGGCGACCGGAAGTTCCGGCCAAACCACCGGAAGTTCCGGTGCTGAACATGCTGGTTTTTCTCTAAGTCTGGAACTGCCTGCGCCCTGGCCAGGCCGGAAGTTCCTCCGGAACTTAGGCCGGAACTTTCTTGGACGCGTAATCAAGAAAGATAAACCACTTGAAGAGATCAAGATAGTCATCATCTAACTCAAGTGGAATGCTCAATGCAAATGTATGATCTTGATAGGGCTATAGGATAGATAGGCGTACTATCAAGAGGGGCTCTCAAGTTAGTAACTTGATCGCATCGTTGTGGAGAGCTCAAACCTTTACATATTTGGCATATCATATTTCTTGGTTCTTATTTGACTTTTATCCTTGTGAGTAATTAGAGCTTGGTTCTGAAGGGGTTACGGTGCAGAAAACAATAATTTTTCTAGCGAACGAAACCCTAACTAGGCAGGATCTATCTATCTAGTACATGCGATAACGGTGGCGGAACGGGTTACATTACCGCCATGTAGACCGATAGCGGGGATTACGCTCCCGCACAAGCGTTGACGATGAAGTCGTATGTAGCCGACCTCGAGGTCGCGAAGAACTTGCCGCGATGTCGAAGTCGATGACGCCGGGGTGTCGACGATGATCTGCGTCGACGGGCGTCGGGCGGAAGAAGGCAGAGCGCCAGCAATGGGGCTGGTGCGCCGGCAGCAGAAGGGGGGAGGCGCGGCGGCTGCAGGGGAGAGACGACGTCGCCCAGGCTACTCAAAAGGAGTTACCTCCGAGCACTCACAAACATACGGAGCTTAGCGACAACCCCCCGGTCATTCAGATCCAGCTGAAATCGCAGGGGTAGATCTTATCTGGAATCCCGCAGAGCAACGGCGCTCTGCGGTATAGCTTGGGTGGAGAGAGATCCCCCCTTCCTCAGCTCGGCGCGGCTCCAACTTGGGAACCACGAGATCGAGAGAGAAATCGGGAATTAATTGTATTTTCCAATGAATTAATCCAATTAATATGCCTTGCTATATAAAGGGGGGAGGGGGTGTGCAAACCCCTTGGCTCCCCCATGTGGGACTAAAGGATGAGAGGGGGTGGTGCGCCCCACCATGGGCCGGCCGAACCCCCATGGGGCCCACCCCCCTTGTGGGGTGCGGCTCCCCCCTCTTGGGCCCTCTTAGGGCCCATGTAGGTGGGAGCCCCCTTTTTCCTTTATTTAATTAATATTAAATTAATATAAAAATCCCATTAATTCATAATTAATATTTTTATATATAATTCAATATCCTGTGACTCCGAAAACTCTTTCGGACCACCCGAACAACTTTCGGACATTCCTGGAACCATTCCAGACCTCTCCGGAACTCCTTCCGGACCACCGGAACTCTTTCCGGATCATTTCTCTCTCTCCAACAAATTCCTATAATATTCCAGAACCTATCTCCTAGCGTCGCTAAGACCTTAAGTTTGTTACGCTACGGTTCGAGAACACTCCAGACATGGTTGAGACACTCCACTCACCAATGATCGTCAGGGATACCTGGAAATATATGACGACCCTTGCGCATTCCACGAATATCGTCGTTGAACCATAAATATGATATTCATTCCCTTTGTCTCTGCGATACTACCTTGTCCGAGATATGATCGTAGACACACCGATGCCTTTGTTGTATCTCGTTACCGACGAAGGTTATTAACTCGTCTGCGATATTACATCTCCATGACCTAGTCATAAGCTGCGCAGCTATATAGATGCAATATCACCGAGTGGGCCCAGAGTATCTTTCCATTACAAGAATGAACAAATCCCGCTCTTGATCCTTACGTCTTGATGCTCTTTCGGAATACCCAAGTTGGACACCGTTATTGCCATGCTATATAAGACACAACGTTTGATGCTCTCAAAGTACCCTACGAAGCATTAATAAGTACGGTCTCACGGTCTAAGGAATAAGCTATCATATTCTTATCTATTGCAAATGACAAACATCGTAATACGATCTTATTGCAATACTTTGCGTATGTCCATCACCTTATTCAACTAACAAGATGACCCCATTGTCAACCGACGTCATTGTCCTTGATCGGGAATCTCGATCAACTGTTGCCCAATGGACTAGCTCATATAGAGGCTTGCTAGGGACCTGGTTGTCTATGTATCACACGTGTATTAATAATTCCGATTAATACAGTTATAGCATAATACACAAACCTATTATAAACTTATGAGATAATGCAATAAATACTACTTATTTATTTTCCTCTAGGGCATATATCCTTCAGGTTCATCTCCATGTCAAGCTCTAGTTCATCGAAAACGGTTTTACTTTGAAATACTTGTTGCGTTTTTTATGTTTGAGGTTTTATCGGTTGTTCTTTTATCTAGAGATATTTCATTTCCCCATTTGGTTTTAACCTCACTTGTTGTACTATGATGTTTCTCTGCATGATCTTATTGAGCTCTTCGTGGTGATTCCAACGAGCCAAAAATCATCGAAAACGGAGTTCGTATGGTCAAGATATCATCGTTTTCGTGTTGACGTTTCTGCCAGGGGCGGAAGTTCCGGCCGGCCGGAAAGTTCCGGCCAAACTTCCGCCCAAACTTCCGGTTTGACCAGAGAACACTTCCCGGGCGCGTTTTGGGGTGTTTGGGTGGTCCGGAAGTTCCGGGGTAAGCCCGGAACTTCCGGCCCGAGTGGGAAAAACTGCCCCAACGGGCAGATTTGTTGGGAACCTATTTAAGGGGTCATCTTCCCCAATGGTTCCCAAGTTTTGGTGGTCTCTCTCCTCCTCCATTGTTGACCTCCAAAGTTTTGAGATCTCTCAATCCCTCCAATGATTCTTGCTATTTCTTGAGGGAAAAGAGAGAGGATATCTAGATCCTCATTTCCACCAATCCATCTCTCCTCTAAGTGAGGGTAACCTAGTGGGTCTAGATCTTGGAGTTCCTTTGTGGTTCTTCTCCTTTGTTCTTCCTCTCTTCTCCTCCAATAAGTATTAGTTCCTTTTGGTGGGATTTGAGAGTGAGGGATTTGAGTCATTTGTGGTTTCATTTGTTCTTCCTCTCTTATTCCCCCATAAGCATTTATTGCTTTGTTGGAATTTGAGAGTGAAGGACTTGAGCACTTCGTGTGCTCTTGCCATTGCATTTGCATCGGTTTGAGCCCTCCACGAGGATTCGTGGTGGTGATACTTGTGAGCTTGTTACTCTTGGGTCCTTGGACCCTAGACGCCTTTTGTGGCCGGCCTTTTGTGGCCAAGACCTTTTGTGGTCAATACCCTTTGTGGTCATCTTGAGAGCCCCCAATTAAGTTGTGGGGGTGTGCCTCAAGACTTGGGAGCCCCCAATTAAGTTGTGGGTGTGTGCCTCAAGAGTGTTGTACGGGATTCGATCTCCGCCCCAAAGGAGATCAATAGTGGAAGGTGAACTCGCAACCTTTTGTGGTTGAGTTCATCAGGAGAAGAAGGTGAGCCTTTGTGGCGTTGCGGTTAACCTGTTGTGGTTGCGCACACCTCTCCAAACGAGACGTACACCCTTTGGGTGGAACTCGGGAATACATCCTCGTCTCCGCGTGCCTCGGTTATTTCTATACTCGAGCTATTTACTTATGCACTTTATATTGTGATAGCCTTCGTGCTTGAAGTCATCTATCTTGCTATAACCTTGTTACTTCTATTGCTTAGCATAAGCTGTTGGTGCACATAGGTGAGCCTAGTATTTATATCTAGGTTGTATGCTTGTTAAAATAAACCTCTAGTTTTATTCCGCCTTTATCAAGCATACCGGAATATCCGGGTCTTTCTTGGACCGGATAATACGGCTTCTCGAAAAAGTTTTTAAATCGCCTATTCACCCCCCCCCCTCTAGGCGACGTCTATCCGTTCAACGGGCCAGAGGGGAGACCCCCTGGGCCTCCGATTTGTAAAGGCCCCAACCAATAAAGAAAGACAAAATCCATGAGCATGCCAAGTTCATTACTAAAAAAACGAGTATCATTTATATGTCTTTAGGGTGGTTCACCATGAAGATGATAGGAAGGGTTGATTTTAACACCCCCCCCCCCGTTCATACGCCTTTGATCATATACCCCGTACTTGTCCACCTCCATTTCAGTCCCCCCCCCCCCCCCCCACACACACACATATGTTTAGCTCGTGCTGATACCTATTGGAAAAGATTAAGATGAATAGAAACATGAATAGAAAAGAGTACCCCGGTTTTATTTCCCCCTAAAACCAACCGCTCGCTCCAGCCACACTCGGTGGCATGCTCTGGTTGTCCCTGCCCTGTGCCGCTCGACGACTTTGGTTATCCCTGCTCCGTGCCGCTCCTGATCCGACCACCAGCTAGCTCGGTCTCCGGCAACCCCTGCCTCGTGCCCCCCTGCTTTGGCCGCCATTGGGCGAGCTTGGTCTTTGGCGCCCCGACTACCTCACGTCCTAGCCACGACGAGCTCCTCCACCCCTAGTACTTCGCTGAGGTTGCACATGCTAGCCATGGGAGACAGACACCGGAGCGCAGCGTCTCTTGTGGATGGCGACAGGTGAAAGAGCATTTTCCCTCATGTGTGGTTTTAGTAATTATATGACAATCTCCATGGACTAATGTTTGCACTGAGATATCCATTTAGATCATGTCCATGGGAATAAATGGAGCTCATGTGCTGAGTGGAGCATATTGCAAGCATGTCTTGAAGAAGTCAATACATCATATTAGTGAAAAAAGGTTGAGATGTGCAAGACCAAGAGAAGCTTGGAGCTTGCTATGGATTCATGAAGACGAAGCTTAGCGAGACTCTCCCATTGTGAGCATGGAGGAGTATTTGGAGAAGTCTTTATCAAGCATGTGCTTGGACGCGCAATCAAGAAAGATGAACCACTTGAAAAGATCAAGATAGTCATCATCCAACTCAAGTGGAATGTTCAAGACAAAGGTATGGTCCTGATAGGGCTATAGGATAGATAGGCGTACTATCAAGAGGGCTCTCAAGTGAGTAACTTGATCGCATCATTGTGGAGAGCTCAAACCTTTGCATACTTGGCATATCATATTTCTAGTTCTTATTTGGCTTTAATGTTGGTGAGGAGTTAGATATTGGTTCATCTCCATGTCAAGCTCTAGTTCATCAAAAACAGTTTTACTTTGGAATACTTGTTGCGTTTCCGGTGATGGAAATATTGCCGGTTCTACCGTGAGGAAAGTCCCACACCATGCCACGTGTGGTGATTTTACTCTATTGATGAGATGCAATATTTCCAACAAAATTGGTCTCACCTCATTCGGAGTTCATTTGCAAAAGTTATAACAGTTTTCGTTTCGGTGTTCTGCTGAATCGGATTATTGAGGCCGGATATTCTGTTCTCCAGCTCATCCAAGAAAACAGCTAAGGAAAAGAGAAAAAAGGTTCTGACGCGAGCCGGAAATTATGCTCGGAAATTTTCGTCTACCGGAATTTCGGAGTGCACCCAGAAAAGTCCACCAATTTTGGCTAAGGAAAGAAGGACTTTTGGTTCTGACTCGAACAGGAAATTATGCTCGGAAATTTTCATATACCGGACTTTCCGAGTGCACCCAGAAAGAACCCTCCAGAACGACTAAGGGAAAGTTTGTTTTGGTTCTGGCTCCAGCCGGAAATTCAGCTTGGAAATTTCATGGATTCAAAATTTCCGGGCCTCACTTATACCGGAATTTCCGAGTGTCGCATCAGCCAACGGCTATTTTTCCAGGAGAGGTATAAATACCCCTCCCCTTCTTGGTCCTCAGCTAATCCAAGGCAGCACGTGTCCCCCCTCTCTCCTACTCCATTGTTGACCTTGGAAAGCTCACTTCCCTCTCAATCCCTCCATAGATTCTTGCATATTCTTTAGGGAAAGTTGAGACGAGATCTAGATCTACAATCCTACCAATCCATCTCTCCTCTAAGCGAGGAGAACCTACTGGATCTAAGTCTTGGAGTTCCTTTGTGGTTATTCTCTTTATTCTTCCTCTCCACCCCCCCCCCCCCCCCCCATAAACATTGGTTAATTTTGGTGGGATTTGGGAGTAAAGGATTTGACTCCTTTGTGGTTTCCTTTGTTCTTCCTCTCTTATTCCCCCATAAGCATTTGTTGTTTTGTTGGAATTTGAGAGTGAAGGACTTGAGCACTTTGTGTGCTCTTGTCGTTGCATTTGCAACGGTTTGAGACCTACACGAGGATTCGTGGTGGTGATACTTGTGAGCTTGTTACTCTTGGGTCTTTGGACCCTAGACGCCTTTTGTGGCCAAGATCTTTTGTGGTCAAGACCTTTTTGAAGGGGATCGTGTGTAGAAAACAAAAAAAATCCTAGCAACAATATCCTTAAAACATGCCAAGATCTATTCTATGCAGATATAGTACTACGGCGGAGATCGAAATACATACCCTCGTAGACCGAATAGCGGGGATTACGCTCCCGCACAAGCGTTGATGACGAAGACGACGTAGCCGGCCTCTAGGTCGCGAAGAACTCCGCGCGACAAAGACGACGAAGATGACCTCGAGGTCGGGTGGAGGAAGTAGGCCTCCGAGTACCGCTAGCGCAGCACCTCGCAGGTACGGTGGAGACGACGGCCTCCGAAGCTCCAGTCCAGGACGAGCAGCGGAAGACTTGGACCGGAACGCCAGCAGCGCGGCAGCGGGCTATGGTGGAAGAGATATTCCCTCTCAACTCGGCGCAACTCCGACAAAGGGAATCACGAGATCGAGAGAGAATTGGGGAATTAATTGGTGAATTAAAAGGCCAGGGGTGCCCCTTCTTATATAGGCTCCCGGGGGGAGCCAACCTTGCCAGCCAGGCAGTGTGGGACTATCCCACAGCCTGGTTCGGCCAAGGTAGCATCCGTCGGCACTAGGTGGGCCCCATTTGGCCCACCTAATCCGGCCATAGCTCCCCCACCAAATTCCCTTGAGGGTCCCCCCCCCATGGGCCTTCTTTCGACCAGGAGGTCCATTTAGAGAAATCAGCCTAAATAAATTCAAAAATAAATTTACAAAATCATATTTAGACATTAATTACACTAATTAATATCAAACATATTATATATAATTTATTCTAGCTTCGAAAACTCTTTCGTCGCTGCCCGATCTCCATTGGACCATTCCTGGGACGTTCCCGGTGATCTCTTTCCTTTCCGGTTGTCTTGTCAAAACCCCTTAAGTGTGTTACCCTAGCAGTTCGATATAATAACAGGTACGACCAAGACTCCTCTATGATCAACGACTAACTCATAGGCCTGGACCCCATGAATTAATCCCTGTGATATAACGAATGACTTTCATCTATCAAACCTGGACGTATAGTCTTAAACTCTTTGTCATGGCGATACTTAACGTGTCCGAGCATCATTCTCAGATATCTCCATACCTAGCATGATCTCGTTACCGACATCGCTATCTTCTACTCGTCTATGATATTATGTCAGTTGGTGACCTAGTCACATGTTTGCAAACTCATTTGACATAATCTCACCGAGTGGGCCCTAGAGTATCTATCCGGCTATGCGGACTGACAAATCCCGATGTTGACCCCTCGTCTCAACTACCCCCTTCCGATACCCAAAAGTATCACCGTTATTGTCACACTAAATAAGATATGACGTTTGGTGCAATCAAAGTATCTTCCAGGAATAACAATAAGAGTTGATCTCACGGTCTTAAGGCGTAATGACTATGTCCTATAAATACTGGGTATGTTTATCACATCGTTACACCTAACGATATGACTTCCATTGCCGACCGGCGCCATGCCCTATGATCGGAAAACCTCGATCATCAATCGTGCAATGAAACTAGTCTTAGTAGAGGCTACTAGGGACCTGGTTGTTTTATCTACCACACATGTATTAATGTTTTTGTTTAATACAGTTATAGCATGGTGTAAAACATATAATGAACAATTGGGATATTACCAATAAACTATGTTTATTAAGTGCCTATAGGGCATATTCCCTTCAGTCTCCCACTTGCAGTAGAGTAACACTTAATCTAGTTTACAACTTGGTAAAAGCTCAACACCCATAGCATCTTGGTGCCTGCTCGCCTCGTGGAAGAGGAATACAGTCACCAGATCTCACACATTGAGACCTATATGTGCTTTGCAACACTTCTATGTCACCTAGTTTGACATCATCCCGTATCTTACGATGACGGTGAAATATATCCTAGTGGATGGAGTGAGACTCGAGCATTCGCGTAGCATGGGCCTTAAAAGTCTAAGAGATCTATTAAGGGGACCACCTACGCACGGAAAACTGCTCAGTCCAATCACACCTGCTATTTCTGAAGTCGCAATATATTTCTATACCTATGTAGATTATGCGACAGTGCATTCATATGCGACTTCACAAACTAACCATGTCTATCTTCAAAATAAAGGACATCTCCTATATGAGATTTCTAGTCGTATGGGTCAGTGTCATAACTTGCATCATCGTAACCGTTTTACGGCAAGTTGTCTTTCCACTCTTACCCTTTAGTAGAAAACATATCTTCAGTTCTCATAGACACTGAAGAATAAACTTAACGTTTGTTCAATGATCCACACAAGGATCACTCTAGAACCTGTTATTCAACCAAGAACTCGGGTCACACTAAGTCGAGCTTTCAGTCTGATAGCATCTATGTCTGATACATAGATAATGTCGAAAATCATTTGCTATTAATGAAAATGTCAAGATAAACTTAATATTTTACCTAGTCATACAAGCAAGAACCTCTTTCTTTGCTTGTCCTATTCTGAATCACTTCAGAATCCTGACTTAGGAAATATTTTGACTTAATGTTATTAAGCCCCTTACGATCTATACAATTATAAAGCGTATGCCTAATACTCCTAACTTCTAATCCATAGAAAATTTAATCACTTAAATAATCCTTTACACTATACTAGAGGACCTGTGTCATTCAATATGTCGTTACATACAAAATCACGAATGACACCTAGCTCCCACTCAAATATGCCTTCCGCATATAAGATCAAGGAAGAGCTACTTAGCTCCCACTCAAATATGCCTTCCACATATAAGATCAAGGAAAGCTACTTTGCTCGCACTCACTTCTTTGCAAATGTAGGTTTTTTCAACTATTTTGGACAACTCCAAAATCTCTTGATCACATTATCAAAGTGAAGATTCCAACTCCGATATGCTTGCTTCCGCCCATGAATGGACCACTGAAGTTTGCATACGTGTTTAGCATCCTCAGGATCACCAACTCTTTCTTAATGACACTATTAAGAAACATGGTTACCTTATCCATCTATCAATTTATCATTCGAAATTATAGTGATTGCTAAACGATCCAGAATAGATTTAGGCTTCGCCACTTGAGACAAACTCTCATGTGGTCAACTTTTGAATCTATCGGAACTGTTTCACGACAAATCGATCCTTCTCAATGTCTATTCTCTCCTAAAATTCCATATACTATTAACATCCTAGATGCCATCAAGAAGATCTCCCAAGTCATTACCTGGTAATCGTATATGGATTTTATTTTGGATCATAAATGACTCATAGCCATTTCTCGGACTTAGGTCCACCATCTCTTCTTTGTAATTCGTAGGTGTATCATATTCCATTAATATGACCTTCATAACAAGATTGTCGTAACACACAGTGTGGAACACAACCTCGTATGCATGCGCTCTTAGTATGAGCTAAGAACATCATGATCTTGAATCATCAGCTTTTTCAAGTTGTGGAGCCTGACACCGATAACACTTTCGGTTGCGCCACTCTGATGTCTGGAGAGAAAGTTCACCAACTTCGTCTTGCTCTACTTTCTTTCTCACTTATACACTTGGATAAGAAACTATTTCTTTCGCAAGGTATATCCCGGCAACTGTTTTGCCTATGTCGTGAGACATGTACCCAACTAACTCTTTAGACAGGGTATACTACAAAGATTAATCCATTTTAGGTTCGATCACATCGAAACACTAAATTGCTGAAACGACAATCCGGGCTAAAAAGCCATGCCATCACTCATATGGTATTGTCTCCATGGATTCAAATGGTTTCCCTATTATCTAACGTGAGTGTTACGTTTCTACCATATGACTCTAACGATCACAATAATTCGGTAAGAGATTTATTTACCACACACTGTCCGATAGAGTGCCATTACGACGTCGTAACAAACCATAACACTATGGTGTTCCATGCGACGTAATTTGTGGAACTATTCTCACAAGTCTTCCAATGATGTGCCAACATTATAACTCAAATCTTCATTTTCTCAATCTGTATCGCGGGAATTTGATTTTCTTGTTAAGTTTATTTTCTACTTCATTCTGAACTTGTTTGATCAAATCAAAATTTCCAGGCCAACATTCCCCGAGTGGATATCCATATATCTACTCGAATGTTCATGAAGTCTTTGAAATAAATACTTCCACTACACGTTAAAGTACTTCATTGATTCACATACACCCATATGCATGATTCTCAACAAGCTATACTCAAAACGTTCAGTGAAGTTCACGAAATAAAGGTCTCCACTACCCGTCAGTTACTCCATTGAACCACATACATCTATATGTATGACTATCAATAAGTTATATGCCCGTTTTCCTTTGGCATCTTAGGACTTGTAGATCCATCCGGTATGGAGCTAATGCATTGACTATAACATTGACTTGAATTAAACGGTAGTGCCACACATATGTGGTGTTTATTAAGTTTGTATCCTTTGGCATTAATATTATGAATGTGAGAGCTTCTACCATCTAAATTCAAATCGGCATATGATCATTACTTCATAAGTATAGGACAACGAATTTGTCACTAACATATATGACGAGGTGCTAACTCGACAAGTCCCAGGGTTGTGCACCCCGGGTTGATTGATGGGGAGAGAGGAGAGTGCAAGGTGATCACGACGGCTGACAAGCGAGGTTTACCCAGGTTCAGGCTCCCGGAGGATAACACCCTACTCCTGCTTGTCTGGTTATTGATGCGAGTAGCGATTACAATGGCGAGATTGCGATCTCGCTAGGGTTTGTGGTCCTGAGCGTGTCCTCTAGGACGGGCAACCCTCCTGGCTTTATAGGCAGCCAGGTCTCGGGTGGTTGGTACAGATACGGTAGGTTACAAGTCCTAACCGAGTTGGACTAGGATATGAGATACCCCGAGTGGGCCTTCTGCGGGCCTTTCCATCCTTGGCGCGGCCCAGGTAGCCTCATCGTGGGCTACCCGCAAGGTAGCCCCACGTCAGTAGCCCCCCAGTGCTTGATCAAATCTCAGAGTCGGACAAAGGACTCCTTCTTCCTGGACGCGCCATTGGATTGCTTGATCTTGAGCTTAAACCCGAATTTCTTCAGTCGAACCAGCCGCTCCCGATGGGAGTAATCTGTGCAGTCGAATTACTTTGACTTCTTCTTGCGAAGCTTGCTTCTATTCAGCCTGCTTTGGCTTACTTGTTGGATGGATTCGGCTGCTTGAGCTTACTGTGTTGCCACTCGAAAGGTTACTTCGGGTGCTCGGATCACTGGCTGATCTTGTTGATTTCAGCTGTGAAGCTTACCACTCGAATAAATCTTTCGAGTTTCTTCGATTGATTTCCGAGCCGTTGGCTTGGTGACGTCATTGATGACGGTTTTGCTGCACGCCTCTGCGCCCGATGGGACGTGACGTGGTGGGCCCCGCTGTCAGAGCTGACCACGTCCACAGTTGTCACGTCTCCGAAGTGGGCGCGAAATTTGCGCGGCACGCTGACGACGCCTCGGTTCTCGTGCGTAGTGGAGGAAGTTGGCGGCGACGATTGATATCGCGTACTTTCAGATGAAGAAGTCCGACTCCGTCCAAGGGTGGCGCCGGAGATGGTTCTACGTCCAGTCGATTGGCGACGGACTGGACGCATTCGACGGCAAGCGCGGGCTGCGGAAGACCGACGCCTGGGCGCACCCGCTGTCTGCCGTGGAGAAGGAGGCTGTGCGGCCTCTGCTGTCTCTGTTGCACGAGCTGACTCAGACCCTTGGGCGTGATGCGGGTGGCGTCTTTCTGATGGCCACCTTCTTCCGTCTTCGGGTGCAGCGACTCAACGCCCGGCCTCACCCGATGTGGGCCGCTGAAGGCGTTAGTGCCAAGCCGATGGATGACGAGGAGGTGGAGGCCAACGTCAGGTCCATCACCAACCTCCGAGCCGCGGACGCATGCAACGTCAAGTGCCCGATTTCTCCTTACGGGGCCGCGAAACCCGTTCCTGAGGTGAGTCTGATCTCTCTCTCTTTTTGTACTTGTTCGACTTGAGTCTACTTTGCATTTTGATTCGACTTGCGTCTACTGTGCTTTAGGATCGGGCCCTGTTCATCAGCTACCCTCCTCTCCCTGAGAACGGACCCGACGATGAATCGAAGTTCGTCGAGGAGGAGGACGAGGACGAAGAAATTCCTTCCGCACATTCTCCCCGCGATGAGGTGGAGGAGGAAGACGAAGCGGGGGAACCCGCGAAGAAGAAGCGGAAGCTTCCGAGTCGCGGCGAGTCTGCCACCGCGTCGTCGCCCGCCAGGGGTGTGGATGTTGCTGAGGAGGAGACCGTGGCGACGTCCCTGGGTGCGCAATCTTCGGGTGGCTGGGAGGAACCTCTCAACGTTCCTCCAGTCAGCTCTGCAGCGCCTCTGTCATTCGCGCGGATGCCCTCGCCTTCTCTGTCGAGCTTCGACGACGCCAGCACCCCCAGGTTAGTTTCTTTGCAAAATGTCCTTCGAGTAGTACTTTGCGGGTTCGTCGTTTAGTTGTCTTGTGTTCTTGATTTTGGTGCAGCCACCGCTCTGACAACGTCAGCTCTCCCCTTCGGGACACGGAGCTTACTTCTGGCCCTTCGACTGGGCTGGAGACGCCTGTGGTGGTGGAGAAGGTGCATGTTGAGGCCCCCGGCCTGGCCTCGACTAGCCGGGCTCCTCCTTCGTCTACCGAGGACCTTGAGCTCCTGGACCACGTAAGTCTTCTCGTGTTTTCCTTGTATTTCTGATTTCTCATCGGGTGCGCGATCAGCGCTCCCGATGGGAGTAGCCCCCGAAGGTGTGGGTGACTAGTATAGTCGCCCGCAACTTTATTGACACCTTGCTCTTTTTTATGTTCAGCCATACTATCGCCAGCAGCTAGACGCAGCCGCGGCTTATGTTCGCCTGGAGAAGGAGAGGGACCAACTGCGTTCCTCGCTGGACCAGGCTACTGGCCGGGTGGACGAGCTTGAGAAGGCTCTTCGTGAGTCTCGAGAGCGGGAGCTGGCGCGGGTCGCCCAGGAGAAAACTCAAATCGGTCGTCTCCTTTCACTCGCCGTTGTTCTTGGGGGTGAGTGTCGGCTTGACGCTTACTGAGTCTTCGTTCCTTTTCTTGTCCTGACTTTGAATTTCGGCGCAGAGACTTGCGGTGGAGCTCCTCCAGAAGACGCGTCGAGTGACACGGTCGACTTGGCGACCGCGGTTGGCTTCTTCGACCGGGTTTGCGCCTACGCCTCGGATGCCCTGAAGAAGTCTTCCGCCGCGTTGGAGAAGTCGACCGGAGCTCTGGCCGTGGTGCATCAGAGCATTTCCCGGGCAACCAGCCGCCAGCGACCGTGGACGCTCTGGCTGCGCCGTTTGGGGACGCGACCACCATCGCCGACTTCACGCGGTCGCAGACGGTACGCGGCTCCGAGCTCACCTTCCAGCTCCTATTAGGCCACCAAGTTCCAGGTGACTTCGAGAAGGTCGTCAGCGGTTTTCCTCGCAAACCCGATGGCCGGACCGCGTCGCTGAGTGGCGTGAAGGAGCGCGCCTCGCAGTTGGCCGCGCAGCTTGTGGCACTCTTCGAGAGGGCCCTTGCTAAGGCGACTGAGGCGGCTGCTCGGAAGGGCCGTTCCCGGTCGCAGTCCGCGGCCTTAGAGTAGGCATAGTTGTAGGGATGCGGCGGTCGCTGTGACCTGTATTTTGAACTTCATGTTTGTAATGAATATTGCCCTGTCGGGTCTTTTGCTCTTCAGTACTGATTTTGCTGACTTTTCTGTCTTCTGAGTTGAACTGTGTTTGGCAGTCGCATTTCTGTATTGACTCTGCATATTCCTGACAGAGTGCCGTGCGCGATGATGCTCCGCCTTCTCCCTTGGCCAAGCCGAGTGGCGCGGCTTCCTCTTCGGGTGCTCGCCGTCGTCGGGCGGCGCCGGCTCCTCCGCGCAGCGCAAATGATCAGCGGGTAATCACCTATTTGAAGAACAAGGTGGTGGAGCTTGAGGCGACCCTGAAGAATACGGAGCGGCTGTTGCAGCGCTCCCAGTCGCATCCCACGGCGGAGTTCTCACGTCGTGAAGATTTTTTACTTGGAGAGATGGACCTGATCAGTCGGCAGTTGCAGGGTATGCATCATGTTGGCGGCTGCCGTCACCGTTGTTTGTCCTTCTCGTTCTGACTTGCAGTTCGTATGCGCAGATGTTAACCCCGATTGGGAGGCCGAGCGGGCTCGCGTTGAAGAGCGAGTCACTCGAGAGGCGTCCGGCGACTCCTATGAAGCTCGCCAGTTCTGGGTGAACAAGTCGAGGGGGCGCGTCCTTGCCACCATGCTTGATCGTACGTGGCGCGCTGCCTTTCTTCTAGAGAGCTGCCGGAAGACACTTTGGCACGTCAACCGCGTGTACTTCCCGCATAATGTGCAGCCGAACGGGTTGCCTGCCTTGCTGGAGAGGTTCCGCGATGGCGAAGGGCTGAAGGAAGTTGTCGACGCTCAGCTTGTGGCTGGTGCAAACGCGGCGCTGGCGTACGTTCGGATGCACCGGCCACATCTTCCGCTTGAGCGGGTGCTTGAAGGCCTGCCAGGTGACGACGACTTCGACGAGACCTTGCCGGCTGCGCGCCGGATTATCCGGCAAGTTCAGGACTTGAGCGAGCGGCTTGTAGGTCCTCTCGGTGCGCCAAAGGCTGAACCTGCAGTTTAGAGTAGCTGTCGTCTGATGCACAGGGTTAGCCATAGAGGGAAAGTATGCTTGTGTAAATATAATGTAACAGATTACAGTACTTTTTCGAGTAATGAGAATTGATTTGTTTACTCGAAAGTGAGGGTGCCTGATTCGACTTGCGACCTGTGCGGCGCATCTGCCAAGTGTGCTAAGCAGCGGCCTAGGTTTTTCAAGTGTTACCTGTATGCTGCGGTCTCTGATTCTATTAGGTGGCGACTTAGGATTTGTAACTTGACCTGTACGGCGCAGCCCCCGAGTCGTTCAAGTGGTGGCCTAGGATCTTGAATAATTCCTGTCTGGCGCAGTCCCCGAGTAGGTCGAGTGACGGCCTAGGATTACAAGTGTTACCTGTTTGGCGCAGCCCCCGAGTATGTCGGGTGGTGACCTAGGATTTGGAACCTGACCTGTGCAGCGCAGCCCCCGAGCAGGTTCGAGTGGCGGCCGAGGATTTTTCTGAGTCCTGTTTGGCGTAGCCCCCGAGTTAGTCGAGTGGTAGCCTAGGGTTGCAAGTGTGACCTGTGTGGCGCAGCCCCCGTGGGTTGCGGGTGGCGCCTTAGGATTTTGGACTTGACCTGTATGGCGCAGCCCCCGAGTCGGTCGAGTGGCGGCCTAGGATTTTTGATTCTGTGCTTGTGTGGCGCAGCCCCCGAGTAAGTTGGGTGGCGGCCTAAGCTTTTATTTCAACCTGTATGGCGCAGCCCCCGAGTGGTTCGGGTGGCGACCTAGGATTTTGGCTTGCTTGTATGGCGCAGCCCCCGAGTGGTTCGGGTAGCGGCCTAAGCTATTATTTCAACCTGTGTGGCCAGCCCCCGAGTGGTTCGAGTGGCGGCCTAGGATTTTTGAGCTCCTTGAGTGACGGTAAAAAGGAGATAGATTTTCTTCAAATCACTTTATTTATTCTTGCGAACAGGCCGCCTCATTAAAAACCTTCCAGTCCCCTCAGGTACCCTGGTAAGGAAAAGAGTGCGTCTGAAACCTGCCGCGCTGACTTTCTTGTACAATGCTTGCTTTGAACTAGGCGTAGAACCGGCGCAGTTGTGCTACGTTCCACGGGTTGCTGCAGTCCGCTCCTGTCTTCGAGTCCTTTAGGCGGTATGCTCCATTGCCTATTGCTTCTGTTACGATGTACGGGCCCTCCCATGGGGAAGCGAGCTTGTGCACCTTCTTTTGCTTGAGTCGCAGAACCAGGTCGCCTGCCACGAACGCTCTTGGTCGCAGCCTCCGAGTATGATAATTACGCAGGTCCTGCTGATACACGGCTGACCGTGCCAGGGCGATGTCGCATGCTTCGTCCAGGGCGTCTCTGCTGTCTTCGAGTGCTTCATCTGCTTCTGACTCGTCGTAGGCGACTACTCTTGGTGCGTCAAACTTGATGTCACAGGGGAGGACCGCTTCTGCACCATACACCATGAAGAATGGCGTGTATTGGGTAGATCTATTCGGCGTTGTTCGCAGACTCCAGAGGACTGATGGCAGTTCTTCCACCCATGCGCCCGCTGCGCGTTTTAGGGGTACGCGCAGTCGCTTCTTGATGCCGTTGCAGACTAAGCCATTGGCCTTCTCTACTTGTCCGTTGGACTGCGGGTGCGAGACCGACGCGTAGTTGAGCTTGATCCCCTGCTCTGAGCAGAAGTCTTTGAATTCCTCGGCTGTGAAGTTCGAGCCGTTGTCGGTGATGATCCCGTTAGGTACTCCAAACCTGAAGATGATTGACCTGATGAAGTTGACCGCTGTGGACGCAGTCGAACTTGTGATGGGCACGGCTTCGATCCACTTTGTGAATTTATCGACCGCGACCAGGAGGTGGGTATGACCTCCGGGTGAGGATTTCTTCAGCGGGCCCACCATGTCCAGGCCCCATTGGGCAAAGGGCCAGGCTAGTGGTATTGTTTTGAGCTCCGATGCTGGGGCGTGCGGCTTGTTGGAAAATTCCTGGCACCCTGTGCATTTCTTCACCAGCTCCTCGGCGTCCTGCATGGGTGTGAACCAATAGAACCCGGCTCGTAGCGCCTTGGCCACCAGTGCCCGGCTGCTTGCGTGATGTCCGCATGTACCCGCGTGAATGTCGAGTAGGATGGCTTGGCCGTCGACTGGATCTATGCACCTTTGCAGGATTCCTGATATGCTTCTTTTGTAGAGTTCCCCGTTGATGACGGTGAAACTTTTGGAGCGTCTGATGATGCGCTTTGCTTCGACTGGGTCAGCTGGCAGCTTCTGATGCAGTATGTATGCCAAGTATGGTCCTGTCCATGTGGCTTCGACTAGCATGACTTCCATGGGGACCTTGTCTTGGCTTGGCGGGTTGACATCGCCTTTTGTGGTTGCAGTGCTTGCTGTACCTTGAGTCTTGATGGATCTTTGTGTGATGCACTCGAGGAAAATGCCGGGTGGGACTGCTACCCTGTCTGAGCCCATGTTAGCTAGGGCGTCGGCTTCCTCGTTGCTTTCACGGCCGATGTGGCGTAGCTCGCAGCCGTCGAAGTTTCCTTCCATCTGATTGTAGAGGTCTCTGTAGGCGATCATGTTGTCAGCGATGGCGTCGCAGGACTTCATGGTTTGCTGTACCACCAGGTAGGAGTCGCCGTAGATCATGAGGTGCGTGGCGCCGCAGTTCTTGGCCATCCACATGCCGTGGATCAGGGCCTCGTATTCGGCTTCGTTGTTGGACGGCTTCGGGAAGTCCATCTGCAAGACATACTTGAGCTTGTCGCCTTTGGGGGAAATGAGCACGACTCCTGCCCCGGCTGACTTGAATTTCTTGGAGCCATCAAAGTACATTGTCCATGCGTTGGACAAGTCGGGGACGTTCGGTAGCTGGGCTTCTATCCACTCAGTGGTGAATTCTGGGAGGACTTGGGCCTTGATGGACTTCGGGTGAGCATACTTCAGCCCCCATGGTCCTAGTTCGACAACCCACTTGGCGACTCGTCCTGTCGCGCGCTGATTTGTGAGGATGTCTGCTAGTCCGGAGGAGCTTACCACCGTGATCGGGTGCTCGGAGAAGTAATGGACGACCTTTCTGGAGGTCATGAAGACTCCGTATGCCAGCTTCTGGTAATGCGGGTAATTCTTCTTGGACAGGGTGAGCACTTCGCTAAGGTAGTAGACGGGCCTCTGCACCGGGTGGCTGTGCCCTTCCTCTTCGCGTTCGACTACGAGCACCGTGCTCACCACCCTGTTTGTTGCTGAGACGTACAGGTAGAGCGGCTCGTTTTCCAGTGGTGCCACGAGGACCGGAGAGGTTGTCAGTGTCTTCTTGAGATGTTCGAATGCGTCCTGCGCCTCTTGCGTCCACTCGAACTTGTCTGACTTCTTCATCAGTTGGTAGAAGGGTAATGCCTTCTCTCCCAACTTACTAATGAACCGGCTAAGAGCTGCGACTCGGCCGGCTAATCGTTGCACCTCCCTGAGCTTCGTTGGTGCTGGCATTGTGAGTATGTTCTGCACCTTCTCGGGATTTGCTTCGATTCCTCTTGCGGATACAAGGTACCCTAGTAGCTCTCCGGCTGGCACGCCGAACACGCACTTCTCTAAATTGAGTTTGATCTGGTACACGTCCAGTGCGGCGAAGACCTTGCGTAGATCGTCGACTAGGGTATCCTCCTTCCGGGTAGTGACGACGATATCGTCGACGTAGACTTGGACGATCTGCCCGATTAGCCCCTTGAGGCATGCTTGCATTGTCCGCTGGTACGTGGCACCCGCGTTCTTTAACCCGAACGGCATCGTCTGGTAGCAGAAAACGCCGTCGGGTGTGATGAAAGCTGTCTTCTCTTCGTCCTCGACCTTCAGCCTGATCTGCTGGTAACCTGAGTAGGCGTCCAGAAAAGATAGGCGTTCGCAACCTGCAGTCGAGTCGATGATCTGGTCTATCCGCGGGAGCGGGAAGTGGTCTTTGGGGCATCATTTGTTGACTGCAGTGAAGTCCACGCACATGCGTAGTTTCTTCGTCTTCTTTTTCTCCACTAGGACCGGGTTAGCGACCCAGTCCGAGTCCTTGATCTCTCGGATGAACTTGGCGTGCAATAATCTGTCGACTTCCATGGTGATAGCGTCTCGTTTGGGCCCCGAAAAGCGTCGCATGGATTGCTTGACAGGTCTTGCGTCCTTGTGTACTTTCAGAGAGTGCTCGGCGAGTTCCCTGGGTATCCCCGGCATGTCAGAAGGTTGCCATGCGAAGATTTTCCAGTTCTCACGTAGGAACTCGACGAGCGCGCTTTCCTATGCGGGTGTCAGGCTTGATGAGACCTTGACTATCTTTCCGCTGTCAGTCGGATGGACCTGGTGGGTGACGGTGTCGTCATTCGTGTTGAACGCTGCGTCTTTGGCAGGCTTCTTGCGAGCCGGGAAGACGGTCTTGTCGTTGTCGGCTGATATGGCTTTGAACCGCTCTTCGACGCCGAAGGACTCGGAGATCTTGGCAAACTCGCGGTCGCAGCTGTTGGAGAGCCCAAAGTCACCGCGGACGGTGATTACTCCTTTTGGCCCGGGTAGCTTTATCATCAGGTAGGCGTAGTGGGGTACCGCCATGAACCTGGCAAAGCTTGGGCGTCCTAGGATGGCGTGGTATTGTGACTTCCAGTCGACGACCTCAAAGTCTGTCGACTCCTTCCTGAAGTGTTCGGGTGTACCGAGGATGACGTCGAGTGTGATTGTTCCCATGGGCGGATTGCTTGCCCTGGTACTATGTCGTGGAAGGTGGTCTCCGATTCCGGCAATTTCTCTGTCGACCTGTTCATTCGCCTGAGGGTATCGGCGAATATGATGTTGATGCCGCTGCCCCCGTCCAGGAACACCTTCTTCAGGCTGTAGTCGCCGATCAAAGCCTCAATCACGAGTGCGGCGTGTCCTGGTCGGACTACCTCCGCTGGGTGATCTGCCCTGGAAAATGTGATTGGTGTCTCCGACCCGCGCAGGTAGTCTGGTACCGCGCGCGGGCTGTTGATGGCTTGAAGTACTTGGCGTGTGATGATTTTCTGCCTCCTGTTCGACGGGGGTCCCTTCTGGATCATGTTCAACTGTCCCCGTGCGGCTGGGTACGCGTCGGCTGCTGTCGACGGACCTTGTTGCTGCTGCTGCGGCTGGGGGAACGCTCCTGCCGCCTGCACTTGATTGTTGTTTGCGGGTGCTGCCTGGATGGCTAGCTGCGGTGCCGCTTGTATGGCCTGTACTGGGGCGATGATTTGCTGCATGGCGTGGTAGATTTTTCTTGCTTTGCGACAATCCTTTAACAAGTGGTTTGAACCCCACTTTCCTGTTGCCGGGTTGCGGAACGAGTGATGCTTACATGGTTGCATCAGTTCCTCTGCCGGGGTTAATGGGCGCTTCCATTCGCGCTTCTGACTTCCGTCGCTATGGTCGATGCTGCTGCTGCCACGGTTGTACTGACTCGAGCTGGGCTGTCGACTTTGCTCGTGCTGCCTGCTGCCCTCACGCTTGACCTCGCGGGGGGTTTCATAACCCGCCGCTACTAACTCGATTGAGTCGTGCGTGTAACGTGCCTTCCTCTTCTGACGCGACTCGCGCCAGTTGCTTGTTTCGCCTTCCTTTTTGGGAGAAGTTTCGCGGACGTAGTCCTCTCCTTCAGCCCATTGGTTGGCTGTCTTCATTAACTCTATTGTGGTCTTGGGCTGGAGCCTACCAAATTCCTCCCGGAGGTCGCGGCGAGCAACGCCATGCATGAAGGCGTCCATCACCCTGTCCTCTGATACGGGTTCCATGGTATTGCGGAGGAGTGTCCACCTCTGGATGTAAGATCGGAGCGACTCGTCCTTCCCTTGCTTGCAGGCCTGCAACTCGATGTATGTCGTTGGTCTGGCGAATGTTCCCGAGAAACTTTTGATGAAGTTGTCCTGGAACTCCTCCCACGTTCGGAAAGAATCTTTGGGTTGGCTTGTGAGCCACCCGCGTGCAGAGTCTGTCAGCATGAGCTGGATGTACTGCATTGCCGTGGTCGATGTTCCGCCTTGGCAGGTGCAAGCAATAAGGTAGTCCTCGAGCCATAGCTTCGGGTCTTGCTTCCCGTCGTACTTTGGTGTGCCGGCCGTCAACTTGAAGCCTTTAGGCATACG
This sequence comes from Poa annua, assembly GCA_026929855.1. Lineage (NCBI taxonomy): Eukaryota > Viridiplantae > Streptophyta > Magnoliopsida > Poales > Poaceae > Poa > Poa annua. The sequence continues at coordinate 257,754,115 of CM049427.1, read as the reverse complement.
GGTGTCGCGGATGTTGAAACCGAAGCATGCCGCACCACATGGTTCGAAGTCGCGGTTGGTATGGTCGTCCGCCTGTGCTGCGTTAGCCGAACGCTCCTTGCGGTTACGGTCCACCGTCTTCTGTGTCAGGACGTCTCGAAGGTCCTTGACTGGCTGTCGCTGCGCCGCCGGGATGCCCGACGTCGTTGGTTCGTGAGCTTGATTACCTGGCCCCTTGGCCGCTAGAGCTTCTTCGATTGCCCTTATGGAGGCAATTTGTTGCTTGTGGAGGAGGGAGCGCGCGTCACTCTCCGGTGGCTGCGTGAGCCGAAGGTATGTCTCGACTGATATCAGGGCGGCATTCGCCGTCTTCGGGACGGGTATCCCATTTTCGTCTTCGGTGACGAAGGATGAGTCGAGGTTGCGGGTGAGCCTTGTTCGATCAGCTTCTGCCATGTGGGGGATACGGGCTCTGGTTCGCCGTGCTCCCTGATTCACCTCTGTGGAGGATGTGAAGGAGAGAGCAGCTCGCCTGGCACTCGACGCATCCGCGTCCCTTTTGCGCCTGAGAAGTTCAGCCTTTTCGGCGCGAATTCGTTCGCCTTCCTTGCGTAGCAAGTACTGGACCGCCAGGTGATCGTCTCGAGGTGCGTTGGGTGGCGGGAACGTGCCCTCGTCCACATGCTTCATGGCTTGGATCGCCATATCACGCGTGATGACAAGTTTCGTCTGGTCCGGCATGTCCACCTCCAGTGGGTATGCGGGTTCGTCTTCGTCGTCATGCGGCGCTGTGCCGGCCATGAAGACTTGCCTGGGGTAGGCATGGATTGGAGAGTTGGTGCTGCCGCTGCTACTTATGTCACCCGCTTCTTGCTCGGGGTCAAAAATTGCCGCAACGTGGCGAGCGGCGCACCCGCTGTCGCGTCTCTTCGCGATTGTCCAGGTGCCCGCACTCGACGGGGCGAGTGCGAGTGGCTTAGGGTAGACCTGGGACTTCCACGAAGGTGAAGGCGCGCGCGACGTTGATGTCGGACGCGAGCCCCCGGTCGCACGTGCGGGCGCGACGGTGGAGGTGGGTCTTGACTTGATTGATCGCGCGATCGATGTTGGGGTAGTAGATTCGATTCGCGCGGTCGTTGCTGAGATTGTCGACGTAGATGTCCTCTTCGCGGGTGCGGCAGATGCGATCTTCGCGGGCCCGGCGGTCGCGATCTCCGCGAGTGCGACAGATGCGATCTTCGCGGGTCCAGCGATCGCGATTTCCGCGGGTGCGGCAGATGCGATCTTCGCGGGTCCAGCGGGCGCGGTGGTCGGCGATTTTGATGGCGCCGCCGCGCGTAACGCAGTAGTCGTGGACCTGAGCATGCCACGACTATCGACGCAACAGAATATGGAGCCGAAGGTGATGTGTATACCTTTGTCCAGATCGGCGTACACCGATTGATGAGCTTTCGAGTGGATGACGTACTCGAAGGAGCCGAATCGGATCGACTCCCTGATGGCGGGTGCGCCGATCTTCATTGCGGATGGAGCCGGCGTGACCATGATCCTAGCACTTGTTTCTCCTTCCCACAGACGGCGCCAATTGACGAGGTGCTAACTCGACAAGTCCCAGGGTTGTGCACCCCGGGTTGATTGATGGGGAGAGAGGAGAGTGCAAAGTGATCACGATGGCTGACAAGCGAGGTTTACCCAGGTTCAGGCTCCCGGAGGATAACACCCTACTCCTGCTTGTCTGGTTATTGATGCGAGTAGCGATTACAATGGCGAGATTGCGATCTCGCTAGGGTTTGTGGTCCTGAGCGTGTCCTCTAGGACGGGCAACCCTCCTGGCTTTATAGGCAGCCAGGTCTCGGGTGGTTGGTACAGATACGGTAGGTTACAAGTCCTAACCGAGTTGGACTAGGATATGAGATACCCCGAGTGGGCCTTCTGCGGGCCTTTCCATCCTTGGCGCGGCCCAGGTAGCCTCATCGTGGGCTACCCGCAAGGTAGCCCCACGTCAATATATGAACAAGTGTCTCGCTAGAGGAGACATACTTATATAGATCATACTAACAGGCGATCATAAAGAATTTATCCAAATGGTAGATCTAGAGGGAGAGTGTCTATGGCCAGCACAACAACTTGTCTGCCATTATCAACACGCAATGTCGCCTCATCCTTTCAAGCTACTCAAGCAGTAAACTTGGTTTTCATAAAACATGACTAGTTTAAAACTTAGTCACTACTGCGAGTACTTGCTTAGCTAAAACATTCATAACATGTATATCATATATACACCATCATCATCGATGACTTCCGGCGATCTGTTTCATCTTCTTGATACTTCCAACGTAATCAAGAACCATGAAGGTGAACGATTCCCTTTGCATGACATAGTCTATGACAGAGGATTTACACTTGGCAATGATGTATGTCATCCAGTGATCGAGTTGAGCGAGGCGTCTGAATGTGAAGGGAATATGCCCTAGAGGCACTTAATAAACATAGTTTATTGGCAATATCCTAATCGTTCATTATATGTTTTATACCATGCTATAACTGTATTAAGCGGAAACATTAATACAGGTGTGGTAGATAAACAACCAGGTCCCTAGTAGCCTCTACTAAGACTAGTTTCATTGCGCGATTGATGATCGAGGTTTTCCGATCATAGGGCATGGCGCCGGTCGGCAACGGAAGTCATATCGTTAGGAGTAACAATGTGATGGACATACCCAGTATTTATAGGACATAGTCATTACGCCTTAAGACCGTGAGACCAACTCTTATTATTATTTCTGGAAGATACTTTGATCGCACCAAACGTCGTATCTTATTTAGTATGACAATAACGGTGATACTTTTGGGTATCGGAAAGGAGTAATTGAGACGAGGGGTCAACAGCGGGATTTGTCAGTCCGCATAGCCGGATAGATACTCTAGGGCCCACTCGGTGAGATTATGTCAAATGAGTTTGCAAACATGTGACTAGGTCACCAGCTGACATAATATCATAGACGAGTAGAAGATAGCAATGTCGGTAACGAGATCATGCTAGGTATGGAGATATCTGAGAATGATGCTCGGACACGCTAAGTATCGCCATGACAAAGGGTTTAAGACTATACGTCCAGGTTTGATAGATGAAAGTCATTCGTTATATCTCAGGGGTTAATTCATGGGGTCCAGGCCTACGAGTTAGTCGTTGATCATTGAGGAGTCTTGATCATACCTGATATTATATCGAACCGCTAGGGTAACACACTTAAGGGGTTTCGACAAGACAACCGGAAAGGAAGGAGATCACCGGGAGCGTCCCGGGAGGGGTCCGATGGAGATCGGGCAGCGCCGAAAGAGTTTTCGGAGCTAGGAAGAATTATATATATTATGTTTGATATTAATTAGTGTAATTAATATGCAAATATGATTTTATATATTTATTTTCGAATTTATTTAGGCAGATTTCCCTAAATGGGCCTTCTGGTCGAAAGAAGGCCCATGGGGGGAAAACCCTCAAGGGAATTTTGTGGGGGAGGCTTGGCCGGCCTAGGTGGGCCAAATGGGGCCCACCTAGGGCCGGCGCATCAGCCTTGGCCGAACCAGGCATGTGGGATAGTCCCACATTGCCTGGCTGGCAAGGTTGGCTCCCCCTGGGAGCCTATATAAGAAGGGGCACCCCTGGCCTTTTAATTCACCAATTAATTCCCAATTTCTCTCTCGATCTCGTGGTTCCCTTGACGGAGCCGCGCCGAGTAGAGGAGGGGGATCTCTTCCACCATAGCCCGCTGCCGCGCTGCTGGTGTTCCGGTCCAAGTCTTCCGCTGCTCGTCCTGGACTGGAGCTTCGGAGGCCGTCGTCTCCACCGTATGTGTGCGACTCCCTGCGAGGTTCTGCGCTAGCGGTACTCGGAGGCCTACTTCCTCCACCCGACCTCGGGGTCATCTTCGTCATCTTCGTCGCGCCGAGTTCTCCGCGACCTAGAGGTCGGCTACGGCGTCTTCATCGTCAACGCTTGTGCGGGAGCGTAATCCCCGCTATTCGGTCTACGAGGGTATGTATTCCGATCTCCGACGTACTTCTATATCTGCATAGTGTAGATCTTGGCTAGTTTAAGGATATCGTTGCTAGGAAATTTTTTGTTTTCTGCACACGATCCCCTTCAGTGGTATCAGAGCCGATCTATCGTAGATATAGCTGTACGCTGTTAGAACCCGTGTTCTGCACGGGGGCACAGTTCCTGTTATTTGCTACCCTCTAGCGTGCACTTGTGATTCCAGCGGCATCGAGTTGATGAAGCGGCCCGGACCGACTTTACGCGTACGCTTACGCGAGACTGGTTCCACTACTGACATACGGCTTGTACCGTATCTGTGGCTGGCGGGTGCCTGTTTCTCTCTCTTTAGTTGGCTTTGCATTTTCAATGGAGGGCCCGAAAGGGATGCTTAAACATGCAACTATTGGATCGTTGTTGTGGTCATAAGGTTCGTAGGTATGAAGCGGTTCTATTTACGTAAGCCCCGAGCCACGTAAAATATGCAAAAGATAAAGTAGAAGCGTCTAACTTTATTTTGCAGGGGCTATGTGATATGGTCAAGGTAGGTTTATTAAATTGTTTATAAACTGCGGGCGCCAAGAAGACCATGGCGCAATGGACTATATCACATTGCATTACATTTGATGTTTTGTGTGCATCTTATATTGTGTGATTGTGTGTATAGTATACATTAGTTACACGGCGGTAGTTATATAAGATGATCCCTTCAAAATACCACCAGTGTTCTCCCTCCAACGTGCACCACCAAGAAAGTTCTACGTTATGAGGCAGGCCGTGATGATCGGGTGTCAGACATATCTTCGTTCGCATACGGTGGGTGTAAGCCATGTTGCACAAGCGTCAGCGTGGAGGTTATGGTGGCGAGCCTAGCATATTCAGAAATATGGCCTCGGAACAGGGAGACCGAAAGGTCGAGCACGAGTCACAAATATGGTGTGGCGGACAATTGTCTACTCTTGAAGTTGTGTCACCGGCTCTGATGATGAGGGGTGGTGCAATGGATGGGGGTCGTGTAATCGCTTAAACGACCAGGAGGGATGTTTGTTGGAGTGGGAGTTCGGATAGTTATTTTCTAAAATACTAGAACTCGGAATATAATGAACAGAGTCTGTTTTGCAAACCTTTGTAGATATTAACCATTGTGATAGCATCTTTTCAAATTAGGCGCATTCCTGCGATTGAGAAACTAAAAAGGTTGGGTCCAAACTTCATAGTTTTATACTTTAGCTTGAGGATACTCCTTATTTAAACCGTTAGCTCTTTGTGATACAATACCCGCTAGGAGATAAACCCGGAGATTCCGCTAACAAAAGATAATTTTCATTATCGGATTTTGTGCAGATGATATCATCATAGTCCAGTGTATGCTATGATCTCTGCCATAAAGAACCAACGGTGGGTACGAGTTTTTAGATCGCGAACATTTGGTCGCTAAACTCGGGGTACCTCTATAGTTGGGTTGATGAAGTTTATCAGTACGTTGACTGATTGTCTTCTCAACCAAGATGGAAGAGAATACACACATTGAGGGAGCACGTGGCGGTCATACTTAATGATGTATGTTCATGATTAATGAACATCGCCTCGCTCAGCTCAATTACTGGATGACAGACATCGTTGCCAAGTGCAAATCCTCTGTCATAGACTGTGTCATGCAAGGGGAATCTTTCACCTTCATGGTTCTTGATTACGGTGGAAGTATCAAGAAGATGAAACAGATCGCCGGAAGTCATCAATGATGATGGTGTATATATGATATACATGTTATGAATGTTTTAGCTAAGCAAGTGCTCGCAGTAGTGACTAAGTCTTGAACTAGTCATGTTTTGTGAAAAACCAGGTTTACTGCTTGAGTAGCTTGAAAGGATGAGGCGACATTGCGTGTTGATAACGGCAATCAAGTTGTTGTGATGGCCATAGACACTCTCCCTCTAGATCTACCATTTGGGTAAATTCTTTATGATCGGGTGTTGGTATGATCGTTACAAGTGTGTCTCCTCTAGCGAGACACTTGTTCATACATGATAGTGACAAATTGGTGTCCTATGTATATGAAGTAATGATCATATGCCGATTTGAATTTAGATGGTAGAAGCTCCCACATTCATAATATTAATGCCAAAGGATACAAACTTAATAAAGACACCACATATGTGTGGCACTACCGTTTATTCATGTCAATGTTATATGCATTAGCTCCACACTGGATGGACCTACAAGTCCTAAGATTTGATCTTTTGACACTTGCAAAATAACTGTGACACCGTTTTCGGAAAACGGGCATGTAACTTATTGATACTCATACATGGAGATGTATGTGGTTCAATAAAGTAATTGACGGGTAGTGGAGACCTTTATTTCGTGAACTTCACTGAACGTTTTGAGTATAGCTGGTTGAGAATCATGCATATGGGTGTATGTGAATCAATGAAGTGTAGTGGAAGTCTTTATTTCATAGACTTCATGAATATTCCGAGTAGATATATGGATATTCACTCCGGGGAATGTTAGTCTGAATTTTTGATTCGATCAAACGAAGTTCAGAATGAAGTAGGAAATAAACTTAACAAGAAAATCAAATGCCCGCGATGCAAATCAAGGAATGAAGATTTGAGTTATAATGTTGGCACATCATTGGAATACTTGTGAGAAGAGTTCCACAAATTACGTCGCATGGAACACCATAGTGTTATGGTGTGTTAGGGCGTCATAATCGCACCCTATCGGATAGTGTGTGGTAAATAAATCTCTCACCGAATTATTGTGATTATTAGAGTCATATGGTAGAAACGTAAACACTCATGTTAGCAAATAGGTATACCATTTGAATCCATGGAGACAATGCCATATGAGTAATGGTGTGGCTTTTAGCCTGGATTGTCGTTTCAGCAATTTAGTGTTTCGATGTAATCGAACCTAAAATGGATTAATCTTTGTAGTATACCCTACCTAAAGAGTTAGTTGGGTACATGTCTCACGACATAGGCAAAATCTTTGCTGGGATATACCTTGCGAAAGAAATAGTTTCTTGTCCGAGGGTATAAGTGAGAAAGAAAGTAGAGCAAGACGAAGTTGGTGAACTTCCTCTCCAAACATCAGAGTGGCGCAATCGAAAGTGTTTTCGGTGTCAGGCTCCACAGCTTGAAAAAGCTGATGATTCAAAATCATGATGTTCTGAGCTCATACTAAGAGCGTAGGCATACGAGGTTGTGTTCCACACTGTGTGTTACGACAATCTTGTTATGAAGGTCATATTAATGGAATATGATAGACCTACGAACTACGAAGAAGAGATGGTGGACCTAAGTCCGAGAAATGGCTATGAGTCATTTATGATCCGAAATAAAATACATATACGATTACCAGGTATTGACTTGGGAGATCTTCTTGATGGCATCTAGGATGTTGATAGTATATGGAGTTTTATGAGAGAGTAGATATTGAGCAGATTCGATTTGTCGTGAAACAGTTCCGACAGACCACGTGAGACTTTGTCTCAAGTGGCGAAGCCTAAATCTATTCTGGGTCGTTTAGCAATTACTATAATTTCGAATGAGAAATTGATAGATGGATGAGAAAACCATGATTCTTAATAGTGTAATTAAGAATGGTTTGTAATCCTGAGGATGCTAAACATGTGTGCAAACTTCGGTTGTCCATTCATGGGCAGAAGCAAGCATATCGGAGCTGGAATCTTCACTTTGATAATGTGATCAAAGGATTTTGGAGTTGTCCAAAATAGTTGAAGAAACCTACATTTGCAAACAAGTGAGTGGGAGCAAAGTAGCTTTCCTTGATCTTATATGCGGAAGGCATATTTGAGTGGGAGCTAAGTAGCTTTCCTTGATCTTATATGCGGAAGGCATATTTGAGTGGGAGCTAGGTGTCATTTGTGATTCTGTATGTAGCGACATATTGAATGACACAGATACTCTAGTAGAGTGTAAAGGATTATTTAAGTGATTAAATTTTCTATGAAATGAAGTTAGGAGTATTAGGCATCCGATTTATAATTGTATAGATCAGAGGGGGCTTAATAACATTAAGTCGGAGTATTTCCTAAGTCAGGATTCTGAAGTGTTTCAGAAAAGGACAAGCGAAGAAAGAGATTCTTGCTTGTATGACTAGGTAAAAGATTAAGTTAATCTTGACTTTTTCAGTGATAGAAAATGATGTTCGACATTCTCTATGTATCACACATAGAGTCTATCAGGCTGAAAGCTCGACTTAATGTGACCCAAGTTCTTGGTTGAAGAACAGGTTCTAGAGTGATCCTTGTGTGGATCAATGAACAAACGTTAAGTTTATTCTTCAGTGTCTATGAGAAATGAAGATAGGTTTTCTAGTAACGGGTAAGAGTGGAATGGCAACTTGCCGTAAAGAGGTTGCGATGATGCAAGTTATTACACTGACCCATACGACTAGAAATCTCATATAGGAGATGTCCTTTATTTTGAAGATAGACATGGTTAGTTTGCGAAGCCGCATATGAATGCACTGTCGCATAATCTACATAGGTATAGAAATATATCGCGACTTTGGAAGTAGCAAGTGTGATTGGACTGAGCAGTTTTCCGAGCGTAGGTGGTCCCCTTAATAGATCTCTTAGACTTTTAAGGTGCATGCTACGCGAATGCTCGAGTCTCACTCCATCCACTGGGATATATTTCACCGTCATCGTAAGGTACGGGTTGATGTCAAACTAGGTGACATAGAAGTGTTGCAAAGCACATATAGGTCTCAATGTGTGAGGTCTATTGACTGTATTCCTCTTCCACGAGGCGAGCAGGCACCAAGATGCTATGGGTGTTGAGCTTTTACCAGGTTGTAAACTAGATTAAGTGTTACTCTAGTGCAAGTGGGAGACTGAAGGGAATATGCCCTAGAGGCACTTAATAAACATAGTTTATTGGCAATATCCTAATCGTTCATTATGTGTTTTATACCATGCTATAACTGTATTAAGCGGAAACATTAATACAGGTGTGGTAGATAAACAACCAGGTCCCTAGTAGCCTCTACTAAGACTAGTTTCATTGCGCGATTGATGATCGAGGTTTTCTGATCATAGGGCATGGCGCCGGTCGGCAACGGAAGTCATATCGTTAGGAGTAACAATGTGATGGACATACCCAGTATTTATAGGACATAGTCATTACGCCTTAAGACCGTGAGACCAACTCTTATTATTATTTCTGGAAGATACTTTGATCGCACCAAACGTCGTATCTTATTTAGTATGACAATAACGGTGATACTTTTGGGTATCGGAAAGGAGTAATTGAGACGAGGGGTCAACAGCGGGATTTGTCAGTCCGCATAGCCGGATAGATACTCTAGGGACCACTCGGTGAGATTATGTCAAATGAGTTTGCAAACATGTGACTAGGTCACCAGCTGACATAATATCATAGACGAGTAGAAGATAGCGATGTCGGTAACGAGATCATGCTAGGTATGGAGATATCTGAGAATGATGCTCGGACACGCTAAGTATCGCCATGACAAAGGGTTTAAGACTATACGTCCAGGTTTGATAGATGAAAGTCATTCGTTATATCTCAGGGGTTAATTCATGGGGTCCAGGCCTACGAGTTAGTCGTTGATCATTGAGGAGTCTTGATCATACCTGATATTATATCGAACCGCTAGGGTAACACACTTAAGGGGTTTCGACAAGACAACCGGAAAGGAAGGAGATCACCGGGAGCGTCCCGGGAGGGGTCCGATGGAGATCGGGCAGCGCCGAAAGAGTTTTCGGAGCTAGGAAGAATTATATATATTATGTTTGATATTAATTAGTGTAATTAATATGCAAATATGATTTTATATATTTATTTTCGAATTTATTTAGTCAGATTTCCCTAAATGGGCCTTCTGGTCGAAAGAAGGCCCATGGGGGGGAAAACCCTCAAGGGAATTTTGTGGGGGAGGCTTGGCCGGCCTAGGTGGGCCAAATGGGGCCCACCTAGGGCCGGCGCATCAGCCTTGGCCGAACCAGGCATGTGGGATAGTCCCACATTGCCTGGCTGGCAAGGTTGGCTCCCCCTGGGAGCCTATATAAGAAGGGGCACCCCTGGCCTTTTAATTCACCAATTAATTCCCAATTTCTCTCTCGATCTCGTGGTTCCCTTGACGGAGCCGCGCCGAGTAGAGGAGGGGGATCTCTTCCACCATAGCCCGCTGCCGCGCTGCTGGTGTTCCGGTCCAAGTCTTCCGCTGCTCGTCCTGGACTGGAGCTTCGGAGGCCGTCGTCTCCACCGTATGTGTGCGACTCACTGCGAGGTGCTGCGCTAGCGGTACTCGGAGGCCTACTTCCTCCACCCGACCTCGGGGTCATCTTCGTCATCTTCGTCGCGCCGAGTTCTCCGCGACCTAGAGGTCGGCTACGGCGTCTTCATCGTCAACGCTTGTACGGGAGCGTAATCCCCGCTATTCGGTCTACGAGGGTATGTATTCCGATCTCCGCCGTACTTCTATATCTGCATAGTGTAGATCTTGGCTAGTTTAAGGATATCGTTGCTAGGAAATTTTTTGTTTTCTGCACACGATCCCCTTCAGAATGTTCATCAAGTATGAACATATGTCATCAAGTATGACTGCCACGTGCTCCTTTAACGTGTGTATTCTCTTCCACCTTGGTTGAGAAGACAATCAGTCAACGTACTTATAAACTTCATCAACCCAACTTTAGGGGTACCCCGAGTTTAGCGACCATATTATATGTTCGCGATCTCATAACTCGTACCCACTGTTGGTTCTCTATGGCAGAGATCACAGCATTCACTGGACTATGATGATATCATCCGCACAAAATCTGATAATCCAAATTATCTTTTGTTAGCGGAATCTCCGGGTTTATCTCCTAGCGGGTATTGTATCACAAAGAGCTAACGGTTTAAACAAGAAGTATTCTCAAGCTAAAGTATAAAACTATGAAGTTTGGACCCAACCTTTTAAGTTTCTCAATCGCAGGAATGCGCCTAATTTTAAAAGATGCTATCACAATGGTTAATATCTACAAAGGTTTGCAAAACAGACTTTGTTCATTATATTTCGAGTTCTAGTATTTTAGAAAATAACTATCTGAACTCCCACTCAAACGAACATCCCTCCTGGTCGTTTAAGCGATTACACGACCCCCATCCATTGCGCAACCCCTCATCGTTAGAGCCGGCAACACAACTTCAAGGGTAGACAATTGTCAATCACAACAACTTTGTGACTCATGCTCGACCTTTCGGCCTCCGTGTTCCGAGGTCATATCTGCATATGCTAGGCTCGCCACTATAACCTCCACGTTGACGCTTGTGCAACATGGCTTACACCCACTGTATGCGAACGACGATATGTCTGAAACCCGATCATCACGGCCTGCCTCATAACGTAGAACTTTCTTGGTGGTGCGCGTTGGAGGGAGAACACTAGTGGTATTTTGAAGGGATCATCTTATATAATTACCGCCGCGTAACTAATATATACTAATATATATAATCACATAATATAAGATGCACACAAAACATCAAATGTAATGCGATGTGATATAGTCCATTGCGCCATGGTCTTCTTGGCGCCCGCAGTTTATAATTTTTTTATCAAACCTACCTTGACGATATCACATAGCCCCTGCAAAATAAAGTTAGACGCTTCTACTTTATCTTTTCCATATTTTACGTGGCTTCATACATACAAACCTTATGACCACAACAACGATCCAATAATTGCATGTTTAAGCATCCCTTTCGGGCCCTCCATTGAAAATGCAAAGTCAACTAAAGAGAGAGAAACTGACACCCGCCAGCCACAGATACGGTACAAGTTGTATGTCAGTAGTGGAACCAGTCTCGCGTAATTGTACGCGTAAAGTCAGTCCGGGCCGCTTCATCAACTTGATGCCGCAAGTGCACGCTAGAGGGTGGCAAATAACAGGAACGGTGCCCCCGTGCAGAACACGGGTTCTAACAGCGTACAGCTATATCTACGATAGATCGGCTCTGATACCACTGAAGAGGATCGTTGTAGAAAACAAAAAATTTCCAAGCAACGATATCCTTAAAACATGCCAAGATCTATTCTATGCAGATATAGTAGTACGGCGGAGATCAGAATACATACCCTCGTAGACCGAATAGCGGGGATTACGCTCCCGCACAAGCGTTGACGAAGAAGACGACGTAGCCGACCTCTAGGTCGTGAAGAACTCGGCGCGACAAAGACGACGAAGATGACCTCGAGGTCGGGTGGAGGAAGTAGGCCTCCGAGTACCGCTAGCGCAGCACCTCGCAGGGCGTTACACACATACGGTGGAGATGATGGCCTCCGAAGCTCCAGTCCAGGACGAGCAGCGGAAGACTTGGATCGGAACACCAGCAACGCGGCAGCGGGCTATGGTGGAAGAGATCCCCCTCTCAACTCGGCGCAACTCCGACAAAGGGAATCACGAGATCTAGAGAGAATTGAGGAATTAATTGGTGAATTAAAAGGCCAGGGGTGCCCCTTCTTATATAGGCTCCCGGGGGGAGCCAACCTTGCCAGCCAGGCAATGTGGGACTATCCCACAGCCTGGTTCGGCAAAGGTAGTATGCGCCGGCCCTAGGTGGGCCCCATTTGGCCCATCTAGGCCGGCCATAGCTCCCCCACCAAATTCCCTTGAGGGTCCCCCCCCCCATGGGCCTTCTTTCAACCAGAAGGCCCATTTAGGGAAATCAGCCTAAATAAATTCGAAAATAAATATATAAAAGCATATTTAGACATTAATTACACTAATTAATATCAAACACATTATATATAATTTATTCTAGCTTCGAAAACTCTTTCGTCGCTGCCCGATCTCCATTGGACCATTCCTGGGACATTCCCGGTGATCTCTTTCCTTTCCGGTTGTCTTGTCGAAACCCCTTAAGTGTGTTACCCTAGCGGTTCAATATAATAACAGGTACGATCAAGACTCCTCTATGATCAACGACTAACTCGTAGGTCTGGACCCCATGAATTAATCCCTGTGATATAACGAATGACTTTCATCTATCAAACCTGGACGTATAGTCTTAAACCCTTTGTCATGGCGATACTTAGCGTGTCCGAGCATCATTCTCAGATATCTCCATACCTAGCATGATCTCGTTACCGACATCGCTATCTTGTACTCATCTATGATATTATGTCAGCTAGTGACCTAGTCACATGTTTGCAAACTCATTTGACATAATCTCACCGAGTGGCCCCTAGAGTATCTATCCGGCTATGCGGACTGACAAATCACGCTGTTGACCCCTCGTCTCAACTACCCCCTTCCGATACCCAAAAGTATCATCGTTATTGTTACACTAAATAAGATATGACGTTTGGTGCAATCAAAGTATCTTCTAGGAATAACAATAAGAGTTGATCTCACGGTCTTAAGGCGTAATGACTATGTCCTATAAATACTGGGTATGTCCATCACATCGTTACACCTAACGATATGACTTCCATTGCCGACCGGCGCCATGCCCTATGATCGGAAAACCTCGATCATCAATCGCGCAATGAAACTAGTCTTAGTAGAGGTTACTAGGGACCTGATTGTTTTATCTACCACACCTGTATTAATGTTTTCGCTTAATACAGTTATAGCATGGTGTAAAACATATAATGAACAATTGGGATATTGCCAATAAACTATGTTTATTAAGTGCCTCTATGGCATATTCCCTTCACTTTTGTGGTCACTTGAGATCCCCCAATTAAGTTGTGGGTGTGTGCCTCAAGAGTGTTGTATGAGATTCGATCTCCGCCCCAAAAGAGATCAATAGTGGAAGGTGAACTCGCAACTGGTTGAGTTCATCAGGAGAAGAAGGTGAGCCTTTGTGGCGTTGCGGCTAACCTGTAGTGGTTGCGCACACCTCTCCAAACGAGATGTACACCCTTTGGGTGGAACTCGCGAATACATCATCGTCTCCGTGTGACTCGGTTATTTCTTTACCCGAGCTCTTTACTTATGCACATTAATTTGTGATAGCCTTCGTGCTTGAAGTCATCTATCTTGCTATCACCTTGTTATTTGTATTACTTAGCATAAGTTGTTGGTGCACATAGGTGAACCTAGTATATTTAGGTTGTATGCTCGTTAAAGTAAAATTCTAGTTTTATTCCGTCTTTATCAAGCATACCAGAATTTTCGGGTCATTCTTGGACCGGATATTCCGGCTCCTCAGAAAAAGTTTTACTTCGCATATTCCCCCACCCCCCCCTCCCACCCCCTCTAGACGACGTCTATCCGTTCAACGGGTCGTGAAGAAGTTGCGAGAAACGAGACGAAGAGGCCAGCCCTCCTTTGTTTCGTGTGTTGAAGAGATTGGATGATGGTAGATTTGTCGATTCATAATACAATAAAACCAGTTTATTTAGTTAATTATTTGATGAATGGAGAGCTAACAGCGCTGAGAGGGGAAATCAGCAAAGACTATGCTGCAGCGGGGGTCTCAAATGGAGGCAGACCAAAAAGGGGATATTTTCTCCAAGAACTGGGAGGGCGGGGGGGGGAGGTGCGGGGTTTAATTAATTTCCCCAAGGATAGGGCTGGCCCTAACATGTTAGGGGCTTTGTGCGAGAGAAAAATGGGTCCTATAGGTGCGCCTGTCTCTTCCACCTTCCGTCTTAAGCAAGGCCTATTGTTTTGTCTTTTTTGTTGTAGAGAATGTCGCACGTGTATTGCCTGTAAAAAAATATGCTGCTAACAATTGGGTTGATTTTGTTTTTAAAAGTCCTAAGTCAATAGGCCTGAATGTACGTAGAGTAGTGTCTCTAACGATTGGGTGCGTTGTGCGGCCGCACCTCCCGCACTTGCTCAGATACAATCCCTGATGAGGCTGAGCCTGCCAATACCACGACGGTGATGACTAGGCAAAGAATGATGTAGAAAAAAGTGACAAACACACTCACATGTGGTGGTTGTGTGTCTAGTGTTATGATGATAGAATGATTGACACTCTTGGCTACCGTGGTGGCTTGCGCTTATTCCCACCTAGAGGTGCCACTAGCAAGGCCACATGAACGGTCTATAGGTCGGACAAAATGGCAGCCTCCACGGGCTTAAAGAGTATGAGGAAAAATAGTAAATTACTCTCGTAATCATGTATATTTATTTATTATATGCAAGAAAGATTAATCTCTAAATATAATTGTATTTGTTACTTATGAGGAAGTCTTCACCATAAATTGTGTATCTTCTAGAAAGAAACTAACCTATTCTTCCCATAAAAAACACACCTTGGACAACACCGCCAAGTTTAATTAGACTCATACTCTTTCTAAAGAGAACCCTAATGGTTATAAAATGAAAACTATGATAACTAAGTGTCCATTTATATAACATGAATATTTTGATTTGTGAAACTTATATGAGAAGTTGTGTATAGATAACATAAAAGACATTTCAATTGTCCTACCAGATTAAACTGTATGAATGCAGAGTTTTAGAATTCACAATACTTTTTATGATTGTTAGTGATCATTTAAATATCAATTACATAGAATCACGTGACATGTGATCATTATTTAACATAAAGTTACTTGTAAGATACACTTAAGAAAAAGGTTGAGAATATAGTAGTTCCATTTATGATAGTGATGTTTTTATAAATTTTCAGATGTAATGATACTCTTGAAACTTCTATTCAGATATTCGTTAGAATATACTTAGTAGATATGCTTCTCAACAAATTATACATAATTATGTCTTAATTCAACTTTGAAAGGAGGTATAATTTTTATTTTTAATTACTTTTTTTAGCCTAAGTGTATACTACAAATACCAATTTAGTTTTGGTTACAAAAAATATTTAGATTCAACACAAGTTAATTATATTTTTAAATGTATCGTAAGGTACTAGAAGGATACATAATACAAGTTATTTTATATTTAGTTTAGTTGTGCAAACTAGATATGAGGAGATATACTTATAAGACTGAAATATAATATTAAATCTCAAAATAGAAAATATTAAATATAATAAAACTAAGTTATATGGAAGTTTAATTTTTTCTATAATATGTATTGGCTAAGTATTAGATCATGATTCAGATATTGGACAATGCTATCCAAAATCGAGGTCGCGGACAGCTCACGACATCGCTTAACAGAAAGTACTACACCTAACACTACAATCTGAACAAGTTGAAAATTCGAACAAGCAAAGAACAACAAACCAATGCCTGTTACAATGTTGCTACAGGGCAAATAAGCAGACGCGAATCATGATGGTCAATAAATTGAATCAGGTCCAATATGAAAATAATAGTTCATAGTGAAATTCCTATGGGAACATAACGGAATATGGGCACTCTGAATGGTTCTTCGACCTGCCATGCCGGACTGTTCATTTGTGTCTGGTTCAATGTATCCATCTCAATAAATCTACGGTGAGTCATCACCACATGCTTTTCCAAGAGATCCCAGCCCAAGCTCTCAGCATCATCTCTAGTTACTTGCCAGTTTTCCATCTCCTCTTCCTTTGGCTGATAAAAACCTTTATCTGGTGATTCAGTCCATTCTCTTTCTCAGAAAACATCTTTAAGATGGTAGTTCGGCTGCAAAACACGATATCAGATGCACAACAAATTCAAACATATGAATGCATTGGAAATGAGCATACGAATCTGTTTCTTCCGTCTTTCTATTTTTGGGTATTCATTCAGCTTCCATGCATGTTTCTCCTTGTCAGGTACAGAAATTGCTCATGGCTTCAGCTGCACAAATACATTTGCAAAATTAATCCTTACAAACTTTAATTTATAGCACAATGTTCATAACTTTGATCGATCTTATAGATAAGAATATGAACATCCAGAATACCAAACAACATTAACAGACCCACCGCATAATATATTTTTATTGTACTTTAAAAAGTATGAAATATTTAGGTCTTTTTCTAGAGGATTGCTGAAATATTGTAGTATGTGATTAAAAAAAGCGTCTTACTTTTAAAGAATGTAGTATGGTTTATCTATTTGCACGTTATCATTTGATCTTGAAATCAAAGTGGCCAGCAAACCAAGTTGTGGTTGGATGGTTAGCAAGGTGGGTGTACTCTCAACCCACCAGAGGTAAAACCCCAGGTTTGACATATGTGTGCTGCATTTTGACGGAATATTTTTCAGTGGAAGGCGACGACATTTCCGTCGGCAGAGTGGACACGTGGTAGCTCAGTGTTTAAGAGGTGCTCATATGGGTAGGGCATGCATGTGTGTTCATAGGTGAGTAGTTCCAAACAAGCTTTTTAGTTTTTTGTATGACAACTCCTTTCAATAAATTTTACACATATTCTTCTTTTGTGTGGTGCCTACAGTGTTATTTATTTTTACTCGCCAAAAAAATGAGATTTACTTCTATTCTTGGTTTCTATCTAGGATTATGTCGAGTGTGAATTTGATGCACCCATGCACAAGTGCTCCTGAAATTTAAAAAGTTCAAAATTTGTAGTTTTGAGTTTTAAAAATCACAATATTTCTCACGTCGATCTGTACACAAACATTGTATACATTTGTAAAGTTTCGATGAAAACACCGTTATATTTTCAATATGAAAAATACGGTCATAGAAACTCTTTTTTAGCAAAAAAAAATGTCTTTTTCCTGTAGCCCAAAACACTATGTATTTTCTTATGAAAATTGCAGCGCCCTTGTGGATGTGTATACGCATTTGTATTCTTTTCATTAATTTTGAAAAGCGAGATCACTCGTTCCTATGTGCAAGAAATACTTTGCCAATTATGTAATGCGATGAGAGATTTTAAATATAGTACTCTTTCCGTTGATCAAATTAATATAATTTTAGTCTAGAGTCAACGTGGTTACACTTTGACCAATCTTATAGATAAGAATGTGAACATTCCGAATACCAAACAACATTAATAGACCCACCGCATAATATATTTTGATTGTACGTTACATTTTCTTATGAAATGTTTAGGTTTAGCAAGTGGCTAAAAATATGTGCCTTACTTTACAAGAACAGAGTGTGGTTCATCTATTTACACGCAATTTGATCTTGAAATCAAAGTGGCCATCATTTGGTTCGAAAATACTCTAATTTGGTTTGTCCAGGTGCTGTGTCCACGGGCGCCATCTCGTGGCGAGCCCACTTTGTTTTTGCAGCAACGCCATTGTTATCCCCGCTCCTCGCTGCCAAGTCAATCTCGGAAGGCCCCATAAAAAGCTCATCCTCTACCAACTAACCGTACTCTTCCACAGTATAAGATACACTTCAAAAGAGGTGGAAAAGATAGTAGTTTCATTTATGCTATAGAAGTTTTTATAAATTTTCAGATGTAATGATACACTTGAAACTTCTTGAAATCTCTGTTAAGATATATGTTAGAATATATTTAGTAGATATGCCTTCCAACATATTATATATAATTTTGTCTTAATTCAACTGCTATAATTTTCTTTTTATAAATTTTAGCCTATAGTTTTGGTTACAAAAATATTTTGATTCAACACACGGTAATTATATTTTAAATGAACATAACGCACAAAAAGTATACATAATATAAGTAACATTTTATATTTAGTTTAGTTGTGCAAAGTATATATGAGGAGACTGTGCAAAGTATATATGAGGAGATACACTTATAAGATTGAAATATAATATTAAATCTAAAAAGAAAAGATTGAAATATAATAAAACTAAGTTATATGGAAGTTTAAGAGTTTGGTATAATATGGATTAGCTTAACTCGCCCATGGTAACTTCTTTGGACCGGCCCTGCATAAAACTAAGCAGTCTTGTTCCTATCTCCAATAGCTATTTACGAATCGAGAATGGAGTGTATGAGGTCACTGAACCCGGGTAGAGTACGGATTGTTCAGATACGCGTTCCGCTGCTCGAAATCACATCTTTCCCTACCCTACATCGACCCTGAAGCCTATTTCAAGGAACCCCGATTCGGGACGATGAACCCCGGTCAGGGGACGGGGCACCGTTCCCTGTTCCCCGTTCGTGGCTACTATGACCCTAACCAAAGCAAAACCATCCAATCTGTAATCTGTGAACGAGGGGTCATCGAGACTTATAGAAGAGAGTATGCTGGGCTCTAAATCCGTGTTGCGCCGTTGTCAAAACCGTCGGCGAGGAGGCCGTGGCCGGTGTCGGCGAGGAAGCCGCGATTGCTCCACGCTATCCTCAGCAGCAGCCTCGGGGGCTTGAGCACACCGTCCGCCTGTAGTGCGTGCCCCTGGTGGTCATCGCTGGGTCGGAGGAGGAGCAGTACGTCAACCTGCGACGCGCTGATCTCTGCATCTCGGGCCGCCACCGACGAGCACGTCCCCACCGCCAGGAGGTGGTAGGTCCGCGATAGAGCGAAGGTTGCTGAAATATTTAGGTCTTTTTCTAGACTATTGCTGAAATGTTGTAGTATATGACTAAAAATGTGCGCCTTACTTTTAAAGAATGTAATATGGTTTATCTATTTGCTTGTTATTATTTGATCTTCAAATCAAAGTGGACAGCTAACCAAGTTGTAGTTGGTTGATTAGCAAGGTCGGTGTACCCTCAACCCACCAGAGTTCAAATCCCAGGTTTGACATCTGTGTGTTGCATTTTAACGGAATATGTTTTCAGTATGAGGCGACATTCCGTTGACAGGGAGGGCCCGTGGTGGCTCAGTATTTAAGAGGTGCTCATATGGGGGTACGGCGTGACCGTGTGTGTTTATACGGTGAGAAGTTCCAAACAAGCTTTTTAGTTTTTTGTATGACAACTCCTTTCAATCAATTTTACACTTATTCTTCTTGTGTGTGATGCCTATGGATGTTATTTAATTTTACTCGAAAAAAAGAGATTTACTTCTATTCTTGGTTTCTTTCTAGGATTATGTCGAGCGCGAATTTGATGCACGACAGACACAAGTGCTCCTGAAATTTAAAAAGTTCAAAATTTGTACTTTTGAGTTTTAAAAATCACAATATCTCTCATGTCAATCTGTACACATACATTGTATACATTTGTAAAGTTTCAATGAAAGCGAAGTTATATTTTCAGTATAAAAAAATATGGTCATAGAAACTCTTTTTTAGAAAAAAAATGTCTTTTTTCTGTAGCCCGAAACACTATGTATTTTCTTATGAAAATTGCAGCGTCCCTTGTGGGAGTGTATATGTAGTTGTATTTTTTCCCATTGATTTTGAAAAGCGAGATCACTCGTGCCCATGTGCAAGAAATACTTCAAAAATTATGTAATGCGACGCGAGACTTTAAATAAACTACTCTTTCCGTTCATCAAAATAGAACATAGTATAATTTTAGTCTAGAGTCAATGTGGTTACACTTTGACCGATCTTATAGATAAGAATATGAACATTCCGAATACCAAACAACATTAATAGGCCCTCCGCCATAATATATTTTGATTGGACGTTAAACTTTGTTAACGAAATGTTTAGGTTTTTTTTCTAGAGGATTGGTCAATAAGTGGCTAAAAATATGTGCCTTACTTCAAAAGAACGGAGTGCGGTTCATCTATTTACACGTAGTTTGATCTTGAAATCAAAGTGGCCATCATTCGGTTCGAATTTACTCCAATTTGGTTTGTTCAGGTGCTGTGTCCACGGGCGCCATCTCGTGCCGAACCCACTTTGACTTTACCACAACGCCATTAATCCGCTCCTCGCTGCCGAGTCAATCTCGGAAGGCCCCATAAAAGCTCATATTCTACCAACTAACCGTACTGCTCTTCCCCCTTAAACTCCACCGTATAACTGCCGCCAACACGGGCACACCAGCGGGCGGCAGCGCTAGTTACGGCTCCTTGCAGTTGCAGCAGAGCCGAGTTGCGGCGGCAGACTCGGAAACCAAGATGAGACGGCTCGCCGGCGGCGCCGCGCTGATGGTGCTGCTCCTCGCCGCCGCCGCCACCACCAGAGTTGCCGACGCCGACTTCTTCTCCCCTCTCAGCCCGCTCCTGGCCCCCGTCATGGGTAAGTTGTCTCCTCCTCTCGCGCTTCTCGCCCCCTCCTTCCCCCGACGCCCGTGGTGGTGTTACTTACTTACGAGCTTAACCTGATTGATTGACGCGCGCGAGCAGGGTCGCTGTGCAAGGCCGTGGCGTGCGGGAAGGGGAACTGCACCGTCACCTCGGGGCTGCCGGGGTACAGGTGCGACTGCGACCCCGGCTGGACGCAGATGCACGTCGGCGACGACCTCAGGTTCCTGCCCTGCGTCATCCCCAACTGTAAGTGCACGCTTCATCTGTGTAATTGCTTACAGTACGTCCTTGGCTTCCTTCATGAGTGGGTAGGCAGATAAGGCGTGATGGTTTGATGTACTACTGTCGGCGCATAACTGCATGCCACCTACGTTTTCTGAATGACGGCTAATTTGTTATGCCCTACATGTTACGGTGATCAGTGGTTATACATAGGTCACCTACTGTTTTCTACCTGAAGAAAATGAGTAATTCTGACCGACAGTTACGGTTCTGAATACACATCGGTTCTCTGTTTTTAGATTATTCATCAGAACACTGAATAATTTAGCAATCTGAACGGCACATATGACTTTATATGCATCTCAAATGCATGACGTGGAAATGCAGAGCTATGTGCCGGTACCGGTACTCCAATTTGGGAACCAAATTCCAAAAGGATGTCCAGCTTTTAGTCTCAAGAAGAGGTCAAGTTTGAGGCACTGAAAGTCCAAATGTACATAAATCTCATTGGCCCAACGAGACGTGTAATAAATTGGATGTCTCTATGCTGTTTGCTGTCTCTTTTACCAAATCAACCCAGGCTACGTGATTTTGACATCAGTCTCCATCAGATATAGAGAGTAAAAGAAAAAATTAGAATGCCCAAGCCCCGGTGTCATCTTGAGAATTTATTATGTTGAATCACCATGCAGTGTCATCTTCAAAGCTCCTGTGTGTTAGTGTGTTTGCTCCTACTCGAGATATATCAGTCTATGTTAGTATGTTACCAAAACAACCAGGTTTCGTAATTTTAACATGCGTCTCTTAGTCTCTGTCAGACAGAAAAAGGGATAGGTTTCTTTAGAGTGCTTGTTTCTCCGAGTCATCAGTTTTTTTTCGTTTTGAATCAATAAACTGGGTCATCTTCAGAGTTACTGTGTGGGTGTGGCACTAATGTTGGCTAATCCGATGTGCAGAGGCCAGAGTAATCCTATTTGTGAAGAAAATCCACTAGTATTTGCTTATAGTTATGTCATACGATATAATACTCAAGCAAGCATGTCTCTGCAGGTACCATTGATCGCGCTTGTTCGAATGAAACTTTGGCGCCATCACCAGCGCCTTCGCCTAAAAATTTCTCCCTGTCGGCAGACCGTAACTACCGCAACTTACTATATATCGTTTCTTTTTTTACAGCTTGTGATCATATGAGTTTCATTTGAACTGTATTCATGTCGACTGATCTTTATGTCTACAATACTATATACAGCTTGTGAATTAGCTTATTGCGGGTCTGGGGGCACATGCAAGAATGGCACAGGGCTCAGCTACCACTGCCAGTGCCAGGAGGGCTTCAGCAATGTTCTCAACATGACCTCAATGCCTTGTTTTCAAGACTGTAAGACCAAACACTGCATAAGCAACTTGACTCCTGTACGCAAAACTATATGCCTCAGTTCCAACTCCTGGCATCATTTCAGGTTCTTACGGAGCGGACTGCGCAGCCATCGGGCTCCTGCCGTCCTCAAACTCCACTGCCACAGCACCACCATCTAGCTCCGGGAGCGTTTCTAACAACTGCAATGTGCCTGCTCCAGGTACAAAAGGCTTCTTCAGATATGTCCGGACATCTAAATGTATGTTCTGTTATATATGCCAGTTAAGTTACTGTGATTCAAAATTTGCAGGATCGGTAGTGCGGCAAATTCTACTTCCTCTGCTGATATTGGCCTCACTGGCCATGGGTCATACGATATGAACAGAGGATGGTGGTTTATTGCTTTATACCACGGTAGCACTAGAGAGAGTTTTTGTTCACGGACAGGGTAGAGCTTTAGCCTGTTAAAGGTGTACTCTGTTTGTGTATCATGCTGATGCAGTATTGCTATTCCACGTGATGATTCTTCTACTGTTTGAGATTTCTGGTGATGTGTTGTGAGTGGTGTAAACTGTCCCTGTGAATATTCTGATAGTCAATAATCCATTCTCTGTTCGATGATTATTATTATTACTCCTGCTTTCTTCCACATCACCACAAACACTAGATGGCGGACTTTCAAAGCACATCCAGGCGCATCCCCGTGGCAAGGACGGTATGTCAACTGGAAAACGATGGGTCATAGTGGTTTTGACCTCCACCGTCCACAGATATCCAAAAGGTGAGAGACTTCACATGGAGCCTAATCTATGGCATCCCAAGGATCTTCTCCATTCTCCAAGCTGCTTATCAATAGAGTTACCCCCATCCTGCGGAGAATTGTGTTCACACAAAAGAAAAATGCATGACAACTTTCTGCATGTCCATAACCTGATTAAGGAATTGCATAGGAAGAGAATTCCTAGCCTATTGTTCTTGACATTGGTCATCTTAAAAGCTATCGGTCCTCTCTCAGTTGTCCTATTTCCACGAAGTCCTCAAACGACTTGGTTTTCTGCAAATATATGAAACCGGATCTCCACTCGTTTTTCGTTGCATCTTCCAGAGTTCTTTTAATGAGATACCAGGCCGGTTATTCACCACGTGAGCAGGCAGTGCCACCTGGACCGCCATTTTCCATGTCATTCATACTTGCCATCGACCCTCCGTGGTGAATTTTACAACATACATATGAATGCCCGCGATCCTAGCCCATATATGCGAGCAAAATAGGTTTGGAATTCTTTTACTTTGTACGAAGGATAATGAAAAAAAAGCTCCCAATTTTTAAAAAAATTGGTCATGAGGTGATTGATTTGGCGAATATCACCTCTCTCTTCTTGGCACAAAGTGTCGCCTTCCTTTGTAAATATCTACGGCTGACACCCCACTTCCGAGGGTTGCGGAAGATTGATATCCAACCTATGGTCGAAAAGGTGGTAAAAAGACTTCAATGATGAAGGGGAGATCATAAGGTGCCAGGGTCACCCTCACGAAGCCTATCATCACGGTTCTTGCAACATATCTCATGCCCGCCATCCCGCTACCGAAATGGGTCAGTAGCAATATTGATAGGATTAAGAGGGGATTCATTTAGAAATGAGATAACATTGGGCAAGCAAGTGGGGCACCTTGTTAGTTAGAAAGTGGTCACCTCATATATACTCTTAGGTTCTTTTTTGTGGATGCTCTTAGGTACTTATCGAAATAAAGGAAACTACATGCTCTTTATGGCGGGAGAAAAACATCTCTGAGATCACGGTGTTGCCCTAGCAGAAATCTGTCAGCATAATATCTTGTAATTCATTTTCTCCGAGAGTTTTTTTTATGCCGACTTGGAGCTTTGGGCTCAACCCCAGTTCGATCTACTAGGCAAATGTTACTTGGTGTACGACACCTCTCTTTCTAATATAGAAACACCGTGCTTATGTCGATAATTCAAACAAACTGCTTTATTTGGCCGTTGGTTATGTGACAAATTTCTTTTCTTTTTTATTTTATTTATTGATTTCTTCAATGGCAGTTTATCCTATAAGTTCTACACCCAAAAAAAAATTCCAACAGTACAAGCTATGAAATGCATGAGTGTAAATGGGTCATGAAGTGGTTTGTTGCCCTCATCATTCCTTACAGTCGGCCTCCAAAGCATCCTGTTTATTGGGCCATCGGGCCGAGATGAATGGGTTTACATTAGTGAAACAACCATTCTCTCAAAAAAATAGTAGTTGCTAACAGAAACAGTGTTTCGACTTATTAAAAAAACAGAAGCGGTGTTCTCCGATCAAAATTCAGTGAAATTTAACATGCCACAGTTTAAACAAATGGCACGTCCCCCAACAATGTGCTGCTAGTGGTATTCGACACACGGAAGCACGAATCCATGGGAGGGAGGTATCAGGAACATGTGTCGCTCCCGCGCAAAAAGAAAGAGTACATGCGTCTGATGCTCAACACCTACGGAAAACATATGGCAAGCAAAAGATCATATCTCCGGTTGTTACATATAAAGACATTTATAGAGTGGGAGTGGGAGGACGGAAGCACAAAACAGAACTACACAAAAATGGCATCTCACCATCTTAGCTGTTTAGTAGTCCGTCGTGTATTGCACATATAAAGACATTCATAGAGCACACCCGACACCTCCCAAGTCACATAGCGCACGTTGTTTTTTTTCATCTGTTCTGCGTGGAGGCCGCAAGCGGAACCAGAGCAAGCGACCGCACTCCCGAAAATACTGTTGGAGAAACAAGATGAGATGACGCATCTCCCTCTCGAAACAGGCCGTAGCCCCGCTTTATAAATAAAGCCACAACGGCCGAACCGATACAAAGTGATGAGGGGATCTCTTACAAAGCATATCAAAGATAAGAAAATAAAACAAAGAACACCAAACTTGCCACCGGAGACAACCAGAACAAGCCCAAATGATACCAGGCTCCACGACGACGCCCCCAAGAGGGTAATGACGTAGCACGTCACCGTCATCGAGACCGATGGTCAAAAGTTTTCACCCGGAGCCTTGGCGCATTGAAGGAACCCACAATAACGCCCCCAAGAGGGTAACCATACCCGCAGGCATGGCCGCTATTGGCACCAAAGTGCTAGGCTTTCGCCCGAAAGATCCTTCGCAGCACACCTGGTAGAAAGGGCCCGTCCACCGCCTCCGAGTCTGGCCTCCAGAACACGACATGAGAGCTGCTCAAGCAGAGCGCCCGCAGCACCAGAACCCCCGCCGTCCGCTCCTCGCCATCCAAACAGCCAAGGAGAGAGACCATCACCACCGCTACGTCGCTCGCCGCAGAGACGCCCGTGCAGTCCACCTTCCAGGGCCGCCACCCTGGCGTCCGCGACCTCAAACCGAGGGACCAACAAGTCGCGAGGCCACCATGACAAACAAGTGGGGCCGATGAAAAAATTAGGCCTACGAGAGTAGCAATCGCAACCAGAAGGAGGAGATCCCGTCCTCCACCGTCTCCGCCTGAGACGGTCGCCGACCGGACGCAGTAGCAGGTCCAGTCAGGCCTAGATCAGCCCTCGGGCTCAGATCAGGCCCGACTAGTCCCGCCGCCGCGCTGCAGCGTCAAGGTCACAGTTGTTCCTCCTGCAGAAAGCTGAGGGCATAAGCACCGGCCGGGGCCCAAAAGCCCAGATCGGACCCACCTGGCCTAGATCTGGGCCTGGAAACCCTAGCCATGGCCATCCCCGAGCTGCACCTAGCCAGCCGCCGTGCTATCCCCACTTATCGCCGTCGTAAAGCCACCGCCGCCACGGATGACGCAAGCGCCCGCCCATGGCCCTTGCTTGGCCGGCCACCGGGAAGAAGCCGCTGCCCCGCCCGAGCGCAGACGCCGCCGTGAAGCGCTGTCGCTGCCCTTGCGCGCAGGACCTCGTAGCCTCCACGCCGCCGCCAGCAAGAGCCCGCCGCCACGCCACAGCCCCCCACGCCCAGAGCTGCGCCCCCACCGAGCCGCTGCGAACCGCGCCGCCACCGCCGGATGAGGGAGAAAAAGGGCCTCGTCGCCGCCAACGCTGCCCGAGCTTTGCCCGGCGCGCCCTCTGGCGGCGGCGAGGAGGAGGAGGCGTCGAGGGAGGGAAGTAGGTGGCGGAGCAGGGAGGCCCCCGGTCGCCCGCGGCGGCGACGCGGGGGGCTAGGGTTTCGCTCGGGGAGAGGAGCTCATAAGTCATGACGCATCTCCAGCTAGATTAGATCAGCCTGGAAGTTAATCTTCATCAAGACAGCTTCCGCGTGGCTTTTCCTACTGCGTGTTGGACCTATATATGCATCCTCCATTGCCCTCCATACCTGGAAGTTAAAACCATGGCAGCGAAGGCTCCTCTCGTCTGCGTCCTCCTGATCCTGGTGGCCGGCGCGGTGCTCTCGCCGGCTGCCGACGCGGCGGCGACGGTGTGCGACCAGCCGCAGAGGCTAGAAAACCATGCAGGGCCGCCCTCCTGCGGGAAGAGATGTCGGTGACGGACCGCTGCTGCGCCGAGCTGGGGGCGCAGTACGATTGCCTCTGCGAGTATACGCGCATGCCCAGCCCCGAGACTCATTTTCTGCGTATGATAACCCAAGAGATCGGGCAGCTTGTCATGTTGGCATGCGATCTGGAGCATGTATCCTGCCCTGATGCCGCCGCCGCATAATCGATCGATCGTGCCGCCGCCGCCGCATGCATGCCTGGGCGGGTGACGATCGATGTGCAGCTCACAAGTCTGGATGTGTCAAGGTGTACTTTTTTTTTGAAGTCGTGTCAAGGTGTACTTCGGTCATGTACTCCAACACTTTTATCTATTGATCATGTGTTTGGAGTGAAATCTACATGAATAAATCCATTTTATGCTAGTATTTTGTTTTCCATCTTTGTGCCAGGCAATGCAACTCTAGTAGAAGAAGGGGCCTTTGGGTAAACAATATCCCTACTTCCCTCGATGCGTGTATCAGGATTCAGGAAAGATTGTAACCCCGGTATTGTTTTTAAGTATAGCTCGTGAGTTCTAAAAGTACAAATTCAACGATCCTGGTCAGTGGTGCGTGCCTAAGTTGGGCTGGGCCTTTCTTATTTTTGTTCTTCTACGTAACACTTCTTTGGACTGGTCAAAATCTTCTGGTGTGGCGCCTACCTTCCACCCTCGCCATTCCTTAGCGTGGCCCTCCTTAGCTTCCTCGTCATTGTGCCCTCCGGCCGAGATGGATGGGTTCATTAGTGAAATATCCGTTGCTACGGAGTAAAAGATGCTCCTCGATGATCTAAATGATACTATCCTATGAGTGTGCAATATCTCAATGCAAAACGTCTGCATTTTGTGCTACATAAAAATGACAAATGTACATATCTATATATCTATTTGAAAAGAAAGTGGTGTGGGAAGCCTCACACCGTTTTTTTAATAATAAGAACCCAAATTCACGCCGCCCGTGATGACTTGAACATGGTTGGTTGGGTTGTACATCCACTCCGCTAGCCAAATGAGTCAGGCTAGTTTTTTCTTCTATATTTCCCCTCAGTCCAAAAATTAGTGTCTCAAGTTTGTCAAAAAAGAACATGTATCTAGACATGGTTTTTTGGACGAAGGGAGAACAATTAATGATATGTATTTTAAATTTTAAATTTTCATTATTTTCATGTGGTTTAAAATGTATTATACTCCCTCTGTTTTATATACAAGGCCACTATCTCACTTTTCATATATGAAGAAAGCAAAATCAAACTAATAAATAGCATGGTTAATTGTGTGAAAAGTCTCTCATGTTCCGAGCAAATTAAATATGAAGCATGTGGCTCTTTCTCTATGGTTGCATGAATTGTTTGAATTAATCATCACCACTTTACGAAGTAGAAATCCAATTAATTAATCTTGGTAAGGATGGTGGCCTGGTATAGAAGCAAAATGTACATTTGGTAGAGGCCTTGTATGTAAAAACAGAGGGAGTATTTTTGTTTGACAGTTTGCATGCTTATTGGATATATCATTGAGACTACACATGAATATTTCTAGAATTTTTTAAACACTTAAATATATTTTCTGATTTTGTTATGCCGAGATCAGTGAAGCTCGGGAGAAAAGGAGGTTCGAGAAATATATTGCTTCATCCATTTTTTTATTTCCTTCAGTCATATATATCTCTATTTTCTAAAAAGTGCCGCCTGCGATGATAGTACATCCTAGAGCGAATAGAGAAGGAATAGAAAACTGAAAACTTACAAGATACAAGTGCCGCCTGCGACGATAGTACATCCCAAAGCGAATAGAGAAGGAAGAGAAAACTGAAAACGGAGAACAACTCTCTGTATTTTTTGGGTTTTTGATGAACAGAGGTTTTGGATAAGATAACCAAATGAATGCAGTTTACCTGGAAAATTAAGAAGGCCCTGTGACAAGTGGGACGGGGGAAGCACAAAACAGAACTAAGCAAGAACTGGCATGGCACGCCCTCGATAAGGCACTGCTGGTGGTATTCAGAAGACAAGAATCAGGTACGTTGGATTTTTTGTGTAAGGCAAAGATCATATCTCCGGCTCTTCATCTCCGTCCTGTATGTACGCATGAAGACATTTATAGAGCACAGCTGCCACGGCCACCATGATCTACACGAATCCGCATCTCCAGATTCTCACTGTAATACTGTATGACCGCCCAAATGGCTCCCGCCTGCAGTCTTCGTTGTTCGCTTGCATTGCACGCACTGTAATACAGAGCCGCCCGAATCTTTGCGTCTGCAGGCGAGACACTTGCTCCTCTCTGTTTCGTTTGATCTCCTTCAGTTATACTGTTACACTGCGTTGTTCTTGTTCATCTGTTCTGCGTGGAGGCGAGCGTTGCTGCAACAGCAAGCGACCGCACTCCAGAAAATAATACTACTGTTGGAGAACACCGTCCTGAAGCCTAGCTTTCGCCGGGTAGCTGACGGCAGGCAACCTGCAGAGACATGGACGGCACGCTTTGTGTTTTTTAGGAGAAAAATGCGCACAGACAAAGAGCTCATCGAAAAAAATCTCCAAAAACAATTCAGAGGAGCACTCGGGACGAAGCACAAAGATCACACAAACGAAGAGCAAACATTCCTACTTTTCAGCAGCATGTTTGTGGTGATTTCAAGACATAAAAAGCAGGAATAGTGCAACAGCTGAGCCGAGTTTACTGGAAGCACTTCTAGTCTTAGGAGAAATCTGTTTTATTTTCAGAGGAGCACCGGAGAGTGGAGAAGCACAAAGATCACGCACACAAGTGAAGAGTAAGCATTCCTAGTTTTCAGCAGCATGTTTGTAGTGCTTTGAAGAACAAGCAGGAAAAGTGCAGCAGCTGAGTCGGGTTTATTGGAATCACTCCTAGTCTTATCAAGTGAAGTCACCATGTTACTTCATGTTCAGCAGCATATGCAAGATCTTGGGTGCCGTGACCATGAGAGCTGGAGCTCCTTTTAGGAGTCACACAAGTACTTTCTCTGCCCGGCATGGTAGGCTTTAAAAATTGGTCAGGGACATGGCTCAGTCTCCCTCACTGACAGGAGCTAGTACGCCCCCAAAATATTCACATCAGGTGCTCCCTCAAGGAAAAACAAGGTGAGATCACGCATCTCCAGCTCAGAGAGTGAGAAAGAAAGAAAGAAAGAAAGAAAGAAAGAAAGAAAGAAAGAAAGAAACCGAAGGAAATAGACGAGGTTGGACGGAATGACCAAAAGGTCGAGGGATAGGAAAGCCAGGCAACCATTCGTGTTTCCTCTGCAGATGGCTGTGCCTGTCTGCCCCGCCTCATCGTGCGTGCCTGAATGGCACAGAACAGAACAGAGCGCTGCCAATATAATTCAGAGATGATTGAGCCATAGCTAGCCCGTCTACGTAGGCCTGCGCACTTGCTGAGCCTAGCTAATGCGTGCATACAAACAGATCATCGGTGACGGTGATAAACAAAACATAATAGGACATGGAGTGGCATGGCATCCAAAATATTCAGTTCAGGTTCAGGCCTCCTCTCCTCTCCTCTCCTCTCCTCTCTAGGGAACTTATATTGATTTGACGCGAGTAAAGCAGCAGCGATAGATGGCATGCAGCGCGGGGAGCAGTAACATAAATTAGTGCCACTCACTGCCACAGGGAGAAACACGCACAGAAGCTACAGCCTACGGTAGGTCACTGTTGTTGAGGCATTTGTATACTACGCGCGCAGGCTTTTCTGTTTGTTTCTTGCTCCTGTGAAAATGAGAGCTCATGATGCTGCCATACAACGCAACGCAACGCAACGCAGTGGAACGCTGTGCCTGTAGCTCTACACCCCTACTGCGATGCAATCCCTCTTATCCCGGCCACTATTCCCATCTCATCTTCTGGGGGTTTGCTCGAGCTCTTTCCATGGTTTCCTGCGCGCGCTCATACTATATGCAGCGGAGGCCGAGCTCTGCGAGGCACATGCTAGCTCTGCCATGGAGTGTGCTTGTGCTCGGTGGAAGGCCGGGGTGCGAAATTGTTCTGAACATTTTGATGGGGGGAATTGTTTGTTTTGGGTGCCCCATGCACGGGATCACGGACGCACCGCCCGGCTGGCCAGAAAGAAGAAGGGAATCCGCAAGAACAATTTATAGGGACCAGACATTCAGACCTGGATATGAGTAGTTTTCTCCGTTTTTCAATTCCCTGGCACTGGCACCGAAGGATGATGTACTCCTAATAAACAGCAGAATCGAGCAGCTCAGAATAAACAAGACATGGAAGGCCGATGAAAATTAGCTGCAAAATCACTCCCCAAACGGAAGGAACCAGAGAGAGATCATGGACATGTGGATCCATCTCTCCCTCTTTCGGTGCACAAGAAATCACCAGCTAACTTAATTACAGCATATTACAGTCGTTAAAAACTTGCAAGAAGAAAGAACTCAACAATGTTATTACATACATCGGGCGAGGGCGACCCAAAGATTGGTTTGATTTTCTCTCATCTCCCTGCAGCATGTGCTCTCTAGCTTGGTCCCTCTGGTTGCCGCGCGTGTTTGTGCTCGATCTTTGGAGGCTGTGAGCGAAGTGAACTCCTCGTGCAGGAGCAGCATCAGAGGCCGGCGGGGCATACAACACATATATGTGCAGACGGAGTCGTGGTTCCTCGTCTTGGGACGTGGTGGAGGGCCGGTCAGGGCATGTAGAGCCTGTCGCGGCACTTGCAGCGCCAGGCTTCCGGGTAGTACTCGAGCGGGAAGCTGACGCCGGGCTGGATGGCCACGTGCACCGGCCGGCACGGGCGGCAGCCCCCGCACCGGCTCCGGCACGTCGGCGGCGACGAGCCGGGGCCCACCAGCTCCCTCCGCCTCGCCGCCGCGGCCGGGTCCCAGGAGTACTGCTGCAGCGCCCTGCGCCCGCCGCCGCCGCCGCCCCGGCTCGTCGCCGCACACGCACCTGCAAGACACCGTACGTGTGTGAGCTGGCCATGTAATGCCGGCGCAGAAGGAGGCAGAAAGTGGCGTGTCACGTACCGAGGGCAGCGGCGAGTGCGAGGAGGTGGAGGAGGAGCGCCGCGGTGAGGCCGCGGCGGCGTCTCGCCCAGCCCATGGACGCGCGCGGGAGAGCTGGATCTCGTGTCGGTCACCGTCTCACCGACCGGCCGTGGCGCTGGCGCTGCTCCTGGCTGGCTGGCTGGCTCCTTTCTCGCTGCTCTCGGAGGTCGGCCTGGATGTGAGGGGAGAGACGAGAGGGAGAGAAGAAAGCAAAGCAGAGCGCAGAGGGAGCTTGGTAGGCGGTGAATGGCGCAGCTGCAGCTGCACGAGCGGGACTGACTGACTGAGGCGAAGGAGGGCAGGGAGTGGCGTGGCGTGCGCTAGTCAATCCGCACGCACGCACGGAGCAGCCATGGACCGTGCGCGGAGAGAGAGAGAAATAATAAAGAGAGAGATGGGGTCGGCTGGGTTTTTGCCCTGTTGGTGGGTGGCGCCGGCGCGGTGGCTGTTGCTATTTGGAGCTTGACCGCGTGATGCCGGCTTTGGCTTTGGGCGTGGCCGGCCGGGGCAAGCGGCGGCAGCAATCCGGCTACGCAGTCTGTACTGCTCCCAGCCCCAGCGTCGTGGGGTAGCCAGCTGCATGCCCACATGCCAGGCCGGGTCCTGGGCTCCGGGCACCCACGGGTCAGGGGCCGCCCAAGCTGAACAATAACCTTCGTAATCGTCCCTGATTTCAGGTAGCCGTACATACATGCCCCCTGGCGACGCGGACGTGACACTCTCCCACATGATTGCCTATCAGCGTCCATGATCCGCCTATCACGCTTCCATTCTTCACGCTCACACATAGCTGTCTCCTTGGATCCTCTCTACCCTTCGTCACGTCCCCAAAGTTAGGCCGCAGCTCATGCACATAGCTCCGGCCGGGCGTGTTGAGTACGAACGTACCACTGGTAGTACGTGCTTGTCACTAGCTACAAGATGCATGGACGGATATCAGCCACTTGTTGGAGCTACCTAGCTTCGAACTGTACTGTAGCACCCCGAGTTCTCTCTCGTATGGTCCATCGATCTGTCCATGAACAACAACACCGCGACCGCGTGATCGAACGCCGATCGATGTGTCAATCCAATCCGCAAGTGCACTGGATCGATTGATGGTCACTTCCCTTGTTTGAAAATGGCACTTAGTCGTGACACTTTCGCCTCTAGGCTACCTAGATTCCGCCTAATCCAGCTGCATCAGCCGTCCCGTCAGTGTCCTTGCACGCCGTTCTGCTCGCGCGGCCTTGTAGCTCTTTGTTCATCTTGGGTTAATAATATATTCTCGATTGATTAGAGGGACAAGTAGGCTTGGTTGGCACATGTCTCTGTACATACATCGGGCACACTATTGATATTCATTTCATTTAGCCAACATCCCCGCCAGCTGCATGAGTTGAAAACGGAGTACTGGCTGATTCACGATTACTGTAGGACCTGGACTGTTTCGAATACTAACATTGTACACCAGCTCACACGCCTAAGGCTGAATAAATCTCCAAAGATCAGTCCACATATGTTGTTCAGTCATTGAGGCTTCTGTAATCGCCACTTCATCCCGAGTTGCACGCTCTTTACGATTCACAAGAGCACGATACGTAGATTTAACAGAGTAAACACCCGAGGACTCATGGTTCCACGCAAAGAAATCTTAGCCCCACCACTCCGAAGAGGAATGTTCAAAATCGCTTCAGCATCAGGTAACGCAAAAACAAAATGTACAAGGTTCTCGCGCCTCGACCAATTCTCAGTGTCAATCAACTGGGCAACAGTTTCCAAAGCACTGCCCCCTAGAAACCTCCTACACATCCTCGCCAATTCAACATCAGACGGCTTAAACAATGGTGTCATTCAGTGAGAATCTGGTAGCCATTTTTTCTGACCAAATTGAGATTGAACTACCATCACCCACTCTCTTAATCAAACCAGTTTGCACAACTTCCCAACCTGACCCAAGTTTGTAGACAACACCATTAACATCTACGCATCCAATTAATATCGTTCGATATATCGCGTACTCTGACTCTTCGACACATGTTATGTGGAAAGAAACGCGATATAAACAGTGTTTCATGTAAATCAATTTTTATAGATCATACGCATACATAGATCAGTTCTTAACGTTTATGGAGAAAAGGCTCAAATGTTGTGCTTTATACCACGGGAAGACCAACTTACATAAAGTTGTATAAACAGTTGCTAGTCAAAACATTTTGAACACGCTTGCAGAATATAAATCACCAAAACACATGGAGGTACGGTAAACTCGGGCACCTGAACGCAAAGGTCAACTAAACTCAGCGGGGTCGGATATTTTCCCCTTTCTTCCTCCTCCCTTCTCCTCTCCTCCTTGATAGTCGACCCCTGCTCGCCGACTCTCCCTATTCCTCTCCACGGCGGCGACGCCGTCTGGTGGTGATGGAATAGGGGAGTCCGGTCCTATATAGCTAGGTTTAGGTTTTCCTTGTCTTGGTCCTACGTGGCGTATTGGAGTAGGTCGCTGGCTCCCATCGGCCGGATCTGGCGCGTCTCCGTCCTGATCTCCATCGTTGTGCTGCTCTGGTGGCGCGAGCATGTGCAGGTGGTGGAGTTGGGTCGCTGCATCTCCGCAAATAAGGCCGTCCTCTTTGTTTTTCTCAGCTCGGTTGTCTCTCCGCTCCGGCAGGGTGCGAGGCAACAGAGCTCGGCGAGTGCTTCTCCGGTGCGTTGGTGCGGCGCTGGGAAGCGGTGGTCCTGCATCTTCGCGGTGCTTTCGTGGAGGAAGATGAAGTCAAGGTATTGGATGGCAGCTCGTTTCAATAATCAGCGCCCATATGCTTTGTCGGGTACGTCTTCTTCTGTTCCGCTTCCTCTCTTGGCCGGTTGTGGCGGCGAGGAGGGGTCTGTTGGAGAGGTGGATTTCTGTGCTGGAGAGAGTCGGGAGTCTCGTGGTACTGCGCGTTGGAGCAGATCCTCGGTGGCCGGTGGCTGGCCGCCGACTCAAGATGCTGGCAGGCAGCAGCTCCAAGCCATGTCGCCGGCGATGCGACAAGCTCTTTTCAACCTCCTTCAGAGGCCCTCTCAAGCTCGTGCGACGGCGCTTTGCTCCCATCCCGCGCCAAGTGGTTTTGTCCCCGGCTCTCGTGTGGGGGACTGCCGCCCGAGCTTCCTGTTCTTCAGTGCTGGCGAGGAAGAAGAAGGACCCAATTGCGTTCCTCATTCTTCGTTTAGGGTGCTTTGTGTAAAACTGGAGGTCTCTTCTATTGTTTTGGTTTCTTGTGAGGTCCTCTATGTAATTTGTAATGCACTGTTGAAAAATTAATGCAGTATCCAGACCCTTTGGGGTCTATCCCTGTTCAAAAAAAAACTACACTTAGGCAATAACACTTTGACTACTGATGATCAACTGAAGCTTCCATGCCACCATCTTCAAGCTTTCAACAATATTCTTCCATTCAGGTTCTCGCTTATTTGACAACATGATGGTCCAATATGAAAAAAAGATGAAACAATTCAATACCTTTTTAATTTCTTTCCTTTTTGCCAATTTCCTTATGTATCTCCACTATATTTTGTACTTCGTGTTCCGCACCCCATATATTTTCAACGAGGAATAACGGATAATCCGGGCCGCGAAGCACAAGCAAGAATATGTTTAATACCACAAGCTGCACTCCTATCATGGGAGGTTTAGTGAATGCAAATATAAGTGGATCCACTGTTGATCGTACGGATGTCCTAACGACTCAATCGAATAAAACATCACTCGGATGTCCCCTCTTCTTACATTTTTTTTTTTAGAAAAACCTCTTCTTACATTTTTCTTCGAGGGGTCTCCAAGACTCGGACCATCTATGTTTTCCTTGTGATGTGGCTAGCCAAGTAGAGTACGGCTTGAGAGAAAGTAAGGTTACGTGAATGAACGAATGAATGATGAACGAATGGATGCACGAGCTTTCAACTCGCAGGCGATCGTGGAAAGCCAAAATGGGTGGTTTCTGTACTGCCGATCACATGTAATCCTATTTGTAACTCGCATCACGGCCGGGTAGCATAAGCTTGCAAAATTAGATACATGACCACCAAATGGGCGGAACAACAATTAATAAGTTCGATCTCTGTCCAATCCCTCAAAAGGAAAAGACTGAGCTGAGCTTCAGTCTTCAGATGCTTTGTGTCTTTGTGCTACAAGGTTTTGTTTGCAAAAGGACGGCGGTCAGTCAGAGGAAGGTGAGGCGTGATGATCGTGTGCATGAAGATTAGATCTCCTTTGTTGGTCATAAAGCAAATAAAGGTAAGTAGCTTAGCTAGTCATAGCGCTATCACGTCAATCAAGACCAAAAGGCATCCCTCCCTCACAAAAATAGAAAATCAAAAGGCATCCCTCTCACAAAAATACCACAGCCACATCACCCACGCTGAAATTCAATCGGTCGTGGCGGAGAGCGTGATTCCAACCAGTAACAAGTTGTGTAGTACCGTGTACATGGCGATAGATATTTGCTTCGAACAGAGACTCAGGCATTCTTGAACTCTTCCAACGCTAGCTCGATCGATCAGGAGAGAATCGGTAAACAAATAAACTGCAGTGGTGAGCTGATCCCGGCCGGAGATGTATCGTCCGTCCGGCCGGCCAAGTCCAAGTGCGGGCGTTGTCACATCGAGTGAAGTGATCAAAAGCGACGAGACCCTCAGCTGGACGGATGAAACAGCACATGTGTTGGGAGCTAGCCCATCCTTTGAGCGGCCCAGATAAGTGCCTGCCATGGCGCCGACCACCACGCCGGTCGGCATGGCGCGGCATCCACGCACGCCCGCCGCTGTAGGCACAGGCACCCACACATCACCATCATCGCCTCCTCCCCTTGCCGGCCGGTGCACGAGCACGACGCGAGCTATCACCAGCTGGATCAATCCGGAACGGGTTCCCGTCCGCTTTCGCGAGGGACCAAGCTGGATATACAAATCGTAGGACATCTATGGATTGCTGGGGAACAGTGCTCCTACGACGTCGGACCAGACTGCTTGCTCATGGAGGACCCCTACCCTGCGTGCGTGCATGCATGCATGCACGTACTAGCTCCTCAGTTGGCGCGAGAGATCGACGGACGAGACGCGCCGTGTGACAAGCGTCCGATCGATCGGACCGGCCGTCTGATCAACCTGAACCTGACTCAGGTCGCGCTTATCTTATCTGTACTTTTGCATCTCCGACGAAATGCTGCCCAGCTCGACCGATCGCAGGCGCTGTAGGGGGAAAGATCGATCGAGGTTGGTTGCTGTCGTCGTCGGCTGGTAGATCGTCGTATTTATGGCCCCGTACGTGTGTGCAAGAAGGCAGCGGTCAATTTCGGGTAGGAGATGATGATGTGTTGCTCCATCGTATCGATCCTACAGGCAGCCAATGTGTGTCGGTTGCTCCCAGCCAGGCCTTTCCCTTTCACCACTTAAGAGCATCCGATGAACACATGACGTGTACGCCCGTGCTAGTATGATCAACTTCCTTGACCGCAGGATCTTGGTCTCCTCTTCCCTATACGAGCATACGGTGCCGGTATAATTAATCAGGTGTTGCTCTCAAAGCAACTGAAAATGCTTACTTAGTAGTTTTTTTCCCCTCTCTTCTCTCTCCTCCCTCCCTCCCTTTGAGAGTCACCAGCGGTGCTCCGGCCCCACTCCTCTCTCACCGGCGGCTCGCGCAGCCGGAGCACAGGATGGAGGGTGTTCGGCCCTCTTGTGCATAGTTATAATTATACTAGTTCATAATGGGGAATAACATGGACGGGTAACACATACATTTATAAGTCTATATTAATTTCTTGTGTCATGTATCGTCCTTATTAATTAGGTTGTAGACACATATTGCTTTAAAATGTGTGATGTTATGATAACATATACGACACTTTATTTGTTTCTCTATTTTTAATTCATCGTTACATCATCGTTTTTACATATGTGGCACTTACGTTACCACCTATTTTACACTCACTGTAAGAAATCTTAATCGGGTCTTTCTCTGAAAGCAACTCAAAATGCTTTGTAGTTTTATTTCTCTCTCTTCTCTCTCCTCCTCCCTTCCTCTGAGAGTCGCTAGCGGTGCTCCGCCCCCTATCCTTTCTCTCTCTGACGACTCGCTCAACCGGAGCAAAGGATGAAGAGGGTGTTGGTCCTCTTATATATAGTAGTTGTACGTTGTGCTTTATGTCCGTGTGTCAGTTTGGCGCTCGCTCAATCGTCTCAGAGTGGCTTTCTTGCCGGCGCGCGGTGAGCTCAAGCGACTGGAGCTTGCTGGCGGTGCCTCCCTATGGTGGGGTTGGTCGCTGGTGGCAGGATCTGGCAAGGCTCCCTTCAATAAGCAAGTCAAGATCCAGATCGAGGCTTCTCTGCTTGTTCGTACTGTCATGGCGGGAGGATGAAGATGGCAAGCTCTTGGTCAGCTCATTCCATAAGCGTCGTCCTCCCAAGTGCGCATGTTCGACTTTGAATCCATAAGGCTTACACACATTTATGAGTCTATATTAATTTTTTGTGTCATGTAACGTCCTTATTAGTTAGGGTGTAGACACATATAGTTTTAAAATGTGTGATGTTATGATAACATATATTTTATTAGTTTGTCTCTTTTTAATTCACTATCACATCATCGTTTTTATCTATGTGGCACTTACATTACCATCTATTTTACTCTTACTGTGAATAGTCTTAATCATGTCTTACTCTGAAAACAACTCAAAATGATTTATACTTTTATTTCCCTCTCTACTCTCTCCTCCTCCCTCCCTTGGAGAGTCGCTAGCGGTGCTCCGCCCCCTCTCCGTTCTCTCTCTGGTGGCTCGCCCAACTGGAGCAAAGGACGAAGAGGGTGTTGGTCCTCTTATCTATGTATAGTAGTTGTACGTTGTGCTTTATGCCTGTGTGTCAGTTTGGCCCTCAATCGTCTCGGAGTTCCTTTCTTGCCGACGCGCGGCGAGCTCAAGCGACTGGAGCTTGCTGGCGGTGCCTCCCGGTGGCGGGGTTGGTCTCTGGTGGCAGGATCTGGCAAGGCTCGCTTCAATAAGCGCGTCAAGATCCAGATCGAGGCTCCTCTCGCTTGTGTGGGCTGTCATGGCGGGAGGATGAAGATGTCAAGCTCTTGGTCATGTTCGACTTTGAATCCCCTCTTTGTCGGCCGGGTAGCAAGGGAGAGGTGTTCAGCTTTTACTCGGACTAAAGATACGTGCTACTTGCCAAATAATTTGTGATAAAAATACTTCTCAGGTCCTGGATATAGTGTGTCTAGTTTTCTTTACGAATATTAAGACATGTGCATTTTACATAGAGTGGACTTATTTTATATTTGAAAAATCATGAGAAATGAGTTCTTAATAGGTTAAATCCCCTTTTTGAGACTAGGTCTCGTTTTTAGTGGGTTAAAATTTTCATTAATAGAAAATACATCTTACATTCTGGATTTTTTCTTTAAAAACTATAAAGGACTATTATTGAAAAGCGAATCGTCATGTCGATTGTTTATATAAATCGCCCATTCTAGTGGGGGCATGAATCCGGTGAGTTTGTTCCATGCGTGGACTTTAGAGACAACGTACACAGTCTATTGAGTATGGACTACAAAGGCCCGAGCTAGCACAGAAAAACCAAAATGTCAGTTGTGCTGTTGGGCGGTCGTGTTCTCTGCTCATCTTCTCCATCCTTTTCCCACTGACTCCAACGCCAACGAATAATCCAGCTATATTCAGTTCTACATAAACATTTTGTACACTAGTACCGATCGGAATCTATCCAGCGGCCCAAAATCAAAACCAGCATGACGTATACGCAGGGGCGCGCGGATGGATAGGAATCTAACATTTTGTAACATGGTATTTCTCCGTGTATCATTGTAACAGTGCGCACGCAGGAGTAGCAGTGCGGTCGTACCAGCAACACGAAAAGAGGCAATCCCACCCGGGAGAGAAAATGGCAAATAACCACCACAACTATGATTAGGGTTTTAAAAACCACCATGTTTTCATTTTTTTAGTAAAAAATACTCTTTTTCGATCTGACGGTCGTAAGGAACACTGATCGGACGTTTTTTGCGTCCTAATTTAACTCCTGAGCAGCGGACCCCAGTAACAGGCTTATGTGACATGTCTATATTACAAAAAAGACCTTTACAAATTATATCTTCTGATTCTCCGTCCCTTGGTTAAATTCCCAGTGCTAGAGCTCAACCGAGCAAATCCCGTCGCCGGAGAAATTCACCATGGTGGGTGCGGGCTGCTCGGTCATGTCTCGGTCGAATCCAAGCGCGAGAGCTCGTTGCCGGAGATCGCCGGAGAAATTCCCCACGGTGACACTCTGTTGCTAGTGCGCTGCTAGTGCGCGGACTCAGCACAACAGCTTGCACGGTACGTACAACAGCTAGCACGCACAGCAGCTTGCACGGCAGCACATACGGCCGGTGCGCTGACTCCGGTGCACTGACTCGCACAACAGCTTGCACGGCACGCATAGCAACTAGCACAGCGAGCGACGGCGACGGCGCAACCTCGCAACAGCGAGGGCGGGCGGCGGCGGCACGGACTCTAGGACATCGAGGGCGAGCGGCGGCGAGATGCGAGGAACTGCGGGGGGCGGGGCGAGGGCGGAACGAGGCCATCCCGCACCACCTGCTGAGCGGCGGTTGCGGGCTCGGGAGCGGCGCCGGCGCGGCCTACCGAGGCGGAGATAGAGGCGGGCACGTGCAGCTGCTCAAGGTCGGGCTCGGCTGCTGCGACGCCAAGGTCATCGCACGATGGGACATCAAGGAGGCGCTCACACGCATCGAGGAGCTCCGGGAGCAGGACCCCAACCTCTGCCGGCGAGGTCCGGCAATAGGGAATCGTTGTTTTTCTTTGAAGATGGGCATGACAACTCTGGTCCAGTGTAGTTTTACAAAATAATCCAGATTTAAAATTTCTACACCGTAAGTGTTCTTTGACCTTTTCTTGTTATGCCACATCAATCTGATAATGGGGTCCACCAGTCAGATTCATCATTACAACGGGTTTAAAGAAATATTAGTGTTCCTTGTGACCGTCAGACCGAAAAAAAGTGTTTTTTGCTAAAAAATGAAGACTTAGTGGTTTTTTGAAACTCTATGCACAATTATGGTGGTTATTTGCAATTTTCTCCACACGGGACTACGACGGGAGAGAAAAGCAGGGAGAGTGTCACTGCCGCACGTGCAAGCCCACACGGGACCTCTGGCACCAGCGCCACACGGGACCTCTGGCACCAGCCCGGGCCACCCCCACGCTTGCACAGATTGTTTGGTGATGATGAGTGATGACTACTGCAGCACCGTCACAGATACCAAAAGGTCTTACCAGTGTTGTCATCAAGCCCGTAACTGTACCGTAACAATGGCAGAGGTAGTACTTGGCTGCCCCCATTTAATGGACTTGTGGAGCGCGCACACACTCAGGCACTTGTGTTTAAGCTAACTGAGACCATTCCGTCTTTGTGAGCATTCTCGGGTACTGTATTTGGAATGGTCATGTGAGACAAGTATGGAAATAAACAGAGATCTGAGTGGAGCGCCACTGTTGGCAGCTGCTGGGACGACCGTGCAAGGTTGAAAAAAAGGATGCTCCGGCACTAGCTCGGCTGCATGAGCCACGAGACACCCCACGAGCCGAAGAGTGGACCGGTCAAAATATCAAATGCAGGGCCATCGGGCTTGGGCCGCCCTCCGTCTACTCCAGCCCATGGGCATGGACCAGGCCCAGCTTGCGGTCGCGCTACAGAGAGAAGAGAGTCGACACGTGGGCCCATGATGCGTGGGTCGGGGTCATTTCGGTCACTTCGACATGGGGCGCACGAGGGGAGCAAAGCTCTCTGGCTCCCGGCCGGTGCACGAACGAGCATCTGCTTCTGCGCCGCGTACGCCTCCCCATCCCGATGTGGGCTCGGACGTACGTCTCGTTCCTCTTTCCTACGTACTGGCTCTCTCACATGCATGGTACTACGTACGTTGCACAACATGAGTGTGTTGTTAACTTGGGGAGTCAAACATAGCATAGCTCGGCATCGGCATGATACCAATCCATGGCATGACCCTACACAAGCTAGCTAGATATCTCTCTCTCTCTCTCTCTCTGTACGACTCTACCCATCAATGAAGTTTTCTACTCTCGACCCAACCGTACGTACGTACGGAAAAGATTAACTTTTCAGGCAAGAAATGGG
Organism: Poa annua; assembly: GCA_026929855.1. NCBI lineage: Eukaryota > Viridiplantae > Streptophyta > Magnoliopsida > Poales > Poaceae > Poa > Poa annua. The sequence continues at coordinate 257,711,851 of CM049427.1, read as the reverse complement.
AAATTTGAAAGAATAGAGAGGATGCAATGCAAAACAAGGAGCCTACTTGGAGTGTAGTACATGTGTCTATGGCCGCGCAGCCCGGTTACATCAACTCAGGCACAGTGCGGAGAAGGACCTAAAGCCTAGGTTGTGTTTTGTCATGCACAGGAGCAAAACCTATTTGGAGCGCCACACAACGGCGAAGCATCAACTCCCTGCCGCACCCATACGGCGGGCAAGGGCAATCGATTGTAATACAGTGTACGTACGTGCACGGTTCGACGGGACGTGACGCCACGCGGTTTAAGTTGGCCATCCGGCAGCGCACCACCACCGACGATCGATCCATGGATCGATCTGTCCATCCAGGAACGTACGTACTCTCGTACAGGTTCGACCCTGTACACATCCGGACCTGTTTCAGTCAAGTGCAGTGCGCATGCATTCAAATGCGTACGTGCACAGTCAATGAACCACGCTGCGTACGTCCAGCCAACTCGATCCATCATCGATAGATCTCCCACACCACACCCACTGACGAACAGGAACAGATCGATCCATCTATCCTGGTCTCAAACAGTGATAGCTAGGGGCTTCGATCGAATCCGCATTGGGTATATGAATGTACGGTAGCGTACATTACCTACTTTGGCTATCTGCCGCTACACCTGCATGCACGCTCCGTCTGCTAGTTGGTGCTTGCCTGCCTAATTTGAGGGCCGGTCGGTCCAATCAGCTAGTGCATGACTCGTCTAATCCCCTCTTGAATGCAACTCTATACCAGGTCTAGTAAGTAGCTTCTTCCTCCCTCGATCAATCTTGATCTTCTTCCTTTCAGCTAGCCACCGTACTTTGGACCACACACACACTCCATATGTACGTGTACGGAGTACGTACGATCGAGTAGTACGTACTGTGGCGCAGCTGCACTTAATTAGCAGGCAGGCCGGGCGCACGTAATGAACAGTCCCACCATCTGGGAACCCTTGCATGGTTGTCGATCGGTAAACACATCGGCATAGTAGTTGTAAGTAACTTGCCTATCAAGACTTCGTATATGATTCCCAATAACATGTAAGTGGAGATTTTAATCTACATGCATCTGTCCGTCTGAAACTCTGAATCGGTGTGTGAGTTTTACAGTTCCTGCTGACATTACCGCGCGCCTCTAGATGAACGTCTTCGAGCGCGTGTCCATGCTATCCGAACGCTTGCATGGCGATTGGCGAGGTATATTTGAGGCAAAGTATTTATGGTGTATCCCGGAATGGCGATGGTATGAAACTGAATGCCCACCGACCGTCGTTGCAGATGGAACATGCATGTGTATAGGCGTTACAGCTCGGTCCTCCAGAACGTACCCTGTCTCCAGTCCGGTCGTTTCTGTCGTCGCAGCGGCGTATGCTAGCTGAAACAAGGACGTATACAAGAGGAAGGAGACAACTCGGGCTACACCATTAGCGTCTACACTAGCACTGGATCCTGTCGAAAGGGAAGATATCGCAGCTTCACGTGAAAGAACAGAATCCATCTCATCTCCAGCTTGCTTCGTACGAACTTGCTGTTTGGCGAGGAAGAAAAGCATGGGGAAGTCGCAGTGGGATGATGCCGCGGGCGTGAAAGGGCGCGCCGAGATTGCGCCCCTGGCGCGGCTCATTGCGAGGATAGGGTCGTGGTCCTGCCTGTCCGCTCGGTTGCCGTCCTCGTGCAACCCCATATACATGCTTCTCATTCCCTCTGTTTTCTAACATAATATATTTTAATCATTTTACAAATTCATATGTATATAATTATATCTAGTCATGTCTAAATATACATGTACATTTACTTTGTCATTCTCTAGGCGGTGAGCTTGCCTGCCTTGGACTTTTGCTTCCGCATCTACTCGGTCCTTTTCTTCGGCGTGAGCTCCTTCTTTGGTTTTTTTTGGAGCTTTGGCCTCGGTAGAGAGCACAAGGGGTGCTTTTTTCGACAAGGGCGAGGTCGGTGTCGAGGGCGGTGTCGGCGAGTTCATTGGCCATGGCTAGGGATGGAGCTGGAGTGAGGTTTTTGGGAGAGAATAGGATGGAGCGAAGAATGTCTCTGATGAGCGGTCCAGGGGTGGACTAGGGGAGGACGAAAAGATGGTCCGCACGTGTTCGCAACCGACGCGAACGATCCCCAAATTTTGGTCAAGGATGGGTCTTCACGGACAGAAAAACAGACCACTGTTCGTTTGCATCGCACCGTTGGGTCTTTATTTTTACTCGTGCAGACAAAAACGAACACCGAGCAGACTCGATGGGTCGGCCTGTTAAAATCATTGTAACCCACAACATGAAATATTTAGTGGGTCTTCACGAAATGTCTCACCAATCCCTAAAAAATCCCACCCATATCCATCAGCAGCAGGCGCTCGTAGCTCAAGCGGCAATGGAGGCGGTAGCAACTCGCGGGCATACTCTCCGACACTCCCCACCATGTTCTTCCCGGATCAGGACCGGCCGTCGAGGACGACGTCATCGGCATGAGATCCTCCCTCCAGATGCCGGCGCGCATGTCAAATGTTGCATGTAGCCATTTTTTCCTCTTTACCTAAGAATGAAAAAATCATCTAATTTATTGTCATAGGGGCCTCCTCCACGTCCTGATGGACATGATTTAGGTTCCAATTACTTCCAGATAAAATCTTTGTGAGGCCTTCCCAAAGTGTTTCCCGTTGTAATTTCCTTTCCTATGAAAGCAAACTGTACCGCTAGCATTTCCCTTCAGATTTCCCAATTGGAAATGCTTTTCTAGTAGCACAATCATCTATTCCAGGGGACATCGACCTGGCGGGTTTTGGTCTATGCGTGGACTCTAGAGAGGACGTACACTGAGTATTGACTAGTACGGCCAGAGCATAGAAAAACCAAAATGTCACCTCTGCTGTTCCGCGGTCGTGTTCTCTGCTCCGTCATTTTCCCACTGACTCCAACGCCGACGATCGGAATCTACCGAAATCAGCATGACGCATTCGCAGGAGCGCGCGGATGACTGGCTGGATCGGCCATTGCTACCAACTTGTATCTTCCTCCGAGTGTGTGGATCGAGCGACAAAACTCGTCGACACGTCTGCCCCTCTGTACAGAACGCACGCACAGTGTGGACTGTGGATCTAGCAGTGCAGTCGTACCACCGCACCAAAAGAGTGCCTCACTGCCGCACGTGCAAACCCACAGGGAAGCTCTGTCACCGGCCTGACACCTGCCGGGCCACCCACACGCACACATTGTTTGATGATGACGAACACAACGCAAAGGAGCTGGGGTTCACCACCAGCGGAGCACTTCTCCCTTCCCCTCCCCTCCTCTCTCCTGCACCTTGAGAGTCGCCTCCGGCACATCGGGGCCTCTCCCCCCTCTTTTCCGGCGGCCGTGCATGCTAGAGATGGGGTAGGAAAGGTGCCCGTCTTTCCTCTGTACATAGTAGACTAGGTTTGTGGCGGATGCTTCCGGGCCGCATCTGCGCGCGGTTGGCGCTTCTCCTTGTCCTTGCTGCCCTCTGGAGGTCGGAGGAGGAAGGAGTTGAAGCTATGGCGCCCTTCTTCAATAAGCCCGATGCATGGTCGAGATCCACTTCTGCCTTCAGATCTGGCCGTCTCAGTGGAGGTGGCCTGGATTCGCCGGCCATGGTCTGCTTCGCTTGCTGGAGGTTGCGGGTCCGCTCCCCTTTCATTCTTGCTGCCGTCGAGGTGACGGGAGGAGGTGGCGAGGTGAGTGGTGCTATCAACCAACCCTGGTGGCTGTCTTGGTCGGAGCTTCGCGCGGCTTTGACCTCTACCTGTCACCGTGACCGGGTCAGGCTTCGATCTGGAGTCTTGATGGGGGCGGCTGTGCCAGCAATAAGCGCGATCTGGGAGTAGTCATGGCGTTCAAGCGCGACGTGAGGATTCGGTTGTGGTGCGTCTTCGGCGGGCTTCCGTGGTGGAGGCCGAAGCAGAGGACACTAGAAGCAAGCTCCTCCATCCAGTGATGTGGGCGTCCTTCTGGTAGGTCTCGTTTTCCTCTGTTCTTCTTGGCTGGCCGTGGTGGCAGGGGAGATGAAGGGAGGTTTCTGAGGTCTGTCGGAGGGGATGCCTTGCTGCTGCTTTCCCCTGGTGCATCCTACATGGTGGCGATGATTGCTGCCATGATCTATGGCCGATATGGCGGCCCTTGTTCTTCCTCTGCTTTAGAGGATCTTCTGGCCATGTCCTGGTGCTCGACGGTGCGTTGTTGCCAAGTGGTTTGTCCCTGGCAACTTCGTTCTGGCCGGCGGTGGTGGTGCTTCGCCGAAGGAGAGACGCCGAGCATTACACTCTCGGATCTCGACGCCTCTGGTGTCTTGAGATCGTCGGCGAACTGTGGTGGTGTTGTCTCTGCACCTGGTCGTAATTTTAGCTTTTGTACTAGGGACTGGTCTGTAAGGCCGGAGGCCTTATTTTCAAATTTCTGTTTCATTAGTGCAAGTGTTGTAAAAGGGCCTCTGTGTAATTTGTATTGCCACGTGTTGATGAATATGAGCAGCTGAGGGGTCCTGGCGGCCCCACCCCTTGTACAAAAATAACACCACGCAAAAGGGTTAGATTTATTACACACTGTATTCTAAAATATTTAAATGAAATTTAAGCCCCACCTCCTAGTCAAACACGACTTTGTCGCAAAATGTTTTGAAAACAAACCACCTTACGTTTTTCTAGCAGATAACTGAACTCAAATTGACCGCCGAACAGACAAGCGGGCCAGGCTTGCCACGTCAGTGCTGACATGGCAAGAATTTGGTCGGTTTGCTAACTTGGAACTAGTCCCACACGTAAGGCTAATAGAAATAATATATGCTAAGAATTCTATTTTTGAAAGTCAAAAAATTAGAGGAGGGGCAAGCTGCATTGAGGCAGCCCCGAAGGAGGGTTGCCATCTGCACTAAGGAAGTGATGAAAGCCACGAGTCCCTCTCGTGTGTTGCCACCGAGTCGGAGATCGCGACTAGAAACCCGGGACTATCACCGTCGTGCTCATTCCATAGTAGGGAGGACAGTGACAACCCGCAAGGATAACGTCCACCGTCAGTGGCTCCAGATAGAGGCGATCGCACGATGAGAATCAATGTGGCTCACGGTATTCGCATATAAAATGTTGCCGCTGTCTCATCCGTGGCACGGCGGTAAGTGCCACTCCCCCTTCAATGCGTCGACAGGCGCATCGTGCCATGTGGCCCACCTTGTCGTCACGGTGTGGCTGATCTCATCCCACCACCGATAGCGCCTCCGTGTTGTAGCGACCCTAGGAGGTTGAGGCCGTCAATATAGACGGCTAGGGTCTCGTTGCTCTTAGCCTCTTAATAGTGTTGTCGTAAGCCCACCCCATGTGTAACCGTATAGTACTACCTTAACAATGCCAGAGGTACTTGAATAGGAAAAATATATATGTTAGAGGTAATTGGCTTACCCATTTAATTAGTTATCATTTGGACTTTTGGAGCGCGCACACGGTTGCTATGCATCGGTAGGGGCAGTACCGTGTGTTTCAGCAAACCACTGCATCTTGTGTGTAGTCTCACTTATTTGGATCGGTGGTGTGAGACATGTATGGAAATTAACATAGAGATCTGAGTGAGAGTGCCAGCGAATCCAGTCTTTGAAAAAAAGGATGCTCCGGCACGAGCCAAAGCGTGGACCGGTCAACTATGAATTGCATGGGCCGTGTGGCACCCACCGGCCATCGTCTCTTTTCTCATTGGTCCCACCCGGTAAAAGCTCCTACGCTGGACGTAGGGTACGTGGCGCGTTACGATTGGCTCTCGTCTCCCCGTTGTTGACTGTTTTGCCAAGTCCCACACCCCAGACTCAGAAGAGAATCGCTTCCGACACGTGGTCCCTTGATGCGTGGGTCGGGGTCATTTCGGTCACTTCGGCATGCATGGGGCGCACGGGGGGAGCAGAGCAAAGCGGTCTGCCTGCGCCACAACACGCGCACGTACGCCTCCCACCCCCTGTGGGCCCACGCATGTAAGTGTACATCGAGACGTTGTAAACTTGCAGTCAAACATAGCATGGCACGGCATGATGATACCCAGGCTAATCCCATTGCAGTTGCTCTCTCTCCATCCGCAAATAAGTTTTGAGAAATGCTCCTGTGTTTTTCTGAAAGTTTTTTTACATGAATTTTAAAGCACATCAATGGCTGTGATTAGGTGTGAAGATTAATCACAATCATTGATGTGCTTTAAAATTCGTGTAAAAAAACTTTTAGGAAAGCACAGGAGCACTTCATCATAAGTTTTCTACCCAAGCGTACGTACGTACGTACGTACGTACGGAATATATACTCCCACACTATATATATGTTTCGCGCAATAAATTACTATAACCGCATGTGTCGTCACGGCGATGCATCAACTCAGGCACAGTGCGGAGAAGGACCTAAAGCATAGGTTGTGTTTTGTCACACACAGGTGCAAAAAACCTATTTGGAGGCCGGCCGATTGGCGAACCATCAGCTCCCTACGGTTGCATGGTAGGTACGGCACTCCATCCGGAGTGCAAAAACAACAACACAGTGTACGGGCGACCGATCCAACAGCTAGCACCGACGATAGAGCGACTGATCCACGAACGGACGTACTACAGCAAGCCCGGACATGTTTAAGTCATGTGCAGTGTAGAGGCATGCGAGTGCGTGCACAGAAATAACCTAGACACGCCACGTACGCTGCGTCCAGGGAACTCTCTCCATCCGATCGCCCACACCGACCGGCCGATCTATCCTGCTCCTACATATATATGGGCAGACAGTTGGCTCTATATATATAGTTGCGTGTGCACATTACGTACTGTGGGTGGACGTAACTCAAAGGTGCATGCTCCATCTGCGATCGCTTGTTTGGTGCGTGCCTGGCTAGTTTCAGGGCCGGCCGGTCCAATCACTTAATAAAAGCATGACTCGCCTAATCCACCCTTGAATGCAACCTCTTTCGGTAGCCCCTACTCTTATAGAATTTAGAACTCGTTCATCTCCTGGCTTGATCTACCTTGTGGACACAAGAGTTTGTTCAACTTTCCAATCGGTTAAGGAAATGGTGTGAGCGAGTCTTCCCTCGACGTCCATGGGACTAGAAAATAAAAATCTTTGGCCTCTCCCCACCATATGAAATGCGAGAATTTTCCGCAACATCCCCACCATACCAACCATTCTTGCTGCAAAAGTAAATCAAACCTATGCTGTGGAGTAGCGCGAGGTGTCTGAATGAGTGTACCCTTTTGCAATTCCACGTCTTCCTGACGTTACCGCCTCTGGTTGTACCCCCATGCTATACTTGAGGCAAAGTATTTATGGTCGATCGATCGTATGAAACTGAATTCCCAGCGACCGTCGTGGCAGATGGAACATGCGTATAGGCGCACAGCTCGGTCCTCCAGAACGTACCCTGTCCCCTCTCCGGTCGTTTGTGTCGTCGCAGCGGAGTATACAAGAGCAAGGAGACAACTCGCCCATTCACCTACGGTGTTAGCGTCTACACTAGCACTCCTATCGAAAGGGAAGATCGCAGTTTCACGTGAAAGAATCCATCTCATCTCATCTCCAGCTATAGCTGGCTACCATTGCTAGCTTAGCTTCGGAACTTGCTGTAGTTTGGGATGAGCTACAGCATGGGGAAGTCGCAGTGGGGTGATAGGGCGGTTGCGAGGATGGGGTCGTTGCTCCTCGCTGGTCCTGCTTCGCCGCTCGGTTGCCGTCCTCGTGCAAGGCCATGCATAGTATGCTCTTTTCACTGGAAATAAAGTGGTTCCGGCGGCGGCGGCGAGTGGGGAAAATCTCTGTACATGTAGATTCAGTAGTAGCGTTACTGCATTCACCAGGATGTTTGGACTCGATTCATGCGCGCCAACAAAGAGTTTTGTCCAAGAAAAGAAATTGCTCAGGAGTTTCTCCAAAGAAAAAAGGAAACTGCTCCGAGTTAATTAGTCCAGACTTTTCTAGGGCAGTAACTTTGATGGCACGGGCACATACCTTCTTCTTTACAAAAATAGTTTTGTTATCATTTTCGAAAATAATTTGCGTTCACATACCTTTTTCTGTTCATATTTAAAACTGTTAAAAAAAAGTTCATGTTCACCGTCATTTCCTGTTTACTTTTGAAAATCTTCATAAAATGTTTTATTTACCTGTCTCTAATATGAATATTTTTAATATGATTTTTTGATATGAACATTTTCAAATATGAAGAAATTTTGAATTCGAAATTGTTTAGTTTTTAGCACTGACTTTACGAGATTAGATAAAAAAAAATTAGTAAGAGGTTCATTTTTGACAAAAAAATGTATAAAAGAACCAAATGGAGGCAGGCATGCAGCACGGCGTTCATGCGACATGCATGCAACCAGCTGAGAGCTGACATGTACCCCTGAGTCGTTCGTCCGGTTCACGCCGCCGTCGTCTGACCGTAGCTTTGTCCACGCGCGAGATACAAATACAGGTCAGCACAATCGTCATGGTGCTTCAACCTTCTAGGCCATCACGTTTCATGCATGCAGCAGAGAAGACGGCGTTCCTTCCGTCGAGAGGGGCATGTACTTAAAATAGGAACAATATCAGGGTCTTATCCGCAAAACCGTCGGTCGGCTTGGCGTTAAGCTGAAGCGGTTGATAAGAAAACCCCCACCTCTCCCCGTTTCCGTCCAGCTTCAACCTTCAGGCTTTCGCGAGGGTTCGTTCGTTCCCAACGGAGGCGGAGCCGTCAGGCAGAGAGCAGCTGCGCGCGAGAGGCTGCGGAGATGGAGAACGAGTTCCAGGTGCGGTGATCTCTGATCTCTCCTTCCCGATTCCTGCTCCACGCTCTTCTCTGTGCCCCGAGATTTAGAGGGATCGCTGCGCCAGGAAAAAGATTCTTTTTTTTTGGCATGACTAGCCATCGTTTAGGTGATTATTCGTCGATTGAAGCTCGTAGGAGATCGAGCGCGCAAAGAGGGGATGAGATTGGGATTTCATCCCTGGCTCCAACAGTTACATTGGGGCCATGAATGTTCAGATAATGTCAGATTGGGTATTTATGCTGTTCCATTCATCGATTTACCGGCTCGGATTCAGAGAACGCCACAGTCGGGAGATTCGGATGTGTAGCATGATGGGTCACTCCTTCCTCAGTCTCTTCTCCTCCCGTTGGATTATACTCCGGTTAGCCCAAAAGATGAATTACAGTAGTTATAAAAAAGTAAAGCTTCCACTCTACCAAAAAGTTGTAGATAGTCATACTCTTCATGGCCTAGAATGAGCATCGATCTTAGTACTAGTTGTTTATTACACAATATTTTGCACTCTGGCTGTAGTGTGCATATTTTTACACCACTTGTCCCAGTTGATAATAGAAGTAGGAGTAGGTCCTTTCCAAACTTGTTGACACTTGGCTTGCTTCATGTGGTCACATGAAACAACTATGTGAATACTGGGATGGCCGTTCCCCCCTTAGATCCACTTGTTGTGGAGCTGTTTTTGTTTGGGTTCCAGTGTTAGATTAGAGCTGTCGGTCTGTCTAGTGCACAGTGCAACTAAGACGGATGTTTTTAGAGAAACTCCACGCATGGCCGCGGTGGCTTCAACATATTTGCTATTGAGCAGAGAAGAAGTAAGTCCCATGGTTTGTAAGAACGTTGCCTTAAACGAAATTGAAAATTCCCTCTATCTCTCCCCATGTTAGATTTTGTACTCCAAATCACAAGGTTGATTACGAGTATGAATTTACGATCCGTGGACTTTTTACCACTAGGATTACTTGAAAGAAGGCCTATGCAATTCATTGTAGGTGTTTACAGCTAATTCATGTTAACACTTTTCTTTAACGAGTTTAATTTACTTCCTTCATAATTATAAGACAATATCTTTTGCGTGATCATTACTCCTTAGGATGGCAAGGAGGAGGTCATCCAGGCATGGTACATGGATGACAGTGAAGAAGACCAGAGGCTTCCTCATCACCGTGAGCCCAAAGAGTTCATTCCTCTCAACAAACTTTCAGGTATGTCATATGCTGCTCAAATCATTCACGGCAGTTTGTGTGTGGACTGTATAAAATTTAGTTATCACAAACCTGATGGATGCTAAAATTTGTGCATTTCTGAGTATCCAGAGTTAGGTGTAGTAAGCTGGCGCCTAAATGCTGATGACTGGGAGAAAGATGAGAATCTCAAGAAAATTCGTGAGGCTAGGGGATACTCATACGTGGTTAGTCATTGATCCTTTCTGGATACTTTCCTTCTGTGTTTCCTTTTTGATTGGCAAGCTTAAAATGTATGCAAGTTCTAGAAGCTGGCAAGTGTGACAGACATGTCCTGTGTTTTCCCTCGCAGGACATCTGTGACGTGTGTCCTGAGAAGTTGCCAAACTACGAGGTCAAGATAAAGAATTTCTTTGAAGAGCACTTGCATACCGATGAAGAGATACGCTATTGTCTTGAGGGCAGTGGTAGGTGCTTCCATTACCCTTTTTTTGACATTTAAGACAGGGAAGCTATACACTGTCTTGTTTCCAGTAGTAATCATGGTGGCATTCTTTGGACCTGCTTTACCTATTAGTATTTCCTTTGTTGCCAAGGATACTTTGATGTGAGGGATGAAAACGAACAGTGGATCCGTGTAGCTGTGAAGAAGGGGGGCATGATTGTTTTGCCTGCAGGAATGTATCACCGCTTTACGTTGGATAGTGACAACTACATTAAGGTATACTTTAGTTTCTTCGTTTGGTCCCACCGTGATTGTTGGTCTCTTTAAAACCTGTGTATACTTACTAAATGCATTAAAATAGCCAATCTCTGTTCTTTTGTCACGGTGCGTGTAATGTACTTGTGTAAATGAATTGGTGATAGCTTAACTATTTCTAATTCGAGTGTAGTCCTACTCATCTTTAGTATCACGACACATGATTATAAGTTTCTAACTAGTTGTCTTTTGAGGCAACATTTGCTGTGTCTTGCACCGTCTTTGTGAAATTCAGTGCTCTATCAAATAAGGAACATCATTCTAGTATGGAGATGTAAATCTTCTGTTTTTTCTTTCTTTCTGCAGGCAATGCGGCTCTTTGTGGGAGAGCCTGTCTGGACACCATACAATCGTCCCCATGATCATCTTCCAGCTAGGTACTTTCTTGAAGTCTATGGATTGTTCTATGTCCTTATGTTGCCAATTCCTTTATTAAATTCCTCTGTTCTCTCTCAGTCTTCATTTACGAAACCAAACCACATCATGATTTCAGGAAGGAGTACGTCGACAAAATCATCAACAGAGGTGGCAATCAAACTGTGGAAGCTCGTTGATGCGACCTATAATATTTGGCCGAGTGAGTTTTCTGTATGTATTATGATCCATAAAAATACCAAATAAGAGAACGCCCGCCGCAGTGTACTCCTACCAACATCCTGTATCAGTCTGCGGTAGTTGCAGTGTACTCCTACCAACATCCTGTATCAGTCTGCGGTAGTTGCAGTGTACTCCTACCAATAACCTGTATCAGTCTGTGGTAGTTTGCACAAGCCTAATTAAAATCATCCCTGGAAACTTCATATGCCTATGATTGTAATACCCCGGTTAATAATTACCCCCCATATTCCAGTGTCAGCAATGTTGTAACGGTGTTCGGTTTACCTTGTGGTGTCTGTGTGACATTATATGATGGTTCCAGATCCTCTTTTGATATCTGAATTTCCTCTGTATGCATAACGATTGCTCAAATTGATGTTGTATTAATTTCCTCCTAGACCGTATGCTATTGTGTTTCTTGGTTAACCTGATGTCCTTGTACTACTGAGTGACCACCTCTTATACATAGTATAGTATCTCGCGGCCAGGATCAAATCTGTACAATTATTAAACCAATCCTACTCGATACCTAAACTAAAAGTTGCTCACGTGTATGAACAATCCTAGCACAGTGGGTTGTACGGACCAAGAAACAGCCAGAAGATGGCATGCTGATTAAGAATGAACACATTCATGTCGTTTTGCATCCATGGTGCATTATTGGTTCCTAGTTTGCCAAGTAAAGAACAGCTGCGAAACAGTCTTGTGCATCATCATTTCTCTTCGTTTTTATTGCTTGTTTGTGCGAAACAGTCGCAAAGTGGTAGTGGCACCTCAGCTCACAGTTGCCCCTTTTTCAAAAAAGTTGAAAATAAATTTCTAGGGCTAAAAAAGAAATCTGAAATGGAGTATATTATACAAGTACATATACACATTGTTCAGGTATGTATAGGTTTTGTATTTTGAGGTAAACAAAGAAGATTTTTTTTGGAAAGAAAAGCTATTTTCCTTTATTCGCAACCATGTTTTTTTGGGCAGCTTGGAGTACTTGTTAGCAATGCATGCCTACTTATTTTGAGGTAAACATAAGTTGCTCATGTTAGGAATGCATGCCTACTTGTAGCTGTATACGTAAATAAGATTTTGTAAGTTGTTGACCTAAACCATCGTACACACAGCAATTTTGTTAAAGGATTAGCAATGCACAAGTTCGTTGCAATAATCTTAGGACATTATATGCTTATAATAATATACCATTATGTGCACCAATTGGCGCAGAGGCAGAAGGTTTTCCCTGTTTTTTCAAAATAAACATGAAGTGGTCATATGAAGAGACAAAATAGTTCAGATTTTCCCTCATTATCTTTTAGTTCAGATTCATTTTGCAGACGACCACACTTGAGGCTATGTTTGTTCCGTTCCAGAAAACCCAGGAAAAAGGCCGGGAAAAGAACAACTAAACTTTTGTGTACGTATAGAAAAGAAAGCACATCGTATCTCACCAGAGCATCGGCGTCTCGCTGCAAGTTGCAGCCAGTGACGAGGTCGGCCACTATCCATGGCCCTCGCAAGAACAGTCCATAGGACGGACTCGCGATCATGAAAAATGGCGCAAAAAATTGTCGCCGTCGTACCTCCCCGACTGCGTGTCGGCTGCCGATTCGCCTTCCCGGCCACTTGCGCCGGTCGCGCCAACCACGACCACAAACACCCTGCGCGCTAGCGGCACACGGCATCCAGAAGCTTCCGTCCGGGTCCGGCCGGCCGGCCATGAACACGCCGCGCGGCCTAGAACCTTCGGTACCACCTCCCGACCGGTCGAGCTCGCGCTCGGAGTATTTATCAGCTCGCGCCGGCCACTTTCCCGCGGAAAGAAAGGAGCCGGGTGCCACTCTGCTAGCAAAATTTTGGGGTTGTCAAGATCGCCACTACGCGCGCTGGACTCGTCTGTTTCCAAGAACGATTCTTGCATCGGAGCAGACATCGCCTTGCGACAAGAATTCACCTTCACCGCCTGGGTTGTTTGGCGGGTGATTGCGGTCCGCCCGCGATGGACCGAGTGCTGCCGGTGCCGGCGAAAGTGAAGGAGGAGTGGCTGCCGTCGCCCGAGGAGGAGGATGTACTGGCGGCGCCGCGGCCGATGGAGGGGCTGCACGAGACGGGGCCGCCGCCGTTCCTGACCAAGACGTTCGACCTGGTGGCGGACCCGGCCACCGATGGCGTCGTCTCCTGGGGCCGCGCCGGCAACAGCTTCGTCGTCTGGGACCCCCACGCCTTCGCCGCCGTCCTGCTCCCGCGCTTCTTCAAGCACAGCAACTTCTCCAGCTTTGTCCGCCAGCTCAACACCTACGTAAGTCATCCTGCTTGCCTACTGTCACCCACTCGTCTGCTGTCTTACCCCCCTTACCTGTTCAGTTAACCTGCACGACTGACCAATTGACTTGCATAAACTGCATCGTGCATCCAAGAGAAATGCCAGGTGGTCAGTTTAGAAATCTCTAGAAGAGTGATACATACCTGTAGCAATTTGTTTTTGGTTTAGCTGAATTGCTTCCGCAAGAGATAACATGACGGTTATCAAATCGTCTATACAATTTCAGTTTCAGGCTGACCGGCAAGTGATAGGATATCAAAGCAACATCTACCAGATACTTCCTAGTTATGTGTGATTACTGCAAAGTTTTTGGGTGACCCACAATATGCATCTCAATCTGTAATTAGATTACAAAGTTAAGATATATGAATCTTACAATTTGGTAAACTTGGAGTAACATTTATTTATGTTGAAGAGAGTGCGTTCAATAGCTGTTCTTTTGCTTTAGCAGTAAGCGGTTCTATTTGGCAACAAACTGTCAGTACTGTGATTCTCTTCACTTTGTGTGAAACTTTCATATGGATAACTAATTAGGAAAAAAGTTAAGAACTATAATTCTATGTTGTTGGCCCTGGTTTGAAGGATGAAGATAGTCAGAACTAGCATAGCGAGAACTCTTCAACATCTCTATCAGTCTTTTTAAGCCTTGGTATAGTGTATACTACCTGTTCGTTCTAGATCAAAGAAGTCATAGATAATCCTTGGTTTAAAAGGAAAAAAAGAGAGGTTGCGGTCAGTCCTTTGCCGGAGGCATGTGCACATACCCCTATTTTCTGAAATCTTCTTAATAATTCAGAATCAGGGATGCTGGCACACTAAATAGCGTGCATCTCCTTACTGTTGGTGTGCATCTCCTTGACAAACGTATTACTTTCTGACATGCTGTTTCTCTAACTTCTTACTGTGTAGCTAGATGGATCAAGACATCGGATGAAGCTACAGGAACCTGCCAATTTGTTCTAGAAGGCTCCTTTGATCACCATCAAGCAATATAGTATATACTATCTATTCTTCCAATGCTTATAATAGACACAAAACTGTGTGAAATCTACTGCTTATATTTGTCAAGTATGCCATGTTAGCTGAGCTGTGCTGTGCTGTCTGTGGCTTCTGAAACGTCAACTAACTGAGTTGCTTCTATACTCTCTGTGTTTATTATAGAAATTACTGTGGCTATGTTACTTACATAGAAACTTGCAGGGCTTTAAAAAGATTGACCCAGACAGATGGGAATTTGCAAATGAGGGTTTCCTGAGGGGTCAGCGACAGCTTCTAAGGATGATTAAGAGAAGGAGACCCTTGTCTTATCACCCTTCATCACAGCAGCAGGCCCTTAGCTCCTGCCTTGAGGTTGGCCAGTTTGGAGGGGACGAAGAAATTGAAATTCTGCAGCGTGACAAGAACGCCTTACTCGCAGAGGTGGTTAAACTGAGGCAAGAGCAGCAGAGAACAAGAGCTGACATGGGAGCCATGGAAGAGAGACTACACCTCGCCGAGGAGAAACAGCTTCAGGTAATGGGTTTCCTGGCAAGAGCAATACAGAACCCAGACTTCTTTCTCCAGTTGATCCAGCAAAACGATAAGCTAAAGGATCTCGAGGATGTTTTCCCGAATAAAAGGAGAAGGTCCATCGACATAATACCGTTCCTTGGCCTTGGAGAGACGAGTCAGAGTGAGCAACTTGAGCCGTCATTTATGTTTCAGGAAAGAGAATTTTCAGAGCTTAATCAGCCTGGATACTCTGAGCTTGACAATTTAGCAATGAACATTCAGGAGATGAGAACAAAGGATGACAGAGGTGGTTGGAGTCAGGTCAGTGGTGAGACCGAACTGACTGATGACTTCTGGGATGAGCTGCTGAGTGAAGGATTAAGGAACGAAGCTGCGATGCCACAGCTGCAGAGCAGAAGACCTAGATATGTTGACACATAGGGCAGAAGCCGTGTCATCTAGGTTGCAGTTATCCAAATTATCATAATCATCTGGATGCATAGCCATTGATTCTCTGTAACACATGTAGTGATAGCTCTAGTGTATATCGTAGCGCTAATTTATAGTGATAGGCTGATTGTAATGCAATTCTGGACCTATTAAACAGTGATGTAAAAACACGAACCTTCATTCGTCTTGACAATTTTCTTGAACTTTGTCCATGCTCTTGCGCTTGTGTGCCTGATTGAGTGATTGTTCTTGGTTTGGAATTTACAACCAAACCTTTTTGCAGTTTGTATATTGCACCAGATATGTTTTGACGAAAGATAGACCAACTGCTTGAATTTCTTCTATTTAGGGAATTTAACTAGACTTACCTTTTCATGACTAGTTAAGAAGAAGGGGTTCCACCCTTGTTGTTAGACACTCCTTATGCAACATCATACTTACTGGGAGTTGCTGCTAACCTGCGACATCAATAGATGTGAATATGTCCCTTTTGAGAAAAAAAACGTCAATCTGTGATGTTGATCGCCGGATCACGATGCTACTTTCATATCGGCACTAGGAATAGCCTGCTCTTTGACTCTCCAACGTGCCTCCCTCCTTATTGGCCACCGCTCTTTGAAACAACATCGAAGTATCAATTCCCATGCTAGGTTCTCTTCGATTCAGTCCCTCTCCTGGCAGCATCTGTTCTACTTCTCCTTCTGCTGGTAGATCAACGTACGAGTAATCACCTCAGGAATTTACGCTCACGGTCTCTCTCCGTCCTTCTAAAATTGCTTGGATGTGTTTTGCTTTTTTTAATTGCAGGGTGTCATGGATTGTTACTCACGATCTGGGCATGGACGACCTCTATAAATGTTTACGCTAACAGCATTAAACAGATATTTTAGTTATATATCCATTTCATTGGCTTACCCCATAGTACGATTAGAACTATCATTAGTATAAATACCTGTATTAGCATACTGATCAACATTCTAGCACGTTGTTCGCACCAATTGCTTCAGTTGCTACTTATAGTTTTCCTATCAATTTTTCCTAGGTTGACACCTTCGTCCTTTTTGTGATCACTGTCAATCCTCTTCCACTAGAAAACAAGCATCTCAGTTGGATTGACACCATGATTTCTAAGCACTAAGCAGAAATGTCAAATACCTCCTCTCATCATTTCATGGATCAAGTATATAGTTGGCCCAACGGCTTCCATGCCTCATATTTGTTTTTTCTTGATGCCATTGTTTTCTCTTACTTTTCTGCAACCCAAGCAGTTGAAATGATTTTTCTTCCAACGCCGTTATGAGTATTGTTCTTTAAAGCGTTCAACAATTTGGTTCCATCATTAGGGATATTATAACTGAGTCAAATATGAACTCCCTCGGGCCACCTCATTTTTGGACCGTTAGATTCGCCTCGGCTCATAATCTTGACCATTCGATTTATGTGTGCAGCCTAAGTGGGCCAAAATGTCCCTGAGGGACGCTGCTCTGGGCGTTAAAACGGAATTTTCTGATGTGTTGCGGCCCTTAAACGAAAAGCCCACGCACGTCACGTAAAAAAACCCTACTCCTTTCCCCCGAGCCGAGCGCACGAAAGTCAACAGACTCCTCGCTCCACCGCGCCTTCCCTTCCCGTCGATCTCTCCCCTCGATTCACCGCGCCCGCGTCGCCCCGCCGATCGCCGCCTGGCCCGCAAGGCCCGTCCGCTCTAGATGCAGCACTCGCCTCCATTCCGCGTCACCCGACATAGAGAAACCTCTCCCCGATAGCATCCCTCAACCGCCGATCCATCCGTCGCGAGCGCCAAGCGAGCCGGCCTCACGCCGCCCACCCAGCCGGATGCGCCCCATGCCGCCTGCTCTAGATCCGATCAAAGGCAATAAGACGTGCCCCATGTAACTTGCTCTAGATCCGATCGAAGTCAAGCAAATGCGCAGCTGCGATCCATCTGTCGCGAGCGCTGAGTGGCCCAGCCGCACGCGATCCAGGGTAGCAACGGTAGTGCAGGTCCTATTCAGGCCTCCATTTCGTGCAGTTGGAAAAAGGTCATGAGCCCCAACTCCGTTCTCTCACCAATCCCTTTCTATTTGACCTCTGAATATCTCCGGCTTTCAAGTTTCAACATTCGCAGAAAAAAGCTTTCAAGTTTCAACCAGGGCCAACTCTTTTCCATGAATTAGAATTAGTGAACTGGTCTAGCCATTGGTAGCATAGCTCCGGCGAGGCTCTTGACTGTAGAAACTACAACATATTTGCAACGTCTATTCTCATCACACAACCACGCAATATGATTGATCTGATCTCTAACTTTTTTTGGGTAGGGCACATGTGTATCTACCCACCTTGATATGTGATCGATATACTGCAGGGAGATAGGTGGAAATCATTGTTGAGTGGTTTGCATTGCCTCCAACAGTACCAAAGGATGTTTGGAAGTGTGGCCTCATTTTGTTTTCACAGGAGGCTTAATTTGTTCATCTTTACTGATAACAGGAGGCTTAATCAACTGAATTTGTTGATTTTGATTTTTTTGTGCAGAGAAAGTGAGGTACGATTCCTAAACTTCTTTATGTATCGGCATTTAACTTATACCAACTTTACATACTTGAACCACATAGGTTTTTTAGTTACATAAGTACCATAATGTACGACTAAAAACCTCCAGGTTGATGAAACGAAAAATATTTGTAAAATTTTCCATTCAGTTTTGGCTATAGAACCCAGAGTGAATTTTTATCTACACATTAATGTGTTTGCCTTTCTCTCTTCATGTTTTAGTTTAACACATAAGTCGGCTGTGTTATATTTATATTAAACTTACATTTTTTTTGTTCCAATCAACAATAAAACATACTTTTCGTGACCTGTATTATGTCACACATAATTTGCGTTTTAGTGAGATAGATGACTGTTGATGATTGACATGGAGGGGACACCAGGACACATGAAGTAAAGATAGGCAGGGAGATTCCAAAGATGTCCTCCTTCGGCTCCTTCATATATGGTGTGTGTCATTGAGTTTTCTTCCATCCAGGCTTCACTCTCCGTTATATAGCACTCATGGTTCTTTTCTTTTATGTTCTTATTTAAGGAACTTCATGCACACCGGAGGAATTGCTCTATTGGGTATGGACATAAGATATGCTTGACCTCCATTTGTGGAAATGACTTCCAGTAATTTGAGTTCACGCCTTCTTCCATTTTCAAGCACATGATTATTGGCTTTGTGGTAGTAATTTCACGAATTTCATATACACCTAGCAATGTAAGCTTGTGCCATCTTCCATTCTGAATTCTTTACTTATCATATGTATGATGTATCCCTATTTTGTATTTACATTTGTCTCATGTGAACATTGAAGCCTTTAAATTGCAATACATTCTTCCAACACATCAGTTACAGCTCTAAGTTCATAACCTTTTTCGAATTCTTTACAAAAAACTTTAATTTCTTATAAATCTACATTCATAATGGACGGGCGCAGCAACGTGCGTCTACATGATCTAGTGATCTTCAATGATTAGTGCACTGGAAATGGGGACTTTGGAGAGTGCAAAAACATTTTCGTAAAATCATGTTTTATTCACATAACTTAAATGTCTTGACTAAGTGTTATGGCAGTTTCAGTTTGTTCCCATTATTTATCTAACTTTGAAGAAAATTCATGGTGCAAGCGATAAGGTTGTAAGCAATCATAATCTCCAATAAATCAGGCTTTTCATAGCAAAAGATATATAATTGTAGGGACAAATTTCGTTCTTCTAGTATCTGTTTTGTTTGAAGTTCAAGGAAAAAAAATAGCGTGCTATCAAAAATAGCGTGGCCCTCCTACAAAAGCTATACAATTTATACCATGCTATAGCGAAGCTACGTTCAAAATAGCGTGGTGAAAAAATGTGAGATATATCTCAAATATTAAGAATTTTAGCACCAAATATATTTCAAGAAGCAATACATGCATAACCACTTAACCAGATACAAATGTCACGTTCAAATCCATGGCACCAACATAAACATGAGACATAAATCCATGAACATAATAACAAACTCTAAGAGACAAAACGTTTTAAACTTCTAATTAGATTCACATGCATCAACTTCATATTCACTAGAAGAATCAGCAGATTGCATCCAATCGGGGTACTCTATAATCAGACCGTAATAGAAAGCAACAAAGCAAAGAACAAGACTCGATATGAGCCTCTGGCTAAAACTTCCATTACGATCAGTACATTGAGCATGTAGTACTAGTTTGATCTGCTAGGAGCTAGCTTATACGCTCGTCTCTGCAACTGGCCGTGGAGCCGGTGGAGGATTTCCGCCACCGCTGCAACTTCGCCGCCCATGTCGTTTCTATGTGAATAGCAGAGGAAGAAGAACTGATTGGTTTGGATTAGGTCGATGTGGTGTAGTCTTTGTTTAGTGCGTGTTGGAGTTTTTTTTAGTCCTTACCGATTTGGGTTTCTTTTGGACTCATGCTATTTCTAGAATATTTTTAGCGTGCTAGCGTAACACGATTAAACGCGATTTAGCCCGCTAAAACGTCATTAGCTTCGTAGCGTCAACTTTTAGCTAAATATAGCGTGGCCTCTTCAAATAAGCTATAGCGTGCTATTTAGTGTGAAATAGCGCGCTATTTTTTTCAGTTCGTTTGAATAGCGCGAAATAGCATGCTATTTTTTTCGTTGGTTTGAACAAGCTAGTGAGGAACCTCGTTGTTTTTAATTAAGGATAGGAGTGGGACACCAAGTCGAATACAAGATTTGAACTTGCACTAGAGAAGAACTAGCTAAGCGTCCCAGACCGGGAAGGCTTTTTGTCCCGGGCACGCGCCTGGGACCCTGGGCACGTCACAGCCCGGGACCATTAGGGGGGTCACGTGGCCAATTAAGCCGGCCTTTGGATGGCTCTCATTTGTCCCGGTTCATAATACGAACCGGGACAATATGTATAATTTTTTTTGTTTTCTTTTTTGTGTTTCATGTTTTGTTTTTTGTTTACTATTTTCTATTTTACTGATTCTTTTACGTTTCTATTTTTGATATTTATGTTTCATTTCAAACAAGATCGAGTTGCATATTATACGCTACTATAATATATATATATATATATATATATATATATATATATATATATATATATATATATATATATATATATATATATATATATATCAACGCGGATTTCCTGCCCACGGGGATAGCTGCGCATATGGTGGCTACCGTAGGATACAAAGAGTAAATTAAGTCTGATAAGAAGCGCATTGGAACGACGAGCGGGCAGAGAAGTTTCTTTCACGGAGGCGTTAAACGCTCCGTAAGCCGTTCCCATGTCATATACTCGGTGCATCACATCATTTACGCAGGCATGGGCTACCAAGCTTCCCATTATAATGATGCCAACCGGTGTCCATGAAAACACGCGACCGTCCATCACAAATCAACCATGGGGCCGTGAAATAACGCTATCGTCCATCACACATCAAGTTGTGCACTGAGTGTTTTCTCTCCACACCACCATGGTGATGTCTAGTTTTGGCTAGCATTATTTCACTCCACACCACGGTGGTGATAAGTACTAGCCAGCATGTGTTCTCTCCACAACACGGTGTTGATGTATAATTCTGGCTAGCATGATTTCTCTCCACCCGACGGTGTTGATGAGTTATGGCTAGCATGATTTCTCTCCACTACACGGTGACAGCGTGAATCTCATTTTCCGTATACAAAAAAGCATGGTCATCGGCTAGCGGTCTAGTTGCGTGAAAGACGTGTGTAAGAATTCGTTCTCTCGTTACGACGTTGATAGCAAGCTCCGTCGAATGTCTGTTAACTATGAGGTTGCAATGTCTCCGGGGAAGTTCACTCAATATCGCGTATGGATGGTTGGATGCTGGTGCGCATCTATCACCATGGGCATCCCACTATTTCCCATATATATATATATATATATATATATATATATATATATATATATATATATAGGTAAAATGGTTTCTACCCTCAAAGGTAACTACCCCACGTCTCATATACCAACTTACGGAAGTATTTGTCATAATTTATCGGTTTGAGTATGTTCGTATACTATATCTAAGATATCCAAAAACAACTTTAATGAAAAAATTGCAAATGGCCTAATATTTTACACTATATACTCGAAATATCGTCATATATGCATATAAAAGAGAAGTATGTAGAAGTTTTCTACATACTACTAAAAAAAGTATCTATAGTACTGAAATAGCATTATATATTCCATACTACATGATACATACCTCATGTTATGATAGATACTCCATATATATATATAGGACATATTCATACTACACTCGAAGGTAACTACCCCACGTGTGTTTCACACAATGTATGGAGTATCTATCATAACATGACGTATGTATCATGTAGTATGGAGTATATAATGCTATTTCAGTACTATAGATACTTTTTTTAGTAGTATGTAGAAAACTTCTACATACTTCTCTTTTATATGCATATATGACGATATTTCGAGTATATAGTGTAAAATATTAGGCCATTTGCAATTTTTTCATTAAAGTTGTTTTTGGATATCTTAGATATAGTATACGAACATACTCAAACCGATAAATTATGACAAATACTTCCGTAAGTTGGTATATGAGACGTGGGGTAGTTACCTTTGAGGGTAGAAACCATTTTACCTATATATATGTATATATATATATATATGTATATATATATATAGGACATATTCATACTACCCTCGAAGGTAACTACCCCACGTGTGTTTCACACAATGTATGGAGTATCTATCATAACATGAGGTATGTATAATGTAGTATGGAGTATATAATGCTATTTCAGTACTATAGATACTTTTTTTAGTAGTATGTAGAAAACTTCTACATACTTCTCTTTTATATGCATATATGACGATATTTCGAGTATATAGTGTAAAATATTAGGCCATTTGCAATTTTTTCATTAAAGTTGTTTTTGGGTATCTTAGATATAGTATACGAACATACTCAAACCGATAAATTATGACAAATACTTCCGTAAGTTGGTATATGAGACGTGGGGTAGTTACCTTTGAGGGTAGAAACCATTTTAATATATATATATATATATATATATATATATATATATATGCAAAATAGTGGGATGCCCATGGTGATAGCTGCGCACCAGCATCCAACCATCCATACGCGATATTGAGTGAACTTCCCCGGAGACATTGCAACCTCATAGTTAACAGACATTCGACGGAGCTTGCTATCAACGTCGTAACGAGAGAACGAATTCTTACACACGTCTTTCACGCAACTAGACCGCTAGCCGATGACCATGCCTTTTTGTATACGGAAAATGAGATTCACGCTGCCACCATGTAGTGGAGAGCAATCATGCTAGCCATAACTCATCAACACCGTCGTGTGGAGAGAAATCATGCTAGCCATAACTCATCAACATCGTCTTGTGGAGAGAAATCATGCTAGCTATAATTATACATCAACACCGTGTTGTGGAGTGAAAACATGCTAGTTAGTACTCATCACCACCGTGGTGTGGAGTGAAAAAATGCTAGCCAAAACTAGACATCACCACGGTGGTGTGGAGAGAAAACACGCAGTGATGGACGGTAGCGTGATTTCATGGTCACCATGGTTGATATGTGATGGACGGTAGCATGTTTCATGGTCACCGTTTGGCGTCATTCTCATGGCAAGCTTGGTAGCTCATGCCTGCGTAAATGATGTGATGCACCGAGTATATGACATGCTCTATTAAAGGAAACGGCTTAACGGAGCGTTTAACGCCACCGTGAAAGAAACTTCTCTGCCCGCTCGTCGTTCCAATGCGCTTCTTATCAGACTTACTTTACTCTCTATATCCTACGGTAGCCACCATATGCGCAGCTATCCCCGTGGGCAGGAAATCCGGGTTGATATATATATATATATCATGAATACACGATTTTTTCTCGGGATGGTCATGAATACTAGCTAATACACGAGTTCTCCGAAACAAATATTTACAACCGTAAAATCATGTCTAATTATTACAACCAGAGATCATTACATGACAGAATAGGCATTAGACCCTATTTTTTCCTCGGGATGGTCTTTTTCGGCTGGATCATACTGCATTCTGCGCCTGGCTTTATGACATAGTCAAGCAGAAAGCCCGCAATTTCCTCCGCAATTGGTAGTAGGCGGTCTTTTGCATCAAGACTGTTCCGGATCGTCTCAAACTAAAAACAAGAGATCAACACCAATATATCAATCATCATGAAAATAATTCAATTTGAAAAGTGAACAAGTTTGAATATATTGTTTATGTACGCCATTCCAGTCTGCCCACTCATTGAAGTGAATTCGAATGAACTCGCAGACATAGAAACCACACAAATTGATGCCCTGTTGCTGCTCCGTGCACTTTATGAGAGAATAAGATAAGAAACCAATCAAATAATAATCAAAAATATTGAAAAATGGCATTGTGAGACTAAAATTAAAGATATGCATATGTGGACCTAGCTAGTACGGCTTACCTCTCGCCATTTAAAATTGAGCTTCTAGGCTATATCGACGTCCTTATGGAAAGAGGTGAACTTGTCCCAAACCCTGAAGTGTACGGTATAGAAAATTAGTAAACAAGTTTACAAATTACGATATATTATTAGAAAAGACGAGGTCGATTGTGATAATGAACGAAATTAGCTCTGGAGCATTCGTGTCGTTGAACTTTTCTACAGGTTTCTATAATGGGTCCAAGACACCAACGATTGCCTTTTCAACATCAATATCAAATAATACCAATGAAATCTGCCATATGTCTATATTTGCTAATAATTAAATCATCAATTACATATACTTAACATCGAGTATGTATAAGAAAGTAAACAACTCTTTCGAAGTTGAACGGGAAAATTATGGTGTTTTTGTAATGTTGTGCCATCAAGTAAGTTAGCAAAAACTACTCCGTATTCTCTGGGTTATCTACCAAACCATGATGATGAACTCGATTAGGGTCAATGAATCCAATCGTGTGATTGAGTCCCAACTTTCGAGATTGTATAATTTTCAGCCTACATAATAGAGTACAAAAGGAATATAGTGATGAGGATAATTACAAGCAATGAACAATAAGTTGAGCTAGAGAATTCATGACATATATACATAATTTAACTACTTACAGGCAAAAGACACTGATGATAGATTTGTCGAGCGCGTCAAAATTGAATAACTGCATAATTCGCAATACTCAATTTGAAACTCATCATCATTGGGCCATAAAGATCCTTTGTAATTTTCCCGTAGAGCCAGTCTCCGTCTTGATTTTTCGTGGTTCGCATGTACCATGCATTGAGTTGGTGCAATCTAGCTGTTAGAGTGCGCAACTTAGCAGGCTCGACAAGATCTTTTCCTCTAACATATCTCCGCACCACCTCATGTATAGTGACACTCTGGTCAGATTGTAATGCCTTAAGCTCTGAAACAAATGGACCCATTTATCTAGCTTGCTGCGAAAATAGATCGTCGACCGGGTCCCGGTTGTAAGGCACCAATATGAGTGGGGGGGGGGATTGTCCCGCTTGCATTCGAAGCTGTGGAACATCTCTCTTGTGGGTGGCAGCAAGTTTTCGTTCTTCCCGCACTCTCCTAGATGTACGCACCAGAACGTGTGTGTAGTCATCGTCCAAATTTAGTTCATATTGCGAAGGATGCGTAAAAAATTCTATTGGCTCACGGTATCTCATCCGAAGAATATACCGGAAAAGGCAAAGACATCTTTTTTGCCTTCTTTCTCTGGGCAGTCTGGATTTCGTTGACCCATATATCGACATCTTTGCGAGAGTTCACAAAGCGAGACTTCCCCGTTTCGCTTTTCTGAGTACTAGTCGACGTAGCGGTGGACTTCCGCTTCTTTTGCGGAGGCGGCGGAGTCCCTTGACGCGGTGGCGGAGTACGCTCACGCGACGGCGGAGATGGACTAGCGCCTTGGTTGTCATTGTCGGGGGTGTCTGGACTAGCAACTTGGGTGTCGTTGTTGTAGTTCTCTGGACTGGCATGTGGACTCGGAGGGCGATTTTGCTGCATGTGTGGGAACACGATGTATTCCTTTTTCCATAAGCAGATACTCTTGCAGGCAAATCTCAACTCAACCTCGTCTTCACCCGTAGGGAAGTCCAGCTTAATTAGCTCATATGTCTTCATAACCCCATCAACCCCGACAATAGCATAGCCATCTGGAATAGGGCGGCAATGGTAAGTTCCATTTGGTATAGGCGGTAGGGCACAACCGTTCGCCACCTTCACGGTTATGTTCAAGCATGGCACATTTATGTCGTAAAGTTCCCGCTGCACGATATTATCCACGGGGTGACGAGGACCCGTCATATCATTGTGGCGATCTGTGACGCCCGAAAATCGGTACAATGTAGATTTAAGCGATCCCGCCGAAATCCGCATAATAACGATTTTAGGTCGCCCACCAGACATAATGTGCACGCCGAAACATGCACATTATGTGGGTGGAATTGTGATAACATTACAACAGTTCCGATACATCCACAAATACAACAGAAGATATAATTACAACAACGACTCGAACGAGTCAAGATACAAATGATACAATACAAAGATACAAATGACAGCGGAAGCAAAAACATAGTATCCGACTATGGATAAGATGCAAATTGGACTAAGAGTCCAGAAGATAAGCAATGGCGCCATATCCCTGCCCAGCCAAGCCGGAGGGATTCCCAAGCTAACGTCGTCAGACTTCAAACCTGTTAACTGCACATAAAGCACATCCCAAAAGAGGGTCAGGGCACTCCCTGGCAAGCAAAACCGACTTGCCTACTTTCTACACCATCTCCCAAAATATAGGGGAGGTGGACTTAGCGGCAGCAGCACTAGCAACCTAAAGAGACACGCTACAACTTCCGTCTAATCAGAGAGGGATAAGAGAGCGCATAAAGTAAACATCTACAACTAACACCAAACATAACCCATTCTCGAATTAACCCCCTCAACCAAGTATGAGGAAGCAATTCGGGAAAAACTCACACAGTGAACAAATTTTAGTTACCAGTTATTGTGAAAGTAATTCTATATTATTAGTCAGGTTAATTAACAATGATTAGGTGTAAGTTGTCTATGATCTTGTTAGCCAGCATCATCACCAAGTCGTCCATAACCGTGGACACGGCTCATCGATAAGATTATACCCTGCAGGGGTGCACTACTGGACCCGTACTCGTTCGATCAACCCCAAAAGCAAGCCAGAAGGTAGGGCATCTCAACACGGCAAATCTCTTCTCTACAACCCATCCAGGGAACCGCATGATTGTGTGCACGGCTAATCAGGTCCAGTGCCCGCGGGATACGACCTTCATAGCACTCTAAGAACGTGCCACCCTATATGAGAATCGACTACTCCATCATCATGAGATCGTTATGTCACCGTATGCATGCATCAAATGGAAAGCCCGAACTACTTGCGGCGCCCTGGATAAGAGGCGGATTAGATCGAAGCCGCGGGGGGCACCATAGGGCCTCCCACAAGCGGTTAGTGCGCTCAAAATTGGATCCGAGGACAAGAACTGAGTTCCTAGGTCGACACTTAGCAGAACAAAGCACCTCGCAAGGCCTTCCGCCGGTGCCTTATCTTTTAATTACAATACCCCAATATAGAACAACATTTTATTAAGGTAGAATAACCTATCATGCTAAGCAGGTGAAATAAATAAGACATACAGACGACTCGCACAAACAACTCTAAGCAGGCGCTACGACTCGCAAGGCTAACAGATAAACATGCAACATGTATTAGGAAGTGGGGATAAAGCTGTATGGGCTGCAGGATAAACATGTGGTGGGATCGCGATAAAGAATCAAATACTAGGGTAGCAGAGATCAACGGCAGGAATGAAAGACAATGTATAGGTAAACAAGCAAACTTTGCTTGCCTGGAATCCCGCATGGAAGTAGATCTTGTCGTTGCTCACAAACCTCAACGTCGTATCCGCGAAGAAGCAACAAACACTGGAAAGCGTAAAAGATGCATTTTACAACTACGGCAAAGATCCAGCATGATCATGCGAGAATGATGCATGGCATGGCAAGATGCAATACAGTGCAGGTAATCCAAATTAAGCGGGAAAACAACCCGGCAATTAATATCTAGGTGCAAGTTATTTATTTACCAGCAGTATTAAATGTTGGTTAACATGGCAACACATGGCATGGATGATCTAGTAAAATTAAATGGAATAGGGCATTATATATTAATTGCCCCACACATTCCATATTTAATTAATTAGTTGCATATGTTAATTTAAACTATACAATAAAATTAAATGATGCAAAATGGCATAAAAATGGCATATTAATGTTCATTGCATTTTTCTGATCAAAATAGATATAAACTTTGTATTTTTTTGAAATTGTAAAACAAAAGATATGACATATATCAGATTTTCAAAATAAATAAAAATAACAGGAAAAATAAAGGTCGAAGATTGATTTTGCAGGGATTCGAACATGGGTGTAGCTGGTTCTGACCAGGGAGGGAAGCCACTGGGCTGAGCTGTGGTTGTTGATTTGTTTCTGAAGTCGCCCTTTATGAACAGTACTCGGTTAACTGAATATTTACAGGAACTGAAAAAAGGAAAGAAAAACATGGTGTGGAATACATGCGGCAAAGGGGTGTTGAACTCGGGTCTCTTTGGTGCGGGATAAAGAGATCAACCACTAGGCTGCGACTCCGTTTGATGGTAGGATGGAAGCCCGATACCAAGTAAACGGACACGACGAGGTTAACTGAACTTCGAAAGAGAAGCTGCAGGCTTCAGATTTCAGCGCGACCAAGACAGGCGGGAGATCAGCGTGACGATTCACACGACCGCACGAAGGCCAGCCCACAGAGCAAGGGAAAGAGGAAGGGGCGCGGAGAGGAGCTCACGGTGGGTTGTTGGTGACGTCGAACAGGCTCGTGGACAAACGGAGGCGACATAGGCGTGCGCTGCGCTCCTCTCGGACGGACATAGACGAGACGGGGACGACGACCTTGGCGTTGCTCCGGACCTTCTCCGGCTCTAATATTCTGCGTAGAGGACGGCGATGACGAGGAGGTTCCATTCCCGCAGGTTGGAGGGGGCAAAGGTGGCCATGGCGACTGCTCGGTGTGCTCCAACTCTCAGCCATGGAGGTGCCTTGGGGAGACAAGGAACAGGGAGAGGGAGGAGAAGATGGTGGCGGCGCAGCGATGGGGAAGAGGAGGAGGCGGCTAGGGTTAGGGTTTGGGGAGGCTTGGGGCGGCCTTAAGGAGAGGAGGGGAAAGTGGGAGGTGGGGGCCATGACAGGGAGGAGTACGCACGTTTTCTCCTCTGTCTCCGTACAGGAAGAAGGAGACAGGAGGGAGATGGGCTGGCTGCAGGAGATGGGCCAGGAGGTGGGCTGGTTCGGCCCAGGTAAGCCCTCTTTTTTTTTCTGTTTATTTTTATTTCCTTTATGTTTTATTTATTTTTTTCCGTTTTATATTTTTAAAACAAAATAGGAAAGGAATTTGAATAAACAAACTTTATAAAATAGTTTTAGTTTCAAATAGGCAATTCAATGAACTAGTTTTTATAATATTTACAAAAGATTTGAAATACACATTTTAATTAATTTGAAATGCATTTGAATTTAAATGTGGAAAAAGAATTTAAATGAAGTTGAATTTAAATGCAACAAATTGATAATTACAAATGATGCATGATGATGTGATGATGTGATGACATGATGATGCAAGGAGAAAAACAAGAAAACCTAATTGGGGATAAATCCCGGGGCGTTACAATCGACACCACTAACAAGGGATCGCGTCCCGCGGTCCACGCCGAGACCACAAGAAGAGAGAGGTAACTATCGAGTCTTCACGCTCCGGGATGAACTTCTCGACACCACTAACAAGGGATTGTTGCTCACGACGAAGACGACTCCGAAAGATCGAACCTAATAGGGTAAAAGGCAAGAAATCGTCCACCCACACGTAGGATCCTAAAACTTTGAAAGTTTGGATAAGAGAAGAGACTCCGAAAACAAATAAGATAAGAGGAGAAATAGAATTGAGGTAAGGAGTAAATAGAAACCTATTGAGATATTTTTCAAAAATAATTTAAGTCAAATAGTTTTCGACACTCTAGAAACAACGACCGTTAGCGAGGTTATCCTACAGGCTTTTGCGGACCCGCTGCTTCGATAACCATTCGTATCGAAACAACAAGGAGATCGAAACCAAGGCTCTGATACCACTTTGTGACGCCCGAAAATCGGTACAATGTAGATTTAAGCGATCCCGCCGAAATCCGCATAATAACGATTTTAGGTCGCCCACCAGACATAATATGCACGCCGAAACATGCACATTATGTGGGTGGAATTGTGATAACATTACAACAGTTCCGATACATCCACAAATACAACAGAAGATATAATTACAACAATGACTCGAACGAGTCAAGATACAAATGATACAATACAAAGATACAAATGACAGCGGAAGCAAAAACATAGTATCCGACTACGGATAAGATGCAAATTGGACTAAGAGTCCTGAAGATAAGCAATGGCGTCATATCCCTGCCCAGCCAAGCCGGAGGGATTCCCAAGCTAACGTCGTCAGACTTTAAACCTGTTAACTGCACATAAAGCACATCCCAAAAGAGGGTCAGGGCACTCCCTGGCAAGCAAAACCGACTTGCCTACTTTCTACACCATCTCCCAAAATATAGGGGAGGTGGACTTAGCGGCAGCAGCACTAGCAACCTAAAGAGACACGCTACAACTTCCGTCTAATCAGAGAGGGATAAGAGAGCGCATAAAGTAAACATCTACAACTAACACCAAACATAACCCATTCTCGAATTAACCCCCTCAACCAAGTATGAGGAAGCAATTCGGGAAAAACTCACACAGTGAACAAATTTTAGTTACCAGTTATTGTGAAAGTAATTCTATATTACTAGTCAGGTTAATTAACAATGATTAGGTGTAAGTTGTCTATGATCTTGTTAGCCAGCATCAGCACCAAGTCGTCCATAACCGTGGACACGGCTCATCGATAAGATTATACCCTGCAGGGGTGCACTACTGGAGCCGTACTCGTTCGATCAACCCCAAAAGCAAGCCAGAAGGTAGGGCATCTCAACACGGCAAATCTCTTCTCTACAACCCATCCAGAGAACCGCATGATTGTTGAAGGAGATATGCCCTAGAGGCAAATAAATAAGTAGTATTTATTGCATTATCTCATAAGTTTATAATAGGTGTGTGTATTATGCTATAACTATATTAATCGGAATTATTAATACACGTGTGATACATAGACAACCAGGTCCCTAGCAAGCCTCTATTTAAGCTAGTCCATTGGGCAACAGTTGATCGAGATTCCCGATCAAGGACAATGACGTCGGTTGACAATGGGGTCATCTTGTTAGTTGAATAAGGTGGTGGACATACGCAAAGTATTGCAATAAGATCGTATTACGATGTTTGTCATTTGCAATAGATAAGAGTGTGATAGCTTATTCCTTAGACCGTGAGACCGTACTTATTGTTGCTTCGTAGGAGTGCTTTGAGAGCATCAAACGTTGTGTCTTATATAGCATGACAATAACGGTGTCCATCTTGGGTATTCCGAAAGAGCATCAAGACGTAAGGATCAAGAGCGTGATTTGTTCATTCTTGTAATGGAAAGATACTCTGGGCCCACTCGGTGATATTGCATCTATATAGCTGCGCAGCTTGTGACTAGGTCATGGAGATGTAATATCGCAGACGAGTTAATAACCTTCGTCGGTAACGAGATACAGCAAAGGCATCGGTGTGTCTACGATCATATCTCGGACAAGGTAGTATCGCAGAGACAAAGGGAATGAATATCATACTTATGGTTCAACGACGATATTCGTGGAATGCACAGGGGTCGTCATATATTTCCAGGTATCCCTGACGATCATTGGTGAGCGGAGTGTCTCGACCATGTCTGGAGTGTTCCCCAACCGTAGCGTAACAAACTTAAGGTCTTAGCGACGCTAGGAGATAGGTTCTGGAATTTTATAGGTTTTTATTGGAGAGAGAGAGAATTAATCCGGAAAGAGTTCCGGTGGTCCGGAAGGAGTTCCGGGGGGCTATGGAATAGTTCCGAGAATGTCCGAAAGTTGTTCGGGTGGTTCCGAAATAGTTTCGGAGTCATGCGATATTGAATTATATATAAATATATTAATTATGAATTAATGTGATTTTTATATTAATTTAATATTAATTAAATAAAGGAAAAAATGGGCTCCCACCTAAATGGGCCCAAAGAGGGCCCATGAGGGGGTGGCGCACCAAGCAAGGGGGCCTTCCCCCCCTAGTCCGAATTGGACTAGAAGAGGGAGAGGCCCAAGGGGGTTCGGCCGAACCCCCCTCCCCTCTCTTCCTTTAGTCCCACATGGGGGAGCCAAGGGGGTTGGCACACCCCTTCCCCCTTTATATAGCAAGGCATATTAATTGATTTAATTCATAGGAAATTCAATTAATTCCTGATTTCTCTCTCGATCTCGTGGTTCCCAACTTGGAGCCGCGCCGAGCTGAGGAAGAGGGTCTCTCTCCACCTAAGCCATACCGCAGAGCGCCGTTGCTCTGCGGGATTCCAGATAAGATCTACTCCTGCGATTTCAGCTGGATCTGAATGACCGGGAGTCGTCGCTAGGCTCCGTATGTTTGCGAGTGCTCGGAGGCTACTCTATTGAGGAGCTTGGGCGACGTCGTCTCGCCCCCTGCAGCCGCCGCGCCTCCCCCCTCTGCTGCCGGCGCGCCAGCCCCGGTGCTGGCGCTCTGCCTTCTTCCGCCCGACGCCCGTCGACGCAGATCATCGTCGACACCCCGGCGTCATCGACTCCCACATCGCGGCAAGTTCTCCGCGACCTCGAGGTCGGCTACGTACGACTTCATCGTCAACGCTTGTGCGGGAGCGTAATCCCCGCTATCGGTCTACATGGAGGTAATGTAACCCGTTCCGCCACCGTTATCGCATGTACTAGATAGATCCTGGCTAGTTAGGGTTTCGTTCACTAGAAAATTATTGTTTTCTGCACCGTAACCCCTTCAGTGGTATCAGAGCCGATCTATGCGTAGTAC
This sequence comes from Poa annua, assembly GCA_026929855.1. Lineage (NCBI taxonomy): Eukaryota > Viridiplantae > Streptophyta > Magnoliopsida > Poales > Poaceae > Poa > Poa annua. Next base: position 257,679,115 of record CM049427.1, on the reverse strand, counting down.
TGCTGGTACGGTTAGAACTCATGTTGAATGAGGGCGTCTTTCTTATATTTGCTACCCTCTAGCGTGCACTTGCGATGCCTTCGGTATTGAGTTGATGAAGCGGCCCGGACCGACTTTACGCGTACGCTTACGCGAGACTGGTTCCACTACTGACATACGGCTTGCACCGTATCTGTGGCTGGCGGGTGTCTGTTTCTCTCTCTCTAGTCGGCAAAGCACTTTCAATGGAGGGCCCGAAAGGGATGCTTAAACATGCAATTATACGATCGACGTTGTGGTACAAAGTTCGTAGGTAGGGAAGCGTTTCTCTTACGAATAAGCCTATTTGCCACGTAAAACTTGCAAAACTAAATAAAGCTAGAGGCGTCTAACTTTGTTTTGCAGAGGCGTTATTTTATGTGACATGGTTACGGTAAGTTTTTGATATTACTCGTACTGTCGGAGGCAATGGAGGGCTCTGTAGACTCGGAGCCATGCCGGGGCGCCGGGGGCTAGGCACATGGCGCCATGAAGGTCCAGGCGCATCGACCATGTCACATCGCACTTCATTGCATCATTATTGTGTGCTGTTGTGTGTGCATCCTATTGATTGCTTATATGCTAGATATACAACGGTAGCATCATAAATAGGATGATCCCTAACAAATACCAAAATTGTGTTCTCCCTCGTTGCGCACCACCAAGAAAGTTCTACGTTATGAGGCAGGCCGTAATGATCGGGTGTCACACATCTCGTCGTTCGCATACAGTGGGTGTAAGCCATGTTGCACGCGCAGGGTCTTCGAGGTTTGATTGGCGAGCCTAGCATACTCAGAGGTATGGCCTCGGAACACGGGAAGATCGAAAGATCGAGCACGAGTCACAGAGTTGTTGTGATCGACATGTTATGTCCACCTTTGAAGCTGTGCTGCCGCCCGTGATGATCGGGGGTAGTGTGGTGGATGAGGGTCGTGTAATCGCCATTTTTTTTTTTAGGGATAATAATCTTGGTGTGGTGTGTTTTTGGTAATGAGATTATAGAACTAAAACTCACCTATATATTATAAACTTATCTTACCTCTTTTGCGATCACATCTGGAGACTACGGAACTACGCTTCGGTTACTTCTTCAAGAGCTCGGATTCTACCTTGGAAGCCGACGGGTCCAACTTCATCAGCTGGTGCATTGGTTTTAGAAACATTCTCCAAACACAACAAACATCCTATATGTGCTAGAACATTAGTTAGGAGTTAGACAAGATGATTCTGATAGCAAGGAGCAAGATGATGAGTTCCGTAAGCATCATGACATGTTCATGGAAGTGACAATCGTCATGAGCGTATGCCTAGCACCTGAGTTGAAAGTTGTTTCAACACATGGAGCCATATGTCGTGATTGATGCGATCAGAGGTCACTTCAAAGATGAATTGAGTCTTGAGCGGTTCAGACAGCTTAGAAAGTTCCGGACCATTCACATGGGGAGCATACCTGTCTGGAGACTCAGTTGAAGAAGTTGTGTGACATCTACTTCAGGATTACGAATATCTACGATTTCTAGATAGCGAACTCCAGTGCAATAGAGATTGTGCTTTACCTCCTAGCTGTGAATAGCATGTGCGTAAAAAATGCTATAGAGACACGGTGAGCTTCTTCACGTTCGTGAACAAGTTCAAATCTCTAAAAGTTGATTCATCGAAGAAGAGTTCTTCGACGCTATGGGTATATTTGATATACAAAGATATAAATGTATTCTTCTCATACTTGATGAAAAGTGTTTGATAATTGTTCTGTTTGTGAAACAGTCCCTGATTATCACAAGTATGTGGCGAAGGGTGACGTGACAGTGCACGAGTGATGGCAAGTTCATAGCCAGTAGTGCTCACGCCCTCGAGGTATCATATTAGTTATCATCAATAGTTTTTTATAAGACATTTTGTAATAGTGAGAATGTGATCTAGTTTGGTGTCTTGAATGTTACAAGACATAATTATTCATATAGAACACATCAGTTGTTTTATGTTATGGAACAAAGCAGTTGTTTCATGTTATGAGTAATTTGCATCACATCTCAATTACATTATGCGTATGATATACATTTATAATAGCGGGAATGATAAAATTATGTGTCCAAAGAGCAAACACCATCGAATTTAGTCATAAAGGCAATGAAAGAAGTAATGGATAACTTTGGTCCATTTAAGTATTTCGAGTGCCAAAATTGATTAAGTTTGAAATGCAGTATTGAAGTTACAATACTAGAGGAATTGATTGAGAATCATTTTTAAATGATAAATCAATGGTGTTATTGCATGATCCGAATTGTTCCATGATTTTGGTAAATAGGAGTATTTGTCCGACAAATTATGGAGTCTGAAATTAATTTGATAATAGATCAAATGGGGTTTTTCAGAAGAAAGATTAGTGAAAATTGTATTCACAGAATTCGATCAAAGGACAGTATTTTTGAATTATGTTTTCAACACAAGAGACTTGTGGAAATTTGCTTCGCAAAATTATAATATCATATATAGTGATATGTGGGGAATTATAATCATGCTCTATTTTTAATAAAGTGTGGCCTGTCAGAATCAGTCTTAGAATCTCCTAATACGTTCGAAACATTATAGTTGATGTCCACTTTAGAAAATAGATATTTTTCTCAACGAGAATTCGTAGGATCGACAGTAGTGTCGACATGTATATGATTATGCGATAATTCGGAATATACATGAGTAGTTCTTTGTAGATTGCTCGCATTGGACGAGAGTGTCTTCCAAAATCAATTAGAAACAAAGTTCAGTTTGTTGTCTATGTAATTCCGAGAAAAGATGACTTTTCGAATTATGGTTTATGGATTGAAATTAGAAGTTTGGAATAGAGTGTCAGACTTATGTTGGAAGATGTTCCAAAGAGTATATGTCTGCTAATGAAAGTTTAGTGATTAAGAGTGAGGGAGACTAGAAAATTGTTTTCTGCTTGCAATCCTCTTCATAAAGATCATAATATTTTCATGAAAGAAACTTCTAAATAAAGTGTTGTTACATTTAATATTGCTGTCGGGTCACAGCACTGTATTAAGTATTTCAGATCTTGTTGATAGATCAAGGTGCACTTTATGAATACAAAGAAAGTTGAGAAAGTATCGGAATACGAACAAAGGCTCTTCGGCCTGGAAATCCAAAGTTGCATTTGAAAGGATTAAGAGAGTAATTGTTGCTACAATTCTTATTAGAGGAATAAGATTGTTTAATCGTCATATAAGGAGTTGTATGAGAAATGTGACTATAAGAAAGACGCGGTAGCATGTCTTGTCGAGAAATGTGTCTTGGACAAGATCAAATTTGTTGACTACATTTATGTAGACATGCTTGAAGTCTGAGGGATTTGTATTAATGTAATACTGTAGTTTGTATTACATTCGAATTGATAGTAGATCAATGATTTTGGTTTAACCAAGATGTCGATTTAAGTGGGAGTCATAGTTAGTTCACTCAGGAGAAATATGTGAAGAACATATTTTTTGAGTGGGAGCTTGGGAACTCAAATATGTGGTTAACATGTTTTTGAGTGGGAGCTCGTGTTGTCAAATATGTGGAGACATATTTTGAGTGGGAGTCGAATTCATTTTGTGTAGTTAGCACATTATGAAAATGTACCAATAGAATAGGATGAAGTTGTGAAACTATTTGAAAGTCAGTGTCTATTTTGAAATAGAACGGGAATTTTAAATGGTTAGTCGAGTTGCTTTGGATTATATCTGAGGAGTCAGAATAGAATCAAAAGGATGGTCCTCTGGAATCCAATTGGTCATTCAGAGTAATGATGCATGAAGGTAATGGTTGTATGACATGTGGGTCTATTATGTATATATTAGACATCATACAGAAACCATATTATCTGCTCGATAAAATATAACCGATGTTCTTGGAGTAAAGAACAGTTACGAAAGTAAATTTGGAATTTACTGGAAGTAGAAGTGCGTTAATTAAGGGATTGACATTTGAATGTCAAGTTTTCTACATTGATGTGAAAGTATGTAGATATCGCGAGTTTGTAATTGTTGCAAGGGGCTCTGCATAGCTGAGTGTGTTTTCAGGGCAGTTATCTGGTTAGCATAATCAGAGTAAGCGCTGGGAAGCAGAAGTCTCACTTAGTTACGGTATTCGCATATATATATATGTTGTTAGACAACATGGTGATATCAAGCAAGTTGATGTCATTGGATCGCAAAAGCATGTACAATCATAGATTGTGCAGTAACACTTTTCCACGAGCAAGCATTATCAAATGATTCTTATTTGATAAGAGATTCTGATAAAGTAAAATGCAGTTAGTTTATTTGTACTCTAGTGCAAGTGGGAGACTGAAGGAGATATGCCCTAGAGGCAAATAAATAAGTAGTATTTATTGCATTATCTCATAAGTTTATAATAGGTGTGTGTATTATGCTATAACTGTATTAATCGGAATTATTAATACACGTGTGATACATAGACAACCAGATCCCTAGCAAGCCTCTATTTAAGCTAGTCCATGGGGCAACAGTTGATCGAGATTCCCGATCAAGGACAATGACGTCGGTTGACAATGGGGTCATCTTGTTAGTTGAATAAGGTGGTGGACATACGCAAAGTATTGCAATAAGATCGTATTACGATGTTTGTCATTTGCAATAGATAAGAGTGTGATAGCTTATTCCTTAGACCGTGAGACCGTACTTATTGTTGCTTCGTAGGAGTGCTTTGAGAGCATCAAACGTTGTGTCTTATATATCATGACAATAACGGTGTCCATCTTGGGTATTCCGAAAGAGCATCAAGACGTAAGGATCAAGAGCGGGATTTGTTCATTCTTGTAATGGAAAGATACTCTGGGCCCACTCGGTGATATTGCATCTATATAGCTGCGCAGCTTGTGACTAGGTCATGGAGATGTAATATCGCAGACGAGTTAATAACCTTCGTCGGTAACGAGATACAGCAAAGGCATCGGTGTGTCTACGATCATATCTCGGACAAGGTAGTATCGCAGAGACAAAGGGAATGAATATCATACTTATGGTTCAACGAGGATATTCGTGGAATGCACAGGGGTCGTCATATATTTCCAGGTATCCCTGACGATCATTGGTGAGCGGAGTGTCTCGACCATGTCTGGAGTGTTCCCCAACCGTAGCGTAACAAACTTAAGGTCTTAGCGACGCTAGGAGATAGGTTCCGGAATTTTATAGGTTTTTATTGGAGAGAGAGAATTAATCCGGAAAGAGTTTCGGTGGTCCGGAAGGAGTTCCGGGGGGCTATGGAATAGTTCCGAGAATGTCCGAAAGTTGTTCGGGTGGTTCCGAAATAGTTTCGGAGTCATGGGATATTGAATTATATATAAATATATTAATTATGAATTAATGGGATTTTTATATTAATTTAATATTAATTAAATAAAGGAAAAAAGGGGCTCCCACCTAAATGGGCCCAAAGAGGGCCCATGAGGGAGTGGCGCACCAAGCAAGGGGGCCTTCCCCCTAGTCCGAATTGGACTAGAAGAGGGAGAGGCCCAAGGGGGTTCGGCCGAACCCCCCTCCCCTCTCTTCCTTTAGTCCCAAATGGTTGAGCCAAGGGAGAGGCCCAAGGGGGTTGTTCAGTATTCCCAAGGGCTCGCGATAGCTCATCCTTCTCTCTTTTAGGGTGGAACCTGCCTTCCGTGACCTCCTTCCATACCTCTCTGAGTGCTTCAATAGGGTCAGCTCCGTGTTCCTTGGAAAAAAGACAGTCACATGTTACAGGGTCTAACTTTCCATCATGCCCACAGAACCAAGCCTTAAGCCGGTCTGGCCAGTCAAATGTCTCGATCTCTATACCTTTAGCCAATAACTCATCCTCCATTTTCGTCCACTTAGGCATGGCCGTCAGGTAGCCAACTGACCCCATGTTATGGTTATATATCTTTTTTTTTCTGTATTTTTCTTATTTCTCGCTGAGATTTTCTTAGCGGCTTCCGATTGCTTGTACGCCTTAAATGCGGACCACTCATCTTTTATCTTTTCATATACTCCAACAAATTCTGGAGTCGTACCTTCAGTTACGAACTTGTTTAGTCTTTTCTTCCAACTGCGGAATAGTTCAGTCATCTCCTTATAAGTCCAGGCCTTGCATCGATTCTCTATAACCGGGTTATGTTCATTCTCCTCTTCCGGTAAAGTGAAATTCTGCATGAGCTCGTCCCAAAGGAGTTGTCTGTCTTCATCCGAGACATAAATAAGACTCTCTTTTGGCACCTTTGGCTTATACCATTCTTGAGTCCTGATGGAGAGTTTGTCCCGAACGATGACTCCGCACTGAGCTACAAATTTCCTGGTGTGGTTAGCGGGAGCAATCGGTTTGCCTTTTTCATTGATTACGTCGATGTGGTACTTCTGTTTCCCTTGCATATTTTTGGTCCCGGTTCGTGGCCCGCCTCGTTTCACGGATGTTTTTTTGCTTGGTCCCGGTTCGTGGCCCGCCGACGGCAAAACACAAGAAAAAGTGATAGTTAATATATGTATACACACAAATCTATTCAACAGAGACAAACACCTGAGGGCATATATGTACCTCGGCGGACGACTTTCCAACAGTAGAGTCGGTAAACTATCGGTGAGCTGAACTCTCGGTGACGTCTATTCCGTCCGAATGCCCCTCTAATGCATCATCGGACTCGTTCAAGAATTGTCCGGTGAAATCGTCTAAGTGTTCCTCTTCTTGTTCAAGGTTTCTACCGGGGTCCAATCCATCACCTTCGCGGATGATGCCGAACATATCCTCTTCTTGTTCAAGGTTTCTACCGGTGTCCATAGTTTCTGCAAGGGATTTCAATTGTACAAACACATTTCAATTTCAACCTGGAGCAAAGTTATTTGAAATGTACAAATACATTAAGACATTTCCATTTTACAAACACATTTCAATCACATCGAGTATCTCAATTTCTATTTTACATTTCTCTTTTGAAGTCTCTCGAACTTTACTAGGGCTCCGAGAGGGCGGCGGCTACGACACGGTGACAAATCCGAGTACCTGCACGCAAAATCCAAGTAACAAAAATTAACACTTAACCAAAATTGGGAAATTCTAACACTTAACAAACATTGGGAAATTCTAACACTTAACACTTAACAAATTAACTATCACATCTGCAATAACACTTAACACTTAAAAAATTTTGATGATTCAATAAAATCACATTTGCAATAACATTATGTTAATAAAATTGCATTGCAATAATTTTGTAAGTGGATCCACATGTCATACAACTTTACCTATCACATCTACATAATTTTAATAACTCAACATCTAAATAATTACTAATATTTGCAAACAAAGTTTGCAAACTACAACTAACTAATACTAATTACTAAATTTTGCAAACTACAATTATCTAATTAATACTAATATTCGCAACTAAATTTAAATACAACTAACAGTAGAAACTAATTCTAACTACAACTAACATTAGAAACTAATTCTAACTACAACTAACTAATACTACAATTAACATTAATTAACAGTTCTGTTTAAAAAAAACAGAGGCAATGCCTCTGTACTACAAGGCATGACACCATTGTGACGTCACCGTGACGAAGGTCGCCGCCGTGGAGCTATACCTCGGAGGCGCGGCGAGCAGACGGAGGCGCGGGGATGGCCGGAGGCGCAGGGAGGCTACGGGGATGGCCGGAGGCGCGGGGATCGACTGAGGCGGCGAGGATGGAAGCGGCCGGCGCGGGGAGGTTGGAGGCTCGGCCGTGCGTGCGACGGGAATCGACAGAGGTGCGAGGAAGACGGGGGGCGGAAGCGGGGGGATCGCCGGAGGTCGCTGGCGACGGGGATCGACGGAGGCGCTCGTGGCGGCGGCGCGACGTAAAATTTTGGCAGCGTAACGCTAGGATAGGGTTCGGGCTCCGGGTTGAGCCACGAACCGTGGTTAAGTGTGGTATATATAGCCCCCACCTATTTGTCTCAGGTGGTGGCTCAGACTGGGACAAATAGGGGTCATCTGTACCGGGCCGTGGCTGCACCCGGGATATATAGCACCCTATTTGTCCCGGGCTGAGCCACCACCCGGGATAGATGGGGTTTTTTTCATTTTCTTTTTCTGTTTTTATTTTCTTTTTATGTTTTCTGTTTTTAATAACTTCTGCAAACTTTGGAATTTGAAAAAACTTTAAATATGAAAAGTGTTTGAATTTGACTAACTAATACAAAACCATTTTTTGTTTTCTATCATAACTGTTTTAATTAGTTTAAAACTAGTTTGAATATGAATTTGAATAACTTTTGCAAACTTTGGAATTTGAAAAAGCTTTGAATCTGAAAAGTGTTTGAATTTGACTAACTAATACGAAAACATTTTTTTCTATCATAATTATTTTAATCAGTTTAAAACTAGTTTGAATAACTTTTGCAAACTTTGAAATTTGAAAAAACTTTGAATATGAGAAGTGTTTGAATTTGACTAACTACAAAACCATTTTTTGTTTTCTATCATAATTGTTTTAATTAGTTTAAAACTAGTTTGAATATGAATTTGAATAACTTTTGCAAAGTTTGGAATTTGAAAAAACTTTGAATATGTATTTGAATTTGACTAACTAATACAAAAACATTTTCTGTTTTCTATCATAATTATTTTAATCAGTTTAAAACACGTTTGAATATGAATTTGAATAACTTATGCACTTGTTAGCCGTTCGATCAGGTGTGTGTTTCTTTTTATATCTTCTGAGCTTGTTTGTTTCAAGCACTTGTTAGCCGTTCAATCAGGTGTGTGTTTCTTTTGATGGCTTCTGAGCTGTTCGATCAACACTTTCACTTCCAAACCGGGACTAAGGAAGCACACGGATCGTGTGTTTCTTTCAAACACTTGTTACCGTTGGATCAGGGGTGTGCTTCTTTTGAGCACTTGTGAGCTGTTGCATCAACACTATCAGTACCACTGGTTGAGCCACGTGACCCTATATATAGCCCCCTCTCGGACGAGGGGAGCACTCAGTGTATCCTCCTTCTAGTGCCCGGGTGGTGGTATACAAAGCATTCGGATTCCCTGCATACGTCCGACCGTGCATTTGATATGCGAGGCACTCAAGAGCCACGGTCGGGCTGTATGCAGGGGAAACCGTGTGTTTTGTTCTATCAAAAGAATAGTTCAATTCATCTACTGAGGAATACAAATCACTCGGATTCACTGCATACGCCCCATGGTGCATTTGATATGCAGGAACTCAAGAGCCACTGTGGGGCTGTATGTAGGTGAAATCGTGTGTTTTGTTCTATCAACGACGATGGATCCATTTTATATGCAGGTAAAAATGGAGCATCTTCTTCATATAAAAAGTTTAATATATTAATTTTTACACGGGCTGTATGCAGGGGAAACCGTGTGTTTTGTTCTATCAAAGAATAGTTTAATTCATCTACTGAGAAATACAAATCACACGGATTCCCTACATACGCCCCACGGTGCATTTGATATGCAGGCACTCAAGAGCCACCGTGGGGCTTTATGCAGGTCAAATTGTGTGTTTTGTTCTATCAACGACGATGGATCCATTTGATATGCAGGTAAAAATGGAGCATCTTCTTCATATAAAAAGTTTAATATATTAATTTTTACACATCGCACCAACATCTCCATCACACAACGCCGCCAGTTCAACTGGGTCGGAACCATGGAGCATCTTATTCAATCAACTTGATGATTGGGTCAATGTTCACTATGAAGGGCGGAATTTCATCAAAATTATTATAATCATTTGACATGTATGTCTTGTACTCCACTCCCACGATGTTTCTTTTTCTCCACTCCCACGATGTTTCTTTTTTTGGGGTCTGCTAGACATGTCCTTCACATAGAAAACCTGAGCCACATCATTGGCTAGCACGAATGGTTCGTCTCCGTATGCAAGATGTTTAGATCCACTGTTGTCATTCCGTACATCTTGTCTACCTCAACCCCGCCTTTCAGATTGACCCATTTGCACCAAAACAAAGTGATCTTAAGAGAAGTCCATAATCAAGTTCCCATATCTCCTCTATGCAATAATAATATGTGTTCTTCTGTCCATTGTTGTTTGTTGCATCAATGCAAACACCACTGTTTTGATTCGTGCTCTTTTTATTTTGAATACTCTTGTAAAATGTATTCCCATTTATCTCGTATCCTTGGAAAGTACATACAGTTGTAGATGGTGCCCTGGCCAACAAGTGTAACATTTTATCAACCTTGTCTTTATTTTTGAGATGTGTTCGAAACCAACCGCCGAAAGTCGCCATGTGTGTACGTAGAATCCAGTTGTCAGACTTCCCCGCGTGTAGGGAGCGTACAAGATTCTTGTGTTCATCGATATACGGGGTCACCAAGGTAGAACTTTGTAGAACTATATAGTGCGCTTTAGTGAAAGAATGTCCATCCATAAAAAAATTTATTTTCTTTTCTAGTGTGCCTTTTCCACTAAGTCTACCCTCATGTCGTGATTGTGGAACACCAATCGGCTTAAGGTCATGAATAAAGTCAACACATAACTCAATGACCTTCTCGTTACCGTAGACGTTGGAGATGCTTCCTTCTGACCTAGCACAGTTATGAACATATTTCTTTAAGACTGCCATGAACCTCTCAAATGGGAACATATTGTGCAGAAATACAGGACCGAGAACTTGAATCTCTTCGACTAGGTGAACCAGGAGATGTGTCATAACATCGAAGAAGGATGGAGGGAACACCAACCCAAAACTGACAAGACACTGGACCACATCATTTTGCAACCCTGGTAGAATCGTCGGATCGATTACCTTCTGAGATATTGCATTGAGGAATGCACAAAGCTTCGCAATGGGTACTCGAACATTTTCCGGTAGTAGCCCCCTCAGTGCAATCGGAAGCAATTGCGTCATAATCACGTGGCAATCATGAGACTTTAGGTTTTGAAATTTTTAGAGTCTCACATTTACTATCCTCTTTATATTCGACGAGAAGCCAGCCGTGACCTTGATACTGCTCAGGCATTCAAAGAATATTACTTTCTCTTATTTGGTAAGAGCGTAGCTGGCAGGACCTTCGTAGTGTTCGGAACTTAGGCCGTCTCGTTCTTTCACACGTTTCTGGTCCTCCCGTGCTTCCTCTGTATCTTTTTTTCCCGTACACGCCCAAGTAGCCTAGCAGGTTCACTCAAAAATTCTTCGTCACGTGCATCACGTCGATAGCAGATCGAACCTCTAGGACCTTCCAATATGGTAGCTCCCAAAATATAGATTTTTCTTCCACATGGGTGCGTGCCCGTTAGCGTCTTTCGGAACATGTTGTCCTCGAGGACCCTTTCCAAAGATTACTTTTAGATCCTTGACCATATCAAATATTTCTTCACCAGTACGGTTGACAGGCCTTCTACTGTGATCAGCCTCACCTTTAAAATGCTTGCCTTTCTTCCTTGCGGTATGCCTCTACGGAAGAAATCGACGATGCCCCAGATACACACACTTCTTACATTTATCCAAATATAAACATTCAGTCTCACCCAACCAGTGTATGCATGCATTCTACCCCTTGGTCGACTGCCTTGAGAGGTTAGAAAGAGCAGGTCAATCGTTAATTGTTATAAAAAGCAAAACTCGTAGGTCAAATTCCTCATGTTTGTGCTCATCCTACACCCGTACACCTTCTTCCCCCGTAAAAGTTCTTCAACTAATGGCCCTAGGTACACATCAAGTTCGTCGCCAGGTTGCTTCGGGCCTTGGATGAGCAATGTCATCATAATAAAATTTCGCTTCATGCATAACCAAGGAGGAAGGTTATAAATACATAGAGTCACATGCCGTCTGTACTTAGACCAAACCTTAAGTTCCTTGCGTCATCTGCAAATTCTGGGAACTATCTCTCAATTTTTCTCCACTGCGACCCATCAGTGGGGTGTCTGCACATCGCGTCTTTCTTACGGTCCTCTTTGTGCCATCGCAACAACTTGGCATGCTCTTTGTTCGCGAACAGGCGTTTCAACCGTGGTATTATAGGAGCATACCACATCACCTTGGCAGGAACCCTCTTCCGGGGACGCTCACACTCAACTTCACCAGGGTCATCTCGTCTGATTTTATACCGCAATGCAGTGCATACCGGACATGCATCCAAATTATCGTACTCACCGTGGTAGTAGGGATGCATTAATTAGGGCAGGCATGTATCTTCTGCCCGTCTAATCCTAGAGGGCACGCAACCTTATTTGCTTCGTACGTGCTGTCGGGCAACTCGTTGACCTTTGGAAGCATCTTCCTAATTATCTACATCAACTTTGCAAATTCCTTGTCAGTCACACCACACTCTGCCTTACACTGCAGTAATTCCAGTGTGGTACCCAACTTTTTCTGACCATCTTCACAACTTGGATACAACAATTTCTTGTGATCCTCTAACATTTGGTCGAACTTCAACCTCTCCTTTTCAGTTTCGCACTCTCTCTTTGCATCAGCAATGACCCGACCAAGATCGTCAGCGGGCTCATCTGATGCCTCTTCATCTTCAGCTTCCCCCGTTGGGAACATAGGATAGTTGTCATCATCTTCCTCTTCATTGTCTTCCATCATAACCCCTTTTTCTCCGTGCTTCGTCCAACAATTATAGTTGCGCATGAAACCATGCGAATAAGATGGCTTTGAAGGGTTCTCGCGTTTGGGTGATCTGTCTTATTCTGACAGTTGACACATGGACAACACATGAAACCATTGGTACTGTGGGCCTTGGCTTTCTCGAGAAATTTTCTCAATTCGTCATGTACTCGGCAGTGCCTCGGTCATCATACATCCATTGTCGGTCCATCTGCATTATATAATTAACTATATCAATAACCATTACAGAACATCGAGAAATAACCACTGAACATGCACGGTATCAATTAATGACAAATGAAAAATTAACCTCAACCGAAAAGAAGGATAAACTTTAAGTGTACATCAAATCATTTCGTGAACTCTCTCGGTCATTTCATCGAACACCTTGCGTGCATACTTTAAAAAAATAGACTAGCACACATCCCCTCCTTCCATTTAAAAAAAATGCCTCCAATAGTTTTAGGAGGGGGCTGCTGATGAGTATATATAGGCACCCACCTTTTGTCCCGGTTCCAGCCACAAACCGGGACAAAAAGAATGGTGCCTTGAGGCACGCCCCATTTGTCCCGGTTTGTGATTGAAACCGGGACAAATGGCCTGCTTCACATGCGGCTGGGATCTGCAGGCGCCCATCTGTCCCGGTTTGTAATACGACCGGGATAGATGGGCTATTTCCTTTTGGTCCTTTGGCTTGTTCTCTACTAGTGTTGGTACAGAGATATGTCCAAGTTCAAAAAATCAAATTGAGTTCTACTTGTACGGACACATATGGTTGTGGATCAAAACAACACGTGATTTCTTATTTCTAAACATAAGGGCAAGTAGACTATAAGATGGATATGAAACGATGAATCCTTTTTTACTTCATACAATGCCCTGCAGCAACGCGGGGCAGACTAGAGCTTTAACAAAATATAAATTACTTCATGCAATGCCCCAAAAATTAGAACAACATGGCTAAACTGTCGGTACTTGATGCATGCATACTACTATACATCAGTTGAAAAGGACAACATCTTGAATATAACCTCACTTGATTAGCTTGTTACCTACAAGGGTGGGCATAAAACGGGAAACCTAAATCCCGAACCGAAGTAGAACACGTACAACCCGAACCCGAAAAACCTGAGTACATGTTCGGGTGGCAACTTCAGCGATGTACATACAAAATCTAAGCCCAATCCAGCAACTTTTTTTCTTCGAAAAAGGGAGTTTTATTGTTTAAGAGTATGAAGCATTACACCCACTCTCTGCATAACCAAGATGAAAACAGCTGACAGGTTTAACATTCAAAAAATAAAAAAGAAGATTTATTACATATCATGATAAGAAATTGTAAAACGCCTAAGGTGGCAGAGGTCCGTTTCACAAATTATGGTGCCATCCATGTTGGGATAAAAATACTCTCGCCGTATCTTTCAGTCTTGTACACACCTCCGTAAATAGGTCGCGATACTCCACACTTTGCAACAGAAATCATAAATAGAGTGTAGCATGCAGTAGTACTGTAGATAACCTGCATAGGAGAATATTTTTTATCATAAAAAATCTTGTCAGTCCTACAAAGCCAAAGCGACCATATTACGGCAGGCAGTGCCACCCTAATAAGTTGTTTAAACCTAGTATCCACAACATTCAACCATGTGCCAAAAAATATTAGCAATGTTGGCGGGTATAAGGTAGAACCTATCTGGATAATTGACCATATAGAACAAGAAAATTTACACTTAAAAAATAAGTGTGTTATCGTCTCGTCCTTATGATACCGACGATGCTGAACGTCCCCGCCTGATCTGCTTGCTAGTACCGCGTCATCTAGTCGCTTTTTGAACAAATGATGATTTATCGTTCTGAGAGACTGGACGGAGTAGGATGATCTAGATCCTCACGGGAATTCTTTCCTATCGTTTATTAGGCCCCGACCTGTGTGACTCCTTTTCTTTTGGCTTCAGCCTATCATGTTTACTTCTACTATATCAATATAAAAGGCAAACATTTTGCCTCGGTTTTAAAAAACTACAATTTGTCTTTTCTACACAAACACATAATTTGTTTTCACGAAACATTGTGCGCGAACATATAGTCTGAATTTGTCTTTTTACACACAACACATAATTGTTTTTTCAAGAAATTTTGTGTGCGCGAACATAGATTGTCCAGATGTAAACTCGATTTTTTGGGTGCATTTTTTACGTTTTAAAATAAGATCTTCAAATGATAGTGCGTTCTACTCCTACCAGTCAAATTAGATTTCCCCTAAGGTAGGCTCTAGAAAACTTCTTGATTTATTTTCAAGCGCGAAGGGTTGACCTGCAAGAGGTTGCTCTGTCAGGTAGCAGAATGTCCGGATCTTCATTGCCTAGTTTCTAACGAGATGCATGGTATAGAGCTTAGTATGGGTCTCCCGTCCCGTCGTTATAAAGCAATGTGTATTCATTGAATTGGAGTGTGCTTCCATGCTATCCAAAAGTGATATTCATATATTTTTGGAGCATGGATATGTGAGCAAAAGCTCAACCGTATTTACAGATCGACTCCTACAGCAGACAAGGAAATGATTGGCTGAATCTACGCAAAACAAAGGACCACTATGAAGGATTCACCTCTAGATACGCAGATCCAACACTGGAAACAATGTTCATGCATTGACTGACAAGAGTACATACATGGTTAGTTTGTCAAAGTGCATTGCATGACAAGATCCTACATGATTTGATCTCTGGGTTCTAGGTATGCATATGAATAAAAAAAATGATGTGTAAGATAAAAGTATTATTTCCCCCTTTCATTTTGTCCTGGAAAGATTGGTGGCAATCATTTCAACAGTAGTGACAGTACTCATAAAAATAGCTGCGTACAATGTAAACTGTACCTTTACATTCACTTCTCCTTATATATAGGGAAGAGGGGGCCGTAACTCTGTACTGAGGTAGCCAAATAGGTTCTGATATCACACTTTCTCCATCTGCATGCTTACACTGCTACTACTGTAGTACATGCAAGATCGAGGAGACTGGAAAAGATGATGTCACTAGCAGCTTAGGTTGTGCATGTCTACATATTTGGCTAGCTAGTTTCTTTCGGAGAGAGGCAAAGGAGATACTACATAGGTCTAGCTAGGAGGTGTGTCTTCTACTCTCCGTTTGTGTGAGCTTTAGGAGTGTGAGCTTCTTCTTCCAAGAAAGAGTTGTGAGTTTGTGTGCCTAGTAAGCTATATAGCCCTATACTGATTGATTTCTGGGGCCATTACATCGACCATCGATCATGCAAGGGAAACCCAATACAAGCCCTAGGCAGAGCCCCTGCTTTGTGAAAGGCCCAATCATCGTCGGCGCCGGTCCGTCGGGCCTCGCCGTAGCCGCCACCCTCCGGAAGCACTCGGTGCCCTTCACCATCCTGGAGCGCTCCGACGGCATTGCTGACCTATGGAGAAACCGCACGTACGGCCGCCTTCGTCTCCACCTCCCAAAGGTTTTTTGCGAGCTTCCCCACATCCGCTTCCCTCCCGACTTCCCCAGCTACCCGAGCAAGCACGACTTCCTCCGCTACCTCCACTCCTACACCGACCACTTCTCCATAGCGCCGCTGTTCGGCCGTGCCGTGACGAAGGCGCGGTTCGACGTGGCCACGAAGCAATGGCATGTCACCGCGGTGGACGGTGCCGGCGAGGTGGCGGAGTACGTGTCGAGGTGGCTGGTGGTGGCCAGCGGGGAGAACGCGGAGGTGGTGGTGCCCAACGTGAAGGGAAGAGACAGGTTCGCCGGGGAGGTGCTGCACTCCAGCGAGTACAAGAGCGGGGAGAGGTTCAAGGGCAAGAGGGTGCTGGTGGTGGGGTGTGGCAACTCCGGGATGGAGATGTGCCTGGACCTGTGCGAGCATGGTGCCATCCCTTTCATGTCTGTTAGGAGTGGGGTAAGTCGAGTACTCTTGCCGCTAGCTTCCTCTCATGAGACATCATTATTTGCTATGTTATATATAATTTCATGATCTGGTCATCTTCTTCCGCGTACTGATACTATATATGCATGTTAGCGCTATATAATACAAATACAATATAGGAATACACATGCTTCTTTCCAGCTTCCATTCTTCGAGTTATTTAACCATCTTGCACCCGGCCGAACTCATATGTGTCTCTGCACCAACGACGAAACAGGTGCATGTTTTACCCAGAGAGATGCTTGGAACCTCAACATTTGGTATAGCCATGAAGCTACTTAGATGGCTGCCAGTAAAGCTGGTCGATCGGTTCCTCCTCCTCGTTGCAAAGATGATTCTGGGAGACACAGAAAAGTATGGGCTGAAGAGGCCCAAGCTAGGCCCTTTGGAGCTCAAGGGCGTCACTGGGAAGAGCCCTGTTCTCGACGTGGGAGCATGGTCCTTGATCAAATCTGGAGACATCAAGGTATGGTTATGGTTACTTCTCTCTTTCTCTCTCTAGGACTGGGGAAAGCAAGCTAGGGAATGCTCAACAGAGAGTTGTTTCTTGTGTGCATGTCATTCCATTCCAACTGTCGATCGCTTTTGAGGTTTCTACAACGTTCTTCTCCCTCTAGCTTGAGTGGGTGAGATTTACATTTTTACCTCTTTGGCCAGGCGCCGTTGGCCTTTACCACTCTGCCTGATGCAGGCGCGTGTGTACTTTAGGCAGCTGTCGTGTTATTCAACGACGTATAGAGAAATTAGACGTGTGGGAACAAAAATAGAACTGTCTCATGGCATTCTCCACAGCGTCGGTTGTCTTCCTCTAGCTCGGACCTCCTCCTGTCACAGTCTTCAGTGATATCAGTAATAACCTAGTGATGAGCGCTAGCAAGTGGCAACAAGTCCCCGTACGGGGTGCACATTCTTTTTGACCTGAAGCCTTTCTCTCACTCCTCCTATGGTTTATATTTTATACAATACTGACGTACGGCCTATATGTATTCACAAACGTCTGAGGTTTCTGATGGCTTGTGTGCTGTAACAATCGCATGCAGGTGGTGGCAGAGGTGGAGTCATTGGGCTGCAACGGAGCAAGATTCGTGGACGGCAGCGAGATGGCCTTCGATGCCGTCATCTTCGCCACCGGCTACAGAAGCAACGTCCCGTCCTGGCTCAAGGTAGGTGTAACAGCTTAACAAAGCAAACAGACGTTTTCCACAACCGCATCAGCCATCAGCTAGCGAGGCTTGCACACATACAGACATACTATGCATCTGCAGTTAGTGATACTGATGCCGATTCATTCACGACGTGTGTGCGTGCAGGAAGATGGGTTCTTCACGGAGGACGGCAAGCCGAGATCACGGTGCCCTAGCAACTGCAGTGGCCCCAACGGCCTGTACTGCGTCGGATTCTCCGGCCGGGGACTCCTCGGCGCGGGCGCGGACGCGCTGCGTGCTGTCTCCGACATCGCCGGGAGGTGGCAGGATGAGGTGGTGGCAGCAGCGGCCACGATCTCCCCAGTGTGATCCACAGGGTGGTGCTGCATGCTGCTGATGGCCGCTGTGCTGTGAGCTATGCATGTAGCTGGAGGGAGACTGGTGCGAGCTGCTGCTGGCGATGGCGCTGTTCACTGCAGCTGTGGCAGCAGCTGATGCACACATATGTAGATCAGAGATGGGGGAGAGGAAGAGGAGGTGTGTGTTAGAGTGTATGTGCAGTGGCCTCAGGGTCAGGGAGGACTGTGACAATTTTTTGAATAGGAAGTCGCCTGTCCCCATGCGCCCAATCGCCAATGCATGCGAATACGGATGAAAGCGTGCAGGCGTTTTTTTTTGTCCAACAAAGGCAGGGCTGATGTCTGCGTTATGTACGTCGCCAAGCCCAAGGCCATTGGGTTTGGTTTGGCCCCTTGACTTATACTCAAGGTTTTGGGTACCGAACGGGGCAAAAATCTCAATAACCGGATTTCCGGTTACCGCTCGATTAACTGGATTTCTCGCTCGGTTACCCAAACCGTGCTTAAACTAGTCACTCGCATCAAAATGTAACATTTTTTTTTCACCACAAAAAAAATGTAACATGTTTTAGCTTTTTTTAGTCCACATGTATCTAAAAATGTTTAGTGTAAGGTTCAAACAAATGTTACATTTAAACATGTCTAGATAAACATGAACCAAAAAAGATTAAAACATCTTACATTTTGATACGGAGGGGGTAGCTTGCTACTACTACTCTCTCCTTATGTTCCCAATGTATCGTCATTTCTGGTTTACACATGCGCACTGATGAGAGCACTTCAGGCAATCTTGGCTCCCGTGCATAGGCATCTTT
Organism: Poa annua; assembly: GCA_026929855.1. Taxonomy (NCBI): domain Eukaryota; kingdom Viridiplantae; phylum Streptophyta; class Magnoliopsida; order Poales; family Poaceae; genus Poa; species Poa annua. The sequence continues at coordinate 257,660,248 of CM049427.1, read as the reverse complement.
AGAAAACACACTTTGAAATGTCAAAAATAATGATATAATTTTTTCGTTGCATCTTCACATTTTATTTGTTCATAAAGTCGTTTCGAGGGTAACTTACATTTTCTTACCTGCGTAAAAGATTCAAAATGTGTCTACCGAAAAGGCTTATTCTACCATCATTTTTTCTTTTTTTACATGGGCAAAAAAATGTCGGTTTTTTGTGAAACGGCTTTGTGAATACATGGGCCACAAAAATATCAGTTTTTTATGCACAAACATTATTTTACAATTTTTGAACTTTATAACATTTTAAAATGCATTTAAATAAATAGTGCATATGCATCCCGACTGCAAAACACCCCTCCCCTTTCTTTCAACCTTTTTATTTTTACTTTCTATGAGGATGAGTTTTTTATTTACAAGATATCCGTCCCAAATTCTGCCTTCATGCGAATTAATTCTAAGCATCAAGTTGATCAATAATAAATGAGAATATATATGTTATACAAATTATACAACTAAAAGTTGTTTTCAAAAATGAATCCAACCAAATAGTGCACCAAATTGTTGGTTAAAATTGAAACTCAGAATACTTGTGCCCCACATACAAATGGACGTCTTAGAAGAGTAGCCATTAATAAGGTCAGAAACAAAAAACAAAAAGCAAGATAAGTCATTGCATGTAATATAATGTGTCGTTTTGGGAAGATATAAACCACATACTCCTGCCTTTTGTTGATAGAAGGTCACTAAAAAAATACTTTGTACTCAAGGCAACCCAAAAACAGTTGATCAGATTTCTATCTCGTAATATGAAGATGATTAATGCTAATATTTAATGCTGCAATAGAGAAACGAGCACCACACTCAACATGATTAATTGACACAAAACATGAGAGTTATTTAAAAATCAATTAATCATTTTATTTATTAGGTTTTTCTTATCTTCTTGGTATCAAAAAGTGAGAATGTGGCATTGAATATAAAAAATGGATGAAGTACAATTAAGCCAAAATTCAGAGGATGTTCCCACTTGGATTTGGACGCCAAGGTTCTTTCACAACTCAATCAGTTTACATGGTACATTTTTGCATACAACCTCCACTTAGTGTCTCGGTGAAGGAAATCTAAGGATAATAACACTAGTAGAAAAAGGGCCTTTAGTCCCTGTTGGTAAGGGCCTTTAGTCCCGGTTTACTAACCGGGACTGCAGAATTGGGACTAAAGGTTCCAACCTTTAATCCCGGTTCAGTCTAGAACTGGAACTAAAGTCACGCGGCTGGAAGAAGCAGTGGCTAGACTAAAACCCTCGGTCACCCATCTTTACACTGCTCCACCCCCAGTACGCTTAACTTATGAGTTCCTTTTCAACTAGTTTCCAATATTACACTGCTAAGAACCTGATAATACTATGGTATGAATCTTATTATCCTCTAGAGTTTGATGTCACATGAATATGATTTTATTTCTAATGTTAACAAATAACATAAATATTAATGTTTAAGTAATAATAATTTTTAACAAATAACAAAAAAATATTTTGTTTCCATGTATTCCATATATCGATATAAATCAAAAACCATTAAATCGGTAGGAAGATAAAATCTAAATAATCAATAATCCAAATAATCAATAATCCATTTAATCGATATAATTCATATAATCCATATAATACATATAATCCATATAAACCCATATTAACATAATATTAATATTTTAATAATAACAATTGTAACAACAAACAAAAAATGTATTTTGTTTCCATATATTCCATAAATTGAAAACCATTAAATCGGTAGAAAAATAAAATACATATAATCCATTTATGCGATATAATCCATATAAACCGATATTAACATAAATATTAATGTTTAAGTAATAATCATTGTTAACAAATAAAAAAAAAAATTTTGTTTCCATATAATCCATAAGTTGATATAAATCGAAAACCATTAAATCGGTAGGAAAATAAAATCCAAATAATCAATATAATCCATATAAATTGATATAATTCATATATTTAACCAGTATGAATCGACATATAATCCATTGCTGGCTCTCATGTCTGGTGTTCCAAGTAAACACTTTTCAACTAGCTGGGTCACCGCTGTTTTAAACCCTGTCGGTATAATTCATATAATCCATGAATTGGTAGGAAATATCCATGAATCGATATAATTCATATAATCATTTTAAACTATATTCATATATTTAACAGTTAGAAGGGCGGCGGGCGACGGTGCTGCATGTTTGAATTCTGCAGCGATTAATTTTGTGTGCACCAACGCCGACTGATCGTTTTTAGAGCGCACTCAAAAACGCCGGCTGGCTGATCGGTTTCCAAACCGCGGTCAAAATGCGATCGGGAGATCTACAAGTTTCACATTAGTCGCGGTTTTAGACAGCTCCGGGACAAATACCTTTAGTCCCGGTTGGTCTTTCAAACCGGGACTAAAGGTGCCCCTGGAACCGGGACTAAAAGTTTTGTGCATGTGATTTCGTTTTAGCTGTTGGAACCGTTACTAGTTGTCGTGGTATCGGCATAATTGATAGGAGACGGGGGTCCTCTAGCCTACGTATGGATTGTGGGGAAGAAGGTTGGTGTCGTCGAGGTCGGGATTGAACACGGCGAGTTTACCCAGCTTCGGATCCCACAGCGGTGGCGGGATCCTACGTGCTGCTATAATTCACTATGAGGCAATAGCCGTGAACAGGTTACAATGTGTTTGATGCGTATCGAAGCGTCTGCCCTAAAGGCTCCCTGGTGGCCGGCTTATATAGGCGGCCAGACCCGAGGGTACAAGGTAAGTGCTTGTCCGGCAAGTAATCAGAGTCCTAGACCTAGCCGGCTTAGTTGCCGCCTTCCGTCTTGGGCTCGGTGGCTTGATGGGCTTAGGCCTTCCGCCTTCCTTGGACCGTCCGCCTACTTCCTTGCACGTCAGCTATCTGGGCCGCCCGGCAGGCCTTGGCCTTACCACCTTTGGGCCACCCCGGACTAGCCGGATTGATCCATGCTGGTTATACCCCTAGTTGATATATCCCCAACATTAGCCCCCAGAAAGGTTGAAGTTCTCCAGACGCCGGCTTCTCCTTGATTCTCCATCTGCCAAGGTTGGCGGCTGCAGGACTTGAACCATTCTGAAAATCAAAGAGGCATGCGTGTCTTGATGTTGACAGGCGGCCGCCTTTGTCCACCATGGGAAAAGAAAAGACGGCTACTCGGCAATCTTTGCCGAGCATTCTTCTTGACGGTTTCCGCCTAGCCGGCTTCACGACAGTTTGAAAACAGCCTAGGCGGGAATCTCGCCATGATCATAAATTGCGGGAAAAGAGGAGGCGTGGAGATCGTGCAATCGTGTGCCGCAACGGACGTGGGACACGTGTCCGACTAAAATGCCGTTGCACAGGGAGCAACGCCTGGCCCTATAAATAGGTAGCCAAACAGTCCATTTTATTTACCCTGCCTTTGCTCTCCGTGCGCCCTTGTCTCTTACACTTCCTCGCTCCTCGCCTCCGAACGAACTCCGGCGAGCTCTTCTCCTCCGGCGACCTTTCCTCGCGGCGATGTCCACCGGTCCCGCTCACTCGACGGCGTCGAGCGGCCCGGCGACCGAGGCCGCGCTTGCGACGCCGATGGGCGGCGCCATTACTCGTCCCGCGGCGGCGACGACGGCGGGCAACGTCACCGCCGTCGTCCCTCGGACTTCCTCCGCGCGCGCTCCCGCGGCGGGCTCCTCGGCTCCTCCACCGACCACCACGACAACGGCGACGGCGAACGCCCCCGGCGACGAGGAAGAAGAAGCGGCGGACCTCGGGTCCCGCTACTGGCTGCCTTCTATCGTCGACGAAGACGCCCTCCAAGATTTGGAGGCTGTCGGCTACCTCCCCACTCGGGAGGATTGCCGGTGGAGGGCCGCCTTGGGAGACATCATCCCGGCTCCGGAAGCCGGAGAACGGGTAATCCTCACCTCCCACCTGGTCAGGGGAATGGCGCTTCCGCCTTCCGCCTTCTTTAGTGAGGTCTTAGATCACTACGGGCTCCAGCCCCATAATATCGCACCCAATAGCATATTAGTCTTAGCCGGCTTCACAGCTCTTTTCGAAGGCTATCTAGGTACTAGGCCTAGTTTAGACTTCTTTAGATACTATTTCCGTTGCCGGCGTCAGACGGTGCCGGACGGCGGGCTGGCGACCTGCGGCAGCGTCACCTTCAACTGCCGCCAGGGCCGCCAATGGTATCCTAAGATACCATACCTCGAGTCCGTCAAGGGCTGGACCTCCACCTTCTTCTACTACCAAGACATGGCAGCGCCGGGCCGTCAAATCGGCATTCCGGCATTCGTCAACGCGCCGCCCATGCCTCGCCCATGCTGGGACGAGGCGGTGCCCAAGTTGACGGAGGAACTCCGCCTTATTCAAAGGCGGATCGAGTTCCTCACGAGGACGATGGCTCCCCCCCAGCTGGATGGGGTCGACACCGTCATTTGCTGGCTCGGCCGGCAAATCCTCCCCCTGCGGTACAGCCCGCACAAGATGTGTCAGTATTCGCCTACTGACACAGCCTCTCTTCGCGTGAGCGAAGAGATATTGCCGGTCGCCGACCTGGCATTCCGGCTCCGCAGCCTCGTCAAGGCGGGGTCGGTGAAGGCGGTCGAGGGCGTGCCCATGCACACCCACGACAATCCTCCCCTCGAGGTGAATATTTTCTTCCTTTGCCCCTTACTTGACAGCTTTGCCGGCTAGGATTGAGTTCCTTTGACATGTCTTCTTTTTCAGCTCTCCGAGTTGAGGGAGGATGACCTGGCTCCCGACTTCTACGAGTCGGAAGCCGGGAAGACGAAGAAGCGCAAGGCGTCCGGCGCTGCTTCCTCTACGGCGAATGCTAAGAGGAAGAAACGGATCGCGTCGGCTACCGAGCCGACTCTCGCCAACATTGGCGAGAACGCGGGGATTAACATCCCCCGAAGGTACTTCAACTTTGCCTTTTCCATATGGCGAACCTTTTGAACATTGGCTGACTTATTGTGCTTGCTTTTTGTTAACAGGGAAAGGGTCGCAACCTCCCGGTTGACGACCAGGCTCCTTGGCAAAGGAAAGCGGCCGCAAGGCGGCTCGCCGGCCACCATGCCACCAACTCCCCCGCTCCACGCCGGCAGCTTCATGGCTGACGCTCGGCGCCAACCTCCAGCTCCGGCCTCAGGTGCTCCGCCAAGGGCCCCTTCCGCCGACCGCGCGCCCAAAACTCCCCTTCTGCTGGCTGAGGCTACGGCCGATGATGCCGCGCAATCGCGCGCCGCCAACGAAGGGTTGCTGGAGTCGACTGCCGGCGCGTCCCGGAGGGCAGCCCCGACTGCGGGAGGCGGCAAAGTCAGAGACCCTTGGTCTACCTTTAAGGAGGCCAAGGAGTCAACTTTGGCTTTTGCCGCCTTTGCCTCGCAGGCCTTTGACGACTTGGAGGGCGACCTATCTGTAAGTTTCTACCCCTCCGGCATATACATAGTCTTTCCCCCGAGCACTTAGATGGCTAGTCAAAAGAAACTTTGACTGCCGGCTTAGTGGTTATTCGACAATATGTTATATGCCTTTGTTTTTTCTTGCAGGGCCTTGTGTCCGCCAACGTCGAGCTCGTCTCCTCCCGAGTCGAGATAAACCGGCGCCACCACGACCTGAAGAAGGAGTGTGAGGCCAAGGACAGGCGGATCGCCGAGCTGGAGGCGGCCCGCAAAAAAGATGAAGGTAGGGTGGATCCCTTTCTCCAACTATGCTTTTGAGCTATGTTTCCGTCAATCATTTTAGCTTGGCGAATCCATATTTGTAGAACTGCTAGACCACGCCCAGGATATCCTGAAGGCGTCCACTGATATGCAAGCTCTTATGAATGAAGCTTCAGACTTGGCGGCCGCCAACTTGGAGTTGAAGGCGGCTCATCAAAAAGAGATGGAGGCCCAGCAACTCAAGTTTGCGCAGGAATCCAGCCAGCTCACTGGTGAGCTGGAAAGCCTGCGCAACAAGTTGGCGGAGGCGGAGAAGATGGCTGCGGAAGAGATATCCAAGCAGACTTCTCGCGCCCAAACTGCAGAGGACGCGCTGGCAACTCATATGATTGAGTTGTCGGCTTTCCATAACTCGGTCCTTGGTAACTTCTTGCTCCTTTTTTGATACTGCCATGTTGCTTTAGCCTGAGCCCAACTTATGGCTTTATTTTTGATGCAGTTCCCGCCGGTTTAGGCGATGACAAGGTTGTCAGCCCCCACCTGGATCGCCTTGCGCGTCTGGGCGAGCTGATCGCCGAGACTTTGGCGGCGTCCAAGCGGTTTGCCGCCAAGTTCTTCACTTCGTCTGGCAGCCAGGAGCCGACCGAGTTCAGCGACGTGCCCGCCATCTTGGAGCAGGCGACCAAATTGCACAAAAGCTCGCTGAAGTCGGCGGCGCGGGGAGGAGCCAAGACTGCCCTTGGGTTGTTCATGGCGCACTACCCCGAGGCGGAGATAGAAGCCGTCACCGAAGGCATGCCGTCGACTTACGAAGACGGTAGCGAGGTTGAGCCGGTCGCTGTGCTGGACAGCGTTGCCGGCTACGCCACGCGAGTCGCCGACAAGGTGGATACTTCAATCTTCTACCGGCGCCATCCTGTGCCTGGCGGAGAGGGAGCTGAAGCTGCCGGCGCGGCCGAGGCGGAGGGGAGTGATAGTTCCGGGGCTGAAGTTGTCAGCCCCCAAGCCTGATGTAGACGCTCCCCCGAGCCATATCTTTTTTCTGTCCTTGCCTTCCACCAGCCTTATTTTGTCGGCCCCTGAAACAATGCAACATTTGTAATATTTGTATATACTTTTGTTGTTGCCTTGTTAGGCGAAAACTAGCTGACAAGTTTTACTTTGTCTTTATTTATATGGCCCGCCTTAATTTTACCCTGACTTATATGCTTGACTTTTTGTATGTTGACGAAACCTCAGCCGGTAACTTTAGCTGAAACAACCAGGGCTAGACCATTTGTTTAGAATCAGAGACCAAAGCCAACATGTTGGTGTCAAAGACATACTACTAGGCGAACCACATATAAGTAATCAGAGGCAAAGGAATTAGGCGGCGCAAAAAGTTTGTTTTTGCTTTGGGTTGGCTCGAAAGCTGCAAGTATCTACCAGTTTGAACCTTTGCACGGAGCTAGAAAACAGGTAACTTAGATACATAGGGGAAATATGATTGCGAGAAAAGACAAAAGATGGCATGCATCTCAACACAGATGAGGAACCATAGACTTTTATTTCATAATCATATTTAACTTATTACAATTATAAATTGCTAAGTGTAGAAAGGACGTAGCTGCTCAATGTTCCAAGGCCGTCTTGTTTGCTCGAACGGGTCGTCGATGCCTCTCTTGCGCTTGGTTCCCCTTTTTCCTGCCGCCTTCTTGCGCATTTTCTTTTCTTCTTCGTCGCGGATGTCGGCTAGGTAGTAGGAACCATTGAGCAGCGCCTTTGTGACTATAAACGGTCCTTCCCATGGCGGGGATAGCTTGTGCAAGCCTTTTCTATCTTGAATTAGGCGGAGAACCAGGTCACCTGTTCTGAAGCTTCGCTTCCGCACTCTCCGGCTATGATAGCGGTGGAGTTGTTGCTGGTACAAGGCGGAGCGATGGAGAGCGACGTCTCTTTCTTCGTCTAGCAGGTCTAGGCTATCCTGTCTTGCACCTTCTACGTCTTGCTCGATGTAGGCCTGAACTCTTGGGGAATCGTACTTCATGTCGGTAGGTAGCACTGCCTCTGCGCCATATACTAAGAAGAAAGGAGTGTAGGCGGTGGATCTGTTTGGCGTTGTGCGCAAACTCCATAATACCGACTGTAACTCATCTGCCCAAGCGCCGGCTGCCCTATGTAATGGAGCTTTGAGACGAGGCTTAAGTCCTGATAGGACTAGGCCGTTTGTACGCTCTACTTGCCCATTGGATTGAGGGTGTGACACGGATGCCAAATCAAGCCGGATGCCCAGATCATTGCAGTATTCTTCTATATCGCCTTGAGACAAATTGCTGCCATTATCGGTGATAATGTTGTGTGAAACTCCAAACCGAGAGATAATTCCCCAGAGAAAGTTGGAGGCTGTTCGTGCGTCAAGTTTGCTGATCGGTTTGGCCTCGACCCATTTAGTGAACTTGTCGACAGCGACCAATAGGTGAGTGTACCCACCTCGCGCCTTTTTGAAGGGACCCACCATGTCTAAGCCCCAGACCGCGAACGGCCAGGTGATTGGGATCGTCCTTAGCTCCTGTGCCGGCAAGTGAGGTTGACGGGCGTACAACTGGCAACCTTTGCAAGTTTTGACGATGTTCTCGGCATCTTCTTTGGCGGTGAGCCAGTAGAAACCTTGGCGGAAAGCTTTGGATACAATGGACCTAGCGGAAGCATGATGCCCGCAGGCGCCAATATGTATGTCCTTCAGAATTTCCCGGCCTTCCTCCGGCTGTATGCACCGCTGATAGATGCCACATGTGCTTCGCTTGTATAGCTCGCCTTTTATTATCGTGAATGCTTTGGCTCGCCTTATGATCTGCCTTTTTAGCACCTCATCGTCCTCCGGCAACTTTTGGTCGATTAGAAAATCGAGATATGGGACTGTCCAATCCGGCAGTGTTAAGTAGACAGCGAGACTTGCCGCTTCTACCGGTTCTTCTGAGTCGGGGTCCATCAAATCGGCGCCTTTAATGGATGGCTTGTGCAATTGCTCCAGGAAGATATCTTTTGGTACCTTTTTGCGTTCCGATCCCAGTCTTGCAAGTGTGTCTGCCGCCTCATTCTCAGCTCTTGGAACATGTCGGACTTCGTAGCCTACGAAGTTTTTTGCAAATTCGTCAACTTTGGCTCTGTAAGCCGCCATTGTTGCGCTTTTCGCATCCCATGTTCCGCTTACTTGCTGTGCGACCAAATCTGAGTCGCCGTAACAGAGGATTCTTTTGACGCCTAGGTCGTTTGCCACGTGTAACCCATGAAGCAAAGCTTCGTACTCGGCAACATTGTTGGTTGCTGTGAAGTGGATTTGTAACACGTAGCTAAGCTTGTCACCTTTAGGCGTACGTAGAACGACTCCAGCCCCCGAGCCTTTGAGCATCTTTGATCCGTCAAAGTGCATGACCCAATATTCTGACTCGGGGAGTGCTGTTTCCTCCATAGCCTCTGTCCAGTCGGCGACAAAGTCTGCAAGTGCTTAAGATTTGATGGCGGTCCGTGGTTTATAGACTATATCAAAAGCGGCAAGTTCGATGCCCCGTTTGGCGACTCGACCTGTTGCCTCTGCATTGTTGATTATGTCTCCCAACGGCGCCTTGCTGACTACTGTCACTGTGTGTTCCTGGAAGTAATGCCTAAGCTTTCTGGCGGCGAAGAATACACCATAAGCCAGCTTTTGGTAATGCGGATACCTCTGTTTGGAGGCGGAGAACACTTCACTGATGAAGTAGACCGGTCGCTGCTCACACGTCACGGCTTCGCTCTCCTTTCTTTCCACAGCCAAGACAACACTGACAACAGCTCCTGTTGCCGCGATGTACAACAGCATTGGTTCCTGTGATCGAGGTGCTGCCAATATCGGAGCGGATATGAGGGCCTCCTTAAGTTGTTGCAAGGCGGCGTCTGCCTCTGCTGTCCACTCGAAGTTGTCGGATTTCTTCAGTAGCCGGTAGAGAGGCATTGCCTTTTCCCCTAGGCGGCTTATGAAACGACTGACGGCTGCCGCCGATCCGGCTAGGCGTTGCACGTCCTTCAGACAAGTAGGTCTGGATATGTTTTGTATGGCCTTGATCTTCTCCGGGTTAACCTTAATCCCTCGTTCTGAGACGATGAAACCGAGGAGTTTGCCGGCTGGGACGCCGAAAACACACTTGGCGGGATTGAGCTTCATCTGATACCTCCGGAGGTTCTGAAAAGTTTCTTCCAAGTCCTCTAGGAGATATGCCTTCTTTTTTGACATTACCGCGATGTCATCTACATAGACGTGAACATTGCGACCGATCTGTTCGTGCAGGCAATTTTGCATACAGCGCTGGTATGTTGCCCCTGCATTCTTCAGGCCGAAAGGCATGGTAATGTAGCAGAAAGTCCCATATGGAGTTGTGAAAGATGTTTTCAGTTGATCTGACTCTCTCATCTTGATTTGGTGGTATCCTGAGTAGGCGTCCAGAAAACAAAGCAGCTCGGAGCCTGCTGTGGAGTCTACGACTTGGTCAATCCTAGGCAGCGCAAAGGGATCCTTTGGGCAGCACTTGTTAACACCAGTATAGTCGATACACATCCTCAGCTCTTTATTCTTCTTTGGGACAAGTACAGGATTTGCCACCCAATCGGTGTGTACAACTTCTTTTATGAAATTGGCGGCCTTCAGCCTATTTATCTCCTTCCCTATAGCCTTGCGTCTCTCATCTCCAAAGCGTCTTGTTGCTTGCTTCACCGGCTTGGATCCTTTTATGACGTTGAGCGAGTGCTCGGCAAGTTCCCTCGGTACCAGGCATGTCGGAAGGCGACCATGCAAAGATGTCACGATTCTCACGGAGGAACTCGACGAGCGCGCCTTCCTATTTGCTGTCAAGGTTGGAGCCGATGACAACTTGCTTAGACTTGTCACCTGGGATGAGGTCCGCCTTTTTGGTGTCTTCTGAAGCTTCGAAAGTCTTCTTGACATCCATCTTTGGCTTTGGCATGGAGTTGTCTGAATCCGCCCCGAGCAGCGCGAGTTCTTCCTTGTGGATGACGGCTTCTGCGAAGGCGGCCATGCCACGCTCGCACTCCTTGGCTTTCTTGAAGTTGCCGGAAACCGTGATGGTTCCGTTTTCCCCCGGCATTTTAAGCTTGCTGTATATGTAGCACGGCCTTGCCATGAACTTGGCGAAAGCCGGTCGTCCGAAGATTGCATGACAGGCGCTTTTGAAGGGGACAACTTCAAACCGGAGGAACTCTGAGCGGTAGTTCTCTTTTGGTCCGAAAGTTACCTTCAGCCTGATGCTTCCCATTGACTTTGCTTGCCTGCCGGGCACTATGCCATGAAATGTGAGGTTGCTGTGATCCAGCTGATCCTCTGTCAGGTTCATGCGGCTTTGCGTGTCGTAGTACAGGATGTTGAGGCTGCTGCCGCCATCCATGAGTACCTTTGTGAGTCTGAAGTTGTCGACAATGGGGTCAACGACAAGGGCGTACTTGCCTGGGTGAGGGACGTGATCAGGGTGGTCGGACCGGTCCCAAGTGATTGTTGCCTCCGACCAGTTCAAGTACTGAGGGACGTCCGGCATTGTCGTGTTGAGTTCGCGCATCTCCGCCTTATCCGCTTTAGCCGAAGGCGTGCAGACAAAGCACACAAGAGATTCTTTGACCTTCGGATACGGCTTCTTTTTCTTGGCGGTTGCGTCCTCTTCGCTTGAGATAGACATGTCGTCATCATCCTCATCCTCCTTGCTGTCTTTCTTGTCATTCTTCTTTGACTTCTTTGACTTCCAGCCGACTGTGGGATCTTTTTTGAAGTCGTCCATGAAACGGCACTCTCCAAGCATGTGGTTGACCTTGCCCAATGAGGCGTGGATGGGACACGGCAAGAGCTTTGCCTGTTCGTAAGTGATTCGCGCCGCCTTAGGCCCTGAGCCGGCTTCGCGATTATCTTTCTTATTTTTCCACTTCTTTTTGCCGGCGTTTCCTTGGAACGCTACGGCTACCTCATTGGAAGGACCGGCTTTGTCATCCACCGCCTGTTTGCGCTTGTTGTTCCGCTTTGGTATGATGTTGACGTCTGGGTCATCGTCCCGGGCGTCGTCGTCCGCCGCCGCGTATTGGGCGGCTAGGTTGAGCATCTCACCAAGGTCCGTGATTTGCTCGCGGACGAGCCTATGACGGAGCAAGGACTTCTTCTGTAAGCCCGTGTAGAAGGCATGGATAGCCTGTGCGTCCGAAACACCATGACAGTTGGCCTTTTCGGATATCCAGCGGCTGACAAAATCTGTCATGGTTTCGTCCGGCTTTTGGATACAGCGCTGCAAATCCGTGTAGGTATTTGGACGCTTGTATGTTCCTTGGAAGTGCTGGGAGAAAACCTTTTCCATGTCGTACCAGCTATGGATGGACTTTTCAGGGAGGTTGTCGATCCAAGCTCTTGCCGTGCCTTCCAACATGAGAGGTAGGTAGCGGACGGCAATATGGCTGCTCCCGCCGGCAATCTCTATGGCCATGGCGTAGTCGGAAAGCCATGAGTCCGGCTTAACAAGGCCGTTGTACCTAGAACAGTTTTTTGAAACTGATGTCATGTCCTTGGGGAACGGCTCTTTGCGGATGGCGTCACCGAAGCACTTTGTTCCAGAATATAGCGGCTCCTTTCCTCTTGCTATGTCTTGTAGGCGGTGTCGTGCGTCTTTTGGATCGAGCTGCCGTGCGCCTCTGTTTGCGTCCGGCTCGTCCTGCGCCGCCCGGCTTATGCTGCGCCTGGGCCCTTCTACCTCCTCTCTCCTCTTGCTGCCAGTGCTATGCTGCGGAGACCGGCTGCGGCCTCTCCTTGGAGGGTCGTTGCCGGCATCTTTTCTAGGCGGCTGCCTGTTGTTCCGACTACCGCCATTGTCGCGTCTTGGCTGAGGTGGAGGTGGTAGGTCTCCTCTGCTTCCCGTCCTTGAATTCTCGTCCCGCCTTTGTTTTGGCGGCGGTGCCTTCTTTGGAGGTGGCGTTGCCTTCCTTTTGTCGCCATGGCTACTGGAGCCAGACGGGCCTTCGGGGTCGGCACCTGGTGCAGCTTTGCACTTGCCTGACTTAGACTCTAGGTCTCCCCCGCGGGCATCCGCCATGTGGCCGTAGGAATCAGCGCGAGCTTGTTGTTCTAGGGCCTTGCTTACGAAGTGTCTTGCGTTGGCCAACTTCTCTTCCGCCGTGTAAGTGTTGTCGTCCAGGGTATCTAGTGCGGCAGCCGCGTTGAGGATAGGGGTGCAGAAGACAACATCCCCCCTTCTATCCACTCGCTGTGGTGCCGTACGCCAATCGAACCCTAGGTCTTGAGCCGCTGTCGTTGCTTGCGTAGGCGGCTCTTTTCCACGGCGGTTTTTTGATGACCTTTTCTCCTCAAAGAGTTGCCGGTTTGTTTTGGCCGACATCTTCTCCTGCTCTTTCTTGATCTTCTTCGCAAGGCTCTCAACGTGCTCCTCTCTTTTCCGCAGGAAGTCAGAGTGCTTAAGCATGTTAAGCCTAAGCTCTTCCACTTCGTCGAGTGGGGTGTTTTTGTTCACCGGAGTATTCATGATCTCGTCTACTTCTTTGATGACGGAGAGCAAATCCGTGGGTTTGCTGCTGCCGCCTTTCTCGAGGCCAGTTTTCTTCTTTGCGCACACCTTGTCGGAACTTTCAATGAGTTGGCCGGCAGTGGTGTCTCCGGCTTCTTCCGCCGGCTTGATTTGCGCTTCCGAAGTAACTGGGGTTGCCTCGTGACCGACAACAACCATCATAGCCATCTTGTCAGGCATGTCTGTATCCGCTGTACCCTCTGAGGGAGCCGGATTTCCACTGGAAAAGCGGGTTTTGATCTTCTCTTCGAAGAGACTAGCATCATCATCGGAGTCAGAGTCTATGTTGACTTGAACAGTAGATCTGGATCCGGCATCTGACATCGCATCCTCCTGCAGAGCAGGGAGGATTGATTCAGGATCGTTGTTTTCCGGCTGGGAGTCGGATCCCAGTCCGACAACTCCGACGAAGTGGAAATCAGATTCGGCCGACTCCTGGGAGAAGGCGGATTCAGATCCATCTTGCCGGTCGACTGCTTTGTCGAAGGGTTGGTGGGTGGGGTTGTAGAAACGCGGTAGGCCGTACGCCTCTGGCGTTTACCCGATGAAGACGTCGATCCCTCCGATCGGCACGATTGCGCATCCGATAAGGTAGTCGTCCGCCGGGAGCCAGGACTCATCCGAGTTGACGTAGCTATGGCCGTCAAACCTTGTGACGCGACCGACGGCGATCTGCTTGCCCACGCCGCCAAGTGTTCCCGCCTGGAACGTGACGCCAGGAACCTTATGCCCCACGGTGGGCGCCAACTGTCGTGGTATCGGCATAATTGATAGGAGACGGGGGTCCTCTAGCCTACGTATGGATTGTGGGGAAGAAGGTTGGTGTCGTCGAGGTCGGGATTGAACACGGCGAGTTTACCCAGCTTCGGATCCCACAGCGGTGGCGGGATCCTACGTGCTGCTATAATTCACTATGAGGCAATAGCTGTGAACAGGTTACAATGTGTTTGATGCGTATCGAAGCGTCTGCCCTAAAGGCTCCCTGGTGGCCGGCTTATATAGGCGGCCAGACCCCAGGGTACAAGGTAAGTGCTTGTCCAGCAAGTAATCAGAGTCCTAGACCTAGCCGGCTTAGTTGCCGCCTTCCGTCTTGGGCTCGGTGGCTTGATGGGCTTAGGCCTTCCGCCTACTTCCTTGCACGTCAGCTATCTGGGCCGCCCGGCAGGCCTTGGCCTTACCACCTTTGGGCCACCCTGGACTAGCCGGATTGATCCATGCTGGTTATACCCCTAGTCGATATATCCCAACACTAGTTGGATCATTTGTCGCGGTTTCAGGCTAAACCGGGACTAAACGTTCCTAGGTCTCTGAACGAAAACCATATTTTCTACTAGATCCTTGGTATCTAATAAATCGGAAGATCTTCATCCACAGTTGCCGACTATCCTGTGGGTGAACTCGTCGTACCAACACAGTTGGTGAGTGCCTTATCTCTGGAAATGACGATTCTACATGACACGATTCTCTCCACGGAGAAGTTTGAGCTTTCATTACAAGGTCGACCACACCAAGTTTTCATGGCGAAGGAGCCAACAAGTTTTTACTTGGTCAATGAATTGTCCGTAGATATGTTTTGTTGAAATCTTTAAAAGTTTCACATGTTTCGGTTAGTAGACACATCCTTACTCCGCATAAGGATGCTCAATCATGCCTATGTTGTTAGTATCAACAAAGTTAAGATCTTCACGGTAGAGTACCCCTACTGCATGCACGAGAACAACTGGCGCACCCCTAACTCCTAAAGTCTTGAGCCGACGAGGAATTCCTTCGAGTGACCTGTTGTACTCTAAGAGATGGTTAATTGTATAGCTGGCTGCTGGCTATAAGCCATTGCCACGTCACTTACACTTAGCTTATAACCACCATATAATAGTTGATCATATAAATGTACTAATATATCAATATATGGCCCACTTTACATTCTTACATAATATAATGGCTAGGAACACGTGCTACAGCTGGCTCTTGAGAGCCCGCTTTACTTCTCTCTCCTCTTCTCTCTTCAATGTAAACATAAATATATTATTTAAATCCTTATAGCCTACTGACTGGACCTTACTATACTTGCTCTAAGTCATTCACTAGAACCAATATATTTTTGTAAAATTCCATCATACTTGCACGTACACGGTTAATTAGAGGACGTTTCGGTTACTGAACTTTTTGTGTACCGACGAGTGCATCCTTGTCATTACATAATGGTTTCGGAGTTGGCCAGAGTCGGAAGAAATATTATACGAAACTAAAGAAGCATAAGGATGAAGGGTCAATCAAATGCTTACTGGGAGCGCCGACACATGTTACCACCTTATTGCGAGCGCCTCCCCACCGGTCGCTCCGAATAAGTTTTTCCAACTTATTTTTGAATCTGGAATATGGACGAAGATATCTCATCGAATTTGAAGGACATCCGACAACCTTAAACAAAATTCAAAAGGCGACAAACGAACTTAAACTAAACCCTAGATCTAGCCCCACATCTAGTGCACGTTATTCCTCGTCGTCGGAAGTGTCGTCATAGGTCATGTCGGCGTCCTTGAGGAACCTGCATGCTTCTCAAGGAACTTGCATGCCTCTAGGTTGTTGCCCTTGACGGAGTGGTGGGTTCGATCTAGCGGCGTCAGAGGGAATACTCGATGGCCGCATGCTTTCCATCCGATTCCGGCTTTTGCTAGTCGCCATCTCTGCTCTCATCCTGCGACACCTCCTCTGGTGCCGGTGTTAGTGGCAAGGGAAGCTCGTTGTCGTCAGAGCAGGCCAATTCGTCGTCCGACGCGAACCACTCCTTAGGTGGAGATCGCATGTCGAAAAGGAGGAAGAAGTTGTGCGACAATGCTCGTACTCTTGGTCCACCATGGTGTATGGTGTGCTAGTACGACACCGAGATGGCGCATTAACACGATTTGTCGGCTCTTCTGCCACGCGATGATGCCAACCACTCATCTTAGCCACCGTTCAAGAAGCCAGTGCAGTGCTCAACGCGCCACGTTGTCTGCATCCGCTAGGGAAGCCGGTGGGTCATTAAAACATGCATACCATTCCCAATAACTCTACCGGCGATGTTGAGTCGCTGACTTGCCAGAACCATCTATCAGGATTCGACATGCCACACATTGTCAGGGGTGCCGACACCCCCGATTGTCTCCCTACGGACGGGGTGTGATATAGGATTGTCGGACACTCGATTGAACCCATCCGACAACTTCCGGTAATGAGAGGCTGGGTGGGACGCATTTTCATTCCGGCGCTCTCTAACCGAACTAATGGGAGCGATGGTGGAGATGCTCTAAGACCTTCATTTTGTTTTAGAGTAAGGTTTTTCATGTCGCCGTCAAGTACCCTTGTTCCTCGCAGGCCGAAACGACTGTCTATGAGCCTACTTGTACAAAGCGGTATATTCGTTGGTCATTTCCTGTAATCCTATACTCACACACACTTGGGACGATGCACCACTCCCTATGCAATGCAAGACTACGTACCTCAGTATGCGCATGCATGCATGATCATTGTTTGGTAGTCCTGGCAGTCCAACGTACTACTAGCACCTCTCACCATGAGCTGGCTATCTAGTTACTCCTAGCACTGTATGTCAGGCTACAAACATCTATATCTCTCCAAGGAGAAGTCTACCACGATGTGGGTGCAAGCTTCAGTTACGTCAATCTGCACCTACATGCATTGATTCAATCCATATGGATATGGTACTTTAATTGCCGCATGCACAGTGAGATCTACGTGTACTCTTCGTCATCTCTTGCCCCGCTAGATTATACTGTACTACATACATTTTGGCCTCGTTGCACGCAGTTGCAGCTGAGACATCTTCTCGCGTGTGGCCATCATCTTGGGATGTGGCTGGAAGCTGAGACGCAGAAACAGAAGCCATCGGAAGAGAAAGAAAATTATCTTTTGTTGTAGCACTGTGCAGTATGGACAAATCATTTTGTACTGGGTGCAGTGCAGTGTCGATCCGTACTGTAGCTGGGTAGCAAAGACAAAAGGGGATCGGTTTAACGATTCTGAGAGGCGGACCCAGCGAAGCAGAGAGCAACAGGACGACTCTACGTGACGACGCTCTCTGGTCACACTGTTCGTAGCTGATACTGAGCTTCTTCCAGGCTACATTCTGTAGCTGCAAACAGTAGGCCCCAACCAAAACCTTTTTGCGAGGGGTTTACATTTTTTTAATTTGTGGAAAGTCGGTTCCATACATGCAAATCCCCCCGCTCCTAAATATAAAATTTTCAGGTCTTTTTCTACATATTTTATATCTACACATGTGACATGTTTTGTACATGAACCCTACACTAAAACACGTCGAGATATAAGATAAGCAAAAAAACTAAAAAGGTTTATATGCTGGAACGCAGGGGGTAGTATATGTTTAGGATTAATGGACCTCTATGCTGATTTGGGGCATGCTTAGTTTTCTTCTGAAGAGAAGAGCGTAACATACTCCGACCACTACATAAAAATGATTCACGGAACCAAACTTTATTGTATAATTCCGTTAATTCAAAATTTACAACTTAAATGACGTACCAGGTGGCAACATGGATACACCTGCCCTGATAATTTTGAATTGCCCAAACAATAGAACAAACCCCACGTGAATTTGAGGTTTTCTTCTTACCAATCCGTTACATAGCTTCCAAACATATTTGTGTGAAAATGGTTGGAGGAAATGTATTAAAAGGAAACTCTCCAAATTAAACGTGCAAAGGGACATGAGATATATAAATATTAAGACTCCCCTAAATAAACATACACATTTTTTGCAACCAATCCTTGCGTATTAGCAAAATTATTCTAAGTACTCAACACTTTCTTTTGTAGGAACTGCGTACAAATATTCATCTTTATCAGTACCTTTAATATTCATAGTGAATTTAAGCAATGAAATGTGAGTTATGTGTCATAAAATGGAACCACACTGAATATGTATTCAAATAAAGTATCTAATGGCATATATGAAAGTGGTGTGACATATATGATTGCTTGATATTACTCCCATTACAAACGAATATTATATTTTGAGTAGCCAAAATCCTAGTAAACTTTATATCTGTTGATAATAACAAAAAATATGTAAGATATGAGTTGTCCATTAGAATATGTTACATTTTATTAGTCAAAATAGTCAAGAGGCAAAATTTAATTGACATAAATTGTTATATATTTGATGGCTAAAAATGAATGATATGGATGGAAATTATAGGGTAAGTTGATAACTTGCATGTCGAGATAGACTATTATTAATAAATGTTAGTGGAAATTACATGCATAATTGAATGGCTTGAAAAGTAATAGGTAATGTTTGAGGACTTTGTATAAACGGATAGACAAACATTCATTACAGCTAGTGGGTTTTGTGTATGAAAATGGATTTATATTTTCATGGCACCGATTTTTAGTTGTACTCAGTTTTCTTGAGATTCTAAACATTTGCATTATGATCATATATGAATACGAATTGAACACAAATAATGGTTGTACTATGCGTGTTTATGAAGATAACACCAATCTCTAGGCAACAAATTCCTCTTATTCGATCCCCGGAGCGATTACTCTCGCAAATTCGGTACCCTCGATTCTTACGATTAGCTTGCTTTTCAGCTTTTGCTTGCCTTTTCCTTTAGATTTGAACCAAAATATTTGACTTTGGTATTGAAGTAGACATAGAGGGCCTCCTTGGATTGTAGGATTTTCAAAAAAAATATCATAGGATTTCAATACTTAGGATTTTTTCCTATGATTGCCTTTGGTTTAAAGGAATGACACCTCCAAAATTTCTATGGATTTCATTTCTACACACCAATTTCATAGGAATTGCAACATCCATTTTGAACTCTTTTACACTCATTTGCGTAGGATCGAGACAAGCCCGAGGTTTCGCGTGTACCAGCACTATTCATACGTGTACGCACGGAGTTTCTCTAAGTACAGTACACCTACGGTACGGCTCTCTGTTGGTCCACCGTGTAGTGGCGTACCCGACGGTTGGTTCTTCGGACACCTCTCCCAGATACGATTGCACGGCTCACTGTGCACCCATGCGGCATGCAGGCGTGGACAGTGACGAGAAGAGAGAGGAGATGGGTTCACGGGAGGGATGGATCTGGGACAGATCGATGGATACCATTGACAAGATCTCATCGCAGAGGAGGATGACGAGTGCCGTCGTCAGAACGGAATGCTAGCGTGTCCTCATCGATCTTTCTTGGAGTACATGAACAATGCCTTTTGCATGGCGCTGTGCCTGTGCCACACAGCTTAGGTTGGCCTTATAAGTTATTACCAAGACTACTACTAACTGTTAACGAAAATAATAATAATACTCTTGGATCGAAAGATCTAGAGAGAGTTTAGAGTGGTCACCGGAGAGAGAGAGAGAGATCTGCCGCGGGCAGGCATCCATTGAGGCGTCTGCGTCGGCCCGGCCTGTGGTACTACTACGTAAACTTAGCTGCCCATGCCATAATAAGCAGCCAGCCCCAGTCGAGAGATGTAGCATGCATATGCATCTTAATGTGCGTGGCGCCATGATCGATTTGAATACGTTCGATTCGATACATCCAAACGATCGATCGATGAACCGGCCGGCCATTTCGCATGCATGGCATGGCAGCGCCATGGACGGCACCAAATTTGGCGGCGATCCATGGTCTACATATATATCCAAGCCCTCGAGACCTGACCGTCCGTCCTGTCCATCTGGCTAGCATCGCGTTCCACGCCACCGCCGTCGACCCATCGTCGTCTCGTCGTGGCAGCCATGTATGTGTGTGAAGGTACGTGTGCGTGTGCAGTGCAGGCTAGGGCGCGCGTACTGGTCGGCGCTCCCATGAGAATAACTACGAGAGAGAACGCCACATATATGTGTATGTCCACCGGCCGGTCGCCGCCGGCCCAATTTACATGTTTGAGCATTCTGCATGCATGGCGTCGTTCTCTGTGTCAAGTCTTTGCGCGCGGTGCTCTGACTCATTTCGGATCAACAAGTACTAACGAGTTTTGTGTACACGACGCTCTTACTACTCCCTCCGTTGGTGCCTTGTAGGCGATGGCGGAGGAGTACGGCCGCCGGCCTACCTTGATTTTTTTCCCAAGAAATGAAGTATATGTGGGCATCTCAGATTCTCAGGCAGATCCGGTATATTCTAGTTTCATCCGTGGTCAGTTTTTCTTTTGCAGAATGTCCTTTTGGGGATGAAAGGTGAAGGGAAGAAATAGGCTGGTTACTGGGCTTTCTTTGGGCCGAGTTGGGCTAGCTCTGACGGCCTGCTACATCTAGACCTATTGCGACTTGTCCAACTGGGTTAGTTAATTTAGTTATACAGTGCCAAGGAGCAGTAAGTTTTTGACGCGCTCTACCAGGATAGATACCGAAAGGGGCTGGGAGGTTTTTAATGAGGCGGCTTGCGTGTTGTATTAAAGTGTGTTATTCTCAACAAAAAAAAATTATAAAGTGCCAGAACACGCGGAATCCTACTCTCCGAGTACCGTGGAGATAACATGGCTCCGCGTACCCCTTAGGCAGGGTGGGCCGACTCAGGTAAGTCCGATTTGCTTTTTTTTTCTTTTTTTTTTCTTTTTATTCCTGTTTCAGTTTCTTTTTCATTTTTTCATTTATGTTTTTATGGATATATTTAAAAACAATGTTTTAGAACTAAAAATATTTATTTTTTGAAAAATGTTCAAATTAAAAGATTATTCAGTTTTTGAAATAACTAAAATTTCAGAAATGTTTTTTATATTTTAAAAAAATCAAACACGAAATTGTTTGAGAGTTTAAAATGTTCAGTTTTGAAAAATGATTAAATTTGAATTTTCTTAAATTGTGAAACTAAAAATCATTCAAAAATATTTTACGTTCATAGACTATTTTTAACTATTCAAAAGTAATTTTACGGTCAAACACTTTTTCTGTGCACTTTTTAAAAATTGTTCAAAAATGATTTATGTTCAAATACCTTTTTGTTTACTTTATAAAAAACTTCCAAATTCTTAGGACACTAGTAAAAACAAAAACAGAAAAAACATTAGAACCAACCACAAAGAAGGAAGTAGGCCAATCCATTAGCGCCAGGTGGGAGAGACGTTCGCGGACGTCGCACATCCATGTTACACGTTAATTAGGCGCTCCCCCAAAACACAAGGCAACGACCAATGACGCGACCGTGTGGCTTGGACGGCAAGAACCCTAGCGGTGGAGCACACCGGCGCGGCGCGGTACTTCTCCACCCAACGTTGTGCGTTTTCACGGTAATCATCAAGTGTTGATAATGGTATCCAAGCCGGTTCTTGTTTACTTGAATTAGAACGTTCATGAGTTTCTTTTGACGTCTCCAAAAATTAATTGGGTTATATATTAGCTAGTGGAGCTATTGGTTGTTCCATCACCAACCATTTTCTGAAATGAAATACATCTTATTCTGCTGATGGGGTTGGGGATCGGTGCGTAAAGTTATGTGATTGGCAAATCAATTTTTCCTATGTCATTTTTTTCTGTCGTATTAATTTGTACTTTACCCCCTGTTTTTAGGTGATGTAAAATGTTAAGGGTTAGAATTCATCCGACCTTAGAATTTTGTCATCCTCTGGCACTGCTTGTAGGAGTGAATGGAGAGAGTATACCGCTTCAACTAAATAAAAAGTGTATTGGGCCGTGTCAAACTGAAGTTCAAAGCAAGCCTGGCAGTTTTTGTTTTCTATTTTTGAGAATACAAAGTCTGGTAGCTGAATGTTAGTTTTGGAGTAGCATCCCTAATTGTAGGGGGAACACGTATGTATCACATGTAGGTGGTGCTGCTCGCCTGAAGCAGTAGGGATTGGATATTTTGGGCAAGTGGCACAAAACTATGTTAATTATCGTCTTATGTAGTTTAAACTATGTTACTTCATAAATTTATGTCGATATTGTGATGAATTTGACGGAATTTCGGTAAAAATGTTATCTTTGTATTATTCGCTTTACGGATTGGAATTGGCTCTGGCAAACAGAACCGTAAGACCGAGCGGTGAGAACCGTGTTTTCAGTTCTGTGGTTGACTTTCTTTTAGAAATGTTCTTAATACAGATAACTGGGTCAGGGAAAGACACTCATGCTTGGAATGACAATTGGATTCCACGTGACTTCATCTTAGGACCAATCATGGATGTGAAGGAAGATTCCCTTCCCAGGTCTCATATTTCATTGACGCAAACTTTGCTACCTGGATTGTTAAGATCGCCTGCAAGAATTCTGTACCCCAATGACCCAATGGATGCTAACATTATTTGCAACACATCCCTCTTCAGAACCCGAGACCATGCATATGAATGACTTTATGATAAGAGTGGACTCTATTCTACCCGTTCGGCATTCAAGATGTTAATTGAGAGGAAGAAACACTGTTACACCAGGAAGATTGGTCAGATGAAGTCCCTTCTAAATCCAATTCCGAAAAGAAATACAACAACTAATTCCACTCCTTTAAAGACCATAGAACAGTGGCCTTCGATTGTGCAAATGTAGGTTTTTTTAATCTGAAAGTTGTCCTATGGAGATTGGCAAGGTCATCGTTGCCAATGGCATCAACAAGAGACAGAAGGAACATGATGGATACACCTTGTTGTACCCTTTATGAAGCTGAAGCTGACACATGAAGACATGCATTGTTAATAGAGTGCTCAATGTTTCTGGGGCTCTGGGCGTTGTGCGATGAACACTTACTGAAAATATGAGTCATATCCAGGAGGTAGATGCGAAACTCTGGATTTTCGATGTGAAAGACACTAAGTCCTGGTGAGTTCATCTCTGTCTTATTAGTTACTATGTGGGCAATCAGGTATGCACGGCAAGTCGATTTTTTAGCAAGAATTCCACACCCCACTCTCTAGACACTGCTTCATCAACAGTTTCTTGAGTAATATTAACAAACTAAATCATCAGAGAAAAATAAGAAGATCTGTGTGAAACCTAATTAAGGTCCAAAGTTGAATGGTCCACCGAGGGGTTTGGGGAAGATTAAAGTTGATGCTGCTGCAGCTAAGATTACTAATAAGGGAGCAGTGGCAGCTATTGCTAGAGATGAGAATGGTAATTACGCTACAGATCCTACAAGTTTCGAATATATGGCCTGTTGGGACTTGGGAGGCACTTGGCTGTGGAGTGATCAGAATATACGGCGCCCGACAGATAATTTGGAAGTTGCAACATGTCTTCAGAATGCGAGAAAGCATATGTGCTGATACAGCTGCATTGTTAATGAGCGTTATGTGTGGTCTAAGCAGTTCAATGAAGTCTTATTCAGCCATGAAGGAAGGGCATCCAACACAGAAGCAGAGAATCTCGTACCTCATAGTCTTGCTCGTCTCGCAACATCTTCAGAACTTGGAAGATTGGTCTGGTTGGTAGCTGATATATCCCACGAATATTCTGATTTAATAGAGTGGTGGGAGAGAGCTGTAATTTTTTTTTAATGAATTTCTCCCCTAAAAAAAGATTACTGAATTTGTGTGTAAAGTTGTACACGATTTGCATCAAAGATAGAAAATGCCAAATATCAAAACCTCTAGTGAGCAAACTGCTGACGTACATCGGTGATCGGAAATACAGCAGCACAAATTGACTGCACTATATAGTCCTAATGCTTGAATATCAAATCCTCATACAGAACGCATGGTAGGCTAACGGTGACCAACTTGCTGAGGTACAGCAGAGATCGTAAATACTGGTGCGCAATGAACAGCACCAACGAATCATTCATTACTTTAATTCGACAAACTAATCAAGATGCACAAAATCAACAATATGATTACTACCCTAAACGCTGACATCACCGCTAACAGGCACACGAATCTGTATCCTGCATCTTGCGCAATCTGATTGCCATCTTGGTTGGTTCTAGTGTTGACGCCCTTCCTCGATGACGATGAGGTCCAGCCGAAGGGTGAAACAGTCGGACTTTAGATGCTCGGACTTTTCGAATACCTCCCTTGCAATGAACCAGGGGAAGCACACATGGAAACCGCTAAGCGTTTCATCTATCTCCATTGTACGAACATATGCAGGATCTTGCCTTTCAACCTCATCGATGAAAGTGAAGAGAGCGCGCACTCTCACTGGGCGATGAACATCCTGAATGAGACCGAAAGATGTAGATATAAAGTCAGCAACCTCGGGGGTTTTACCATTCGGGTAGATCTGCATAGCCCAACGATAGCCTCCAACCGTGAATGGGCACGACTGCATTCCCGAGCCGGTGGGTAGTATGTCTTTGGCGCGCGAGTAGCCGACGATCTCGAACATGTGGAACCCGATGTGCTCGCCGGTGGCGGCAGCGGATGATGCCCAACTCGGCGACGGCATGGCAAGCAACTCTCGTTTGTTGAGTTTTCCTCTCTTTCGTCCAACTTGATCTACTAATACGATATAGGGATAGGGT
This sequence comes from Poa annua, assembly GCA_026929855.1. Taxonomy (NCBI): domain Eukaryota; kingdom Viridiplantae; phylum Streptophyta; class Magnoliopsida; order Poales; family Poaceae; genus Poa; species Poa annua. The sequence goes on along the minus strand of CM049427.1, from coordinate 257,635,549 downwards.
TGCTGCCAATTAATGCGGGATTGGCGGCTTGGTTCGTTAAGCTGATTTGTTTGTTAAGACACGAAGTTGTTACAAACATTATTCATCGCCCGCGCGTGCAGGTTGACCTGGCGGCTGGCGCGAAATCTCTTTGAAGCCACAGTTTCATGGGCATTCATGGCTGATCATGGCGACCGCTTCCATTCACGTTACTTTGTACTGATTTTTTTCGAGAATAACGTTTTTTTTTAGCCCCACCGCTTGTTATTATTACTCGAGCTGTCGAGCACAGCCCCTTGAAATGGGCAACGTTTGGTGTTACAACATAGCATGTATAGGCCGAAAACTACGGGCCGGCTTGAGAGACCAGAAGCGCACGCAGGCGATTGGCCTCTCTCCTCTAGAGTCCGACTTGAGCCCGTGAGACCATAGCATCAAGTCACTCGCAACATGGTGGAGAACGTCAGGAGGCGAAGACGGTTTGTTGTTGAAGACAACGTCGTTCCTCGCCTTCCAAAGCTGCGAAAGAATCGCGACAGCGAGCATGTCCCACGCCGCACCGTCGCAAGCGTCAAGAGGGATCGCCCACACGTCGATGCAACCAGTTTCATGATAGCTGAGGCAGCCCTAGCCGGGAGTTCACAGGAGAAGAGGAGGTGGCGCGTAGTCTCGATGGCGCCGCAAGAAGCACAAGAGGGAGAGGGGGCGCAGTGTTTAAGGTGGAGGTTGGCGCATGTACTGAGTCGGTTGGCACCGGGGAGAATGCGGAAGACTTTAATATTTTACTTTGTAGTGATTGGTAGAACCTGTTTTCTCGTTCATAAGAGCATCTCCAGTGGACGTTTTATATGGACATCTATAGCCCATATACACATTTTGAGACTAAAATTGGTCTCCAGTGGATCGTGTATACGATCCACGCCCATCCACGCTCGTACGTGTCGTGGAGATAAACACCACCGAGCCACGCTTGTGGCTACCTCCGAACTCACCCGTCCGAACTGCCGCCCTCGTCTGGAGCGCGTCTGAAGTCGTCGTCGCCGCCGCCGCTCCTCCCGCACAGGTTTGTTTTCGCCTTCCCCGAGCCACCTCTTGCTGAGAGAGAGATAGGAGGGTGGGGGTGGCAGCGCCCTTTGCCGTACCAGCGGTGGCCGCCACGAGCAGGGTGGAGGAGGGTGGGGAGGGCTGGAGGAGGGCCGTAGGAGGAGGGGTGGAGGAGGGTGGGGAACACCTACCGGAGTCAGTCCGCATTTGCTAGTGAATCGACGATGGACGATGGGGAGAGCTCGGGGATGGATCGGGTAGGTAGGAGACAGAGATGGGAAGATGGGGAAGGGGTAATTCGGTGTTGAATTGATTGATTTTGTATTCAATTTGGTGTTGGATTGCTCAATTTGTACACAATTCAGGTGAGACGGGGCTCAATTTGCTGATTCCTGTGTGCATTTGTTTATTTGTTGATTCATGTGCTCAATATACACGTCCTAATTTACACGTTCCAATGAAAAACTGGAAGGTGTATAATTTAGCATGGTATATATGAACATGTATATGGAGATATATTGGAGATGCTCTAAGAGAGTAAAGAGTGTAGGAATGTGCAGAGAATGATGTCCCGACATAGTAGGAAGTTTATGAAAACAGATTTCGACGTTGTTTGCGGCTTTCATTTTGAATGCCGTCAACAAGCAAACGCTAAGACGTGCACTAACGGGAGTACAAGATTAGCATCAAAGAAACGAAATGTAAAATCTCAGAATATCACACATAGAACATGGTAATTAATAGTGAGCAAACTCCCGAGTTATACGGAGGTCGGAAATGAAGACGCAGCAAATCCGCAAGACCAACTAATTAATCCTCATTTTACTTAAAAAAAAACTCATCCTGATTCTTGAATTCTACAAATCAGGATGCACAAAAACTAAACAATATCGTATTACTCTAAACGCTGACAGACACACGGCCGGTGCTGCATGCGTGATCTGCCTGGCATCTTGGTTGGCTCTAGTGTTGACGTCCTTCCTCGATGACGATGAGGTCCATCCTGATGGTGAAACTGTCGGACTTGAGATGCTTAGACTTTTCGAACTCCTCCCTTGCAATGAACCCGGGGTAGCCAATACAGGATCGGCTAGGCACATAAATTATCGGCATCGTACGAGCATAGCTAGGACCATGGAGCTCAGCATCATCGATGAAACTGATCGCAGCCTGCACTTTCACAGGGTGCGCAACATCCTGAATAAGAGAGAAAGAAACGGATATGAAGTCGGGATTCTCTGGGGTATGACCATTGGGGCAGATCTGTATACTCCACCGATAGCCTCCAACCATGAACGGGCATGACTCCAATGACCAGCCGGTGGGTAGATCTTTGGCGCGCGAGTAACCGACGATCTCGAGCAGGTGAAACCCAATGTGCTCGCCGGCGACGGCAGCGGTTGATGCCCAAGTCGGCGTCGGCATGGCGAAGCAACTCACGCTTGTTGTGTTTTCATCTCTTTCGTCCAACTGACCTACTACTGATTAGTTAAGATATATAGGGTTGCTTTGCCATGCCGGCGCCGGGATATACGGAACCAAGTAGTGATTAGTAAAGATCTTTGTTTGGATATATAGAAGATCGGCAGAAAAAGTTTTCTTAACCGCCTAACAACCAAAAATTATATTTGGAATTTGGATTCACCAACTACGGGCTTCACGGCGGTGGTATACGCGTGTTCAGCCTAAGAGCATCCCCACTCGTGCCCCCCATACGACGTACAAAACAGCCCTTTTTCAGCCCGTATGGGGGCGTCGGCGCGGTTTACAAATTAGTGGCCGACCGGCGCCCAGTCGTGTCCCCAATTGAAAGATTTCAAAATTTTGAAATTATTGAAAATTTAACAACTTTCAAATAAAGTTTGGCGATTACACGATAATTTGCATAAATTAAAAATATTTAAACTAAAAACGGCCTCGGCCGAGGCGGTAGTACATCTCCTCGGTGTAGTCGCCCTTGTTGTCCTCGTCGTCGGGCTCGTTCTTGGGACGCCGCATCGCCGGGCCGTGGCTGCAGCCCGCGGCCAGCCGGCCGGAGGTCCCGTGATGTGGACGTCGTCTTCGTCGGGGGCGATGTAGAGGCCGTGGCGGCGCTCCTCGAGAAGCCGCTCCTACTGCGCCTTGTGCTCGGCCGATGACCACGCCTCCACGAATTCGTCGGTTGCCGTGGGGATGTCGTTGAAGGACGTCAGCATGGCGGCGCGCAGTCCCGGGAACTCCCCGTCCTCCTCCTCAAGCTTCATCAGGAGGGCCGTCGCCTTGTACTCCGTAGGCGGCGTCCACTCCTTCACCGGGCGCGAGGTAGACGAGCCCGGGCAGGAGGACGAGCCTAGCCGGAGGTGTTCGCAAGGCGGCGAAGGCTGGTGGCGGCGGAGAGGCGCGATGTTCTCCTCGTCCTTCACCGGCTGGTGTGGCTGGGCGGGGAGTACCAGGGGGATGAACCGTAGGGCGAGTAGTGATGGGTTCGTAGCATAGAAAACAATTTTTTTCTACGGTGAGAACAAACCAACAAGCCAAGATCTACTCTAAGAGATACTCGTAACGAGTGGAACATATTCGAAAAGAAACTCACCCTCGAAGGCCGTAAGCGTTTCGAGAATAATTCTCGTGGATGATGTAGTCGTACACTTGCCGATCTCAAGATCATGAGGATGTGCGCAGCAACGGGCAACGCCTCTATACTCGGTCACATGTACGGCTTGATGACGACCTCCGTTCCCTCGATCCAGCGGGGCAGCAGAAGTAGTAGATGAAGGAGATATGCCCTAAAGACAATTAATAAATAGTATTTATTTATCATATCTCATATGTTCATAATACGTTTTTTGTGTCATGATGTAACCGTATTAAGCGGAAACAGTAATACGGGTGTGATGCGTAAACAACCAGGTCCCTATTAACCTCTACTAAGACTAGTTTCGTTGCGCGATCGATGATCGAGATTTCCCGATCATAGGGCATGGCGCCGGTCGGCAATGAAAGTCATATCGTTGATGTAACGATGTGATGGACATACCCATATTTATAGGACGTAGTCATTACGCCTTTGACCGTGAGACCAACTCTTATTGTTATTCCTGGAATATACTTTGATTGCACCAAACATCGTATCTTATTTAGTATGACAATAACGGTGATACTTTTGGGTATTGGAAAAGAGTAGTTGAGACGAGTGGTCAAGAGCGGGATTTGCCAATCCGCATAGCATGATAGATACTCTAGGATCCACACGGTGAGATTATGTCTAATGAGATTGGAAGCATGTGACTAGGTCACGGAGACATGAAATCATAGACGAGTAGAAGATAGCGTTGTCGGTAACGAGGTCAGCTAGATATGGAGATATCTATGAACGACGCTCGTACACGCTAAGTATCGCTATGGCAAAAGGTTTAATACTTTACGTTCAGATTTGATAGATGAAAGTCATTCGTTATTTCACAGGGATTAATTCATGGGGTGCAGGCCTACGAGTTAGTTATTGATCGGAGAGGAGTCTCGATCATGTCTGTTATTATAACGAACCGCTAGGATAACACACTTAAGGGGTTTCGACAAGACAACCGGTAAGGAAAGATATCACCGGGAACGTCCCCAGAGAGGTCTGATTGAGATCGGGCAGCGACGAAATAGTTTTCGGATCTAGAATAAATTATATATAATATGTTTGATATTAATTAGTGTAATTAATGTCTAAATATGATTTTATATATTTATTTTCGAATTTATTTAGACTGATTTCCCTAAATGGGCCTTCTGGTCAAAAGAAGGCCCAAGAGGGGGAAAATTCCCTAGGGGAATTCGGTGGGAGCACTAGGGCCGACCCAGGTGGGACAAAGGGGGCCCACCATGGGGCCGGCGCACCAGCCATGCCGCACCAGGCAATGGGGGATAGTCCCACATTGCCTGGCTGGCAAGTTGGCTCCCCCCTGGAAGCCTTTATATAGAGGGGCACCCCTGGCCTTTTAATTCACCAATTAATTCCCCAATTCTCTCTCGATTTTGTGATATCCTTTGTCGGAGTTGTGCCGAGTTGAGAGGGGTATCTCTTCCACCATAGTCCGCTGCCGCGCTGCTGGTCTTCCGGTCCAAGTCTTCCGCTGCTCGTCCTGAACTGAAGCTTCGGAGGCCGTCATCTCTACCGTACGTGTGTAACGCCCTGCGAGGTGCTGCGCTAGCGGTGCTGGGAGGTCTGCTTCCTCTACACGACCTTGAGGTCGGCTTCGTTGGTCTTCATCGTCAACGTTCGTGCGGGAACGTAATCCCCGCGTTCGGTCTACAAGGGTATGTATTCCGATCTCCGTTCGTACTACTATATTTGCATAGAATAGATCTTGGCTTGTTTTAAGGATATCGTTGCTAGGAAATTTTTGTTTTCTGCCTACGATCCCCTTCAGTGGTATCAGAGCCGATCTATCGTAGATATAACTGTACGCTGTTAGAACCCGTGTTCTGCACGGGGGCACCGTTCCTGTTATTTGCTACACTCTAGTGTGCACTTGTGATTCCAGCGGCATCGAGTTGATGAAGCGGCCCGGATCGACTTTACGCGTACGCTTACGCGAGACTGGTTCCACTACTGACATACGGCTTGTACCGTATTTGTGGCTGGCGGATGTCTGTCTCTCTCTCTAGTTGGTCTTGCATTTTCAATTGAGGGCCCGAAAGGGATGTTTAAATATGCAATTATTGGATCGTTGTTGTGGTCATAAGTTCGTAGGTAAGAAGCGGTTCTTTGTACGAAAGCCCCAGCCACGTAAAATATGCAAAAAATAAAGTAGAAGCGTCTAACTTTATTTTGCAGGGCTATATGATATGGTCAAGGTAGGTTTATTAAATTGTTTATGAACTGCGGGCGTCAAGAAGACCATGACGCAATGGACTATATCACATTGCATTACATTTGATGTTTTGTGTGCATCTTATATTGTGTGATTATATATATTAGTTACGCGACGGTAATTATATATAAGATGATCCATTCAAAAATACCACTAGTGTTCTTCCCCCAACGAGCACCACCAAGAAAGTTTTACGTTATGAGGCAGGCCGTGACGATCGGGTGTCAGACATATCGTCGTTCGCATATAGTGGGTGTAAGCCATGTTGCACAAGCGTTACGTGGAGGTTATAGTGGCGAGCCTAGCATATGCAGATATGGCCTCAGAACACGGAGGCCGAAAGGTCGAGCATGAGTCACAAAATTGGTGTGATGGAAAATTGTCTACCCTTGAAGTTGTGCTGCCGGCTCTGACGATGAGGGGTGGTGCAATGGATGGGGGTCGTGTAATCGCTTAAACGACCAGGAGGGATGTTCGTTTGAGTGGGAGTTATGTTAGTTATTTTCTAAAAATAGTATAACTCAAAATTATTATGACAAAGTCTTATGTTGTTGAAAATTCCATTGTAGATGTCTCGCCCCTCGTTTAACCTAGGTCTGTTCCTTGAGAAAGAAAAGATTAAGACCAATGGGTCAAACTTCATGGTCTGGTTCCGTAACCGGAGGATCCTCCTCACTCCCCATAGGGTGGGCTACGTCATTGAGGCCGCCATAGGTGAGCCTCCCGCAGATGAAGCTCTGTTGATGAGAAGAAGGTCTTCCAGACCAAATCGGAGGACTCCGCTTTTGTCCAGAGTGGCATGCTCTACGCCATGGAAGCCGACCTGCAGAAGCGCTTTGAAAAGATGAGTGCCTTTGAGATTATTTTTGATCTTAAGTCTGTCTTTGCGCCGCAGGCTAAGGCTGAGAGATATGAAGCTTCTGAGCTTTTCTTCTCGGCCAAGATGGAGGATCCTAGCAGTGTGAGCGAGCACGTGGTCAAGATGTCTGGCAACGTTCAACCCCTGAATGCTCTGGAATGCACGATTCCCGATGAGCTGGCAATTGATAGGGTGCTGCAATCGTTGCCCCCTAGCTATAAAGGCTTCGTCATGAACTACAACATGCATGGCATGGCTAAGTCCCTGGGTGAAGTGTTCGTGATGCTCAAGACTGCTGAGGTGGAGATCAAGAAGAAGCACACGCTATTGATGGTCAACAAGACCGTCGATTTTAAGAAATCCGGTGGCAAGGGAAAGAAGAGCTGGAAATCCAGGAGGGAGGGCAAACTGGTTGCCAAGCCCAAGACTGCCAAATCTGGTCCAAAGCTGGCGTAGAGTGCTTCTACTGTAAGGGAAAAGGTCACTGGAAGCGCAACTGTCCCAAGTACCTGGAGGACAGGAAATCTGGCAAGATAGTCGACAAAGAGCAAGGTATATTTGATATACATGTTATAGATGTGTACCTTACATCCGCTCGTAGCAACACTTGGGTATTTGATACTGGTTTTGTTGCTCATATTTGTAACTCTCAGGAGGAGTTACGGAATAAGAGGCGACAGGCTAAGGATGAGGTGACGATGCGCGTCGACAACGGATCGTGAGTCCACGTGGTGGCTGTCGGCACGCTCCCTCTACATCTACCATCGGGATTAGTTTTGGTTTTAGATAAGTGTTATTTTGTACCATCGTTGAGTGTAAACATTATAAGTGGGTCTTGCTTGTTACAGGACGGTTATTCATTTAAATCAGTATCAAGCAATTGTGCTATTTCAATGAATGATATTTTTTATGTTGATGCTCCCGAGAGTAATGGTTTATTCTGGTTGAATCTCGATCGTAGTACGCACATCCATAACATAGACGCAAAAGGATTAAGTGTGGTGATGATACCTCCATGTATATGTGGCATTGCCGTCTCGGTCATATTGTTATAAAGCGCATGAAGAAACTCCACTCCGATGGACTTTTGGACTCGTTGGATTTTGGATCCCTCGATACATGCGAACCATGCCTTATGGGCAAAATGACCAGGACACCGTTCAAAGGTTTCGTTGAAAGTGCGTCGGACTTGTTGGGAGTCATACATACAGATGTGTATGGACCAATGAGTGTATCGACACGCAATGGTTATCGTTACTTCGTCACCTTCACCGATGACTTGAGTAGATACGGTTATATCTATTTGATGAAACACAAATCTGAAACTATTGAAAAGTTCAAAGAATTTCAAAGTGAAGTTGAAAATCAGCTCAACAAGAAAATCAATCACCTCCGATCCGATCGTGGTGGCGAGTATTTGAGTTTGGCACACATCTGAAGGCATGTGGCATAGTGCCTCAACTTACGCCTGCTGAAACACCGCAACGTAACGGCGTGTCCGAGCGACGTAATCGTACTCTATTGGATAGTGTCTGGTCTATGATGTCTCTTACCGATTTGCCCGTATCCTTCTGGGGTTATGCGTTAGAAACAAATGCATTCATTTTAAATAGGGCTCCATCCAAATCCGTTGAAACGACACCGTATGAATTATGGTATGGCAAGAAGTCTAAGTTATCGTTTCTGAAGGGTTGGGGTTGTGAGGCGTATGTTAAGAAACTACAGCCCGACAAACTCGAACCGAAGTCAGAGAAAGTCTTCTTTGTAGGATATCCGTGGGAAACCGTTGGATACACCTTCTACAACCAAGCTGAGGGCAAAACGTTTATCGCGAAGACCGGTAACTTTCTAGAGAAGGAGTTTCTCGCGAAAGGAGTAAGTGGGAGGAAGGTAGACCTCGATGAGATCGTTGATCCTGAACTTGATATTCCGAGTGGCGCAACGGAATCTGTTCCGGAAACGTCCTCCACAGATGGAGTGGGAGAAACTATCGAGGAAAGTATTCTACCTTGTAGGTATGGTAGATCTCGTATCGCACCAGAATGGTATGGCAACATGGTTTGCACCGTCATGTTAATTGAACAAGACGAACCTACGAACGACAAGGAGGCAATGGCGAGTCTAGAGTCCGAGAAATAGCTAGAAGCCATGAAATCTGAAATAAGATCCATGTAGATAAAAAAGTGTGGACTTTGATGGATATTCCCAAAGGGCGCAAGGCCGTCGAGAATAAATGGATCTTTAAGAAGAAGACTGATGCTGATGGTAATGTGACCGTCTATAAAGCTCAGCTTGTCGCAAAAGGTTTCCGAAAAGTTCATGGGATTGACTACGATGAAAGTTTTTCACCGGTAGCGATGCTGAAGTCTATTCGGATTTTGTTAGCAGTTGCTGCCTATTATGATTATGAAAAATGGCAGATGGATGTCAAAACAACCTTCCTAAATGGAAACATTGAGTAAGAGTTGTACATGGTACAACCGGAAGGTTTTGTCGATCCAGAAAATGCTGGCAAGGTATGCAACCTTCAGCGCTCCATCTATGGATTGAAGCAAGCATCTCGGAGCTGGAATCTTCGCTTTGATGAAGTAATCAAAGGTTTTAGATTTGTCCAAAATTTGGAAGAGACCTGCATTTACAAGAAAATGAGTGGGATCTCGGTTGTATTCTTAGCACTATATGTAGATGACATATTGCTGACTGGAAATGATGTGAAACTTTTGAATAGCGTGAAGGATTATTTAAACAGTAAATTTTCCATGAAGAACTTAGAAGAAGCTGCATACGTCTTACGCATTAAAATCTATCGTGATAGATCAAGACGTCTATTAGCGTTAAGTCAGAGTACTTATCTTGATAAAATACTGAAGCGTTTCGGTATGGAGATGGCAAAGAAGGGTTCTCTGCCGGTTATCAAGAATAAAACATTGCGAAAGGCACAGTGTCCGGTAACAGAACAGGGTAAGGCCGATATGACTAAACATCCTTATGCTTCAGCAATAGGATCGATTATGTATGCAATGTTGAGTACTAGACCTGATGTGGCATTAGCTCTAAGTTTGACAAGCCGTTTCCAGAGTAATCCTCGAATGACGCATTGGATTGCTGTTAAGAGCATTCTTAAGTATCTCAATAAAATAAAGGAAATGTTCCTTGTCTATGGTGGCTGCGATGAAGAACTTGGCGTAACAGGTTACGTGGATGCAAGTTTCTGCTCAGACCCTGATGCCTCTAAGTCACAGATAGGTTATGTGTTCAAGGTGAATTGAGGCGCCGTGTGCTGCAGAAGTGGGAAGCAACCCATCGTCGCGCAGTCTACAATGGAGTCGGAGTACATTGCTGCTTACGAAGCCGCAAATGAAGCTGTGTGGCTAAGCAAGTTCATCATTGAACTTGGAGTGTTCCTGAGCGCGCAAGACCCCGTGATCCTCTTCTGCGACAATACGGGTGCCATTGCTAACGCCAAGGATCCAAGGTCTCACTCCACCGCCAAACACATTCTCCGACGCTTCCATGTGATACGACAGTACGTACAAGGAGTCGATGTAAAGATTTGCAAAGTGCATACGGATCTAAATGTGGTAGATCTCCTGACGAAGCCTCTTCCGCTTGACAAGCATGAAAAAACACCAATTAGCTATGGTTGCTAAGCTTTTACCAAGTTGTAATCTAGATTAATTTGTACTCTAGTGCAAGTGGGAGACTGAAGGAGACATGCCCTAGAGGCAATTAATAAAGAGTATTTATTTATCATATCTTGTTTGTTCATAATACGTTTTTTGTGTCATGATGTAACCGTATTAAGCGGAAACATTAATACGGGTGTGATGCGTAAACAACCAAGTCCCTAGAAGACTCTACTAAGACTAGTTCCGTTGCACGATCGATGATCGAGGTTTCCCGATCATAGGGCATGGCGCCTGACGTGGGGCTACCTTTCGACTAGCCCACAATGAGGCTACCTGGGCCGCGCCAAGCACAGGGAGGCCCACAGAAGGCCCACTCGGGGTACCATGTATCCTAGTCCAAGTCGGTTAGGTCTCATAACCTTCCATATTTGTAATTGCTGTCGATACCGACCACCCGAGACCTGGCTACCTATAAAGCCAGGAGGGTTGCCCGTCCTAGAGGACACGCCAACAGCCACCGCCACAAACCCTAGCGAGGTCGCAATCTCGCCGCCATTGTAACCGCAACTCGCCATCAGTAACAGACAACCAGGAGTAGGGTGTTATCCTCCGGGAGCCTGAACCTGGGTAAAACCTTGCTTGTCAGCCGTCGTGATCACCAACGCTCCTCTCTCTCCCCCTCAATCAACCCGGGGTGCACAACCCTGGGACTTGTCGAGTTACACCCTCGTCAGCGCCGGTCGGCAATGAAAGTCATATCGTTGGTGTAACGATGTGATGGACATACCCATATTTGTAGGACGTAGTCATTACGCCTTTGACTGTGAGACCAACTCTTATTTTTATTCCTGGAAGATACTTTGATTGCACCAAACGTCGTATCTTATTTAGTATGAAAATAACGGTGATACTTTTGGGTATTGGAAAGGAGTAGTTGAGACGAGGGGTCAAGAGCGGGATTTGCCAATCCGCATAGCAGGATAGATACTCTTGATTACACGAGTAGAGGATGAAAATGGTAACTGATGACTCTTGCCTTGTTGACAAGCATAACACACGAGAGAGTTTTTATTACTACTCAATAGGTAAAGCATGGCGACGAATAACATGCTCCACAACTGGAGACGCTGGATGGCCTAGACGATAGTGCCAATTTGTGGACGACACACGATTGCTGCTGAAGACTTGACGAACAGGAGACCCCCGTCCACCAACTGCATAGAGGGCACCATGACTCCGACCACTATGAATGATTTCCTTCGTATCACGATCCTTCACGAAAAGATCAAAAGGATGAATTTCAACAAAAACGTTGTTAACAAGAGTAAGCTTATGATCAGATAAGAGATTTTTAGTGACAACTAAGATATCGTTAAGGCGAAGAGGTGTGCCAGTGTTGGTGGGAAGAGTACTTGACCAATATGAGATATGCACATACCTGCACCATTTGCGGTGTGAACATGGTCCTTCCCGTTGTACGGTTCCTTGTCCAGCTCGCCTATGAGATGGTCGGTGGCGCCGATGTCCACATACCAGGTCAGGTCAACCGGATAGGACGAAGTAGCTTGGTTGTTGCTGTGCGTCACCACCATTGCGGCAAGTTGACGCTCCATGTTGGAGCTATCATTGCCGATCCCAAGGAAATCCTTGTCGAAGAGCTTCCAGTAGCGGGCCGAGACGTGGCCGATCCCATTGCATAGCTGGCACAGGGGACGGTTTCCATCCAATGTGTTCCAGTGACGCCCGTTGCCACCCCCTCCGTTGGAGCCAATGTTGTTGGAGTGTGGCATGGAGGTGGGTGGCGGTGCGCCGCGGCCACCACCAGTGTTGGGGTTGGGTGGCTTGGAGTAGCCACTGCCAGCACCCATGTTGGGGGAGGAGCGCCACGTCCACCGCCGCGGTAGGCAGCGTTCGCCGACGCGCCAGAGTGCATCGTCGTGTAGCGGTGGTTCTCAATGCGCTGCTCAGTAGCCATCAGGCGCTGATAGAGATAACGCGTGGAGACGGGCGTCTCGCGCCCGTTGATGTTCTCGGCAAGGTTGTCGTAGTCCTCGTCGAGGCCATTGAAAACATAGGCAATGAAATCCTCCTGCCGAAGTGGCTGCCCGATTGCAGTGAGCGAATCAGACAAGGCCTTGATCTTGTTGAAGTATGCCGAGGCCGTCATGTTCACCTTCTCCATCTTCTGCAGCTGGCCACAGACATGAACGGGCTACACATAGGAGTGCGTGTTGAAACTGTCGCGAAGGGTGGTCCATGCTTCCTCGGCGGTGAGTGCAAAAGTCACCATGCCGCCAACAGAGGGAGTCAGGGAGGAGTTGATCCCTAAAAGAATCGTCTGATCTTGCATCAAAGAGGCACGATACTCAGGGTTGGGAGCGGCAGTCGTGCGGCCCTCGAACTGCACCAAGATGCGCTCGGGCAGGCACAGATAGCTCCCATCCACGTACCCCATCAGAAAACGAGATCGCAGGAGCGGCATAATCGCAGAACGTCACAACAAGTAGTTTTCGCCGCTGAGCTTGATGGTCAGAAGATGACCAAAGTAAAACGGTTCGGCGGCGCGGAACGATGACGACGAGGCTCCGCTGTTTCCATCGGAGAACATGCTCGGAGCAGGGAGAGTGGCCGACGCGCTCAGGGTCGACGATGGCGGTATGTCACCAAGAGCTGGCAATGATGAGAACGCGTCGATGGTTGACGGCGGCGTGAAAACCCCCTCCGTGGACTGAGACAGGGAGGGAGATGAGAGGGCTCCGACGACGCAGAGCTGGAGAGCACCGGGGGTGACGTCGGAACTTGCAGCAGAAGACATGAGCGGCGGCGGTGACTTAGATGAGATCGACAGCCGTCACACGCGTCTGATACCATGTAAAACCCTAAACCTAGGAAGAGTGAGTTGATTGGATTGGCTCAACGTACGTAGTACGGGCCAGATCAGATTATATATATAGACATGAGATAGATCACATAGTTACAAGTACATGGACATAATTAGAATATGTACAACTAATTATGTCTAACACAGATGAGGAGGAAATGTTGATCAAAACCTACAAAAAAGACCACTCCTAAATTTCCTGTAATTTCATCTCAAAGCTACGGTACTTAATCAAACAATAACAAGTTACCCAAAAGCAACAAAGGATAACTATATCATTTGAATGTTTAGTAACAGTTTTGGAAGCTATAAATATACAGTTAAGGTTAGATGAATTTTAAATTGAGATGCTCTGTAGTCTGCACTACCTTTGCACTGTAAATGACGGATTATTAGGACATATACATGCCACCTTACCGTGACTTATCAGTCTCTTGTTTATCTGGATAACCGATACTCATGATATTTTGGATGATCTGAAGAATTTTATGGACCAGAAAAACTAATACTAACTATGATGACAAAAACCGTATGCATATGTTCCTAAACCTTGTAGCATCCAACCATGAGAATCACAATATGAAAAAGGAGTCAATGACTGAAAGTAGAAACAACTTCATGGTACAGAGCTCAGATCATATCGTCAGACCTAGAGAGCCACAGAAAACTGAAATTTAGCTTGAGCCTTTAGGACTATGCTCGTAAAATTGATGGATGATTGCATGAATAAAAGGAACCAGGAGCGTGGCCCTTTTATCTAAATTAAAATACTGAAATTTAGGGGAAATTTCAGTTACAGAGACAGGAGCATGTAGAATTCCGGCAAAATTCAGTTACAGAGACGATATCAAAATAATTCAGCTTCACCAATTATAGCGAAAACTGAGTTTTTTTTTGCAATGGAAAGAGAGAAAAAAATTAAAGGGCCCGATCGGCCATCAACTTCTCAGCGGTCTCAAGGGGAGCAGAATGCAGCCAGACCTCGGTTCTTCCTCCGATCCTACCCATCTTTGCTAAGCCATGGCTAACCCAGTTCACATCACGGCGTATCTTCTTCACTTCGATCTCTCTTTCACAAATCATTCTCCGGATGGTACCAATCCGCATGGCGTGCCGCGACAAATTGGGAGAGTTTTCATGAATTAAGGCAATGGCATCCGCGCAGTCAGACTCCAGAATGATAGCATTTGGAGACCAATGCATAGCTAAGGCCAGCCCTTCCTCAATTGCCGCCAGCTCTGCCTCCAGGGCGTCTTCGCAGAACCTCAGTTGTCTGCACACATCAACAATGACCTCCCCGGTTGCATTGCGAAGGACCATACCCGCACCCACCCTTCCATCAGATGTAAAGGCACCATCCACATTAAGTTTTTCTTTCCCCACGGCAGGCGAAATCCACTTCTGTTTAACCTTATGACGACCATCAAGGCAGTGTTTAGCTTGTTGGAGCCCCTGCTCCAAGGAGATAACATTTTGCCTTTCTCCACATTGATCACCTTGTTCTGCCGTATCAGCAGCAAGGAGTCCAGATAGCTCATCAGGAAACGTTTGGAACTCTCCATCGGGGCCGGTTTCTTCTGATGTGTCAGTTCATTGTGATTGTGCCATACTCTCCAGAGGGTCATCAGCAGTATAGCTCGTTGGACTTCAGTCATCCGAGTAAGACAATGTAGGAACCAGTCCGGGTTGTGTTCGAACAACGTCTCGCCTGTAGGTAACTCCCACACCTCACACATGGTTTGCCAAAGGCTTCGGGCATGTGGGCATTTGCACATGGCGTGAAAGGTGGACTCATCCTCGCTCCCGCAGATCGGACAGGTAGCGAGCGGATCCATCCCGCAATTGCAAATGTTTGCTTGAGTAGCCAAGGCATTCCGGGCAAGCTTCCATGCAAAAGTTCTGACTTTGGGAGGCACATGGCATTGCCAGATAAGCTTCCAATCTGGACTATCACCTTCAGGTCTGCCACTAGTAACCTGACATCCATCCTCTCGAAGTTGTTCATCAAACGATAGAGAAGAAGCCTCTTTTATCAGGTTCCAGGCAATAAAATCCATCTCATTCCTAGTAGAGCACTTGATTTTAAGGATATCCTGCACAACTATTGGTAAGAACCATCGCTGCAGTAGCTGCTCGTTCCAGGAGCCATCAGGGTTTAGGAAATCAGCCACCCAACGGTATCTGCAACGGCCTTGCTGGGTTATTGGCTTGAGAACCAGGTCCCTCGGAATCCAGGGATCACGCCAAGCACGAATGCTAGAACCATTACCAACAAGCCACACAATGCCTTTCTTTAAGAGCTCCAAACCATACTCAATGGCCCGCCATGTCGAGGAAGCATTCCCAGAGAAAACTGTGTTAGTTAGCAGTTCATTAGGCAAGTACTTTGCTTTTTGGACTTGTGCACATAAAGTATCAGGATTCTGAAGGAGACGCCAGGCTTGTCTCGCAAGGAGTGCTTGATTAAACAGGCGCATGTCACGAAATCCCACTCCCCCTTGATCCTTGGGTCTTAGCATACTATCCCAGGAGACCCAATGTGTTTTACGCTTGCCCTTCTCTGCACCCCACCAAAAATTTCGTATTAGCTTTGTCAATTCATCAAGAAGCCCAAAGGGAAGCTTAAAAACCCCCATGACATAGACTGGAATGGCTTGTGCAACCGCCTTAATCAGGACTTCCTTGCCTGCGGTAGTGAGAAAATTTTCTCCCCATTGCAGTAATATCTTGATTAATTGCTCTCGCAAGCTTTGGAATTTCCCTTTATTCATCCTACCTTCTCGTGTTGGCAGCCCAGATACTTAGTCTCAAAGGTCTCCTGCGTGACCTGGAGGGTTCGCTTCACATCTTCTCTAGTTTGCTTGTCACACGAGGTTCCAAATATAATGGGGCACTTGCTCGGATTAATCAGCTATCCCGTGCTCTTCGCATATATATCCAACACTGCAGCAACTCTCCCTGCCTCCTCTACATTAGCCTTGAAGAAAAGCAAGCTATCGTCAGCGAACAGAAGGTGTGAAACACCAGGAGCACGACGACAAACCTTCAAAGGGTTGACTTGTTGGTTCTGCACCTCTTTTTGCAACAAAGCCGAAAGACCATCAACCACAAAAAGGAATAAAAAAGGGGAAAGGGGATCACCTTGCCTAAGCCCACGAGTGGGAGAAAACGAATCCAGGAGGGCTCCATTAAATTTTACCGAATAGCTCACAGTGGTGACGCATGACATTATCCAGTCAACCCATTTGTGAGCAAAGCCCAGCCTTTGCATCACATTCCGAAGAAAATCCTAGTCCACCCTGTCATACGCCTTAGACATGTCCAACTTGTCAGCACAATAATTGTTACTTGGATTAGAGTTATTCTCAATAAAGTGGAGGCACTCAAAAGCAACTAAAGCGTTGTCAGTGATTAGACGTCCAGGAACGAAGGCACTTTGGTTGATGGAGATGATATCACCCAAAATTGGCCGCAGTCTATTCACCAAGCATTTGGCAATGATTTTGTATAGCATCGAGCAGAGACTGATAGGCCGGAGTATTTTTTTGCCAAATCTGGCCGTTTTCACAAACTAACCACGGATCTAGGCCTTCCTAGAAACTATTTTTGGATCTGGCCCCCGGGTTCGGCGCCACCCCGAATAGCGCCGAAGTCGTTAAGGATGGCGTCTTTCTATCTTGGCGCCGAAGTACGGGGTTGGGTTTGGGCAAAATTCTACGTGGCGGGTCGGCGCCAGGCGTCGAACTTGCGGGTTTTCTGAAACAGGTTTCCGGCCTTCGGCGCGTTTTGGGCTGGCGCCGAACCCCTAGGGTTAAAAAACCCCGTAGAATTTTCCCCGAGGCCGCCAGCCTTTATTCACCATAGCCCGCCCCCGTCGCCTCGTCGCCGCCCGTCCCCGCCATCGACCCGCGCTGCCCGTCCCCGCTGTGCGCCGCCGAACCCAGCTTGCTCGTCCCTTCCCCGACGCCTGCCATCCCCTGCCCCAGAGCACCATACGTCGGCGCCCATCCTCTGCCCTAGCACCAGTCGTCCCCGGTTGCGAATCCCCGGTTCTCCGTCTCCGGCGTCGGCCCAGAGCCCGCCGGCGGCCTCGGCTCCTTCTTGAGAAGGTATAATGCCGACCGATTTCAGATTTTTCCATGTTCTACTCACCGATTTGTGTGTGCAACTTAATTATCCCAAATGTGTGTCGTGGTGGTGTCACGGCAGATGCCATAGGATGGCTAATGTGTGGGGCCGATGGACGCTGGTGGATCTGGGGAGGGCTAGTGAGCTAGAGAACTCACACGGTATGAGATGCTGGAATGCGCAAGATCACCGAAGAACAATCACAAAGATCTTGCAAATACACACAAATGCACGAAGGCAAAGTCACACACCCGATGTACCCAGGTTCGGGGCCCTCGTGAGGAGGTAACACCCCTACTCCTGCCTTTCCTCTCAATATAAGTATGGCACAAGATATACAACATGCTCCTTGAGCTCTTTGGGTGATGAACTAGGTGAACTAGATGAACTAGAACGGAGGAGGGAGTAACTGCTCTAGGAGTAAATGAGACTATAGTTTTGGCCCTCAAGTTGGTCATGCCTCCACAGAAGGAGTTATGGCGCATTTTATAGAGTTCCGGCCGGGAGGGCCGGAAACCCTAATCCGACACGGTCCCACCGGACAGGGCTAACGGTTATGTCGAGACCGGCTAGTGCGACCTAGCCGCTGCACTACCCGGTATAGCCACGTCGTCATCATTCCGGCAAGGACTGCATGCGCCGTCCTAGATCTTCATTGTCCCCTTGCCAGAGACAAGACATGTTTTCGCCCATGCCTAGTAGCCTTTTCCGGATTGCCGGGCTAGGCATGTCCGATCTTGTCGTAGCGTCATCGTACCGGCTGACACGCTCCCGTGTCAGGCGGGAGGTGACCGTGCTTCCGTGCCAGGAGGAATTGGACTTCCCCCCGCGTCAGGCGGAAAAGTCTGCACCAGACCTTTGACTCCCGACCGGCATGCCCTCATGCTGGTCTCCTTACTCGGTTCAGCTGGTCCTTCCTGCACACCAAAGATAACTGGCCAGAACCGAGACATGTAAGTCGATTAGTATCTACCCGGGGAGCTATCTGAATTATCCGGGTTCTCCTCTACCCGGGATCTTACTGGGGGACTACAACATACCGAGAAGCCCGAGATCCTTCCCGGTTGCGTCCGAGTTCCACCCCTGCTCCGGACTACCACTTAGGATGAGTATCTCGAGGCCTAGCCTCCCGAAGATGTCTTAGGTTGTTACCAAAGACATCTTCGAGAAGCTAGTTCTTAGAGGAACCATCTGCCGATGCTTATGCTGCCCTGAAGGCCAGGGGGGCTATTTATAGTTTCCACGGATGACCCTCGCGCCCTCCAAGAGACACTTTGGGCCCAACCACCTTTGAAAGGTCAAGTTGCCCCTTCGGTGCACCAAAGGATGACCCTTGCTCGCCCCCAAAGGTCAATTACTGTTGCCATACTGCTGATCTGTACCGGGATCTGCCCTACCCGGGGGCAGCCCCCCGACAATGTGTGTTAGTGTAGTCTATGTTAGAGAGATAATTGGTAGCTATATTTGGTTCTATCATATTAGTTTGTTAATGATAGCTCTTTGTTTTGCTAAAACAAGTTCTAATTGTAGAGATGTTTTGTTGGTTCCGATTATAGATGGCATACTCAAAGGTTCTTCATGTTCATCACGGAGGCCGGGTTGTGCCCACTAGTTGTGGTGTTGACTTTGAGGAGATGACTAGTATAGTATTGTTCTTCCTGCATACTCCTAGTTTGTATGAGGTTATTGGGAGGCTCGAAATGGTGCTTGGTTGGTCCGGCTGTGGTATCGGTTTCGAAGGAAGATATGATGCCAGTCGTTCTAGGTCTTATACCCAGATGATACCTATCCGATGCGAAGAAGGGTGGGAGTTGTACAAACAACTTGTTGACAACTTTCAAATCAAGTCACCTGTCATTGTTGCCTTCAAGGTCGACGTAGCCGGGCCATCAAGAGCGGAAGTTGGTCTAGATTTGAACAAGCATCTCTCGGTTATCGAGACTAACAATGATGACCGTTGTGAGGTAGATGTGGGTGCAAGGCACCCTCCCGTGCGAGAGAAGGTGCTTACGGACCATGAAGTTAAAGTGGAGTTGGTTAGGGAGGGTGCAGCCCTACAGAGTGGAGAAGCACCACATGAACCTCGTGTTGTGTTTTTCCCTTCACATGACCATGGAGTAAGATCAGATTTGCTTAGGGAGAAGAAACTAAAGGGTGCATCCCTACAAAGTGGAGAAGGACGACATGAATCTCGTGCTATGTATTCCTCTTCCACTTGTAGGGAAGCGGTAATTGAGGAGGAAGATATTTTTGCAAACTTGGAGGATGTGGAGGAGGAGTATGCTGATATGTCCCCAATAAACATTCCAGTCCCACCGTTTGAATCTCAGCTGGCATCCTCTGACCTTGCTGTAGATCGAGACACTTATGGAGATCCCAATTCCGAAGATGAGGGTTATGAGCAAGCTTATGCGTAGAACTCTGAGGAGGATCGTCCGGAGGTCCAGTTATCTACAAAGGAGACCGATGCTTTCATCAAGGTATGGGGCAGGCATCCTAGCATTCATGAGTTCAAGGATGTTAGTGATGCTCACCTAGCCGTTGCGGACTCCAACTTGCGGGAATTTGACCCGCAGCCGCCTACTCCCATTGTTGGGGATGGAGACGGAGCAATCCATGATCCTAGGGCACGACCTTTGATTTATCCGGGTCTGAAATTCAAGTGCTTGTTGGACCTTCAGATCTGGATGCAGGAGTACGCCGTCAGTCATCATCGACCGTACATTGTTTTCAAGTCCAACCAAAATGAACGATATGTTTTGTTATGTGAGGATGTAGAATGTGAGTGGAAGGTGAGAGCAAGGAAGACTAAAGAGGGTAGGTGGAACATAAGTAGCTACGAAGGCCCGCATACATGCGGCAGCACCGTCCTTGAGACTCGCGGGCACCGGCAACTAACATCCACATTTATTGCACACCGATAAGCACAATCTAATTCACTCATAGAGTTACTACTTCAACAAAAGAATAGACCAAATATTTCGGTTCTACGAATTTGAGTCATAATTACATGAAATCTCAAAAATAAATGGATGGTAAGAGATAGATTCGAGAGAGGATACCTCCTAGAAGAGTTGCCATGGTCTAGATCGAAGAAATCCGCAAGTTTTAAGTGGATTTCAAGGTTGGGGCGGAAAAAAGGAGAGAGAGAGAGAGAGGTTGGGGGCGGCTGTGGGGGAAGAATAATTCCTGGGGGTGGAAAGAGATTGAGCACAAGTTAACCCTAGGGGTTCAGCGCCAGTCCGAAACGCGCCGAACGCCGGAAACGTGTTTCAGAAAACCCGCAAGTTCGGCGCCACGGCGCCTGGCGCCGACCCGCCATGTAGGATTTTGCCCGGACCCAGCCCCGTACTTCGGCGCCAGGATAGAAAGGCGCCGTCCTTAACGACTTCGGCGCTATTCGGGGTAGCGCCGAACCCGGGGGCCAGATCCGAAAATAGTTTCTGGGAAGGGCCAGATCCGTGATTAGTTCGTCGAAACGGCCAGATTTGGCAAAAAATACTAGGTCGAAAGTCTTTGAGAGTTTCAGGTTGGTCAACTTTGGGAATTAAGACAATGGCAGTATCATTAACCCCATTAGGCATATGTCCAGGGAGGAAGAATAATTTGACAGGATTAATAACTTCAGCTTTTAACACTTCCCAGTTGCACTGATAGAACCGAGCAGGAAATCCATCAATCCCAGGTGCTTTAAGCGGCCCAATTTGAAAAAGGGCATCACTAATCTCCTCTTCCGAGAACTCCTGGCACAGTTTATCATTCATTTCTCCCGTGACCTTTTCCTGAAAGAGATTGATCAAGGCCTCATGGTTAAGATTCGGGTCCCGTTTGAACAGCTCTTTGAAATAATCTGTAGTCATTCTCTCCATATCTTGTGGGACCTCCTTCCAAACACCATTCTCACCTCTCGGCCTATTAATCTTATTTTTACATGCACGCCAAACAGCTTTCTGGTGGAAATATTTGGTGTTTCGATCACCCTCCTTGAGCCAGTTGATTCTTGACCTCTACATCCATAACATTTCCTCACGGTGAAGGAGTTCATTCATATGATCCGAGACACGACGAATGTCATCCTGGTCAGCATTGTTCTGGATCAGGGCCTTCAGCTTCTGCCTGCACTTTTCGAGATCCTTAAGAATATTTCCGAACCTTTTCCTGCTCCAATTTTGAAGAACCTGCATTACACGGCCCAGGCTGCCGCGTACATCTCCCAAATCATCTTTTGGCCCAGCATTCTCCCAGGCTGTAGCAATCAATTCGGGTAGATCTGCTTCCCTCTCCCACCACACCTCATAGTGTTTACGGGGTGGACGCCTAGTCTCCCGGGTTTCCTGCTTAAGACGAACAAGAAGCATTCAATGGTCAGAAACATGTGAAAAAACATGCTCCACTTGCGTATCCCATAGATGTCTCTCCACTCGGCTGTGGCAACAACACGATCTAGGCGTACCCGGACATTTGCACTGCCTCGCCTTTTATTATCATAAGTATAAGGCACACCAGTAAAACCCAAGTCATGCAAGTTGCAAACAGCAAGTGCTTCCCTAAACGCAGACCTCTGATTCTCCGGCCGTGGGGTTCAAGAGAAGTGCTCATGCTGCCAAAGGGCTTCATTAAAATCTCCCAAAACAAGCCAAGGTAAATCAGAGGTTGATTTTAAAGCTTTCAGGGCATCCCACATATGTTGACGATTTTCAGTAGGGGGTTCTCCGTAAATACAAGTTAGGCGCCATTGAGGGCCATTTGGGGAATCACGGATATAAGCATCAATAAACCTTTCATTACTGGACTGAACCTGAATAGATAAACTCTCATGCCAGAACAGGGCTAAACCACCACTAAGACCATCACTACTAACACCGGATAAACCTTTAAGATCTAAACGACGCATCCTATCTGTATGTTATCTAGTCTCACACAAGAACACTAAGCGGAGGTTTAAGGACTTGGAAACCTGAACAATTGCAACTGTTCGGGGCGTTTCAAGCTCCCAGACAGTTGAAACCCAAGCAATTCATTGCTGCTGACGGGGTGCCACACTCGGCCCCGTCAGCTTGCCGGCAGCCCCAGGGTCGGTCGCTTCCAAGTCTTCTTGTTCCTCCATCACCACGTCCCCAGCAGGTTCCATGCTCTCCTGAGGTTGAATCTTGCCCCGTTTCTATTCCCTCCCCTTCATTACTTGCTCATACAGAACCATTGCCAAATTGTGTTCACCCTGAACATGAGGCTATTGGTCCTTTTCTGTGGCAGTACGCTTCCTAGGCGTTTTGTCTACTGCCACCGACTCCTCAGAGCCACCAAAAGAAACAACCATGGTACTAAGCCCTTTAAGTGCAGAGATCATATCAGAAGACCCAGGATGACCAATACCCAGGTTCTCTGCATGTTTAGGTCCTGGTTTCTTTGATGTTCTTTTCCCCTTGTTCTCCTTGTGTGCACCTTGCTTGCCCTACTCAGCTTCAAAATGTGCAGCCATCTCCTGCACCTTGCTGCACTCAGGTTTCTGACTTGCCAAATGCATCTTCAGAGTATGCACCTTTTCTGACAGATCTTGCTCAACTTCCTCTAGGATTGGCCCGTCGGGCTCCTCAAAGCCATCATGCGTACCCACTTGTTCAGGAATAACATTATGCTGCCATTGTGTTCTGTCCGCACGAGCTGCCTTCTTCTCCTGCGATGCCTGAGAAGTACGTGAGTCTGCAGATCCAAAACTAGCAAAACTCAGTCCACGCCGCGCAGCTGGGTGTCCTGCTGCTGAGACAAATCTGGGCATGTGATCAAATTTCTTATAGGGCGAGCAACGCAGTTTGTAAGGACCATACTCCAGAGATGGGACTCCTCTCCTTTTCTTCTCGCAAATTTCCTTCTTATGACCCATAAACCCACAATGATCACAGTAGTACGGCACCCTCTCATACTTCAGTTTATAGGTTTTGGCAGCAGTTGGCTTCCCCCAAACCCCAATGATTATCTGGGCCTACAATCAGCGATCATACGGCAACTCCACTCTGACTCGCAGGAATTCGTTTTTGTCCACTTCATCATCCGGGACATCAACCTTCATAGCCCTGCCTAATAGGCTTCCCCGTTTCATGCCCGTCTCTTTATTTTGCTTTCCCCATGGAACATCATAAATTCTGACCCAAACAAGCACCACATCTAGGCTGGTTTCAGAGGGCCTTGCTTTATTATCAAGCATCTTGACAAGCAGTGCATTCTGGTTAAAGATCCAGGGGCCTCCACGCCTCACAAAATCATAGTCCCCTTGTGAGAACAAGGTGATCATGTAGTAGTTCTTCTGCAGCTCCTTGTACTTCACCCCAGTCCATAGGTGCCTGCCATCATCAAAATAATCAAACATAGCTGACACACTAGGTTTATTGTGTGCATAGTACCTGGCCAACAGTTGCCATGTCGATTGCTGAATGTCCACCTCTTCCTCCTCCTCTTCTTCCTCAAGGTACGCATCATCCTCCATGTCCACCACGCCACCAATCCTCCCACCAGGACCCTCCTGCAGGCCACCTTCTTCCTCTAGATCACGGTTGTCATCCCAGTTGCCTTCATCCTCCTCCGGTACCTCCTCAATGACCACAGTGTCCCGGCAGCGCAGCGGCACTATTGCACCATCGTTAGTTGGCTTCAGGCGGGCAGGAACCTCACCGGAACCCCCTTGATCACACCCACCACCCAACGACGGCGACAACAACGCCTCCGCACCTAGGAACAAAGAGTTTGTGGTCCGCCGCATCCGGCGCGAGTACGTCACAGTCAGGGACTCCTCTCCCACGGGAGATTTGCCCGCCGAACGCTTGCCCCTTTCATCAGGATTCGCCGCCGCCATTGCTCCTTGGCTCGATTGCTTTCCTGGATCAAAAGTAGCGGACGAAAGGGCGCTGGAACAAGGCTTGTGGATTCGAGCATCGGCCTCCTTGACCTTTAAGGTGGCGGCCGTCGCCCTACCAATTGCGTCTCCAAATCGGACTCCAACTCCGGTTTCCTTCTTTCTCTGACTCGTATACAACGATGACACCGGGATCGTCTTCGGGAAGGACTCCTTCCGGCGATCCGATTGACTCTCATCACGATTAGGCGGCGGCGGCGGCGACACGAGGTCGCCCATAGTCGCCAGAGCCTGACCTAACAGAGTTGACATGACAAGCTAAGGTGATAGCGAAAACTGAGTTTATTATGACAAATATTCACAAACCGATGGGAACCTCATTCACCAGAACAAGATGGACATGTCATTCACCAGAACATTATGGACATCTCATTCGCCAGAACAAGGTAGCGACCTTGGGAGCGCTCTCGACGACCTCTGACTCGCATGTCGCCTCTACACCTGCAATATCGATCCTGCCAGCATGAGCATCCAAATTGTAATTAACCCTTAAGCTGGGGTCTAGATTAGACATAACCAAATTATTGATCATCTTCTCCATCAACACAAGATTCATTCTATTCTTGATGTCGCGAGGGAGTTCTTGATATTGTCAAGTTGCAAAATAGCTCATAGCCCCAGAATAAATAAAATCTTGAGACTATATTATTGTGGTTGTCGATTTGCAAGTAGTTATAGACACGTGAAAACAAATACTCCCTCTGATCTTAAAATATTGTCACTCTTACAGGTGAAGTTTGTGCGTGGCATTCAAATCTTCCGACACTCTTAACGGACCGGAAGGAGTATTACTTTAGCTCTATATAAAAAGCATAGCTCAAATACAATGTCGCAATAGAGAATGCACAATCAGATAAGATGTTAATAACGATTCTATAGTGATAACATCTTCTTTATATAAAAAGCATAGCTCGAATACAATGTAGCAATAGAGTATAACTTTTGCCATTTTTACATGTATTCATCTGTTATAGAATTATCCAGAACGTGCAGCAGTACCTATTGTACTAATTTTTAAATCTTATCCATCAACCATTACACTCTAGAAAATATGTAGAAGTTTCTAGTATAGCTCATCAATTTGGTTTCGACTTGACCACTTTCATTATGTCTCCGTCAAGATTCGTGAGCCACTAGAAGGATTGGCACGCTTTTCCGCTTCCGAGGAAACTAATGTGATGATCAATATTTGACATGCTAGTTTCAGGTTTTACGACCGACTATAGATGAACCGGTAGTAGGAATGAATAAATTTCAGGTTTTAATCCGAGCTTCCTTGAAACATTTCAATTTCACGGCAACATCTATTACGTTTAAATCTAAAGTTGCACAACTATCATTGGCGAGCAATGCAATCGTTAAACATCTCAGACATTGAGTGTTCAGAAATCAGAGAAGTAAAGCACAAATATGTCTCTGCTCTAGCAAGTTGAGGAATACAGAACACAGGAGACTAAACATGAACCCCAAATAAAAAAGCTTGAGCTCCACATAATCTCATAACCTATGCAACCGTAAAGAACATGATAGCCTTTAGGAAGTTGAGGAAGGACGCATATTATGCCGTTTCAACCTATAATTACACCTAAAAATCAGAACAAACAAGCCAGCAAGGATCAATAACCAATCAATATCATGCTAATAACAACACAATATGCCCTGCCATGTCATCATTATCTGGTAGGCATGAAAGACAAATCAGTTAGTAAATATAACAACGGTTAACTATCTGATTATTTTGAAACAAGGCGAAAAAATCACCTTTTATACTGATAAATGAGGAGCAAACATCAGCGGCCTCGGCCAAGCATACAAAGATGAGAAAAAACACATAACCATTGTCACCGAAAAACAGTGATATCCAAGACAAACATAATTAAAATCTAGGCGTGTTTATCAAAATCAAAAATCATGCTTACATAAGTACGAATTCCCTGTCGTTGCATTTACATTCTTGTTCAACATCTGTGAGCATAATATAAAGACGGCATTCTGTGTTAAATGAAAGTAAAGAAATGTTTCAGCATCTCTCCACTAAGTTTCAGGTCGGTTGAGAAGGGAGCAAGCATATCTGCTATATTGCCTCTTCTATACATTAACCCTGTAACTATATGGTCAGTCTCATTGAGCTGATTTATTGCCTAGCAGTACCCTATCATTGAACTAGGAAGATAGCGAAGGTATGAACCATTTAAAATAAACAATCCACAGTTAGTGACCCGATGTATTTCTAAGAAGCAACCCAATGAAAGTCAAAAGTACTAAGAGAAATGTAATACTCTTGTCTTCTGATGGATACCACTAAATCCACACATGAGAAATAAAGTGTTACTTATTGGTGAATTCTTACCAACGAAATTCAGCTTAGATACCAAGTCAAGACCACATTCCTTGACTCCATGTGCACTCGTTGGTGTATTAGATAACATGCTATAAAGCATCAGATATCTAAGCAGAGATTCAACAGTTTGCAGCCGCATTGTAGAAGTTTGGAACCACCATGTAAATTAACTAATCATCATTTGTCTTAATGCTTATTATATGCTGCACATATAGTGACTTGCTACACGAAACTAACATGCTTGCTAGAAGAAAAGACAGCTGATTCATAATGCGCAAAACATGGCTTGTCACCATTCTAGCCCACATTTTAGTCTTACGGTAAAAATTCGGGAACAAAACTGATGATAATATGAACTAATCCTCAACAAAAATAATAACATGAAGGCTGAGTACCTGTGGACCATGCATACACATGGATGTAGACACTTCTTGTCGTCAACTTTTGCAAAATAGCAACTCATAGTGTAAACATGGTAAGGCCTTATATTTGTTTCTCTTTCAGCAACGTAAGGAGGCCTTCCTTTTGTCCTTCAGCTAGAAGTAGAGGATCCTGCATCCTGAACCAAGTTGTAAGCTTGTAAAGGAGGACAGGGGTCTGCAAGTTCATGGAGACACCAATACCTCCTATTATGAAACTCCATAGAGATCAAGCGAAGTTCTAATAGTTAGCTATATAACATCTTTTTAAAATACTTCGTTTACTCAAAAATATATGACACTTCAGAACAAATGCAGTCAAACATATCTATCTTTGATAATTGATATAAAAACTATTTAGGTCACATACGTGGTAATGGTACCGCTATAGATGACAATATAACCTTTTGTAGTCTATTACTTACGTATCCATGCAGGGAGGTAAAAGTTGCACAAGGAAGAACGTGTAAAGTAAATATCATCTATTAAGAATGGAGTAAGGACATGATTTGTAGCCGCAGCTGTAGTATGAGCTTAATAGGACCGGAAGATAATGCATACCCTGTCATAGCAATACTAAGCAAACCAATACAAAGAAATAAAAACAATTACCTTTTTCTTATTCATCATTACGTTTGAGCCATTAAAGGATGTGTAGCTGTACTATACGTGATTAAAGTAGCTAACTGTCCAAAGGAAACATAATCACGAAGGGACATTAGGCTACCTGTGTATAGAGCAAAACAACCAGTAAGCTCTAGATCAATTAGATCTTGCCACTAGGTTATCTTCATCCTCATAAACAATGTGTCTCGTGTAATGCCTGGTTACATAATGCTATTTCACACGCACAAAAAAATCTACATAACATCAAGATAAAAAGGAGCAAACTTTCTCTGGCACCAACCTGCACTATTTATCGATATGTCAATTATTCCCCATTTATCAACGGCCTGGTCAAATCCATAACCAATACGTGACCAAGTTTATATAATTTGATCAATAAATATGTTTAGAAGATAACTATTTTCCTTCCGTACACGGACTCCATTTGTTGCTTTCATCAGAGATTATAAATCTACTTCTTTTAAAAGATCTCCTCTAAAGGTAATAGCCTGACCGCCAGCTGCTTCAATCTGCAAAATGGCATCATGCATCTAGGTTTAGTGGAAAACAACCAAAAGTAGTGGCTTAAAAAAACCACAAATGATATTTTCTGAATATCTATATCGTTGGATTTCTAGGTAGATAAGTAGCACCAAATTTAAATTGTATGAACTAACATAGCGTAGTTGTTTTTTCATTTCCACAAAAGGGAAATGCAGATATATTTGAATCAAGAACATTAGAAAATTATATTTCATTTCTTTCAGCCCTTGTAAACAATAGTTTCAGACTCCCATTATTTATATAGAACAACCAATTTATTATCCACTGTACATCACCTTTAACAACAGAGCGCCGTTAACATGCCTGCTATACACATTGAAAATCCAGTCTGATCATCAAAAGTCTCTTCCCCAAAAGACTTCGGACACCTTTTTTAGCAAACACCATCATTCATGCACGAATACGTAACCACCATTCAGATGCTCGCAAGACCCATGTACCACAAACTCACGAACCAAGGCGTAAACATGAGTGCAAGAGGAACAAGATGCAAGGCATTTCAACTACCTTTAATTTATTCAGCCGAGCTAAGGAAAGATAGAATAAAATTTACCGGTATATAGCATGTGTCCACCGTAAGCTTGAATCCCTGAAGGCGATTTCGGCGGAACACGGTGATTTCAACTTCTTAAGGATCTAGCCATCATTTCTTTCTGAAAAAATACACAAGATTCTGAGATTGGGTGCCTGAATCACCCATTTTCTGACATAGGCGCCAGCGATGAGAACATCCATCAGACACAGATCCTCGAGCAAAGGGGATGTACCAATGATCTCCTCAAGTTGGTACTACCCGTATTCTTGTAACCGGACACTGATGAGAGACAGTTTCTTTAGCTCAGAAATGCCACGAAGTCTTGGGGTAGGAGCGGGATGGCGCATTTGGAGAGGCTGAGCTCGGTGAGCCGGCCGCAGGAGAAGAGGAAAGAGGGGAGGGCGGGGAAGTTGACGCTGAGGATCTCAATGCCCCGGTTGGGGAGGACGTGAAGCCAGTCGTAGATGCGGCTGCCGTAGGCATAGTCGAGGTCCGCGGAGAAGCGCCGGATGTGGCTGGGGAAGCGGAGGAGGATGCCGTCGACGGCCTCCAGCCCCTCCGGCGTGTCCCCGTCGCCTCCGGAGCAGGGGAAGCAGAGGTCTAGGGACGGGAGGGCCTCCCACCGGCGTCGCCAGGCGCGGGAGAGCGCTGAAGTGCGGACGCAGTGGCGGAGCTGGTATACAACCATTGGAACCCAACGAATTCCATCAAAACTGTGTTAATTTAGTCTATGATATTGCTAATTAGTGGAAGATTACACTACGATACAAAGAGCTGAACCCAATGATATTTGGCTCTAGCTTCGCCCCTGTGCGGACGGCGTCGTGGACGCCGAGGCGGGTGAGGATCTCGTCGAGGGCGTCCGCCTCCGCCGGCGCCTCTTGGTGGAGCTTTTACGCCGTGTCGGCATGTCTCCACAGGTATGCCCTGCAGCCAAGCTTAAGCATGCAACCGTATCCTACTACTGGTACATAAAAGGAAAATAGATCGATTAGTTCCAAACTGATTAGCTCGATATAGGTCGCTCCCCGTGAAGGAAAATGACGTTGAATTGGTAGCTGATTTTTTTTTAAATAATACTTTTTTTAATGAAATTTTGGGAAATATTGCGCAGATTTA
This sequence comes from Poa annua, assembly GCA_026929855.1. Lineage (NCBI taxonomy): Eukaryota > Viridiplantae > Streptophyta > Magnoliopsida > Poales > Poaceae > Poa > Poa annua. The sequence goes on along the minus strand of CM049427.1, from coordinate 257,605,697 downwards.
GGAAATTTTAAAAATAATACGGCCTCGGCCAGGAGGAGGCCGACTGGGGCTCGTCCGCCCGGAGGAGGCCGACTGGGGCTCGTCGGCCCAGAGCTGGCCGACACGGATCTGGCATGAACCTGGTCGGCCCAGAGCAGGCCGATTAGTGCCTGTCGGCTCAGGAAAGCCGAGGCCTGCATGCCGACGGGCCTTTCGGCCGTGACGTGGCCGAAGCCTGGCCGCTCGGTGCCGATCAGGCACTCGGACGGCCCGTGATCCTCTCTCCCCCCTGGTCGGCCAGCTCTGGGCCGACGAGTCCCAGTCGGCCTCCTCCGGGCCGACGAGCCCCAGTCGGCCTCCTCCAGGCCGAGCCCGTATTATTTTTAAAAATTCCTAAATCTGCGCAATATTTCTCAAAATTTCAATAAAAAAAGTATTAATTAAAAAAATTAGCGAATTGGTATGCCCTCTCTTTTAGAATATAAGATGTTTTAGTAAATTTTCACATTTATTATATACATATATCTAGAAGACATGTTTCAGTGTACATTTATTTTAGTGTGAATTCAGACAATATGTATTACACCTAAAACATCTTATAATATAGAGTGGAGGGAGTAGATCTTACACGTCAACAGAATACCAATCATTAACTGCTCACTCACGACTACGCCACAGTAGTCCACGGTGAGGAGTGATTTTCCATGAGCACCCGATCGGAACTGCGCAACGCCTCTCGCCCGATGTCCCGAGGTCTTAAAAAATGAGTAACTTGGCACTAGCAGCCTGCACCCAAAACTTTCTATATAGCAGAAACCTTTTCGAATGAGGCACCAGAACCTTCCCCCGATGGGAGTCAAACCTTGAGCGTAGGGTGTGCCATCAGTCTTGCCACTGGGCCAGTTATCCGGCCGCTGCATCCCACGACCATGAAACCGGTGTATCGACTCCCGCATGGCGATCCACGCTGTAGAAAATTATCCAAATAGTTGATTGTCCCTATTTTTTGTCAATATATATTTTATGATTGTTTGTATTCTTTCTCTATATAAAGATACATCTACGACAATAAATTATACATTATTACTTATTACTTACAATGTAATTTCAAAAAAAAAAAATTATATTTGTATAAAAGTTTTTTTAATGGTCAATAAATTGTGTGGCATACCCAATAATGAAAAATCCTAGATCCGCCACTGCTTCATCTTCTCTTTATTGTTCCTAGTTGGTCCTTTACATATAGTCCTCAAGCGGCATCAACCGCGCATGCCTCCCAAGTTATACCCCGCATCCTCCTACAAGGTCGTCGTGAGCTATAGAGACATCGAAGAGAGGCGCGCAAATGAAGAAGTCGAGCGCGGACAATAGATAGTCGCGGCGAGCCTGGACGGCAGCCCTCGAACCCACGGAGGACGATTCGTCTGGAGAAAACGACACAGCATCTTGTGCCTCTTGTGGCTAGGGGTTGGTGCAAGGTTCATAGCTCGAGTACGTAGCGGGTCTTGGACGCCTGCGGGCAGACCATAGACTACAGGTTTATTCATGTATTTTTTGTCGGTCTTGTAAAAAAGTGTGGCGTAAGCCATATTATAGAGTGAAGAGATTAGAGATCAGAAGATTGATTTACGGTTCTAAGAAATAAAAGCTAAGGTACCATGCCAAAAAAACTAAGATACATTATCCTAAATTTAATTTGTTTGTAAAGTTGTATATGTATAAGATTTGGGCGCGCCTAGAGATCAGTCGACTGAGAAGTCGTGAGTTCTCAGTCGGCTGACGTAAGCATAATGTAAGTATGAGTTCTGATCCAAAATGTTTAAATTTTAAAATTATCCCATAAAAATTCAGTTGAAACCCACTTACAACCAAAAATCCAGTTGCAACCCACTTGTAACAAAAAAAAAATCAGTTTCGATCAACTTGTAACTGGAAAAAATTCAGTTGCCAACCAAAAATCTTAGTTAGAGTCGCATGCAACTGAAAAAAACGTGAAAAAAAAGAAAAATGCACGTATTTTGACGCATGATCGAACGATGGTGGATGCGACTGAGAACTCATGAGTTCTTAGACAACTTAGAACTAGCAAAACCGATAAGATTTTGATCAAAGATACGAGACGTGAGTATCAATCACCAAAACATCATACAGAGCACATGGTACGGGAATGCTGTGCAAGCTGCCGGCTGAGATCCGAAACGCAGCAGCTGCAAATCTGAAGACAAAGTAATTAATCCTGATTCTTGAATTCGACAAACAAGGATGCACGAAAACATGATTACCCTCTAAACGCTGACAGATACACGGATGCTACTGGCGCGATATCGATCTATACCTGAACTCTTCGATCGTTGGCATCTTAGTTGGCTCTATTGTTGACGTCCTTCCTCAATGACAATGAGGTCCAACCGAACGGTGAAACAGTCGGACTTCAGATGCTCAGATTTTTCGAATTCCTCCCTCTCAATGAACCTCGAGAGGCCCATATAGGAACGGTAACCAGACATATCAGTGATCGGCCTTGCACGAACATGTCGAGGATCTTGCATGTCAACCTGGTCAATGAAACTGAACTCTCCGTGCACTTTCACAGGGCGCGCAACATCCTGAAGGAGAGCGAAATAAACAGACATGAAGCCGGCATCCTCCGGGGCTTGACCAGTCGGACAGATCTGCATCGCCCAGAGATATCCTCCAACCATGAATGGACAGGACTCCAATACCCTGCCAGTGGGCAAGTCTTTGGTGCGCGAGTAGCCGGCGATTTCTAGCAGGTGGAACCCGCTGTGCCCACCGGTGACGGCAGCGGTTGATGCCCAAGTCGGCGTCGGCATGGCAAGCAACTCAGGTTTGCTGCTATTTCCTCTCTTTCCTCCAACGGATTTACTACTATATAGGGTTCTAGTGCCAAACCGGGATTGGCGGATTGGTTTGTTCCGTTTTCTCTTAAGATACCAACTACGAGTCCGGTACAGTTGGTCAAGCCCCGGATTCGTAAATCTCTGGACCTAGGTAGAGACTGGTTGGGGCTGTACGCCATCGCTGTATTTATTCTCAGGGAGTCGAACGAACGTGCTTGGGGCCACCTCCATCGGCGCTTAGCCATCTACATCATTTAGAAAAGCACAAACCTATAAGTCTATAAGTTATACAATACATTATCTCTTATTAGTTAAAATGCGCATGTCATTGCACCGGGAGAAAAAAATATGAAACTGCATTATTAACCGCTCAAACACCAGCCACGTGGAGGCTTTCATCGACGAATAATTCATGTGTATGTAAAAGATAGGAAACATGCTTGTGCTTCACTACGGAACCACACAATAATAACACTACAAAAATAATTTGACATTTAGGTTTTGATGCATTGCAACGGGAGGTTTTCGTCGGTTTGGGCCGTGTTCCAAATCCTTGGTTTAGCATTTACTTATACGCCGTAGTTGATTGGAAAGGGCCTATCTCACAGATATAGTCGGTTGAGAAGTTCTACATAGTTGATAAGAAGATCATATGATAAAGTCTGACATAATCTCCTCACCACTGATGAAGAGCATACAAATATTAGTATATTTTTCTACATCATTTTAAATTCTCTATGTGAAATTCATAGTCAATATTGTGACATAATATGTTCAGCCCAATTTGATATCTTGAAGTTGCTGTCAAACCTGCCATTCTTCAACAAGCACCCAAGAAGCGAATTACAAACGGAGACGTGAACGCTGATTGGCCGGTCCTGGGTGACATCGTAAACTTGGAGTAGCATTTTAGAAGCATTGGGGCTCAATCCCAGCTAGTTGACACATAGCTGCTGTAAGAGGCGATATTAGCGTGTCATGCTCCTACATCCGCGCGCGCTGATCTACACGAAAACCTGAAACAACGTTCAGCAACTCAGTCTGTTGTTATTATCAAAATCTCCACAGACACCCCCATCAAGTAATACCCTACCCAGCTGCATCGTTCATGACACAAGAGATCTCTTTTAGGACGGTGGAAGTAAACCTATTCACAATTCAAGCAAACTGTCTGGAAGATTGGAGGAGGATTACTGAGGAGGGTCCGTGGCTGTTTCGCGGATATGCACTGATGATCGAACCTTTTGATGGATCGACGGCGATACCACCTGTGTTACCGTCAAAGGTGCAGGCGTGGATTCAGATCTACCGTATCCAACCGTTGTTTAGGACGAAGGTGGTGATTACCCACCTAGCTAGGAGAGTTGGGGAGGTTGTGGCTGTGGAGATGGCAGCTATTGCGTCTGACCATGGAGAGTTTCACCGGGTTCGTGTGAAGCTAGACGCTGCTAAACCACTGACAAGATTTGCACCTTTGAGTCCGGAGGGGTACGAGCGGATGCTGTTACAAGTGAAGTATGAGAAGATCCCACGCTATTGTGAACATTGTGGCTTGATGGGACATGAGTTTCTGGAGTGCGGATCGGGAGAGTTTGCGGAAGATGAACTGCAGTTCGGACAGTGGATGAAAGCTGATGAAACTAGCTGGAAAGTGGGAACTCCGGGAGCGAGGATGCCTCGCCCGAGTGGAAGGCAGGAAGGTTTTGGCAGGGGCCAACCGGGCACCCGGGGTGGTGGAATGGGAGGCCGTGGCTATGCTGAGAGGAACTATCGCAAGTGGCAACCAAAGAAACCAACAAGTCAAGAGGGCAATGAATCTAGGAAACGAAATTCTCATGATGCAGGGCTGAGCAAGGGAAAGGACGATGATCTCGCCGATACGGCTATAAGCCCGTTAAAGAAAAACCCAAGGGTAGAAGATCAGGAGAAGGAGACTGGAGAGAATGAGAAGACTGCTAGGAGGTTGGATATGTCTGTGCGGGCGGGTGACAAAAGTGCTGAACTGGGGGAGGAGGTGCCACCACCGCCTCCAGCTTATGTGACACCGAGTGAACAAAAGCGTTTGAATAAAATGAAAGCATGTGTGAAGCCAAAGGAAGGGGAGGAAGCAAACCATAGTGAGAGTGTTAACAAGTTGGCGGACTCCGGCGAGGAGTGCCGCCCGAAGCAATGAGTGTCTCAAGTTGGAATGGGCGTGGACTTGGCATGGACGCGACCATTAATGAGCTTCACGATTTTGCGCGAAAACATGCCCCATCGGTGTTGTGTGTGGTTGAGACTCAACTTCACAAAACAAGGGTGGAAAGACTAGCTCATACGCTAGGTTTTGACCGGAGTTTTGCTGTTAGCAGTTCCGGGAGGAGTGGTGGGATTGGTATCTTCTGGAAAAATGACATTAATATTGAGATTCTGCCGTACTCTCAGTACCATCTGGATGCTATTGTGTCAGCTCATGATATGGACCCGTGGCGTCTTACGTGTGTGTACGGAGAGGCTTGTGCTAGTGAACGGCATAAGATGTGGGAGGTGTTGAAATTTATCCGTTCTTCATCAGCGCTTCCGTGGTTATGCATTGGAGATTTTAATGAGGTGCTTCATCGCTCGTAGCATATGTGGGTTAGGGAGAGAAGCAATGCCCAGATTGCAGCGTTTCGTGAGACGGTGGATGTGTGTGGACTGCTCGACCTGGGATACGTTGGATCGCCTTGGACTTTTGAGAAGCGAGTTATAGGAGGGAGCTACTGCCGTTCACGGCTGGATCGAGCGCTAGCTTCGCCAAGCTGGAATGCCAGATATCCTTTGGCACAACTTTTCCATAAAGATGCTATTAACTCTGATCATGCTCATATTTTACTTTGTTTTGATGGTATACAGGAACAGAGAACAGGGGATCGGAGGCCGTTTCGGTATGAAGTTATGTGGGAGTCACATGATAGTTTTGACCCAATGCTGAATGAGGCCTGGCAGCGGAAGGGGGAGGATCCTCCACTCGGGAGATTAAGGAAAAAATAAATAATCTGTCAGGGACTCTGGTGAAGTGGCAAACTGAAACCTTTGGGAACGTTAGACGGCAATTGCGAGAGCTGAATACTGAATTTGAAAGATTGAGAGGCTTGTCGGGGAGAGTGGGACCATCTTATGAGGAGATCAAGGTCCGGCAAAGGATTGTTGAATTGCAGCATAGGGAGGAGACCATGTGGAGACAACGATCAAGGATCCAATGGCTGAGCGAGGGTGATAAAAACACACATTTTTTTCATCAAAGAGCTAACCGGAGGAGGAAAAAGAATAAGATCACGCGTCTTAAACGGCCGGATGGAGTGATGACCGAAGATGATGAGGAGCTTAGTGATATGTCAAAAGCGTTCTTTGGCAATCTTTACACATCGGAGGGTACACAACATATGGACAGGGTTTTAGAGACTGTGCCTAGGAAGGTTACACCGGAGATGAATATTGATCTAATGGTTCCTTTCACAGAGGCAGAGGTTAAAGTCACACTTTTTCAGATGTTCCCTACTAAAGCACCGGGTCCGGATGGATATCCAACTCATTTTTTCCAGCGAAATTGGAACATGTGTGGTAAGGAAGTCACAAACTCAGTTCTTCGGATCTTGAGAGGAATTGATAGCCCGGAGGAAATAAATAACACTTTTATAGTTCTAATTCCAAAGGTTGCTAGCCCCACTGAATTGGGTCAATTTCGCCCAATCAGACTGTGTAGTGTGATATACAAAATTGTCTCGAAGGTTTTGGCTAACAGGTTGAAAAAGATTTTACCGGATATTATCTCTGAAGAACAATCAGCTTTTGTCCCGGGCAGACTGATCACGGATAACATAATTACAGCTTATGAGTGCTTGCATTTCATGAAAAGGAATAAGTGACGAGGTGGTAACTCGGCAAATCCCAGGGTTGTGCACCCCGGGTTGATTGATGGGGAGAGAGAGAGGTGTTGGTGATCACGACGGCTGACAAGCAAGGATTTACCCAGGTTCAGGCTCCCGAAGGATAACACCCTACTCCTGCTTGTTTGATTATTGATGCGAGTAGCGATTACAATGGCGAGATTGCGATCTCGCTAGGGCTTGTGGTGGTGGCTATGAGCGTGTCCCCTAGGACGGGCAACCCTCCTGGCTTTATAGGTAGCCAGGTCTCGGGCGTTCGGTTCAGATATGGCAGGTTACGAAACCTAACCGAGTTGGACCAGGATACGTGATACCCCGAGTGGGCCTTCTGTGGGCTTCTCCATCCTTGGCGCGGCCCAGGTAGCCTCACTGTGGGCTAGTCGAAAGGTAGCCCCACGTCAGTAGCCCGCGAGTGCTTGGTCGAAGCGCAGCGTCGGGCAAAGGACTTCATCCTCCTGGACGCGCCATTGGATTGCTTGATCTTGAGTTTGTACTCGTTTTCTTCAGTCGAAAATGAAACTCCCGATGGGAGTAACACTTGCAGTCGAATTACTTTGTCTTCTTCTTGCGTAGCGTGCTTCTGTTCAGCCTGCTGGCTTACTCGCAGATGAATTCAGCTTCCTAAGCTTACTCGAATATCTCGTCCACCCGAATGATTTCTTCGGGTTCTCGGATCAGCAGTCTGTCCAACTTGGTTATTTCACCTGTGAAGCTTACCACTCGAATCCTGCGCTCGAGTTGCTGCGCTGTTTTTCATTTTGCTTGGAGCCGTTGGCTTGATGACGTCGCTGCTGATGTTTCCTTGCACGCCTCTGCGCCCGATGGGACGTGACACGGCGGGGCCCGCTGGCAGCGCTGACCGCGGTCAGCAGTTGTCACGTCTCCGAACTGGGCGCGAAATTTTCGCACACGATGATGACGCCTCGATCCTCGTGCGTAGTGGAGGAAGTGGGCGGCGACAGTTGGTTTCTCTGCTTGACACGTGGACGGCGAGATGAAGACGCCCGGAACTGTTGCGCGATGGAGGGCTGAGATTGATTTTGCTGAGGCATAAGTACTGCGCCGCAGCGCGAGGGCATCGTCTTCTCCATTCGTCCGCGCCTCCTTTCCTCTGCCTTCTGCCATTCTCGCCCTCGTTTCGCGCTATTTGTCCGCTCACCTTGCGTTGCTCCGCGAAGCCATGGGCAAGCCGAAAACTACTGCTGGTTCCTCCGCCGCCGCCGATGAAGCCGGGCTGATGAAGAAGCCCGACGGCGACTGGCAGAGGTCGTCCGTGAAGAAGTCGGAGGTCGAACTCCTTCGTGCTCAAGGTCTTCTCCCTCCTGCTGATCAAGTCCAGGTACGCGCTCCTGGCAAAGAAGTTTATCCCACACCCCGCGATGGGGAACGCGTATGCTTCGTGGATTTCCTTCCGCGGGGCTTCGGGTTCCCCTTGCACGATTTTGTGCGCGGTCTCCTGTATGCCTATGTGGTTCAGATCCACGATCTGACCCCCAATGGCGTCTTGAGCATCGCGGGCTTTATTGTGCTATGCGAGTGCTTCCTGGGTGTCGCACCTCACTGGGCGCTGTGGAAGTCGCTCTTCCTCGTTCGCAAGAACGTTGGGAAGAGCGGGTTACCTTTCCCCATGGGCGGCTTCGGAATCCAAGTGCGCGGTGATACCGCGTACTTCCAGGTGAAGAAGTCGGACTCCGTCCAGGGGTGGCGCAAGAAGCGGTTCTACGTCCAGTCGAGCCAGGACGGCCTGGCGGCATTCGACAGCGGGCGCGGGCTGTGGAAGACTCGTGCCTGGTCGCACCAGCTGGCTGCGGAGGAGAAGGAAGCCGCACAGCCACTGCTGGGCCTGCTGCGCGACCTCACCAAGACCCTTGGGCGCGAGGCGGGTGGCGTCTTCTTGATGGCCACCTTCTTCCGTCTTCGGGTGCAGCCGCTTGCCGTTCGGCCCTACCCGATGTGGGCCGTCGAGGGCGTCAGCGCCGAGCCACTTGACGACGAGGAGGTGGAAGACAAGGTGAGGTCCATCACCAACCTCCGAGCCGCGGATACCTACAATGTCAAGTGCCCGGTTGCTGCATATGGGGTGGCGAATCCCGTTCCTAAGGTAATGTTCCTGACTTGTTTTCTTTGTTTCTTCTTGTCTTGAAATTGTGCTTCTTAATTCGACTTCCTTCTACTTGCTTCAGGGTCGATCTCTGCTGGTCAGCCTTCCTCCTCTCCCTGAAAATGGATCCGACGACGAGTCGAGGGTTGTGGAGGAGGATGACGACGATGAGCTTCCGTCCGCTGTTTCTCCCAACGACGAAGTGGAGGATGACGATGACGAGGTAGAACCCGTACGGAAGAGGCAGAAGCGCAGGAGTGGCGGCGAATCTGCGACTGCTTCGTCGCCCGCTAGGGGTGCAGATGCTGATCCAGAGGAGGTCGTCGCGACGTCGTCGGGTGTGCGGTCTCCTGTCGGTTGGAGTGAGCCGCTGGATGTTCCCCCTGTCAGCTCCGCGCCACCACGCGCGTTCGCGCGGCTGGCATCTGTCTCCTTGGGGAGTGATGATGACCTCGAGACCACCAGGTGAGTACCTTGTTGACTTCGAGTTGTCTTTCATAGTTCCAATCCTTTAGTTGGTCATTGTTCTGTTTTGCTTCAGTCGTCGTTCTGGCGATGTCCCCTCTCCTCATCGTGAGGTGGAGCATACGTCCGCCCCTTCGACCGAGCTGGTGACTCGGGTGGCAGTTAAGGAGCGCACGCAACCTGCCGTCATCGCGTCTTCGGGTTGCGCTCCTCCGCCGTCTTCCGTAGATGTCGATCTTCTGGACCACGTAAGTCCTTTGTACTTGTACTTGTAGTCTTGAGTTTTCATCGGGTGCGCGATCAGCGCTCCCGATGGGAGTAGCCCCCGAAGGTCTGGGTGACTAGTAGAGTCGCCCGCAACTTTATTAATTCCTTGCTTTTGTTTTAACCATACTACCGCCGGCAACTTGATGCAGCCGCGGCTTATGTTCGCCTGGAGAAGGAGAGGGACCAACTGCGTGCTTCTCTGGACCAGGCTACCGGGCGGGTTGCTGAGCTAGAGCTGAAGCTCCAGGCTCAGGCTGACCTTGAGAAGGCTCTTCACGAGTTCCAAGAGCGTGAGCGGGTGCGGGTCGTCCAAGAGAAGACCCAGGTCGACCGTCTTCTCGCGCCCGCCGGCTGACGAGGTGTTAACTTGACAAGTCCCAGGGTTGTGCACCCCGGGTTGATTGATGGGGAAAGAGATAGGTGTTGGTGATCACTACGGCTGACAAGCAAGGATTTACCCAGGTTCAGGCTCCCGGAGGATAACACCTTACTTCCTGCTTGTCTGCTTGATGATGCGAGTAGCGATTACAATGGAGAGATTGCGATCTCGCTAGGGTTTGTGGCGGTGACTATGAGCGTGTCTCTTCATTGTTTTCGGGACGAGCCACCCTCCTGGCTTTATAGGTAGCCAGGTCTCGGGTGGTCGATGCCGATGGCGATTACAGATATGGCAGGTTATGCGACCTAACCGACTTGGACTGGGTTACATGGTACCCCGCGTGGGCCTTCTGTGGGCCTCCAAATCCTTGGCGCGGCCCATGTAGCCTTATCGTGGGCTACCCGAAAGGTAGCCCCACGTCAGTAGCCCCCGAGTGCTTGGTCGAAGCGTAGAGTCGGGCAAAGGACTTCTTCCTCCTAGACGCGCCATTGGATTGCTTGATCTTGAGCTTGAACTCGATTTCTTCAGTCGAACCAGGGTCTCCTGATGGGAGTAATACCTGCAGTCGAATTACTTTGCCTTGGTCTTCTTGTGAAGCGTCAGTTCAACCTGCTGGCTTACTTGTAGATGGATTCAGCTGATTGAGCTTACTCGATTTTCTTTGCCACTCGAATGATTCCTTCAGGTGCTCGGATAAACTGTCGATCCTATTTTGTTTGTTTCATCTGAGGAGCTTACTACTCGAATCGTTCTGTCGAGCTGTTTTAGTTGATTTTAGAGTCGTTGGCTTGATTACGTCACTGATGACGATCCGTTGCACGCCTCTGCGCCTGATGGGACGTGACGTGGCGGGGCCCACTGTCAGAGCTGACCGCGGTCAGCAGTTGTCACGTTTCCGAACTGGGCGCGAAATTTGCGCGCCACGATGATGACGCCTCGATTTTCGTGCGTAGTGGACGAAGTGGGCGGCGTCGTTTGGTTTCTCCGTGCGACACGTGGACGGTGGATGCGGCTGCTCGGAACCGTTTCTCTTTGGACGGCTGAGATGAAATATTTCGAGGCATAAGTACCGCGTTTTGACGCGAGGGCATCATCTCCTCCAATCGTTTGCGCCTCCTATTCCTCTGCTCTATCATTCTCGCCGACATCCGAGCTCCAAACCTCTTGTCCTCCCATTTTGCCACTGCTCCTTGCGATCGTGGGCAAGCCGAAGGCCACCGCTGGGTCCTCCGCCGCCGCGGCCGGAGCTGTTTTGAAGAAACTCGAGGGCGATTGGCAAAAATCCAGCGTGAAGAGAGCCGACCTCGACGGGCTTCGCGCGCAGGGCCTCCTGCCTCCCTCCGGCACGGCTCAGGTACGCGCTCCTGGCAAGGAGACCTCCCCGGCACCTCGTGAGGGGGAGCGCGTTTGTTTCGTGGATTTTCTTCCACGAGGCTTCGGGTTCTCTCTCCATGATTTTGTTTGTGGTCTCTTGTACACCTATGGGGTGCAGATCCACGATCTGACCCCCAATGGCGTCTTGAGCATCGCTAGCTTTATCGTGCTATGCGAGTGCTTCCTGGGGATCGCACCCCACTGGGCGCTGCGGAAGTCGCTCTTCCTTGTTCGCAAGAACAACGGGAAGGGCGGGTTGCCCTACCCAGTGGGCGGCTTCGGCATCCAGGTGTGTGGCGATACCACGTACTTCGAGATGAAGAAGTCTGACTCTGTCCACAGGTGGCGGAAGAAATGGTTCTACATCCAGTGGAACCAGGAGGGCGTGGAGCGGTTCGATAGCGCGCGCGGGTTGCGGAAGACCCGCGCCTGGGCGCACCCGCTCACCGTGGAGGAGAGGGAGGCGACGATGCCTCTGCTGGGCCTGCTGCGCGACGTCCTCAAGACCCTCGGGCGAGATGCGGGTGGCATCTTCTTGATGGACACTTTCTTCCATCTTCGGGTTCAGCCGCTCGCTGCTCGGCCCCACCCGATGTGGGCCGTTGAGGGTGCCAGCATCGAGCCACTCGACGACGAGGAGGTGGAAACCAAGGTGAGGAGCATCACCAATCTCCGAGCCGCGGACCATTGCAACGTCAAGTGTCCCATCGCGGCGTACGGAGCCGCTAACCCTATTCTAGAGGTAAGTTTTTTATTCTTCCTGATTCTTCTTGATTCTGTATTCGACTTGCGTCTACTTGCTTATTTATTCGACTTGCGTCTACTTGCTTCAGGGTCATTCTCTTCTGGTCAGCCTTCCTCCTCTCCCTAAAGACGGACCCGCCGACGAGGCGAAGGTGGTGGAGGAGGAGGATGACGACGATGAGCTTCCTTCCGCTCATTCTCCCCACGAAGAGGTGGAGGACGAAGATGAAGAGGAGGAACCCGCACGGAAGAAGCGGAAGCTCCCGAGTGGTGGCGATTCTGCTACCGCGTCGTCACCCGCTAGGGATGCCGACGCTGTTCTGGAGGAAGCCGTCGCGACGTCGTCGGGTGCGCGGTCTTCGGGCGACTGGAATGAGCCCTTGGCTGTTCCACCGGTCAGCTCCGCGGCTCCTCGTTCGTTTGCGCGGATGGCGTCGCCCTCCCTGGGGAGTTATGACGACCTTGAGACCGCCAGGTGAACTTCTTGGTGCTTTATTTTCTTCGAGTTGTGTTTTGTAGCTGCAATATTTGAGTTGACCAGTGTGCTTGTCTTTGCTGCAGCCGTCGTTCTGGCGATGTTAGCTCCCCTCTTCGGGATGTGGAGCATACATCTGCCCCTTCGACTGAATTGGTGACTCAAGTGGTGGTGGAGGAGGTGCGCGCACAGCCTGCTGGCACTGCGTCATCGAATCGCGCTCCTCCTTCGGCTTCAGAGGACCCCGACCTCCTGGACCACGTAATTCCTTTATGCTTGTACTTGTATTCTTGAGTTTTCATCGGGTGCGCGATCAGCGCTCCCGATGGGAGTAGCCCCCGAAGGGTTGGGTGACTAGTATAGTCGCCCGCAACTTTATTAATATCTTGCTTTTGTTTCAGCCGTACTACCGCCAGCAGCTTGACGCAGCCGCGGCCTATGTTCGCCTGGAGAAGGAGAGGGACCGGCTGCGTGCTTCTCTGGGCCAGGCTACTGGGCGGGTTGCTGAGCTTGAGAAGGCTCTGCATGAGTCTCAAGAGCGGGAGCTAGCGCGGGTCGCCCAGGAGAAGACTCAAGTCGACCGTCTCCTCTCACTCGCTGGTGTTCTTGGGGGTATGTTTCGGCTTAATGCCTACTGTGGCTTGATCTTTCCTTTGTTTGACCTTGAATCCCTTGCACAGAGATTTGCGGTGGAGCTCCCCCGGAAGACACGTCGAGTGACGCGGTTGATTTGGCGACTGCTGTCGGCTTCCTCGACCGGGTCTGCGCATATGCGTCCGACGCGCTGAAGAAGTCCACAGCCGCGCTGAAGAAGTCGACGGGAGCCCTTACTTTGGTGCACCGGAGCATCTTCCCGAGCGACCAGCCGACGGCTGCCGTGGAAGCCCTTGCTGCGCCGTTTGAGGACGCGACCACCATCGCCGACTTCACGCGGTCGCAGACGGTACGCGGCTCCGAGCTCACCTTCCAGCTCCTCTTAGGACATCAGGTTCCGGGTGACTTTGAGAAGGTCGTCAGCGGCTTTCCTCGAAGACCCGATGGCCGAATCGCGTCGCTGGGTGGTGTGAAGGAGCGTGCTTCACAGCTGGCCGTGCATCTTGTGGCACTCTTTGAGAGGGCCCTTGCTAAGGCGACTGAGGCGGCTGCTACTTAGAAGAGTCGCTCCCGGTCGCAGTCTGCGGCCTTAGAGTATATGCAGTATAGGAATTCGGCAGTCGCCGTGGTCTGTACCTTAAACTTTTGGCTCTGTAATGACTATTGTCCTACCAGGTCTTTTGGCTTTTAACAATGCTTTTGCTAGAATTGAGTTTCCTTCTATCAAGTGTGTCTTTGCTGAACAGTCGTATGATTGTATTGACTCTGCATATTCGTGGCAGACTGTCGTGCGGGGTGGTGCTTCTTCTGCTCCTGCGGCTGAGCCGAGTGGCGAGGTTTCTTCTTCGGGTGCTCGCCGTCGACGAGCGGCGCCGGCTCTTCCACGTAGTACAAATGATCAAAGAGATAATCACGTACCTGAAGAACAAGGTGGTTGAGCTTGAGGCGACCCTGAAGAATACTGAGCTGACGCTGCACCGCTCCAGGTCGCATCCTACTGCAGAATTCTCTCGGCGTGAGGAATTTTTGCTTGGGGAGATCGATCTGATCAGTCGACAGCTACAAGGTTGGTATCCTTTTTGCGGCTGCTTTCTTTGTTGGAACTTTCTTGTTCTGACTTGTAGTTTGTGCGTGCAGACGTGAACCCCGATTGGCAGGCTGAGCGGGATCGTGTTGAAGAGCGAGTTACCCGAGAGCCATCTGGCGACTCCTATGAAGCTCGTCAATTCTGGGTGAACAAGTCGAGAGGGCGCACCCTTGCCTCTATGCTTGATCGTACATGGCATGCGGCTTTTCTTCTGGAGAATTGCCGGAAGACACTCTGGCATATCAATCATGTGTACTTCCCGCATAACCCGCAGCCGAACGGGCTGACCGCCTTGTTGGAGAGGTTTCGCGACGGTGATGCGCTGAAGGAGGTCGTCCACGCCCAACTTGTAGCTGGGACGAATGCGGCGTTGGCATACATCCGGATGCACCGGCCACATCTTCCGCTCGATAAGGTGCTGGATGGCCTGCCCGGCGATGACGACTTCGCCGAGACCTTGGCGGCTGCACGCCAGATGATCGGGCAGGTTCAGAGGCTGAGTAAGCGCCTTGTAGGCCCACTCGATGCGCCGAAGGACGAGCCTGCAGGTTAGGGTAGCTGTCGTCTGCTGTACAGGGTTAGCTATAGATGGTGAATATGCATGTGCAAATCGCAATGTATTAGATTAAAAATACTTGCGAGTAATGAGAATTAAACTGCTTGCTTTGCTGTGTAAATGCCTATTTTAATTTTCGACCTTTGTGGCACAGTCCCCTAGTATGTTAGGTGACGGCCTAGGTTTTTCCAAGCGTGACCTGTATGCCGTAGTCTCTGACTTTATCAGGTGGCGACTTAGGATTTTTGGAACTTGACCTGTATGGCACAGCCCCCGAGTTGTTCAAGTGGCGGCCTAGGATTTTTGCTAAGCCCTGTATGGCGTAGCCCCCGAGTAGGTCGAGTGGCAGCCTAGATTTACAAGTGTCACCTGTGTGGCGCAGCCTCCGAGTGTGTTGGGTGGCGGCCTAGGGTTTTGAACTTGACCTGTACAGTGCAGCCCCCGAGTGAGTTCGAGTGGCGGCTGAGGATTTTCTAATAAGGCCTGTATGGCGTAGCCCCCGAGTGGGTCGAGTGGCAGCTTAGGATTACAAGTGTTACCTGTTTGGCGCAGCCCCCGAGTATGTCGGGTGGCGACCTAGGATTTTGAACTTGACCTGTATGGCGCAGCCCCCGAGTGGTTCAGGTGGCGGCCTAGGATTTTTTTGAGTTATGCTTGTATGGCGCAGCCCCCGAGCAGTTCGGGTAGCGTCCTAAGCTTTTCTTTCAACCTGTATGGCGGAGCCCCCGAGTGGTTCGAGTGGCGGCCTAGGATTTTAGCTTGCCCTATGTGAAAGGTAAAAGAGACAGATTTTCTTCAAATCACTTTATTGATTCTTGCGAACAGGCCGCCTCATTAAAACCCTTCCAGTCCCCTTAGGTACCCTGGTAAGGGAAAGAGTGCGTCTGAAACCTGCCGCACTGACTTTTCTTGTACAATGATTGGGTCGAATTAGGCGTAGAACCGGCGAAGTTGTGCCACGTTCCACAGGTTGCTGCAGTCTGCTCCCGTCTTCAAGTCCTTCAGGCGGTAAGCTCCGTTGCCGATTGCTTCTGTCACGATGTATGGGCCCTCCCATGGGGAAGCGAGCTTGTGCACCTTCTTCTGCTTGAGTCGAAGGACCAGGTCGCCTGCGGCGAATGCTCTCGGTCGCAGCCTCCGAGTGTGATAGTTGCGCAGGTCTTGTTGATACACGGCTGATCGCGCCAGGGCGATGTCACGTGCTTCATCCAGGGTATCCATGCTATCTTCGAGTGCCTCTTCTGCACCTGACTCGTCGTAGGCGACTACTCTCGGTGCGTCGAATTTGATGTCGCAGGGGAGAACCGCCTCTGCGCCATACACCATGAAGAATGGAGTGTATTGGGTGGATCTATTTGGCGTTGTTCGTAGACTCCAAAGGACTGACGGTAGTTCCTCCACCCATGCGCCCGCTGCGCGTTTTAGTGGCACGCGCAGTCGCTTCTTAATGCCGCTGCAGACGAGGCTATTGGCTTTCTCCACTTGCCCATTGGATTGCGGGTGCGAGACGGATGCATAGCTGAGTTTGATACCTTGCTCCGAGCAGAAGTCTTTGAATTCTTCGGCTGTGGAGTTCGAGCCGTTGTCGGTGATGATCCCGTTTGGTACTCCGAATCTGAAGATGATTGATCTGATGAAGTTGACTGATGTGGATGCAGTCGAACTTGTGATGGGCACGGCTTCGATCCACTTTGTGAACTTATCGACTGCAACCAGGAGGTGAGTGTGTCCTCCGGGTGAGGATTTCTTCAGCGGGCCCACCATGTCCAGACCCCATTGGGCGAAGGGCCAGGCTAGTGGTATTGTCTTAAGTTCTGACGCTGGCGCGTGTGGCTTGTTGGCAAACTCCTGGCACCATGTGCATTTCCCTACTAGTTCCTCGGCGTCCTGCATGGCTGTCAACCAGTAGAACCCGGCTCGTAGTGCTTTGGCCACCAATGCTCGACTGCTGGCATGATGCCCGCAGATACCCGCGTGGATGTCGAGTAAGATGGCTTGGCCGTCGAATGGATCTACGCACCTTTGCAGGATTCCCGAGATGCTTCTTTTGTAGAGTTTTTCATCAATCATGACGGTGAAACTTTTGGAGCGCCTGATGATGCGCTTTGCTTTGACTGCGTCCGCTGGCAGCTTCTGGTGCAGTATGTACGCCAGGTATGGTCCTGTCCATGTAGCTTCGACTAGCATGACCTCCATGGGGACCTTGTCTTGGCTTGGCGGGTTAGCATCGCCTTTTGTTGTTGTTGCAGTGCTTGCTGTGTTTTGAGTCTTGATAGATCTCTGCGTGATGCACTCGAGGAAGACGTCGGGTGGAACTGGAACCCTGTCTGATCCCATGTTAGCGAGGACGTCGGCTTCTTCATTGCTGTCGCGGCCGATGTGCCGCAATTCGCAGCCGTCGAAGTTGCCTTCCATCTGGTTGTAAAGGTCTCTGTAGGCGATCATGTTGCCGGCGACGGCGTCGCGGGACTTCATGGTTTGCTGTACCACCAGGTAGGAGTCGCCGTATATCATGAGGTGCGTGGTGCCGCAGTTCTTGGCCATCCGCATGCCGTGGATCAGGGCCTCGTACTCGGCTTCGTTGTTAGACGGCGTCGGAAAGTCCATCTGCAGGACGTATTTGAGCTTGTCGCCTTTGGGTGAGATGAGCACAACTCCTGCCCCAGCCGCCTTGAATTTCTTGGAGCCATCAAAGTACATCGTCCATGCGTTGGACAAGTCGAGGACATTTGGTAGCTGAGCTTCTATCCACTCGGTGGTGAATTCTGGGAGAACTTGGGCCTTGATGGATTTCGGGTGAGCATACTTCAGCCCCCAGGGTCCTAGCTCGACAACCCACTTGGCGACTCGCCCTGTCGCGCGTTGGTTTGTGAGAATGTCTGCCAGTCCGGAGGAGCTTACCACCGTAATCGGGTGCTCGGAGAAGTAGTGGACGACCTTCCTGGAGGTCATGAAAATTCCATACGCCAGCTTTTGGTAGTGCGGGTAGTTCTGCTTTGATAGTGTGAGGACTTCGCTGAGGTAATAGACGGGCCTTTGCACCGGGTGACTGTGCCCTTCTTCTTCCCGCTCGACTACGAGTACCGTGCTCACCACCCTGTTTGTCGATGAGACGTATAGGTATAGCGGCTCGTTTTCCAGTGGTGCCACCAAGACTGGGGAGGTTGTCAAGGTTGTCTTGAGATGGTTGAATGCGTCCTGCGCCTCTTGTGTCCACTCGAACTTGTTCGTCTTCTTCATCAGTTGGTAGAAAGGTAAGGCTTTCTCGCCCAACTTACTAATGAACCGGCTGAGAGCTGCGACCCGGCCGGCTAATCGTTGCACCTCACGGAGCTTGGTTGGTGCTAGCATTGTGAGTATGTTCTGCACCTTCTCGGGTTTTGCTTCTATTCCTCTTGCGGATACGAGGTACCCTAGTAACTCTCCGGCTGGCACGCCGAATACGCACTTCTCTGGGTTGAGCTTGATCTGGTACACATCGAGTGCGGCGAACACCTTGCGGAGGTCGTCGACCAGGGTATCTTTCTGTCGAGTTGTGACGACGATGTCGTCAACGTAGACTTGGACGATCTGCCCGATGAGCCCTTTGAGGCATGCTTGCATTGTTCACTGGTACGTGGCACCCGCGTTCTTCAACCCGAACGGCATCGTCTGGTAGCAGAAGACACCGTCGGGTGTGATGAAGTCCGTCTTCTCTTCGTCCTCGACTTTCGGTCTGATCTGCTGGTAACCTGAGTAGGCGTCCAGGAAGGACAGGCGCTCGCAGCCTGCTGTCGAGTCGATGATATGTTCTATCCGCGGGAGCGGGAAGTGATCCTTGGGGCAGCACTTGTTGACTGCAGTGAAGTCCACGCACATGCGTAGTTTCTTCGTCTTCTTTTTCTCCACCAGGACTGGGTTAGCGACCTAGTCCGAGTCCTTGATCTCTCGGATAAACTTGGCGTCTTTCTGCTATCTGTCGGATGGACTTGGTGGGTGACAGTGTCGTCGCTGGTGTTGAAGGCCGCGTCCTTGGCTGGTTTCTTGCGGGGTGGAAAGAGGGTCTTGTCGTTGTCGGCTGATATGGCCTTGAAGTGCTCTTCGACCCCGAAGAATTCAGAAATCTTGGCGAACTCGCGGTCGCAGCTGTTAGAGAGCCCGAAGTCGCCCCGTACAGTGATTACTCCTTTCGGTCCGGGCAGCTTGACCATCAGGTAGGCGTAGTGGGGCACTGCCATGAACCTGGCAAAGGTTGGGCGCCCGAGGATGTCGTGGTATTGTGACTTCCAGTCGACGACCTCAAAGTCTATCGACTCCTTTCTGAAGTGCTCGGGTGTACCGAGGATGACGTCGAGTGTGATTGTTCCCATGGGCGTTATTGCTTGCCCTGGTACAATGCCGTGGAAAGTGGTTTCCGACTCCGGCAATTTCTCTGTCGACCTGTTCATTCTCCGCAGGGTATCGGCAAGTATGATGTTGATGCCGCTGCCTCCGTCCATGAACACCTTCTTTAGGCTGTAGTCGCCGATCAGGGCCTCACACTAGGGCGGCGTGTCCGGGTCGGAATACATCGGATGGGTGATCCGCCCTGGAGAACGTGATCGGTGTCTCGGACCCGCGCAGGTAGTCTGGTACTACGCGCTGGCTGTTGATGGCCTGAAGTACTTGGCGAGTGATGATCTTCTGGCGCCTGTTTGATGGCGGTCCCTTCTGGATCATGTTCAGCTGCCCCCGAGCGGGTGGATACGTGTCGGTTGTTGCCGATTGGCCTTGGAGTTGCTGCTGCTGCTGCGGCTGGGGGAATGCCCCTGCCGCCTGCACTTGGTTGTTATTTGCGAGTGCCGCTTGGATGGTTAGCTGCGGGGCTGCCGGTAGCGCGTGTACTGGAGCGATGATCTGCTGCATCGCCTGGTATATCTTGCGGGCTTTGCGACAGTCTTTTAGTAGGTGGCTGGAGCCCCACTTGCCTGTATCCGTGTTGCGGAACGAATGATGCTTGCAAGGCTGCATCAGCTCTTCTGCCGGAGTTAGCGGGCGCTTCCACTCGCGTTTTGGGCCCCCGTCGTTGTGGCTAATGCTGCCGCTGCTGCGATTGTATTGACTTGAATTGGGCTGTCGACCTTGATCGTATTGTCGACTGTTGTCGCGCTTGTCATCACGGGGGGTCTCATAACCCGCCGCTACTAGTTCAATTGAGTCGTGGGTGTAACGTGGCTTCTTCTTTTGGCGAGCCTCTCGCCAGTTGCTTGTTTCAACTTCCTTTTTGGGGGAAGTATCACGGACGTAGTCCTCTCCTTCGGCCCACTGGTTGGCTGTCTTCATGAGCTCTATTGTGGTTTTCGGCTGGAGTCTACCAAATTCCTCGCGGAGGTCGTGGCGGGCGACGGCGTGCATGAAGGTGTCCATCACCCGGTCTTCTGAGACGGGTTCCATGGTGTTGCGGAGGAGTGTCCACCGCTGGATGTAAGAGCGGAGTGGCTCGTCCTTTCCTTGCTTGCATGCCTGCAACTCGATGTAGGTCGTTGGCCTTGCGAATGTTCCCGAGAAAATTTTGATGAATGTGTCCTGGAATTCTTCACAGGTTCGGAAAGAGTCCTTGGGTTGGCTTGTGAGCCACCCGCGCGCCGAATCCGTCAGCATAAGCTGAACGTACTGCATTGCCGTAGTCGACGTCCCGCCTTGGCAGGTGCAGGCGATGAGGTAGTCCTCGAGCCACAGTCGTGGATCTTGTTTCCCGTCATACTTTGGGGTACCTGCTGTCAGCTTGAAGCCCTTTGGCATGCGGGTGTCGCGGATATTGAAGCTGAAGCATGCCGCGCCGCACGGCTCGAAGTCGCGGTCGGCGTGGTCGTCTGGGTTTGCTGCTCCAGCCGAACGTTCCTTGCGGTTGCGATCCATCGTCTTCTGCGTGAGGACGTCGTGAAGGTCCTTGACTGGTTGTCGCTGTGCCGCTGGGATGCCCGAGGTTGCTGGTTCGTGCGCCCGGTTGCTTGGCCCCTTGGCCGCCAGCGCTTCTTCGATTACCCTTATGGAGGCGATTTGCTGCTTGTGGAGAAGGGAGCGTGCGTCCCCCTCCGGTGGCTGCGTGAGCCGGAGGTATGTCTCGACTGAGATCAGGGCGGCGTTCGCCGTCTTTGGGACGGGTATCCCGTGCTCATCTTCGGTGACGAAGGACGAGTCGAGGTTGCGGGTGAGCCTGGTTAGATCGGCTTCTGCCATGAGGGGAACACGAGGTCTGTTTCGTCTTGCTCCTTGGTTAACTTCCGTAGAGGAGGTAAACGAGATGGCGGCTCGCCTGGCGCTTGACGCATCCGCGTCCCTCTTTCACCGAAGTAACTCGGCCTTTTCTGCGCGAAGTCGCTCGCCTTCCTTGCGGAGCAAGTACTGGACCGCCAGGTGGTCGTCTCGAGGTGCGTTGGGTGGGGGGAACGTGCCCTCGTCCACATGCTTCATGGCTTGGATTGCCATGTCCCGTGTGATGACAAGTTTAGTCTGGTCCGGCATGTCCACCTCCAGCGGATATGCGGGTTCTTCGTCGTCGCCATGTGGTGCTTTGCCGGCCATGAAGACTTGCTTGGGGTAGACTTGAGTCCGGGAGTTGGTGCTGCCGCTGCTGCTTCCGTCGTCCGAGTCTTGCTCGGGATCGAAAATTGCTGCAACGTGGCGCGCGGCGTAGTCGTTGTCGCGCTTTTTCGCGATTGTCCACGTGTTCGCGGTCGCCGGAGCGAGTGCGATTGGCTTGGGGTAGACTTGGGATTTCCACGAAGATGAAGGCGCGCGTGACGTGGCTGTCGGGCGCGAGCTCCTGGTTGCCCGTGCAGGTGCAATAGTTGAGGTAGATCTTGACTTAGTCGATCGCGCGACCAAGGTTGGTGTAGTAGACTCGATCCGCGCGGCCGTTGCTGAAATTGTCGATGTAGTCGACGCAGATGCGATCTTTTTGGGTGTGGCGGGGGCGGCCTCCGCGGGTGCGACAGATGTGATCTTCGCGGGTGCGGTGGGCGCGGCCTCCGCGGGTGCGACAGATGTGAGCTTCACGGGTGGTGACGATGGCGCGAGGGTTGCCGATTCGGGTGACGTCGCCGCGCGTGGCGCGGTAGCCGTAGACCTGAGTATTCCACGACCGTCGACGCAACAGTATATGGAGCCGAAGGTGATGTCTATGCCTTTGTCCAGATCGGCGTACACCGAGCGGTGGGTCGGCGGGTGGAGGACGTACTCGAAGGAGCCGAAGCGGATCGACTCCCTGGCGGCGCAGACGCCGATCTTCATTGCGGATGGAGCCGGAGCGACCGTGATTCCAACACTTGTTTGACTTCCCACAGACGGCGCCAATTGACGAGGTGTTAACTCGACAAGTCCCAGGGTTGTGCACCCCGGGTTGATTGATGGGGAAAGAGATAGGTGTTGGTGATCACTACGGCTGACAAGCAAGGATTTACCCAGGTTCAGGCTCCCGGAGGATAACACCTTACTTCCTGCTTGTCTGATTGATGATACGAGTAGCGATTACAATGGCGAGATTGCGATCTCGCTAGGGTTTGTGGCGGTGACTATGAGCGTGTCCCTTCGTTGTTTTCGGGACGAGCCACCCTCCTGGCTTTATAGGTAGCCAGGTCTCGGGTGGTCGATGCCGATGGCGATTACAGGTATGGCAGGTTATGCGACCTAACCGACTTGAACTAGGTTACATGGTACCCCGTGTGGGCCTTCTGTGGGCCTCCAAATCCTTGGCGCGGCCCAGGTAGCCTTATCGTGGGCTACCCGAAAGGTAGCCCCACGTCACCGACGTTCTTGGAGGTAAGTTTCGGCTTGGCGCCTACTGTTTCTTGTGTTTGTCCCTTGTCTGACATTAGAACTCTTTTTCTTGATGACTGCGGTGGGGCTCCTCCGGGGGGCTCGTCGAGTGACACGGTTGACTTGGCGACTGCTGTCGGCTTCCTCGACCGCGTCTGCTGGTACGCGTATGATGCGCTGAGCTGCGCTGAAGCAGTCGACTGGTGCGCTAACGACGGTGCACCGGAGCATCTTCCCGAGTGATGCGCCACCGACTGCCATCGACGCTCTTGCTGCTCCGTTCAAGGAAGATGCCACCACCCTTGCGGACTTCACTCGTACGCAGATGGTACGCGGCTCCGAGCTCACCTTCCAACTCATTCTAGGTCACCAGATTGAGGGCGATTTCGAGAAGGTTGTCAGCGGCTTCCCTCGGAGGGCTGACGGCCGGACCGCGTCGCTTGGCGGAGTGAAGGCGCAGGCTAAGCAGCTGGCTTTGAAGCTTGTGGCCACTTTTGAGAGGGCACTCGCCAAGGCGTCTGAGGCGGCTTCTTCTGGAAGACCCGCTCTCGCTGGGAATCTGCTGCCCTGGAGTAGTAGAGTTGTAGGGATTCGGCAGTCGCCTTGGCCTGTATTCGTACCTTTTGCTTGTGATGACTGATATTTTGTTTGGTCTTCTGACCTTGAACAATATTTTGTGTTGAAATTTAGTGTCTTCAATTGTATTTGCTTGCATTGAGCAGTCGCGCCTCTGTATTGACTCTGCGAACTTATGGCAGACTGACGTGCGCGGCGGCACTTCTTCTGCTTCCGCGGCTGGTCCGAGCGGTGAGGGGTCTTCGTCGGGTGCTCGCCATCGTCGGTCGGCGCCGGCTCCGCCTCAAAGCGCGAACGACCAATGTATCATCACATATTTGAAGAATAAGGTGGTTGAACTTGAGGCGACTCTGAAGAATACCGAGCTATTGCTGCATCGCTCCAGGTCTCATCCGACAGCCGGCTTCTCCCAGCGTGAAGATTTCTTGATCGGAGAGATCGATCTGATCAGTCGACAACTTCAAGGTTGGTATCCTCTGAGCCTGCTTTTCCTTGTTAAGAACTGCTAGTTCTGACTTTTAGCTTGTGCACACAGATGTGAACCCGGATTGGGAGGCTGAGCGGGACCGCGTCGAAGAGCGTGTTACCCAGAAGGCATCTAGCGACTCTCACGAAGCTCGCCAATTCTGGGTGAACAAGTCGAGAGGGCGTATTCTCCCTCGCATGATGGACCGAACTTGGCGTGCGGCTTTCCTCTTGGAGAATTGCCGGAAGACCCTGTACCATGTCCATCGCGTCTACTTCCCGCACAATGGGCAGCCGCATGGGCTGGCCACCTTGCTGGAGAGGTTCCGTGATGGCGATGCGTTGAAGGAGATCGTCCATGCTCAGCTTGTCGCCGGGGCGAATGCGGCTCTGGCGTACGTTCGGCTGCATCGGCCCAACCTTCCGTTGGAGAGGCTGATGGGCGGACAGCCTGGCGATGCCGAGTAAGCCGATACCTTGGCGGCTGCGCGCCAGATGATTGAGCAGGTGCAGAAGCATAGTGAGCGCCTTGTAGGCCCACTCGGAGCGCCGAAGGCCGAGCCTGCAGACTAAGAGTAGATTTTGTCTGCAGTATAGGGTTAGTTTAATGTGGCGACTATGCCAATGTAAATGACAGTATATGAAGTAAAAAGGGTTCTCGAGTAACGAGTGGAACTGTTTTCATTATTGTGCGAGTATTTACTTTGTCTCTGGCTTGTGTAGCGCAGCCCCCGAGCCTAAGCCTGCGTTGTGAACCTGTGTGGTGCAGCCCCCGAGTAAGTCGAGTGACGTCCTAAGGTTTTTTCAAGTGAGACCTGTGTACCGCGGCTACCGATTGTATCGGGTGGCGGTTTAGGATTTTGGTCTTGACCTGTATGGCGCAGCCCCCGAGTGGCTTGGGTGACGGCCTAGGATTTTTCCAGTGTAGCATGTATGGCGCAGCCCCCGAGTGGTTCGAGTGGCGGCCTAGGGTTTTTTCAAGTGTGACCTGTGAGGTGCAGCCCCTGAGTACGTCGGGTGGCGACCTAGGATTTTGGACTTGACCTGTGTGGCGCACCTCCCGAGTAAGTCGGGTAGAGGCCTATGATTTTTTAGTTGTGCCTGTCTGGCGCAGCCCCCGAGTGGTTCGAGTGGCGGCCTAGGCTTTTCAAGTGTGACCTGTGAGGTACAGCCCCCGAGTGCGTCGGGTGGCGACCTAGGATATTGGACTCTACCTGTGCGGCGCATCTCTCGAGTGAGTCGAGTAGAGGCCTAGGATTTTTGCGAGTTATGCCTGTATGGCGCAGCCCCCGAGTGACTCGAGTGGCGGCCTAGGCTTTATTTCAACCTGTGTGGCGCAGCCCCCGAGTGAATCGAGTAGCGGCCTAGGATTTTTTGTTTGCCTTGACTTAGAAGGTAGAGTGAACAACATTTTCTTGAAATCACTTTATTGATTGCTGCGAACAGGCCGCCTCATTAAAACCCTTCCAGTCCACTTAGGTACCCTTCCAGTCCACTTAGGTACCCTGGTAAGAGTGCGTCTGAAACCTGCCGCCTTGACATGCTATCCTTGTTACAATGGCTGAGTCGACTAAGCATAGAACCTTCGGAGTTGTGCGACGTTCCACGGATTGCTGCAGGCTGCTCCTGTCTTCGAGTCCTTTAGGCGATATGCTCCGTTGCCAATTGCTTCTGTGATAATGTACGGGCCCTCCCATGGGGAGGCGAGCTTGTGCACTTTCTTCTGTTTGAGGCGAAGGACCAGGTCGCCTGCGACGAAAGCTCTTGGCTGCAGTCTTCGTATGTGATAGTTGCGCAGGTCTTGCTGGTATACGGCTGACCGTGCTAGAGCGATGTCGCGTGCTTCGTCCAATATGTCCATACTATCTTCGAGTGCCTCTTCTGCATCTGACTCGTCGTAGGCGACCACACGTGGTGCGTCAAACTTGATGTCGCAGGGTAGGACTGCTTCTGCACCGTACACCATGAAGAATGGAGTGTACTGGGTGGATCTGTTGGGAGTGATGATCCCGTTTGGTACTCCGAACCTGAAGATGATCGATCTGATGAAGTTGACTGATGATGATGCGGTCGAACTTGTGATGGGCACGGCCTCGATCCACTTGGTGAACTTGTCGACTGCAACCAGGAGGTGAGTATGCCCTCCGGGTGAGGATTTCTTCAGTGGGTCCACCATGTCTAGCCCCCATTTGGCGAAGGGCCAGGCTAGTGGTATTGTCTTGAGCTCTGATGCTGGCGCGTGCGGCTTTTTGGCAAACTCTTGGCACCCTGTGCATTTCCTTACTAGATCTTCGGCGTCCTGCATGGCTGTCAACCAGTAGAACCCGGCTCGTAGTGCTTTGGCCACCAGTGCTCGACTACTGGCATGATGCCCGCAGATACCCGCGTGGATGTCGAGTAGGATGGCTTGGCCGTCGACTGGGTCTACGCACCTCTGCAGGATTCCCGATATGCTTCTCTTGTAGAGCTCCTTGTTGATGACGGTGAAACTTTTGGAGCGTCTGATGATGCGCT
Source organism: Poa annua (assembly GCA_026929855.1). Lineage (NCBI taxonomy): Eukaryota > Viridiplantae > Streptophyta > Magnoliopsida > Poales > Poaceae > Poa > Poa annua. The sequence continues at coordinate 257,579,576 of CM049427.1, read as the reverse complement.
TTGCTTCGACTGGGTCCGCTGGCAGCTTCTGGTGCAGTATGTATGCCAGGTATGGTCCTGTCCATGTAGCTTCGACTAGCATGACCTCCATGGGGACCTTCTCTTGAATTGGCGGGTTTGCGTCGCCTTTTGCTTTTGTTGCGGTGCTTGTTGTGGCTTGAGTCTTGATAGATCTCTGCGTGATGCGCTCGAGGAAGACGCCGGGTGGAACTGGAACTCTGTCTGATCCCATGTTAGCTAGGACGTCGGCTTCTTCGTTGCTGTCGCGGCCAATATGCCGTAACTCGCAGCCATCGAAGTTGCCTTCCATCTGGTTGTACAAGTCTCGGTAGGCGATCATGTTGTCGGCGATGGCGTCGCAGGACTTCATGGTTTGTTGTACCACCAGGTAGGAGTCACCATATATCATGAGGTGTGTGGCGCCGCAGTTCTTGGCCATCCTCATGTCGTGGATCAGGGCCTCGTACTCGGCTTCGTTGTTGGATGGTGTCGGGAAATCCATCTGTAGGACATACTTCAGCTTGTCACCCTTGGGGGACATGAGCACAACTCCTGCCCCAGCCGACGTGAATTTCTTGGAGCCATCGAAGTACATTGTCCATGCGTTGGACAGGTCGGGGACATTTGGTAGCTGAGCTTCTATCCACTCGGTGATGAATTCTGGGAGGACTTAGGCCTTGATGGACTTCGGGTGAGCGTACTTCAGCCCCCATGGTCCTAGCTCGACAACCCACTTGGCGACTCGTCATGTCGCGTGTTGGTTTGTGAGAATGTATGCTAGTCCAGAGGAGCTTACCACCGTGATCGGGTGCTCAGATAAGTAGTGGACGACCTTCCTGGAGGTCATGAAAACTCCATACGCCAGCTTCTGGTAATGCGGGTAGTTCTGCTTGGACAGTGTGAGGACTTCGCTGAGGTAGTAAACGGGCCTTTGCACCGGGTGACTGTGTCCTTCTTCTTCCCGCTCGACTACGAGTACCGTGCTCACCACCCTGTTTGTTGCTGAGACGTACAGGTATAGCGGCTCGCTTTCCAGCGGTGCCACTAGGACTGGGGAGGTCGTCAGGGTTTTCTTAAGATGGTCGAACGCATAATGCGCCTCCTGCGTCCATTCAAACTTGTTCGTCTTCTTCATCAGTTGGTAGAAAGGTAAAGCTTTCTCTCCCAACTTACTAATGAACCGGCTGAGAGCTGCGACTCGGCCGGCTAATCGTTGCACCTCCCGGAGCTTGGTTGGTGCTGGCATTGTGAGTATGTTCTACACCTTCTCGGGGTTTGCTTCGATTCCTCTTAAGGATACGAGGTACCCTAGTAGCTCTCCGGCTGGCACGCCGAACACACACTTCTCTGGGTTGAGCTTGATCTGGTACACATCGAGTGCAGCGAAGACCTTGCGGAGGTCGTCGACTAAGGTATCTTCCTTTCGGGTCGTGACGACGATGTCATCGACGGTGACTTGGACGATCTGCCCGATGAGCCCTTTGAGGCACGCTTGCATTGTCCGCTGGTACGTGGCACCCGCGTTCTTTAACCCGAATGGCATCGTCTGGTAACAAAAGACGCCGTCGGGTGTGATGAATGCCGTCTTTTCTTCGTCTTCGACTTTCAGCCTGATCTGCTGGTAACCTGAGTAGGAGTCCAGGAAGGACAGGCGCTCGCAGTCTGCCGTCGAGTCGATGATCTCGTCTATCCGCGGGAGCGGGAAGTGATCTTTGGGGCAGCACTTGTTGACTGCAGTGAAGTCAACGCACATGCGCAGTTTCTTCGTCTTCTTTTTCTCCACCAGGACCGGGTTGGCGACCCAGTCCGAGTCCTTGATTGCTTGACTGGTCTTGCGTCTCGCTTGGGTCCTGAGAAGCGTCGCATGGATTGCTTGACTGGTCTTGCGTCCTTGTGGACTTTTAAGGAGTGCTCGGCGAGTTCCCTGGGTATTCCTGGCATGTCAGAAGGTTGTCATGCAAAGATCTTCCAGTTCTCACGCAGGAACTCGACGAGCACGCTTTCCTATGCGGGTGTCAAGCTTGACGATACTTTGACCGTCTTGCCGCCGTCAGTCGGATGGACTTGGTGGGTGACGGTGTCGTTGCTTGTGTTGAATGTTGCGTCCTTAGCTGGCTTCTTGCGGGGTGGGAAGATGGTCTTGTCGTTGTCGGCTGATATGGCCTTGAAGTGCTCCTCGACTCCGAAGAACTCAGAAATCTTGGCGAACTCGCGATCGCAACTGTTGGAGAGCCCAAAGTCGCCACGCACGGTGATTACTCCTTTCGGTCCGGGCAACTTGATCATCAGGTAGGCGTAGTGGGGTACTGCCATGAACCTGGCAAAAGTTGGGCGTCCAAGTATGGTGTGGTACTGTGACTTCCATTCGACGACCTCGAAATCGATCGACTCCTTCCTGAAGTGCTCGGGTGTGCCAAGGATGACGTCGAGCGTGATTGTTCCCATGGGCGTGATTGCTTGCCCTGGTACTATGATGTGGAAAGTGGTTTCCGACTCCGGAAATTTCTCTGTCGACCTGTTCATTCTTCTCAGGGTATCGGCGAATATGATGTTGATGCCGCTGCCTTCGTCCATGAACACCTTCTTCAAGTTGTAGTCGCCGATCAGGGCCTCAATCACTAGTGCGGCGTGTCCGGGTCGGGTTACCTCGGATGGGTGATCTGCCCTGGAAAACGTGATCGGTGTCTCTGACCCGCGCAGGTAGTCTGGTACTGCGCGTGGGCTGCTGATGGCCTGAAGTACTTGGCGGGTGATGAGCTTCTGGCGCCTGTTTGACGGGGATCCCTTCTGGATCATGTTCAGTTGTCCCCGAGCGGGTGGATACGTATCGGTCGCTGCCGACTGACCTTGTTGCTGCTGCTGCGGCTGGGGGGGATGCTCCGGCCGCCTGTACCTGGTTGTTGTTTGCGGGTACCGCCTGGATGGTTAGCTGTGGAGCTGCCTGTATTGCTTGTACTGGAGTGATGATTTGCTGCATGGCCTGGTATATCTTTCGTGCTTTGCGACAATCCTTCAGCAGATGGCTGGAACCCCACTTGCCCGTCTCCGGGTTGCGGAACGAATGATGCTTACAAGGTTGCATCAGCTCCTCTGCCGGAGTTAGCGGGCGCTTCCGCTCGCGTTTCTGGCCTCCATCATTGTGGCTAATGTTGTCGCTGCCACGGTTGTACTGACTCGAGCTGGACTGTCGACCTTGATCGTACTCTCGTCTGTTGCCGCGCTTGTCATCACGGGGGGTTTCATATCCCGCCGCTACTAGCTCGATTGTGTCGTGGGTGTAACGTGGCTTCTTCTTTTGACGCGCCTCACGCCAGTTGCTTGTTTCGACTTCCTTCTTGGGGGAAGTGTCGCGGACGTAGTCCTCTCCTTCGGCCCACTGGTTGGCTGTCTTCATGAGCTCTATTGTGGTTTTCGGCTGGAGCCTACCAAATTCCTCGCGGAGGTCGCGGCGAGCAACACCGTGCATGAAGGCGTCCATCACCTGGTCTTCTGAGACGAGTTCCATGGTGTTGCGGAGAAGTGTCCACCGTTGGATGTAGGAGCGGAGCGACTCGTCCTTTCCTTGCTTGCAGGCCTGCAACTCGATGTAGGTTGTTGGCCTTGCGAATGTTCCCGAGAAACTTTTTATGAAATTATCCTGGAATTCTTCCCAGGTTCAGAAAGAGTCCTTGGGTTGGCTTGTGAGCCACCCGCGCGCCGAATCCGTCAGCATAAGCTGGATGCACTGCATTGCCGTGGTCGACGTCCCGCCTTGGCATGTGCAGGCGATGAGGTAGTCCTCGAGCCACAGTCGTGGATCTTGTTTCCCGTCGTACTTTGGGGTGCCTGCTGTCAGCTTGAAGCCCTTAGGCATGCAGGTGTCGCGGATGTTGAAGCTGAAGCATGCAGCACCGCACGGCTCAAAGTCGCGATCGGCCTGGTCGTCTTGGTTCGCTGCCCTAGCCGAACGTTCTTTGCGGTTGCGGTCCACCGTCTTTTGCATGATGACGTCGCAAAGGTCCTTGATTGGTTGTCGCTGTGCCGCTGGGACTTCCGAAGTCGCTGGCTCGCGTGCCCGGTTGCTTGGTACCTTGGCCGCCAGAGCTTCTTCGATCGCCTTTATGGAGGCGATTTGCTGCCTGTGGAGAAGGGAACGGGCGTCTCCCTCCGGTGGTTGCGTGAGCCGGAGGTATGTCTCGACTGAGATCAGGGCGGCGTTCGCCGTCTTTGGGACGGGTATCCCGTTCTCATCCTCGGTGACGAAGGACGAGTCCAGGTTGCGGGTGACCCTGGTTCGGTCGGCGTCCGTCAGGAGGGGAACGCGGGCTCTGTTTCGCCGTGCCCCTTGGTTAACTTCCGTAGAGGAGGTAAAGGAGAGGGCCGCTCGTTTGGCACTCGATGCATCTGCGTCCCTTTTGCGTCGGAGTAGCTCGGCTTTTTCGGCGCGGAGTCGTTCGCCTTCCTTGCGTAGCAAGTACTGGACTGGCAGGTGCTCCTCTCTCAGTGCGTCGGGTGGAGGGAACGTGCCCTCGTCGACATGCTTCATGGCCTGAATTCCCATGTCCCGTGTGATGACAAGTTTAGTCTGGTCCGGCATGACAACCTCCAGTGGGTATGCGGGTTCTTCGTTGTCCTCGGGTGGCGCTGTGCCCGCCATGAAGCATTGCTTGGGGTAGACTTGGGTCGGGGTGTTTGTGCTGCCACTGCTGCTCCCGTCGTCCGAGCCTTGCTCGGGATCGAAAATTGCTGCAACGTGACGCGCGGCGCAGTCGTTGTTGCGTCTTCCTGCGATTGTCCACGTGTTCGGAGGTTTCACAGCCGCCGGAGCGAGCGCGATTGGCTTGGGGTAAACTTGGCAGCTCCATGAAGACGAAGACGCGCGCGACGTGGCTGTCGGTCGCGAGCCCTTGGTCGTCTGCGTGGGTGCATTAATTGAAGTAGATCTTGATTTAACCGACCGTGCGATCGGGATTGGCGAAGTAGACCCGATCCGCGCGGCCGTTGCTGAGGTTGTAGACGTAGTCGACGCAGATGCGATCTTCGCGGGTGCGACAGATGCGATCTTCGCGGGTCTTGGTGAGGGCGGCGGTAGATTCGCCGATGCGGGTGCTGCCGCGCGTGGCGCGGTTGCTGCGGGTCTATCGGCGAAGCAGCATACGGAGCCGAAGGTGATATGTATACCTTTGTCCAGATCGGCGTACACCGAGCGGCGAGCCGGGGGATGGAGGACGTACTCGAAGGAGCCGAAGCGGATCGACTCCCTGGCGATGCGGACGTCAGCCTTCATTGCGGATGGAGCCGGAGCGACCATGCTTCCAACACTTTTTTGTCTTCCCACAGACGGCACCAATTGACGAGGTGGTAACTCGGCAAATCCCAGGGTTGTGCACCCCGGGTTGATTGATGGGGAGAGAGAGAGGTGTTGGTGATCACGACGGCTGACAAGCAAGGATTTACCCAGGTTCAGGCTCCCGGAGGATAACACCCTACTCCTGCTTGTCTGATTATTGATGCGAGTAGCGATTACAATGGCGAGATTGCGATCTCGCTAGGACTTGTGGTGGTGGTGGCTATGAGCGTGTCCCCTAGGACGGGCAACCCTCCTGGCTTTATAGGTAGCCAGGTCTCGGTCGTTCGGTACATATATGGCAGGTTACGAAACCTAACCGAGTTGGACCAGGATACGTGATACCCCGAGTGGGCCTTCTATGGGCTTCTCCATCCTTGGCGCGGCCCAGGTAGCCTCACTGTGGGCTAGTCGAAAGGTAGCCCCACGTTAATAAGGCAAAGAAAAATCGACATTGTGCTCTAAAGCTGGATATGAGGAAAGCCTATGATCGAGTTGAATGGAATTATTTGGAGGCTATTATGCTCCGGCTAGGCTTTGATGGGGGTTGGGTTAGCCTGGTGATGAGGATGATCTCCATGGTGTCATTCTCAGTTTTATTTAATGGATCGCCTTTGGAGTCTTTTAAACCTTTGAGGGGAATTCGTCAAGGTGATCCGATATCTCCCTATTTGTTCTTAATAGCAGCAGAGGGCCTCTCGTGCCTTTTAAAAACCAGAATTGTTCCATCATCGAGCCTAAATGGGATTAGGGTGGCTAATACTGCTCCTTCGGTAAACCACCTTTTATTCGCGGATGATAGCCTGCTGTTTGTTAAAGCAAGTGCGGAGGGAGCTAATGAAGTGACAGAAGTTCTGGAATCTTATTGCCTAGCTTCTGGACAGAGAATTAATTTTGATAAATCATCCATTTTTTTAGTAAGGGGTGTGCTGAATCTATGAAGGAGGAGATCAAGGGCATACTGAATGTACCTAATGAGTCGTTAAGAGAAAAGTATATGGGAATGCCATAATATGTGGGCCGGTCAGTGAATGGAGCTTTTAAATATATTTGTGATCGTGTTTGGAAACAGGTCCAAGGATGGTTAGAGATGATTCTTTCGGCGGGTGGAAAGGAGATTTTGATTAAAGCGGTGGCACAGGCTATACCCCTATATTCCATGTCATGATTTAAGTTATCAAAGGGTTTATGCGAGAGTTTGAACGCGCTTCTTTGCAGCTTTTGGTGGGGCTACCGAGAGGGGAAGAGGAAAACTTGTTGGGTCTCGTGGGAGGAAATGACAACACCCAAAAACGTTGGAGGAATGGGCTTTAGGGATTTTGAGTTGTTTAACTTAGCGCTACTAGCCCGGCAAGCTTGGCGCATCATCCAAAGTCCAGATACACTAAGTGCACAGATTGTGAAAGCGGTGTACTTTCCGAAGACAGACCTTCTTAATGCGACGTTGGGTTCGCATCCTTCACAAATTTGGAGAGCCGTTGTTGAAGGCCGAGACTGTCTAAAGCAAGGGCTGATACGAAGGATTGGTACAGGGGAAAATACGGATGCTTGGCATGATAACTGGTTGCCTCGGGATGGTTTTCTGAGGCCAGCAGCGTGTCTAAAAGAGGATCCTCCGATCAGAGTCTCAGAATTCATTGATCTGACTAGGGCGTGCTGGAATTTACCAAAGTTGCGGGAGTTTTTCCAGCCCATGGATATTGAGTTAATCAGATCGATCCGAATTAGTACAAGGAGGTTGGGAGATTTCTGGGCATGGCATTACGAGCGCTCGGGCAATTTTTCTGTCAGCTCGGCTTACCGCATGCTCGCAGAAACTAAACGCCGGCGAGAGGCGTGGTTGGAGGGTATAGCGACGATGTCTGACCACCGTGGAGAAGAGCAGAGCTGGAAATCGCTGTGGCATATTAAGGTACCATCAAAAATTAAAGTCTGATTGTGGCGTCTTGCGAAGCAATCTATACCGACAGCAGACGTGAGACACACAGGAGAAATATGGCGGACAATAGCTCTTGTGTGTTGTGCGGAGCTACTGATTCTTGGAGGCACTCGCTGCTAGAGTGTGTAGCGTCACGGAGCGTGTGGGCGCTGGCTCCGGAATCACTGACAGAACACATGGATCATACACCTGAGACTGATGCAAATCAATGGATTTTTCTCATGATTGATACATTGCCGAATGAGGAGCTGATCCGGTGCCTGGTAACGTTGTGGGCAATCTGGTATGCACGAAGGAAAATGATACATGAAGATATCTTTCAGAGTCCTTTATCCACTAACTGTTTTGTGGAGAATTTTTTAAAGGACCTAGAAGTGGCGACATACGAGAAACCGAGCACTCAGGCACATAAAATGACGCCAACTCGAGCTGTGGTGGAGAGGTGGTGTGCTCCGCCGGAGGGATACGCTAAAATCCATGTGGATGCGGTGGTGAAAAAAGACCAGACAGGTGGTGCGGTGGCGGCAGTATGCAGGTCAAGGGAGGGGCTGTACCTCGGAGCCTCTTCTATGGTGGTTCCTGGCATAACTGATCCTGTGACACTAGAGGCATTGGCATGCCGGGAGGCCATCCCCCTGGGACAAGACCTTTCGCTAGGACGGTTGGTGATTTCTTCGGATTGCCTCAAAGTGGTTAAGAGCATGAGGAGTGCGAACCTAGGAAGATTCAGCACAATTCTAAAAGAGATCAAGGCAAGTGCAAGCGGATTCTCAGCGATGAACTTCATCCATGAGAAGAGGGAGTTTAATCGAGAAGCTCATAGCTTGGCTGGAGCTTCGTCTACGTTTAGTGTGGGTCGTCATACTTGGCTAATTGATACGCCAGATTTTATTTGTATCCCTACTCAGCATTGTAATATTTCTGTGAACTCGGAGCATCAAGTTTCTGACGCGCTATTTTCCTCACCAGGGTACCGAAAGGGACTGGGAGATTTTTAATGAGGCGGCTTGCGTGCTGTAATAAAGTGCTTATTCTCAAAAAAAAAACTGCATCGTTCATGACAAGCATTACTAATAACTACTCTATCGCCTGATTTCTGTGCGTAGTGGCGCAAGACTAAATAGCAGTCGGGATTCGGGACTCATGAGTCTGCACTCTGCAGCACATGCTCGATCCTGTAGATGTAGATGAGCCCGGTCATGACTCATGATGAGCCTCCACACATTATGTGCTTCCTAGAAACACAGTGACGGAGCGACCTCGAGCCAACGACTATTTGGGCCTATTTGGGCGGCGGAGACAAACTGAAGCGTGGTCCATCTTCGATCAGTTCCAGATTGGAGATAGGGGGCGTCTCTGCACGAATTTGTGCTCCTCTCTTATACATCGCATGTCCCTCTTGTCTGGATCAGGCCGATTTCCGTTTGTCCCTCCTCCCCGCCGACGGCTTCAGCGGCGTCGCTCTGCCCTGGAGCCTGTCGATGACGTCTCATTTAGACTCGATTCAGAACTGCTTAAGCGATGAACTTGAAGAAATTGACGAGGTCGCTCGCCTCAGCGGCCTAGGGCTGGTGGGGGAGGAAGGCTGGGCTGGAGAGCGGCGGCTGGCCACATGCGAGATGCCCGCCGTGTTGAAGTATAGGTTCAGATAGACAATGCCTCAACGGCTCTGTAACTGATCGTAGGAACAGGTCTAGACTAGATTGCCGGCACTGCCGTTGCGCACGACTCGCACCACTGCACGATATGTGTGCAGCGCTGTATATAAGCTTCAGTAATACGTGTGCAGAGTTACAGAGGGCAATACTCCCTCCGTTCGTTCCTTATATTATACTACTATCTGTCTAAGGTTTTTAGAAAAAAATTAAAATATAATATGTATTGCGATTTATATACAACTAGCAAGATGGCCCTCGCATCTCCACTCCTTAGATAATTTTATTATCATAGATAATGGAAACATGAAATTCTAAGTCCATATCTTTCTAGCTGCTAGAAAATATGTGGTAGACCATAACACATGTAAGAAATATTTTGAATCATCTGAATGCGTAAAGAGTAATTACTATGAAATTTGGAAAAATACCATATCTCGTATTCCAAATTTTCTAACTTGAAACGTATGATTCCTATTTATATATATGTCTTCTAGGTTTCTTCTTATCCCCACTCTGCAACAGAGGTGTTCTACTTTTATACCGACACACGACACACTTGGATGGAACATAGTTTCATGTAACATATTGATGTTTGGAAATACTTTATGTCACAAATAATATTTTCATACACTTAACTGCACCTCCTTGGTAGCATTGTCATACTACGAATTCTTTAGGCCAATTATTCTATACACACAATAAGAATCAAGAAAAATAAAAAGTAATACCGCAAGGATCCAAACACTTAATTTACATAAATGGATATCATCGCCGACATATAGAATGGATTACATCATGGTAGACCTAGATAAAGTTCTCCTTTCAAATCATTGTTGTTACAAATCATTCTGGAATTAATTAAACTAAGAGTCCATGGATTTCTTATCTCGACACAGGATATAAACCTATCTTGGATATTAGCTATCTAAGTCATTTGTAAAATAAAATTAATTTCATAAACTAATCTCTCACACTTATTTGGACAATGCGTGTTCTTTTTATCATGCAAAAATTGTTCTGCACATCTAAAACAAATTATGACACTTTACACACTGATCTTTGGATATTAAGTGGGTAGGATAAATTTATTGTTAAAAAGATGAAGGATGTCAGCTTTGTTTTGCTAAGATGTGTTACATCAGATAAAATATGTAAACATTTTGAGAATAGAGATTACATGATTATGGGTCGCTTCGTTTTTTGTGCAATGGAATGCCAAATGCATGCTCATCTTCCAATATGTATAGTCTAGTCATCTAAGTCATTTGTAACATAAATTAAAATTCATAAACTAATGTACTACGCTTTGTTTGGACAATGCTTATTTTTTTATCATGTCAAAATTGTTCTACACATGTAAAATAAATTATCACACTTGACATAGGCCTCTATGAAACACATGCATCTATGCATATTTAGGTGGGTGGGATACATTTATTGTTAAAAGGATGACTTGATGTAACTTTTGATTTAATAAGATGCTTTTACATAGATAAATTTGTAGACATTTTAAGATTATAAATTACATGATTTATGGGTCGTTTCCAACCCTCCTAATAATATGTGATGTTTATATATGATGTGAATAATTATATTTGTTTTCCAACTGTTTGATACATATCCGCGTTAGACAAAGAGAAGTCAATACGGTTTGACGTTAAAATACGTTTCATGCAATACTTTAAATTCTCAATTTCTTATGCATGTATTATTTTCTGGGATCTAGCTAATTAAAAATAATTAGATCAAAGCTAAGTACACGTATAGTCGCAAGCAACCGGTTATCCTAGTTTTGATTTTCTTTAAGTGGTACTTTTGAGTTCCAAAACATTCCAATTTTTAAACTACGTATACATGGATACGTATATTTGGTATATATTTGTGCAAAGTTTTAGCTGGATATTCGTTTTTGGTCTACATAAAAAAAAATTGGCTGTATAAAGTGGTATCAAAAAAACATATTTTGTCTTTTTTGTAGTCTGAAATATAACGTATTTCTAAACAAAATGTGGTGTGCATGTAGATACCGTATCTATTTTCTAGTATTTTTAAAAAACAAAAGTGTGATCTTAGAAGAAAAAGATAAACCTGATCATCGCTGCTTAATTGCCAAAACAATTTTTCTACCATATGTGGACTTTTTTAGGTATTCAATCATGCATACAAAATTACAATAATGCTAAGATTCCATTTTATTTTTTAACTTTTCGCAAACCTTCCAAGTCTCTAACCTTATTTTGCGGGACCTAGCTAGTCTGACTTTGTATAGGAAAATAATAATTAGATCTGAGCTAAGTACACGTATAGTCGCGAGCAACGACAATTATGGTTTTGATTTTTTTAAATGATACTTTCGAGTTCCAAAACATTCCAAAAAATTAACATGGATACGTGTATGTGTTATACATTTTTGCAATATTTTTTTGTGAAAATACAAGAAACCAACAAATTTGTGGCCTTATAAAGTAGTAAGAAATACCCTATTTTCTCTTTTGTGTATCCTAAAATACAACATATTTCTAAACAAAATTTGCTGCACATGTAGATAATACATATGTGTACCCGTATATATTGTGTAGTATTTTTAAAACAGTAAAGTGTGAGATTAGAATTTCTTAAAACCCGATCACTGGTGCTTAGGTTCTATAACAATTTACGTTCCACATCTGGACCTTTTTGTGGATTCAATCATGCATATAAAATTACGATAATGTTAAGACTCCACTTCATTTTATTTTCTGCAAAAAGTTCCATGTTTGTAGCCTGTATTATTTTGTGAGGATTAACCATATCCGTAGCCTTGCCAACACTACTGCGATTCAAGGAGGGTAGCTAGTAAATATTGCACGTTTTCTTAGAAGCAACTATTTATCATGTCTTAAATTTTTTTTGGTTGAACGCGTGAATTGGCTCGCTGCTGGAGTCCAGATCCAATATGTTGTCACCTCATTTTTTTGTGGTTGAACGTGTGACTTGTTTGGCTCCGGGAGTCCAGGTCCAATACGTTGTCACCTCATTTTTTTAACCGTATCAAACATGTTACATACGTAACTAATTTATTTGATATGTATGGTCCTCTAATAAGGAACCTGTCAAACAGGATAACATAGTTACGCAACTATTAATCTTTTGATAAATTCTAGCCGTAAATTGTAGATCCAACCATCAAAATAATTTAGATGATGTGGCTTAACCTGATACCTTTAAAAACTAACTCATTTTGCTTTTAGTATATAACTATCAAGGTGGCCCTCGCAAATGCGAGGGCACCATCTTTAGCATATTAAATAAGATTTTGAAGTTTATTTTTAGTTTCAAGGATACTAAAAGTTTGGAATTCCACACAAAAAATGATGGTTAGTAGAATAATATGTGCGAAAAGTAGTTTGGACCCATTTTATTCGTCACCGAATATGTGGTGCGCTATTTTCAAATATTTCATGTTCCTATTATGTAAGGTAGGTAGTGCTATTTATATCTATTTTACTCCTTTCATATTGTACACACTATTCAATCCAAAATATTTTATGTATTTTTCAAGACTTATCACACAACTACTTTCAAGATTTTAAATTTTATTTAGTCACGGGTTTACTACATGTTTTCTAATCTCTATATTTACATGGCACCAAAAAGTTCAGCACACCTTGGACTCCTCAGTAACTATCATTGTATTAGCAACATATCTCGCAAAAAAGAACTTCGATACCATCAACTTTGTTTTGCTTCCAATACCCTCACTCATGCACTTGTTATGCACAATGACATCTATGTATGGAGACTTACCGCACAATGTCATATATATGCCTTTCACGCACAACATTTATATGTATAATCTTAATTCTTCTCAATCTACCACCTTTTTTCATGCTATAACCATATATAGTGATTATGAACTCTAGCAGGGAGCACCCAGTTTATTAATGTCTACCCTCATCTATATTCTACTATGACACATGTGCTTCTCTAGTAGAGAAACACATCATATTATTATCGTTAAGAAAAAAAAGAAGTTTTGTGCATAGGAAAGAATTAGGCTACAGATATCTTAATTACAATGGATTGGATACTTGGATTTCCAAATATATTATTCTGATATTTTACAATTGAAATACAATGTGTGGGGGCAAAGATGAAATCCTGAACACCGTTTCGATGTTCCGAAATAATGATAACTATCAATCTACTCAATCAAATATTTAGAAAGCATGGATGTGGCAACATATAAATTGAGGTTATTTTATCACGAGTATGGAGCTTCCTAGTATTTTAAGTGTGAACGTTCAATGTTATGTGATTGATGCTGGAATTCTTACATGAAAGAATTAAACTTCAAGCCCTTAGCCATATGTTTGGGTTTTTAGACCAGACAAACATAAGTTTTTTATGTTTTAATCCTTAGCTTACACATGACCACTGAGCATGTGATAGTAGATTTTTAGGCCAACACACAGAACTAAAGTTAATTGACCCATATATTTGGTTTTACATACCTTGCATGGTTTGTACATGATGTTACACAATAGACAAAATAATCATTCTAATGCTAAAACATCATTAATATGCACTATTACATGACAACATCGAAAATTCGAGAGCTATAAATTTCTCCCGAATAGTACTATACTGATTGTGCAAGCACTACGGAATTATTTATTCTTTGTTTACCCTTTAATGAGTAATATACATAACGACACAAAATAGAATTATAGGGCCCACGATATGGTTGCTATTTGTTGCTAAAACTCATAACTTCTTCAATCGTGACCACACAAATGTTAAAATTTCATAAAATATAATTGTATTCCTCTCAAACATGATACTTTAGATACCAACAATCCTATCAAACATAATCTTTAAAACTAACTTTTATGTTACACTATTTTCATTTCGATATTTGTAGTGAATAGAAAGTGTTATCTAGCAGTTAATTTTATTTGTAACACTACTAAGGTAAATAATTTGACTTCGCGTTTTCTAGGATAGCATCTATATTGGAACATAAGTAGAAGTTATCATAAACAATTTAAGCAATATGCGTAAATAATATATGTTTCAAAAGTTTTTGTTTAATTATTATGTATAATATGTTTCACTTTTGTGTGATGTCAACCAACATAGAATTCCGAAGAGTACGATTATGACACATATATTTACAACCCGTTGGCGAGTGCTTTGGGCATTTGACAAATCCATTACACTCGGCAAATACTTTGCCAAGTGTAACATTTTCATGCTCGACAAAGAAAAATGATCAGAGAAAGATGATGTCTGAGACTACCCGATTATTATGTATGCCAAGTATACGGTCAATGGGTTGGCCATATGCGTGATGAAATAACTCGGCAAGCGGCTCCACACTCCTTGTAGTAATTCTCGATGACTCACGTACGATTATACTTTATATTTTAATATTGCATAACTTTATTAGAAAATATATTATGACATTGCTCGTTTATTTGGGAGGTTGGCTTCATGTAGAACTAAAAGGGAAAGTCTTATGCATGTTCTGACCGATGATACTTTATTAGGGATGGAATTCTAATGGATTGAAAAGGTCTGTACTTGAAAGAATATCGTACGACTAATTAGCTATTATGGATGTTGTATGTTATTTCTTTTGCTCTTTAAACCAAAACCCAAATCTCTATCATATTTTTCATTCTCCGTTAAACGTTTATTGAGATCCAGATTGGATCTTATGTATATATGCATCATCCATATGCTATATCGTACGACTAATTAGTTATTATGGATGTTGTATGCCATTTCTTTTGCTCTTTAAACCAAAACCCAAAACCATATCATATTTTTCATTGTCTGTTAAACGTTTATTGAAATCAAGATTGAATATTATATGTATGTATGCATCATCCATTTACTTGTGCTAATTGAGGGCATGCATGATCGTATAGATTTATATATCTAAATAAGTCTATTCATGGTGCTCCGTTCTTCCGTATATGGATAGAGAGAAGAGTTTGCGGCCGGCCGACTCGTCCGCACGCATGACACACGGGAGAAGATATGGAGGCCGGGCTGGGTAGAGAGGTAGATCTTCTGCGAGTCGTGTCAAAATATCTTTTTTTTTCTTAATCCTGCTGGACCAGTACATGAGGCGTGTTTGAAGATTTAAAAAAAACGGTTACATCCAAGTTGTGTATATGAATTAGGTGTGTCACGTTTGTTACGTAAATCTAATGGTTATGCTTTAAATCCTAGACATTAATTATAGATCCAATTGTTTAAATTATTTTGATGATGTGGATCAACGTGGTGTCTCGAAAAAGTAACTCATTTTGCTTTTAGTCTATAATAGATAGATTTTATTCATCAAAAAGCAAGTTAAAATGTGGAATGGAGGGATTTGACCGATTGTTTTTAATTTGTAACTATTAGAAATTCCTCACTCTCGATTTTGTCTAAACAAAATGAGTGCACCGTATGTAAAATACTTGCGTCTTAATATCTATGCCAAAAACTTAGACACCTTATATTATGCAACGGAGGGAGTACGATTCTTCTTGGTATCAGAGCTAATCTCCATTTTCTTCTCCAGAGCCCTCTCTCCCTTCTTCTTCTTCACCATGGGCGACGATCTGGTCGGCCCCCTCGCTAACACCTCCATGCAGCTGCTCCCTTCTCCTCCAACCACCGACGGCGTCGACATCGCGCGGTACATCAAGTTCAAGCTCGACGCATCCCTCGGAAACTACAACAAGTGGCACACCTTCTTCCTCATCGCCCTCTCCAAGTACAATGCCCGCGATCACGTCGAAGAAGAGATGGATCCTCACCTCGCAGATGGGGCGTGGCGCGCCGCCGACGTCGACATCGTCCTCTGGATCTACGCCACGATCTCCGACCAGTTGCAGGACGTCATCGTGCAAGCCGACAACACCGCCTACACCGCCTATCGCGTTCTCCATCACTTCTACACGGAGAATGTTGAAGGCAAGGAATTCACCAATGCCGACCAGGGCGACATGGGCGTCGTCGAGTACTGCCTCAAACTCAAGGGGGGCGCGATCAGTTGGGTGACGTCGGCGCCCCTGTGACGGACAAGAAGCTGACCATGTGCCTCATTGCCGGCCTCGACAAGCGCTACAAGGTACAGTAGGAAATACTGGAAACCATGAAGTCGTTCCCCTCCTTCATGCAGGCTCAGTCTCGGCTCCAGCCACGACATCCCCACAAATCCTCCACGCCAGCAACACCGGCAACACGGCGCCAACATACCCCTTCCGCGGCAACTCCTACGGTTGCGGGGAGACAGGCCACATGGCTCGCAACTGTCCGCGAGGCGGCGGGCAGCAGAACCACGGGCGTGGAGGTGGCCAGCAGTATTTCGGCCACGGGGGTGGATCCTATGAGCAGGGGCGCGGCGGCGGCCAGAACTACGGCTACAACGGCTACAACAACTACAACGGCGGGAACCAGAACTACGGCTACCACGGTGTCCGTGGTCGTGGTCGTGGCGGATACAATCCTGGCTATGGACATCAGCAGCAGAACCACGGCGGCGGCTGTCCCACCCACTTCGTGCCTCCCAACGCCGCCAGCATCCTTAGACCCAGCCTCGACATTCACTCCCATACGTACGCCCTCGCGCCGTCCGGCCACCCGCACTGCGTTCGACTACAACAACATGTTCCACGCTGCATCGAGCAACAACCACGACTTCCACCCCGGCGCTGACTAGGTGATGGACTCCGGCGCGACGTCTCACGTCACCAACAACCAGGGGAAAACCTATAACCCACTAGGTGTACACGTTGGCCTGTTGGGTCTCATCCTACCGAGGACTAGGAGTTTGTTTAACAAAAACCAGTGATGAATATTGGCATCGTAATCAGGATTTGGCTGGGTCTGTAACGGAAAACTCAAGTTCAGTACAATAACAAGTTCAGTATGATACTTAAAGGCATGTTCAACTGCAAGGACAAATAAATTTGATAGATAAAACTAGGTTCTCATTCAGGTACACATGATACCTCAAGTTCAGTACAATAATAAGTTCATGATAATTAAAATCATCTTCAAGTGATGCTTCAGACTATTTAAAAATAACTAAATTTGATAGATAAAACTAAAAACTCTTAGAATAAAACTCTTTCTCCTTCGATAGATCTACTACCGGACACCTTCATTTCTTGAAGTCATTATTGGTTACTCCTTAGACCTGTACATAAGAGTATGAGACCATAAATTAACGTTTAGAGTAAAGAGTACATATAACCAAGCATACATTCGAGTCTTTACTATGTACCTGACCGTTATATCACTAAGGGCCAGCGGGTGGGAACCTTGCAGCATGAGCACGGCAGTAAGGGCAGCGCAGGATTCGCCGAGCGAGCAATGTCTGACATGCCTCACACAGACAGAAGTGTGCCTGTACTACAGCAGGGGGGGCTTGAGTGATCCGAGCCAAACATGGGCGCATGTATCCACCGCTGGTGCAGCCTGGACATGGCACCGGTGGCTGCGCGTTGGGGAACTGGGGTGGGAGTGGTAGCCTTTCAATCTTACTTCTTTGCAGGCCGCTGAAGGTCGGCAGCGCCGGCATGAAAATGGCAGGACCTTCTTGCACCGCAAAGAAATTTTCAGTCAAAACAATCTGCATTTGGTAATATGTCTTGACATGCAAACAGGGGAAACAATCTGATTGATTGGTTTTTTACCGGGTTGTGGAGCAAGCGCCACGGCATTCGGTTCAAAGGGAACGAACGGAGCAATGCCGCCGCGGCCGCCGCCATCTGCACGAACGCTTGTGAGCAGTCTATTTCAATAACAAATTAATTCCAGATTAGCTATCAATAGTCCACATACCACCAAATATGAACCCTCCAGACGGTCCGGCGAAATGGTCATGCTTCGGCTTCTTGGCTGGTGGCAGCACCAGCTGCAGGTCCTCCAGCCCTTCCAGCGCCAGCTGATCGTGCGCCTCTTCCTCAACTGCCAAGAACCACACCCAAACTGAAAATCGTTGTAGAACTGCTAGACTGGTCACATAGAGGCAGATCATACCGTACGAAACAATAACATAAGTCTGATCTCATACCATACGGAACAACTATAAAATTAAGAATCACACACAAATTAAAAACAGTTTGTTATTACTAGTCTGATCTCATACAACTCGCAGAAAAAAACATATGCCTTATTTATGGAAATGTTACGGCAAAAAAAGCAACAATTGTTATGCATATTTATGCATCGCATCAGTCTTATCTCCGCTTCTCCATTAAAATCTATGCAATCAGGTCAGTTAGACTCAGCCTAGTTGGCTAGTCCCTCCGCTGGACCGGCAAACTAATTACTCTACTGGATACTAGAGCAGCGCCGAAAGCAACTACATGTACGCGGAGCACTGGGGCCGTGAAGATCGACGGTGAAACGGGAGGGGATACTGACCTTGCTGTGGGATGGCCGGCTGCTGCTGCTGTGGGACGATTGGCTGTTGCAGCTGTGGTGCTAGCGGAGGCTCACCATCTCCTGCCACCAGTGGCCCGTCGTCCTCGACTGCCAAGAACATCACCCAAATTCAAATCTTTCCAGAATTACTACTCTGGTCAGGTCACATAGAGGCAGGGCGAACCATACAGAACAAAAAGGATACGCCTTCAGACTAGAGAAGACCGGAGATGCATACTAACCTGGCTGCACCAGCCCGATCCAATCATCAACAACTCCTTCCGGTGCGTGCAACAGCTGCTCCTCCTGATCGAGCAAAGCCTGAAGATCGTCCAACCCCTGGATAACCGCACCTATAAAGAACCACACATGAATTGAAATCGTTATAGAATTGGCAATCTGTGCACATAGAACTTACGATCGGGAATTCAGGATAGAAAACATAAGCCATAGAAATCAACGACACGCAAATAGAAAACGTTGTGGCACTAATTATTAGTCTGGTCACATAGAACATATATACCATACAGCGAAAGAAGAAGCAGAACATTATTTCTAGACACGCCGCGCGACGGCAATATGCAAATAGAAAGTTTCTCTGCTGTCTGCTCGATAGTCCCACAGCAAGGAAACAATTACACACGGACAGGGAGCATTGGCCCTAAACCTAACCAACCACATACTTGAAGATCCACGGGGGAAAACGGGAGGCGATGCTAACCAGCTGCGATTGGTGGCTGTGCCGGCTGCTGCTGCTGTGGTGGTACGAGCTCAACATGCCCTGCCGCTGCCGGTTCCTGCACCAGCGCCCCCGCCAGTATGAACTGCTCTATATAGTCAATATCCGCGAACTCCGCACCTATGAAGAACCACAGAAGAATTCAAGAGACAAACAAGGACTGGGTGCGTGACGAAAGGAAGAAGACGACGGTGGCGGCGCGAGACTAACCTGGCTGCAGTGGCGCGACTGCGAGCGGTGGCGGCTGTTGCTGCTGTTGGGCGACGAGGGGGAGCGGTGGCGGCGCCTGCTGCTGTGGTGCGAGAGGTCCCTCCTCCATGACCTCGACTTGCTGCAGGTCTTGGATCATGCCCTGGACGTCGGCTTCCTGGAGGACGGGAAGACCCTCGGCAGCCTCCTGGAGGTTGAGGTCTCCCTGGCCGGCGGCCATGGCTCTGGTGGTAGGAGGGAAGGGAGATGAGGTCTGGCGGCGCTTGAGGACGAGGTTGAGGGTTGCGGGCGGGTTGTGCCTCACAGAGCGTGGTGCGGCTGGGTATATAACGAGCGGAGCTCGAATGGGAGGGCGCGCGAGAGGAAAAGCGGACGAGCGGCCGTTGTGCGACGGCTGGCATGGCATGCCCGGTTCATGTCGTCTTGCGCGTTCGCCGTTCCAGGCCCGGCCGCACTCCAAGAAAGATACGATATCAGGTCCCACATTGTACGGAAGACGCAGAGCGTGTCCCCTGATGATCTGATCCTCCTGGCATTGCTGCCTTCCGGCGGCGGCTGACAAGCTAGCTGCCAAACACTTTTACGCGAGCGATAGATGGGTTAGCCAGCCAGATCCCAGTGAAAGGCCGGAACCCTATCTTGATTAGCACGTAAGGAGGAAGGTGGTAGACTAGAGGCGATCGATAAGCTCCAGGCCTGGCTACCGGAGAGGATGATGCCCTAGCTGTAGCTGGGACTGGGAGAGAGAAAGTAACGGGAGGAAGAAGACCACGTGGTGGGACCCACTCACGTAACCGCTCGCAAAATTCAGTTTCGCTGCTTAATTACTTGCTAGCGTAGTATACGTGTTTCCGCGCGCTGCCAATGCACACAAGATTTAATTAGGAGGCCTTAATTTGCTAGTACGTACGTAGCCGGCCGGCTTGTCAACTGAACGCCCGAACGCAAAATAGTATCGATCGATCGTGCTGTGTTTCTAAACGAGGTAGCGCGCTCATTTGCAAGTGTAGTACGTGTTTCAGACTTTCAGTTCCAATGCACGACTTGATCATAATTCATACGCATGCATGCAGTGTGGGGTGTTGATATATACTCCGTATGTGTTAGGAGACTCTACGGACTACGCTAGTTTACTAAGAACAAACATAGATGCCGGTGCATTATTCATAAAGTTAAATTTCTGAATCATTTAAAACAAATGCCAGCCAGGCCAGAGATTGAACGGTTGCTCCTCCGCTTGCAGAAAAATAAAAGGGATTCTCGATCGTCTCTGCAGGTTAAAGGAGGAGTACTGCGTTGTGGGCCCATGCATCTTTATCTTTGGGATCATCCATGCAGGCACACCACACCCACGTTCAAAACGAACTTTCTTCATCAGCTCCAGCTAGCTCAATGTTCTTCTCATGTGTTGCTGCCTCTTGCGATCAACGTGTACGTACGGTGTGATGTGACGTATTTTTTGCTTGTATAGGCTAGCAACCATTTTTTGCTTTCCTGGGAAGCCCATTTACTAACATCCATTGCATTTGATTTTCAGATAGAGCTCTCAATCAGTAGACTACAAAACCATGATTTAATGAGATGTACACATGCATGAAACAATACGAGAAAGTTGTATTTGTAAGAGAAAATGTTGGTTTAGTACAAGTACATGAACTTGCCGAGAATGTGTGGTTCGGTCACCAAATCGCAAAGAAATGAAAGCGGGTAAGTAAGTTGCCACAAGTGAGCAGATTGGTCATCCATGATGGCCACTGTTAGTTTGTTGCATGGCTGGATTCTTTTTCTGGCGAATTATCCCCTGGATTTTAGTTTCATCCTATATGTCATAGGAATTTTGTCAAACACGTAAACATCGAGGCTCTTGTAATTGGACTTGATTTTCATGACGGTCGATGCGCTAAGGGACCTCTGTGGGGTCAGTCACGACACCTTTTTTTACATGCAGTTGCGACACCCTGACACAACAGTAGTCAGCACGGGGATCGCGCCCTGAGCGCCGCTCTTCATGTACCACATCGACCCAAACTACCCGGGAATCTACATCATCGACGACAACCTGCAGCTGGTGGAGGCTCCATTTGCATTCCGGCATGTTGCACTACAGCGTGGCGCAATGGTGTCTATTGCTCTTCGGGTAGTGGAGGCCATGAACACCTTGCCATTCAGCTCCACGCCGGTCAGCACACATGTGCAAAACACGAGCACGGTAATGGCGAGACCACTCCGGAGCATGATGGTTTTGGCACACATGAAGTACATGGACTTGGCAAGCGACCCGAGCTCGGCGAACTAACGTCATAAGTGCCAAAAACCCTCGTGCATGGTACCTTCCCGGCCCACTTTTCACGTTTTGCAATTTCATCACCGAACCACACATTCTCGGCAAGTTTATGTAATAAACCTGTGTTTTTTGAAAGTAGGTGCACCTGATGTAAAAAACTCTGTAATTGCACATTACACCCCTCATAAGCTACATGTCCAAACACATAACCATATCTGAAAATTGTAACAAAAATCCATAAACGCACTAGACTTAATGTGAGGTGAGTCTACGTTGTTTTAGTAAAAAGAATCATATTAACTTTTTCACGCATGAAAATAAAATTTTGAATCATTTGCAGCGGCTCTACTCCACCAGTTGCATGAAAAGATATGCTGTTGAGCACGCAAATACATACTTTGTGGAGCGATCTTTTATCTTGGGATCAGTGAACAACTTTTGTTTCAGTCTCTACGTAGGAGTGCGGTTTTGGCAGCTTCCTCCCATGCATCCACTGCACCCGCGCTTTATTGACTGCCCCACAGGCCCACACACCATGCACACAGCACACCCACGTTGTTCAACGTTCAGTTCTAACGTACACGGTGGAACAGAGATACCCTGCTCCTTGATCAACTTGTAACCTATGTTGTGGATGCGTCGTGTGATCAACGTACGTGTACATGGTATGAGCATATGCTACCAATATTTCTGTCCCAAGTGCATGTAGTGATTATCTTCTCGTGTACCCATGTTAACACTTTCGAGCGGCCTCAGGCTACTGAACTGGAGTGGTGGCGTGGTGCCACACGTAAATTTAACACGGTTCCCTAAGTTACGGAATTATGGGAAACTTGTATATTCTAGGTTATTTGACTGTCAAAAAGTGCAGTGGTGCCAGACGCCTCCTTCCCTCGGCAGGGCCGACGCCACACCGCCACCTTCCCTGTAGCACCGCCGTTCGTTGCAGCCATGCCGGACGATCCAATATACCATTGTTACGACATTTGGAGGCGCCAGACTACGGTTCGAAATGAGGGTGGAAATCGCACCGATGGTGGACCATATAGCTCTTGCGCATGCATCTGTGCAGGAATCGACGATGGTAGCACAAATCGATTTGGAGTTCATGTTCATAATTCCCGTGGAAATTGCAAATCTGTGCCGGAATCCGTAACAATACATAATAGCAAATTTCAGTTCATAATTGGCCGAAACAGGGCATGCTCCAAATAAATTTCCGCTACGTGCATAACAAAATTACAACCGTATGTATCACTGATCCTGCAAAGGAATTCAACTAAAAACCCCTAAACAACAAGAATTAAGCCGCCCAAGCCGACGGCAGAAAACACATGAACTTGTAACGGTGCGACGTCGGCGCGAACGAGGGAAGGAGGTGTATGATTGTGAAGTTGGCGTCTGCTTCCTTATATACGAGTAGGGAAAGGACATGATCGCAATTTTCATGAAACACGGGTACCTAATAACTAGTCCGCGCTCTCTGTTCATGCATCTTGGATCGATTGGGTGCAACTTATACTTGCTGAGAACGTTTCTGTAAAAATTCCCAGCTGACGTGGATCGCCACGGTGGCCAATTCGGACTAACTTGTATGAATTTGCACAACATGACAACTATTTGTATGAGTTTTGACACATTTACAACTTCTTGTATGAAACTATTTTCACCGTACAACT
Source organism: Poa annua (assembly GCA_026929855.1). Classification (NCBI taxonomy): domain Eukaryota; kingdom Viridiplantae; phylum Streptophyta; class Magnoliopsida; order Poales; family Poaceae; genus Poa; species Poa annua. The sequence continues at coordinate 257,556,327 of CM049427.1, read as the reverse complement.
TGTTGTACCTCCAATGTTAATACCTCATATTTGTTAATACCTCATATTTGTTGGTGTAAAAAGCGTAGAGAATGGACCTATGTTTGAAGCGAAAGTAGTGCTACCTGTGGACCGACCATGCATGTCAGTACCTGACAGAGCTTGAAAATAGATAAAATTGCAAACAGCTTTCGTTATGTGGCGGTGAAACACACGCTATTCTGGCAGCTTCTTCCTGACACAGGATGCGCAGCGGGACCATAGGCAACCTCCTGCCAAGTGCCAAGTTGCCAACCCTTTGTTGACTGCCCCCACAGACCAAGTGCAAACAAGCGTTCAAGAAAACCCTCTCAGGACTTTGCCCACGTCTATGTTCTAAAAAAAGTTTCTTTGCACATGGTTTGCGTGTACATTCTTTGAAGTTACTTTTTTCTATATCACAAATATTTTTTAACCAAATGAACCGAAACTTTTTCAGAATACACACCCGCACTCACCACCCCCATCGTCGCATACAGAACCGGCACCGCGCACCATTATGAGGCATAGTGGAGGCTCAATCGGACACAGGGTCGGCCAGAATGGTTGTTCCCCAGCCTCACGCGGTGTCGACCGCCGCCCCACATGCCGTGTCGAGGCACGGAGCTCCTCCGATGAGGAAACACGCACACCGTTGCCGCTGCAGAAGGAGGAAGAGCTCCCGCTCGAGTGCTACAGCCAGACGACATTCGCCGGGCCAAAGGATTTCGTCCCCACTTGTAATGTCGACATTCTCATCGCCATGCTAATGGCGCGCACCGAGCAGGAGGAGGACATGGTGTTGAGTTGGAGGCACGAGAAGAGAAGATGGCTAGGGTTTTGGTTGTGGGTTAGGGCCTCGCCTCGCCGTCCCTTTAAAAGGGAGGCCGAATAATTGTTTTGTCAAGCAGAATAATTGTTGCCGTAAAAACTACAAATTGTAGAGAGTTTTGTAAAGGGGCGTATGTTGGAATGATTTAGAAAGAAAGGCAGGTAGAGAGCGTTGCTCCTCTGCAACAAAAGTTATCGTGTGGTCCAAAGTACATGTCCCTGACTGAGCTCAAAAAGTACAAAAAGCTTTCGTTTCTCCAAAGAAAGGAAGTGCTGTTTTGGCAGCTTGTTCGGAGTACGCTGGACCCAATAGGGCAAGGGGTGCCTCCCAGTCCCAGTTTGCACCTCCGTCAGGGACAGGGTACGTAGAAGCACTTCGCCGATCTTTATCCTCGGAATATTGGCGCGCAAAGGCGGCTATATTTCCACCGACTCCAGCTGGAAATATTACTTTCCTGGTCGAACGCCACCGCGACTGTGATATTCGGACGGTGAATCGAATCCATGAAGCAAGATGACTAATTTACACCTCCCTTGGTCCTTGGGCGTTTGACGCAACTATGTGCGCTCGGTGTATAGCATCATCACGAGCTGCTGCCCCGAATCCACAGTAGACTTGATGTGGGGTGACTACAATATTTTCAAAAGGCATGTTAAACGCTGGTGTATTTTCGTTGTATAAAAGTAAAACTTTGAATCATTTGAAACCACAGGTGCAGCGAGTGAACGGCTGCTATCTGCTCCGCTTGCAGGAAAAGATGTACTGTTGAGCACGTAAAAGGAGTTTGTGCATACTTTGTGGACCAATCTTCATCTTGGGATCAGTTAAGATGAAGGGGTTGAACGGCTTTTGTTCCAGTCCTTAGCTCGCTTTGCATTTGGCGAGTAGAGAGGAAGGACTATTTATTTATTTTGCCATACATGTGCATCAACTTAGCCACCTTCAGTTTCGCACAACTATGGAAATATAACGTGTTGTGGACAGCTTGATTTGATATGAGTGGACGACTTGAGATGTGAACCCGCAGGTAACTATCCAAGGATGAAACTAATTTATTTGTCATTCCATATGGAACTTGTAGTTTAGTATTTTACTTTCATAAATTCTGGTACATTAATTCTTGATTAAATTCTACTTTCATGCACATATGCGACAAGAAATACCCCGTTTAACAGAAATTCTATCCAGTTATTCATTGAGTGAAACTAGTGTCATATCATACCAGTTTTCAGATTCGTGGTAGTTTTTTATTTTTTTAAAACTAGGAAAAGGATTTCTCATTTACATTTAATAAGGGAGAAGTTCTTAGCGTGTTTTAGAAGCCTAAACTTGACCAAAAAGTTAAGCCTAAACTAGTTTGAAAACACGCCGTGTTTAGGCTTTCTTTTATAGGTTGCCACTGGGCCTCCAGAATTAGATAAAACTGCAGATAGCTTTCGTTTCTGCGGCGATGAATCACACGTCCTCCCCTGGGACTGGGAGTGCTGTTTTGGCGGCTTGTCCCTGCCACGCCACCGGAGTACGCGCGGCGGCTGGACCCAATAGGCAAGTGAAGTGCACACCCTTTGTTGGCTGCACTGCACCTCCGTCAGGGACAGAGTACTGCGTACAAGCAAGCAAGCACTTGGTTGGGCGACGCCCATTTCTTATTTCTCTCCTCAACATCATTATTTACACCACTTTCCTGGTTGAGCGCCACCGCAACTGTGATATTGGGACGGTGAAGCAAATTGAAGGCACGAATACTTTTCAGAACAACTACGGTAATGATGCAAGAATACTCGGGAAATTAGTGTCATGTCTGAATTTTAAATGAGAAGGCCATGTAAAAGGACGAATACAGTACTTTTTTCTTGAAAATGAGCAAGTATTCATTTGACAATTTGTCACAGCTTTCACAACCACATATGGTGTCAGTGGCTTGGTAGGGGCTGTCGTCTGGAAGCACTCAGAAGTCAGAACAATGGCCAATAGGAAGCTGTAACAGCATATTTTTCTTGTTCAAAACAGGGCACGTACAAATCATCTTATTTCCATGAATTTTGGTACATGTTCAGCCAACAAATCAGATAACAAACATAACGAATCGTGACAATCCTACTTGAGAGCTACAGACAGCAAGTGGTGTCCGTAGATGTTGCTTATCCTTACTTCAGTTTCAGGCTTGCAGTTAAACAAACTTACCATTGCCAGCCAGAATCAGAGTTTGACAAAATAAGGTACCATTGTGCTGTGGCAATCTTTGCCAGCTTTCTGGACATGCTTCTTCAAGAAGCCTACTGGCCAGCGTCCATCCCGTCAGGTTGGGCGATTAATCTGATCACCACTCAGACCGGGCGATTAATCTGATGACCACTCGCCCAGCCTGACTGGCTGGACTCCATGTGCTGTCAGGCCGCTACTGGCTCCAAGTTCATACAACAAATGAAGAGGCTTAAAATAACATAATTCGCTAGGAAGATTGACTCCTGTCAGGCCGAGCAAGGGTGATCAATTGCTTGTTTGGGTGAACAAATTGTTGAGTGACACAGACACGATTGATATATGAAGTGCAGATAAACTTATTGAGCTACTTGCGTTTCATGGACATATAACCAGATCACTACGCTTGTATTTTCAAGACATTAATTAATGAGAAGGAACTAATCAATCCTAGAAAAGAAAACTGTCAGTCGATGAACTTCCTGCGCCTAGCAGAACAGACTCATTTGCTTCTTTAACATCTGGTTTTGCTTCTCTAACATCTGGTTCCCAAAGAACATCTTCATCATTCTCTATCTGTAAAGGGTGCAAGCGCACACATCTACATCACAAATAGAACCTGGGTATCGATTGGAATAGATAATCAGGGCACACAGCGTGAATCAGGCTGCATAACAAATCCAATGACACCAGCAATAGTAATCACACTGAACCTCCAAAATGGCTTCTACATTCAAATCACTACATACGTGATACTGCTTGATCAATGGCTCGGTGTAGAAGGAATCACTGTCATCTGCCTCCTTTTGCATACGGACTAACTAAAGGCCACCGTTACAACTGTTCTTCTCCACATCCGTATGTTCCACTTCCTCTTCATGTTTGACATAGACACACTGTTGTGGATGACATGGATCGGGACCTTGTGTTCTTGAGTTGATATTTTCCATTGCTGAGTCATACATCGATGCCAGCGCTGGTGATAAAGGTCCAGGAGAGGGCGCAGAGTCAACACCGTCGTTTTGCTCACTCCCCGGCATAGGTTCCACTACCAGTACACTATGATCCATTTCGTCAGGTTGTCCAGCTTGATCAATATCCTCATTGTCCTGCGGAATGACAAAATCTGATGTCTCACAATTCTCAATGGCTAATGAAGCTGAGCCGTAATTTTCCTCCACACCAAGTAATAAATTGTTGGAACAGTGGTTTTCCTCATCCATAGGTTCGAGGGCCAATGTAGCATGCTCCACTGTGAGAAGGTCCCCATCTTCCTGGTATTGGACTTCTTGATTGTCACTTAGAATGTTCTGTTCAGCTTCAGGCATAAGTAGAGGCTCATGGTGGGTAGCAGCTGAGTCAACATGTGAGCCAGTAGCTGGATTAAAAGGTGAAGCCTCTGGGCTACTCTTTTCCTTCATCTCACCAAGATCATGGAGAACATCTTCAAAACCGTGCAGAAATTCAAAAACTAGGGCTTGTGTGGCCGCATCAGCTGTGGATGACACGGCTGTCTTGGCCTTCTTCATCATGCCATGCAGCTTATCAACCTACAGAAAAGAATTCATGTTCAGTACTGATTCAGTAGATGGATGGACTTGGATTCAAAATTTATCATTATATATGGAGATAAATATTACTTCAGTCAACTGCAGATTGCAATTATATGAACGCAATGCATAATTTAGGTTTACCGCTTTGCGGATCATAGGAGACTTGGCCTTGTATTGAAGATCAGAGGAATCATCCGGTGGAGATAAAACTCCTGCTTCACCATCATCACTGGCTGATGGCACAAGATACCTCCGTGTAGCTCCGGAGTACCACTGCAGATACTCGTCATAAGAAGACAAATCATATTGCTCAGCCTCCCGAAATATCCGATGACGCCGTGCTTCCCATTCCTGAATATACTCATGATGTGTCTCTTCCCAATTCTCACGCTCTCTGCCACGTCGACTAATACGATGTAATGTCTGTAGTGTAGGTCGAAAAGGTGGTGGAATGCATTGGCGGAGCCCGAATTGCCGCATCACTCGCTCAGGAAGATACATCTCAACTATAGGAAAATTTATTAATGGTGCTTGAGTGATCCACAGGTCAGCATCTTTTGTGCAGAGTGGTGGTAAGCTTGACGACTCAATCAGCATGTATGGCTCCCATTTCAACTGATCTGCTCGCTGCAGGTTTAGCTCATCTCTGTACTGCTTAAGACAGCGAGTAGCATTCTCACTTTGCGCACGAGCACCCACCCAACGAAAGCCAATTGGGGGCAAGTCTTCTGGGATGTTTGTCTCCATGCATGGGGAAGACCGAGCGAATGGTCTGCCAACATGTGAGTGTTCCCAACTCCAAAGCTGCAAGAGAAGCAACGAACCACCTATGTTCTTGATATTGTGGGAGGAGGCAACAGAGCAAAGAGCTCGGTATAGAAAAGCGAGGGCTGCGGAGCCCCAGCTGAATGTTCCAACAAGAGAAAGATCAGCAATCAGTGGAAGATATATCAGACTCATCCTTCCTGTCCCATCTGGAAAGAGCACCCCGCATAAGAGGCTCAGGATATATGCTCGAACATGCCTCTGTACTGTCTGATCATCAGCCCCTTCTGGTAACTCATAGAAGTGCTTCTTCAGCCATTTGTAATGCAAGAAGGACTTTCCAGGCATTGATGGACCTCTTGGATCATGACCTAGACAATCAACGACCATTTGCGCATAATCATGATCTGTAGTAGAACAAACTGGGCGGCCATCAATAGGAAGAGCAAACAACATTGCAACATCTTGAAGTGTAACTGTCATCTCCCCAGAAGCCAAGTGGAAGCTGTGGGTTTCTGGCCTCCACCGCTCAACAAGAGCAGTTATCAAGGCTTTATCCAACTGAGGCATTTTCTGGCAAATTTGTGAGAGCCCCAGAAGTCCCGCATCCCTCAAATAAGGACGATACCTCTCATGAAATTTTAATGGTTTGTGGTGACGCAGCTTCAACTGCTCCACAGCCTGCAATAATATTAAAGTCAGTATGATTGCAACACTTATTCATATTCCACTAACTTGTTATCCATGAAATAAGACATTGTTTATTGTGCTTAGATTAACCTGATCACCAAAAATTGCATCGGAACGGTGGTTAATTTTAGGATTGAGTAATGTGCTTGATGCAGGTTCCACATGTCCTACATAACAAGACACAGGGGCTTTGTCCGGAGTGAACTCGACATTGTCCTCTCTATCAGAAATGGTACTCGGAGAAGAAGGTACAGATGTTTCATGGTAATCCATATAATTTTCTGCCACAACAGCTCTCGCATGGCCCCGGCCACGGCCACGGCGAACACCTCCTCTTTCCCTTGAAGACATGGTCTAGTCTGCAGAAAAAAATCCATGAAATCAGTTGCAAAAATCCCATAAATGATCACTGCAAGAAAGAATCGAACAATCGACAGGAGTGCTGCCCATTCCATTAGGGGAAGACAATACATTATATTGCCCCTTCACGTTTCTTCATGAAGATTTCAACTACTGCATAGTACCAGTACCATTTTTTTTGTAAGGTTTGCTGTTATTGTGTAACCTAATAGATACTTAATAAGAAAACATCTGAATCGGTCAGTTTTAGTGACTTACTTCAATGGAACTTATAAAAAAACGTGGCCAACGGGGGAATGATCCCTCCCTTGACTTTACGTTGTTAGGTAGAAGATAAGATGCCCGGTTTCTGAGAATTCATCGCTGCAGCCTTTTTGGCGCCGCTAGGACTCGAACCCGGGCCGGCTGGTTCCTCACTAGGAGCCTCAGCCACCAGGCCAGTGCCTGGTCCTTTCAGTGGAACTTATTGGTGGAGAGATGAAAATAAACCGTAAACAGATCATGCATCCACAACTTTTCAGACGCAGAGACAGCCGGTGACAGCAGGGGCAATGGCAAGACAAGAATTATATTACTTGTGGCATTTTAGGCAGTATTGCTCCTTGGCAGGTGACTGCACAGGCGGCATTTTCTGACGCGCCGGGCGTCCGTGTAAGCCCGTCGTCGGTGGGTGTGCCCTACCTCCCTTTCTCATTTCCCCCTGAGGCCCCTCTTGCTCTATCCAACACACTGCCACCGCACCGAGCCGGAGCGGGCGACAACGAGCTTGCCGTCGCCTTGTCCGTCGCGGAGAGCGGCGGTGTTCTTGTCCCATCCAAAACCACTATGAGCAAACATCTTGCTAATGATCTCAGCTTGTCAAATGTTTTAATTCTTTCTCTTATGTTCTCCTTGGTGATGTCAACACTACACATATCCCTCACATGCCTAATGCAAGCATTGGACACATGTGACTTCCAACCACAATCACAAAAATCTACCAATACACAATTGTTCAGCACCAAATATCACAAAATGTTACCAATAACACAATTGTTCAGCACCAACTGGCAGGAAATACACATGGCCGGAGCAAAGAGAGGAGAATATACCTTGGGGCGGGCTGCACACAGAAATTAAAACTTAGTTGCTCCTAATTTTCCTGGAACCTGCACACAAATAAATTGGAACGGCATCAGTGTAGGAGCAGAGGGAGTACACGTCTAAACATTGCGTTCCTCAAAACAAAATACATGGCATCGGTGGGAAGCAGAGAGAGTAGAAGAAGGCTAGCTGGCCAGGAATCGAACGAACCAGAGAAGGCCATTCCCGCCGCCGTTCCTGGCAGCACCCGATCTAGGGTTTGAGGCGAGGGCGCGCAGGGCCGGGCCCGGGCGGGGCCGACGAGGAGAAGACAGAGAGGAAGAGGGTGGCGGCGAGAGGTTGCTGGAGAGTATGGAGAGGGAGAGGGAAAGCCTACCGCCGGTCGCCAGTTCTTCTCCGGCGACTGCGCCGAGCTCGCACCGAGAGGTACGCAGGCGGGGGCGGCGGCTGCGTTTCCTCGGAAAGTTTGGTCGTAAGCTAGGAACTGCTTGCTCATCTGCACCGTCGATTTGAGGACGATCGGTGGTGGATGAGGAGGCAATGTTGAACAAAACCTACAATAGAGACCACTCCTAAAATTTTCAGTAATTTCATCTAAGTGCTATGGTACTTATAATCTAACAATAACAAGTTGTTGCCCAAAAGCAACAAAGGATAACTATATCGTTTAAACTCGTTTAGCAACTGTTTCGAAAAGTATAACACAAGTATGAAAAAATGTGTATGTTACTGAAACAAATGTTTGAAGAGCTTGAATTATTCCTATAATGTCCAAAATATGCTGACAGTTATTATAATTGTTTTGAACATAGAGAATTGATAGGAAAATAATAAAAGAAAGAGAAAAAAAACAGAAAATACCAACAGAAACAAAGGGCAAAAAGGCGAAAAAAAGACGCTGGCCTGGACCGGCTCAGGATGCTCCCTCGCATGGGCGTCTACCCGCTAATGAACGCGTGAAGCGTCCATTAGGAATGAGCCTGGTACATCCTCCGTGGACTGTGGTGTGGGCTTGTGGGTGTTGCTCGAATAGAAGTGAACTCCTCCATGGGCTGACTGCAGAATGGACCTAGGCCTTTCGCTGAATAACCTACAGAACCTGGACCTCCTGATTTTCTTTTAAAAAAACTTGGACCTCCTGGGCACGATCAGATCACAACTCACAAGAATCAAGAGCTGCGTTTTAAGACTGCAGGAATACCTCGTCCTGTCGTCCATGCGTTACGTATATATATTTTTCTTATTTCCCACCGCCGCCTCTCAAGATAACTGCATCCGGCGCCAGCGTTCCACCGGAATGCCGGGACCGTAGAGTATATTGGAGGGAAGCAGGCGAGCGTCGGTACGTCATACTAAACCAGAAACTCCTGGTCTGAGTCGTATTCCCCATTGCTTACACAAAGCTCACAGTTGGAAGCCTCTTCGACACGCCCATGCACGGCCTGCAGTGCAGTGCAGTGCAGCGTAGCGTAGGTAGATCCAGAGCTCGCATCAGGCATCCGTCATGGCCGGCGCTGCCCTGCAGAGGCATGGACACAAACCGATATCCATTATTCCCCATAATGCATAGTACAACATACACAACACAACGGATGGCCCTGGCCTCTCCACGACTCGCCGTGCCAATTCTCGCCATGCATGCCCTACCGACGAGGAGGAGCAAGCAGTCTGATTGACTAGCTCTTCTTCTACCTCTTCATCACAGCAGCAGCGGTCGATTCGATTGGACGTTGGGAGCATATCAAAGTTCTCTGCCGGGTTCTTGAGAGAATAGTGCCCACCCTTGGCGTTGTGGGTTGGATGGACGCGCGCGAGCGGGGAGCATTTTCGCATCCCACCACCAATTCGATCGATCAACTCTGAATATTGGGTCACCTCACCCACACCCTCCATCACCAAGATCTTTATACTGATTAGTTAGTACAACTCGATCTTCAAGCCCTTTTCATCACCGGGTATCTATGTTGGGCCGTTTTCAGAAAACTTTGCAAAATGAGGGTTGGTTGGCTGGCTGCTCCCATAACAGCATTTAGCAGTTCCCAAATCCCATACGTGCTTATCGGGTACGACGGCGAGGTTCCACCTAACAAATCATGGATGTTGATGATCTCAGTACACACACACACACAGAGAGAGACCCAGGGGACGTAGGACGGGACCATGCACGCACGCACGAAACGAAAGCAATCAGGGCTGCAGGGGGCACACACCTACACCTACATGCGCTGCCTGCTCCCATCCATCAAACGCAAGCCATGAGCCCATCAGTTAGCTACATCCACATTCATCTTTCTGCCGGCACGAGGGACCCCGACGCCGGATCGATGGATGCCGACGTGCCATCAGCAGCTCCCGCATCATGCATGCTTCGCCGATCTCCATGCTTGCTTCGGTCCAACAAACTGTCGAATGATGATCCTCGTCGATCCCGGGCACGTATGTGCTACTCGAGAGCTCATTCTCGCACGGGTAACGACGTAGCACGCCTCTTCTGGCCTAGTTGACGGCACGATTAATCGGAACGAGATCCTCTGACATACGTATTTCTATTGCAGAGGGACATAAATCATTTTCGTTCGTTAATGGCTCATCCGACGGCTATTTCTATTGCAGAGGGACATAAATCATTTTCGTTCGTTAATGGCCCATCCGACGGCAACAGACCAAAGTAGAGGAAACACACGGAAAGAGTGAATCCAAAGCATAGAACAACTAGCGCTCCATCTGTGGCGGCGGCGGCAGCTCTGTCGCCCTGGCCACCATGCTCTGTTAAACAGAAGCTAGGGTTGGGGAACAATGCTCAATACCCTTGGTGGGTTCGTCTCTCATGTATTTATATGAGTACAGAGTACATGTTACAAGGTTACATGTATTTGTATAGAACACGGACTATACACAATCTACCATATACATATTCTAACACCCTCCCTCAATCTTAACTATGTCATGAAATACTAAGAAGGTTAAGATTGCGTCGACACCCTTCAAAAGAAGGTAAGGGCAAGGGCTTAGTAAAAATATCAGCAAGCTGATCCTTAGAAGAAACAAACTTGATCTGAAGAAGTTTCTGTGCAACACGTTCTCTCACAAAATGATAGTCAACTTCGATGTGTTTCGTTCGGGCATGAAATACTGGATTTGATGAAAGATATGTAGCACCGATATTATCACACCAAAGAATGGGAGGCTGAGCTTGAGAGATCTTCAACTCTCTAAGTAAGGACTGCACCCAGATGATCTCAGCTGTGGCATTGGCAACTGCTTTATACTCAGCTTCGGTACTACTGCGAGACACTGTAGCTTGCTTGCGAGCTTGCCAGGCGATCAAATTAGGACCAAAGAACACTGCATATCCCCCCGTGGATCGTCGATCATCAGGACTACCAGCCCAATCAGCATCAGAAAAGGCTGAGAGCATGCCAGAAGGTGCAGGCTGTAGACATAGACCATATGAAGCAGTGTGACGAACATAGCGCAAAATGCGTTTAACAGCTGACCGATGAGGATCACGTGGCGCATGAAGATACTGACACACACGATTAACTGCAAATGAGATGTCTGGTCGAGTAATAAGCAGGTACTGCAGACCACCAACTATGCTACGGTACTCAGTGGCATCATCAGAAGAGAGCAAATCTCCATCAAGTGCTGACAGTTTGTCAGTGGCAGACATGGGAGTAGTAGCCGGCTTGCATTGCAACATACCTGCACGGCGTAACAAATCCTGAGAGTACTTCTGCTGAGTGAGAGTCAAACCACTGTCAGAACAGGTAACCTCAATGCCCAAAAAATAATGAAGTTTACCCAGATCCTTGACAGCAAAATCACCACCCAAAGAAACAACTAGCCGATCAGCAGCAGTGGCCGAAGAACTGATAAGGATGATATCATCAACATAAACCAGAAGGTACATAGTCACCTCAGGTTGCTGAAGAATAAACAGAGACGTGTCAGCTGTAGAAGGCGCAAACCCATGCGAACGAAGAGCAGCGCCAAGTCGTGCATGCCATGCACGAGGAGCTTGCTTGAGACCATACAGTGCCTTCACAAGGCGACACAGATGATGTGCCTGAGCAGGATCAACAAAACCCGGTGGCTGACGCATATACACCTCTTCCTCCAGAACTCCATGGAGAAAAGCATTCTGAACATCCAGCTGACGAAGTGACCAGCCTCGAGTAACAGCCAATGAAAGTAGAAGGCGGATAGTGGTGGGCTTAACAACTGGACTAAATGTATCCTCATAATCAAGACCATATCGTTGTTTAAAGCCTTTAGCAACTAATCGTGCCTTGTACCTTTCAATGGAGCCATCAGCATGCTTCTTCACCTTGAACACCCATTTGGAGTCAATGACATTGACACCAGACATAGGCGAGACCAGACGCCAAGTATTATTTTTCTGAAGAGCCTGAATCTCCTGCTCCATAGCAGCTCTCCAATGGGGAATGCCAAGGGCCGCCTGAAAATGTCGCGGTTCAGCTGTAGGATCAGCCTCGGCATGAGCAACACAGGACACAAGCCATGCGACTGTTCCATCTTTGCGGTCAAGAGGGCGAAAGATGCCACTCTGACTGCGCGTATGAGGACGCTTTATGACAGGTGCAGGTGGTGGAGAAGCCGTGGACGCAGGGGAGCCAATATCTGGCGGCACACACGGCAAGGGAGGCACGGTCATAGGTGACGCCGAGCACGTCACGCTCAGAGGCGACACAGCTGGCGCAGCAGTGGGCGATGCTGGACCTTCATGTGCTGCTGAGGGTGATGTTGGGCTCGAAGGAGCCGCTGGTGGCAGGCTGTCTGAGTATGGCCCACACGGAGAGGACACACCTGTAGGTGAGCGTGGAGAGGCCTCCGACCCGGGCAAGGGAGATGCTGGGCTCGCGTGTGGAGAGGACGTGCATGCTGGGCCAGACGAGACAAACTCGTCCGATCGACGTGCATGAGGCATGCACGCTCTCTCGACGACAGGTAAATCCGGGGCAGCTCTAGTGTCAGGCATAGCAACAACGGCAGGTGTAGCTGGCAACACCACATCATCAAGAAGCTCGAGTCGAGCACCCCGTCCAGTTCCTGCACCATGATTAGGCAACAACACAGGAGAATATGCAGCATCTACAAATTGATCAGGCAAAACTGGAAAAGAGTGCAATGAGGTAACTGTGGTGTCGGTAGGTGGTGGTAGTGTGGAAAACGGGAAAACAGTCTCATCAAACACGACATCACGAGATATGTAAACACGATTCGATGGAACGTGGAGACACTTGTAACCCTTGTGAAGAGGACTATACCCGAGAAACACACATTTTTTAGAGCGATACTCAAGTTTATGCTTATTATATGGACGGAGGTGTGGCCAACACGCGCAACCGAATACTTTGAGAAAGGAGTAATCTGGAGTTTCATGAAGCAAAACTTCTAGCGGGGATTTCATATGAAGGAGTCGTGTGGGAAGCCTGTTTATGAGAAAACAAGCAGTAACAAAAGCATCACTCCAAAAGCGAAAAGGTACAGAGGCATGTGCAAGAAGTGTTAAGCCAGTTTCAACTATGTGACGGTGCTTGCGTTCAGCTGCACCGTTTTGCTGATGTGTATGAGGACAAGACACATGATGGGAGATACCAAGTTTCTGAAAGAAGGTATTGAGATTGCGGTATTCACCGCCCCAATCCGATTGCACATTGATAATTTTGTGGTTAAGTAAACGCTCAACATGTGCTTGAAATTGCATAAAGACATGGAACACATCAGATCTGCGCTTAATAAGATAAAGCCAAGTAAAGCGACAAAACGCATCAATGAAACTGACATAGTAGTTGTGACCACTAACAGAAGTTTGGGCATAGCCCCATACATCCGAAAACACAAGTTCAAGAGGAGCTTTGACAACACGACTCGACACAGAAAAAGGTAATTGATGACTCTTTCCTTCCTGACAAGCATCACACACTAGAAACTCCTTAGTACTCGACTCTACGGGCAGCTCATGGCGATGTAGCACATGGCGCACTATGGGAGTGGCCGGATGACCCAAACGAGAGTGCCACTGTGACGATGACACACGGACACCACTGAAAACTTGGGAGATGGATGGCACATCAAGAGCATATAGACCATGGCGAGCTCGACCTCTAAGAAGAACGCCCCTCGTGTCCCGGTCCTTAACAAAAAAATGGAAAGGATGAAACTCAACAAACACATTGTTGTCAAGAGTAAATTTAGGTACAGAGAGCAAACTACGAGTAACTGACGGAACACGTAGTATATCAAGGAGATGCAATTTTTTAGAGGTGTGTGAAAGAAGAGATGCCTGACCAACATGCGAGATGTGCATACCTGACCCGTTGGCGGTGCGGACCAGATCATGTCCATTGTAGGGTTGGTGCGTGGCCAACTTGTCGAGTTGGCTTGTAAGATGGTCTGTGGCGCCAGTGTCCATATACCAGGCAGGATCCACATGATAAGAAGGAGTGAACCCAGACTCCTGTGTCGCTAGAGCAGCCTGTTTCTCGTTTCCTTTTCCATTGTTCCCGATGCCGAGGAAATCACGTTTGAAGCGGCGATGGCAACGAGACGCCAAGTGACCCTCGATGCCACAGAGGGGGTGAGCGAGGACTGAATAGCACCTAAAATTGCTTGATCTTGGGCGACCCACCTTCGGTGAGCCGGGTTGGGCGCCATATCAGAACCACCATGGGCCAAAGGCATCGAAACCATGGCAGGAGGACACGGTAGCGTACCATCAACATATCCCTCAAGGTAGTGACTGCGCATGAGCGGCAATATCTGAGCTCGCCACAAGAGATAGTTATCAGCGTTGAGCTTCACTGTCACCAGATGGGCAAAGTGAAAAGGTCCTTGTTCTGCAGGGGACACTGCTGGTGCTGAAAACTGCAAGTCATAGCGGGGCGTGAAGGATGTGCCATGCGGTGGAGAAGCACCATACGGGATCAGCTCAGCCCCAGAGGATGATGAACGATGTTGTGCAGGATGGTTGTAGGGCACCGTCTGTGACACCAAATATGGCACCATCGGGGACGCAGCATGCAGCGCTGTCGAGCGCGGATCATAGGACGTCGTCGGATGGACAGCATGGGTCAGAAGCATATGGCTCATACCCCGCCGTCGAGCGAGTAGTATTGGGCGCAGCATAAGCCGCGTCGTAGGACGCCGCCAGCGGCGTGATGAAGGACGCGGGCGACGACGCGATGTAGGGCGCCGGATAGGGCCCGCCGTACGGGACCTGCGTATGTGCGCCGTAGAGGCCCGACGCCGATGGTACAGCTCGAGACGAGGCCGGGGCAGGGGCGGCCGAAAGAGGCGGCGCAGCCACGGGCACGTTCGAGGGCGAAAGAGAGTGCTGGGCGGCCGCAGCGGGGCGCGCCCAGGCGAGCGGAGTAGACGCCATGAACGGCGACGTGAGCGCGCGAGATGAAGACGACGGCGCGGCGGCGGAGGCCGACGCGGCGGCAGCAGAGGAGGCGGAAGCGTTGCGGCGCGGATCGAACGCGTCGTCTGATACCATGTTAAACAGAAGCTAGGGTTGGGGAACAATGCTCGATACCCTTGGTGGGTTCGGCTCTCATGTATTTATATGAGTACAGAGTACAGGTTACAAGGTTACATGTATTTGTATAGAACACGGACTATACACAATCTACCATATACATAGTCTAACATGCTCTATGTCTACGCTGCCGCTGCTCTGGTCCAGCCGTGGCCTTCATCGCCACCGCCCCGGCAGTTCCTGCCTTGCAAGTTCCGCGGCGCGGCAACTCTGTCACCCTCGGCACCGTACTCCATGTCTACGTTGACGATGTCCTGGCGCTTGCTGGTCGTGTACTCATCCTCTGTGTTGCCGCTGCCTGGTCGCCCTCATCCCTGGAGGAAAAGGAATCCTTGCCGTCCTGGTTGCCGCCCTCATCCTCTGCGTTGCCGTTGCCGTTGAGTATGTTGGCCGCAACCATTACCCGTAACTGAATTGAACAAGATGGCATGCAGAACAGAACACCGAATCCTTCTCATCTTGGGACAACGGCGACCGGCGTGCATCGGAGAAGCGGCCACGCAAAGGTCGAGTGCGGCGACCAGGTCGACGCAGCTGCCACGGCTGCGTACACCGGGCAGCGGTCGTTGAAACTGCAAAGGTCTAGCACGGCGACCAGGTCGACGGAGCTGCTGTGGAAGCAAACTTCCAACGCAGACACTGCTTCTGCAGCGGCGGCCGCGACGGATGACACGGCGGGATCTGAGGCCTCGCAGGCAGAGCTGATCGCCGGCGTGAGCGGACGGCGATGGCGAGCGATAAGTTTATCCTCACAGTTGATTTTGACTTCCTTTGACTATTGGCTGATTGTTTCTACTTTGGTCTGCTACCGTAGGATGGGCCATCAACGAACGAAAATGATTTATGTCCCTCTGCAGTAGAAAGACGTACGTCAGAGGATCTCGTTCCGATTAATCAGGCTTAGTTCTTGTATTCTGAGGGTACACAAGAAACAAGGTTTTTTTTTTGGTAAAGAGAAACAAAGTTATGTAAGAGCGTCTCTAGCATATCATACTGGACTAACGTCGGTCCGTAAAATAATTGTTTTTCTTCCTGAATTGAGGAGATGCTCTTGCGATGATGATTTTGACCACATGGTTATGACAGGTCTCGTCGAGCATTTGAAGGCAAGATGGGAAGAGGCGAGTCCCGAAGGTGAGGTGTCTGCATTTCTTGGAATCGGGCGCTTAGCCGATGAAGGACCTATCCGGCTCACCTCTTCCATAGGCGCTATCACATGCATAGATCGAAAATGTGTTCGCATTGCTGAATCTTGCAAGCGAAAGTCACGCTATTTAGTTCATACCCAAAAGATATCACATTGGCTAACTACACTGATCAATATCTTCGCATTGGCGAAGATACCGTGATCAAATGTGTGCAGTTGTTTACTAATACAACGATCAAAGTTTTTTGGTCGGAGTACCTCTGAAGTCAGCTGACACAAAGAAGTTCATGTCGGCAAATGAAGCATGAGGATGGCCGCGCATGCAGGGTTGCGCGGACTGAATGCATTGGAGGTGGAAGAATTGTCCGGCGGCTTGAGATGGACAATTCACTAGACATCATCATGATCCTACAATCGTAGTTGAAATCCTTGCTTGGAAGGATTTGTGGATGCAGCAAGTGAAGACCATCTCAAAACCGGACAACAAGAAGGATTCCATCTTTGCCAAAGCTCAAGAAGCATGCCGAAAGGATATTGAAACAACATTTGGTGTGCTGCAAGCTCGGTTTGCAATTGTTCGAGTTCCTGCTCGTTTTTAGGATAAGAAACCACTGTCAGATATCATGACGCCTTGTATGTTTTTACAAAACATGATTATTAGAAGTGAGAGGGGTTTAAACTTGTATTTTTTTTCTCCGACAACATTGGTAGCCAAGTGAAGCCCCAAAAGGATCCAAATATTTCTTGAGATCTGCGGGTAGATTTGTTTTTTAGGACAAGACCTCCATAATGAGCTAGTTGAGCACCAATAGCAGTTGTATGGGAAGAAGTAAGATTTCCATTTTTTAAGTTTGATATTGTTCTAATCTATACCATTGTTTCCATTCGTACCATCTGTTATTATTATAATTATTCAGAATCAAACAGTTGTTGTCATATGAGATATGCGCGGCATCTGGTGAAGAACGGAGCGGAACGCGTACATCCATAGCGTGTAAGGAAAAGGCGACGGAGCACGGGAATCATGGAAGGGAGGGAAAGGGGTTTGTTCGCTTGCCTCCTCCTTTTCGCCGGTACGTACTACGTGAGCCCCGGCATGCACAACTTGTGACCCCTCGCTCCCTCTCTCGTACCCTTTGTTTCCTTGCCCCTGTCATCACCTGCGAACTCAACGATTCTCCTCAACTAAAACACCCGCCGTCTGGAGAAACTTTCACAGCCGGACCGGAGGCTCGCTCGTTACGGACTGTGTGACCGAAATGGTGAGTTTGCTACATCGAGAATAGACCGTTAATTCTTGTGCTAAGTTTCCATCCACGGTGCATGCAGTACACTCGATCTAATCTTGTACTAATCTCGTTGTACGTACTGTATCAGAGACGGGTAACGGAGCAGTGGAGGCCGGCATTGAATGCGTGATGTGCCGTATAACCTGATCATGGCTCTGATTGACTGATTGATTGCTGCATAAAGTTGGACGTGACCTCTTCTCTTTCTTTTCTCTGCGGAAAAGGAGGGGGGCGGGGGTCCTTTTCGGACACGAATATATATGGTGCTACATCTACTCTATGCTTGCATTGCACCGATGATACAGTGACACCAACGACGGAGACGCACCGCGGCCCGGAGGGGGGAGACTGTTTCGTCCCAGAAAAACAACTCGTGTAGTCGTGTCGTGTATGATCGATAAGGCCGACAGTATAACCCGCTTTAATTTATCAGTCTACTAGTCTTGACACTTGCCGTATGTCTGGACAACCAAATTTCATCGATATATATATAGGTGTTTACCGGTCTTGACACATTCTCTTAAATTGGTTCATTTGTCATTGGAATATCTACGTGTGACTCTCTTTCTTTTTTTTGCCGGTTTGATGGCGATGAAAAAGCATTTCTTCCGCTTTGACTAATCTGATATAAAAATGTGGTCTACAGGGTTGTAAAGCTTTTCGGCGGGTGTCTACGGGGCATCGGTCATAAGTTTTCTAAAAAAAGTCTATGCTGAAAATGCTCTTTCTAAAAGAAAAAAAGGCAGCATGCTTACGTTGGCATGACCGAGTCGGACACACAGGCCGGTACACGGCCGCATTTTAGGCGCACCTTTCATATCCTGACAGGATATGAAAGTCTAGGAAAGCGTAGCGTGATGAATAATTACGCGCGCGCTCGGGGACAAATTCTCAGATGAGGGTCGCCGGGTGGTATACGTACCGATCGACATCCCTCGTCTCAGTTCGTCACGCGCGCACAACAATACGGCCAGAACGTACGACGCCGACCCGGCCGTATGGCTACAACCTTGGCAGTCTGCTGGGTCGATCGTGTAACCAGCAACCAACCATACCCCATATGCAATGCAACGTCTCTCGACGCAACGTATTTCATTTTTGCGTGATCGATCGCATATCGCGTGGGGTTGCGATTGGGGCCGGCGATGAGGGGGTCCAAACAAAAGAGGCGGGCGGGAATCTTGGGGTCCCCTATCGAGCTACATACATCCATCCACCGGACTGGAGCTTGAGTGAGGATCCGGAGAAGCATCAGCAAAAGCTTGAACGCTACTACTGCATGCATCAATTACCCACAAAGTCAGGCGCCAGTTGAGTTCTTCCTTCCTTCCGATCCATGGATAACAACGTAAAGGACAAACTGCAGCTAGCTACTAGCCGGTTCAGTTGTGGCTCTAATCCGGCATGCATGGGTAGCAGACGTCGCCCTCTTGGGTTCGCGCGGTGCTTGTTTCGCTGCTGAATCCGGGGTTACGCAAATGCGTTGCTTGCGCGCAACCGCAACCCCTCTCTCCGCTAGCTGTTGCATACAGTGTTGGAGCATCTAAAAAACGCGCAAAACTGCAATTTTCTGATGAGTTTGCTACGCAGAATAGAAACCGTAAACGCGGCCCGGCCTGCACTCGATTTCCAGATCACCGCAAAATCGATGACCGCGACCGGTATTAATGTCGATCCGGGGAGGAAATGCATGCCGATCCACACCCTAACCCTAGCCGCAATCGACGGGATTCCTCGCCGCCGGCCACACCACCCGCTTCCTCCAGTCGTCCATTCCGGCCACCGCCGCCACCATAGACGCCCTCCCATGGTACCTCCGCCAAGAGCGTCGTCGTTGCGTCATAGCCGACGGAGCACGCAAGCGCGCGGCCTACAAATGGACGGGAAGGGGCTTGCGCCGCCAATGTCGCTGATGCGGCGGGAGACGGAGGAGTTTGATCTCCTCCACGGGCTCTTGCCGCCACCGGAGCCGCCCGCGCCTCCTGTCCCACCCGCTCCGCCCGTGGCTGTCGTGTCACCGTCGCCTCCCACCGACGAGGATACCTACTCCGGCAGTTGGACATTCTCGTCGTCACCGTGCAGTCCACCCAAGGTCGCCATGGACGAAAAAGGCTTCGACATCTACGATCCCGTCGCCTTGGAGTCCATGATGACCCGTGCAGATTTCGTCCCCGAGGAGGTCTTGGACACAATGACCGGCCCCGTGCAGGCGTGCTCCGCGGAGGAGCTCCAATCGGCCGCCAAGCATCGCTGCCGCGAGCTCGACATCGACAATGTCCTGCTCGAACAGGGGGTCTCGAGCAGGGCCTCGAGCAGGACCGCCTCCACCGCGAGTAGGAGGCCAGCGCCAGCACGAGCAAGGGGAAGGCCGTCGCCATCGACGACGTCTCCTCCGACGAGGAGTGAAGCACTCCGGCGACGGTGCGGCCGCACCCTGCGAGCTGGTGAGCTCATTTTGTTCCGTTAGGGTTGGAGCCGCGTAGTGTAGTGATATTTTGGATGATCGAGCACCTCTGGTGAAGTATTCCGGCAACCAACTCTGTATGTAAATATTTAGTGTCTCCCGCGAACTCTTCGTTGTCTGAATTTTAAATATACAGTTTCAATTTACCGTGTCTGATCTACACGACACTCCTCTCGGCCTGGAAACGCGATTTCCGCGAACTGTATATCATATTTGCAGGTTCAGTTTTTACGGTATCTGCTATGCTAGATGCTCTTATGGATCGATGGAGGCTTAGGCGCCAAGTGTTATTACTGCCATGGTGTTGTGTCGTGCGATGTTCCGTGATCCGATGGACATCCATCGAGGTTGCCGCGTGCATGCATGCTGGATTAAGGGCGAATTGATGGAACCGCCATTGCTTCCTCAGTGTGTTAATTAATTTTACGAACCGACGTACCTAGACTCTCGCATCAAGGCCTTCCAAATATGAACTCAGTGCTCCACAAATTCGATGTTTCCACGACGGAAATGACGTAAAATAAGTAAATGATGCATTATTTTCCTTCCATATCTGTAATTCCAGCCATAACAACTGGGTGCCTCGAAATTCAGTTTATTTTGATCGAAGCAGGCAAACGAATTACTTCCCTTGTTTCTGGCCACGAGCCGATCATCCCAGACACGAGCCCACCGTCGCCCTCCCGTCCTGTCACCTGCGAATTACCCAAAACACCCACCCCAACCAGCTTAATTACCACGCCAGAACTACGGGACAAGAGAGGGTAACAGCGACATTTCGTACTACGGACCCACCCGTCAGTGTATGTACACGTAGGAAACCATCGAGGATAGGGACGACCACGCCGGACGCCACGCATCATTTCCGCCCGCCACGTCACCGCCCCCTCCCGCAGTCCTTTAAATCCAGGCCCCCCTCTTCGTCTTCTTCCTCCTCTTCCCAAAGCGCTCCAGATTTCTTCCACACCACAACCAACAAACAAATTCACTCGCATCGCCAAGAGGGCCGGCCGGACGGACGGACGGAAGGAATAAATAAACCCTAGCAGGATCGATCGATCGACGACGGCTATGCGGCACGGGATCGCCGGCGTTCCAACCCGCCCCCTCTAGACCACGCTCACCGGCTACCGCACAGGATGAGGCCCGCCGCCGCCGCTGCGCAGATCGATCCGACCCCGACCCCGACCCCGTCCCCGGCGGCGCTGGCCAAGTCGCGCCTCAAGCGCCTCTTCGAGCGCCAGGTGCTGCGGGTCTCGCCGCTCCCCTCCGGGGACAAGGATGACCTGCTGCTGGTGGAGCCCAGCTCCGTGTGCCTCGACGGCATGGTCCGGAGCTTCCTAGAGGACGGCGGCGGCGGGGTCGCCGAGCGGGCCGCCGCGGGCGGCACGCGCTGCTGCAACTGCTTCAACGGCGGCGACGCCTCCGACGACGACGACTACGACGGGCCCGCCGCCGCCGAGGCCTCCGCCATCTCCGACGCCGCAGAGACAATCAAGGTACTACCCTACTCTACCCACTACTCACGCTCAATCAACTCCGATCGTCTCGTCTCTCGCCGCCGCGGCACGAACTGACCAACCAACCTCTCTGTTCCATTTCCAGGGCCTGGTCCACTGCGCGAGCCTCCGCGAGCGGAACCTGCTAGCCGACGTCTCCACGCTCGTCGAGCGCCACCGGGCCGCCGGGGCGCGGAAGCGGGACCTGCTCCGTCTCCTGGCGGCGTCCCTGCTCGCCAACACGGGCCACGACGCCGCGCTCTGCGTCTCCCGCTGGGACAAGTCCGCCGCGCACCCGGCCGGCGAGCACGCCTACGTGGACGTGCTCCTCCCGCCCGGCTCCGACCGCGGCGACCGGGAGCGCGTGATCGTGGACGTCGACTTCCGCGCCCAGTTCGAGGTCGCGCGGCCCACCAAGGCGTACCGCGCCGTGCTGCAGAGGCTGCCGGCCGTGTTCGTCGGCAGGGAGGACCGGCTGCGCCTGCTGGTCGCCGCGGCGGCCGACTCGGCCCGGGCCAGCCTCAAGAAGCGCGGGCTGCACCTGCCGCCGTGGCGCAAGCCCGAGTACATGCGCGCCAAGTGGCTCTCCCCCTACGAGCGCGAGTCGCCTCCGACGGCGGAGGCCCCCGCCAGTGAGCTCGCCGCCGACGTCGGCGAGGGAGGCGGAGCTGGGCCTGGGCACACTGTTTAATTCGAGGACCTGCCGATATTTTTTTCCTTCTTGCCTCGATCGGGAATTTGCAGCTCGGTCCTGCAGGGATTGGATGCAAAGCTTTTTTTTTGCTTTCTTTTTCTTTTTCATTTTGACCCTGTCATGGGTAACGGAGTAGTAACCTGTAGTAGTACTGAGAACCTACAATTAATTAAATAAATAAATTGTAGTGTTAGATGATCACAACCGTGTTTGATTTAAATTGGTTTGGTTCTTCTGCTGTTCTTCAGCAATGACATGAAGACTGTATGTAACTGAATTCACTGGATCAAGTGCTAAATTTGGATCGGATACACTGGTGGAACTGAACTGACATGAGTAGTACTAATTCCGGTTGCTTTCTTCATTGGTTTCTGTATCTCTCACGCAGCGGGTAGCGTGCAGTGCAGCTCCTCGCTGGAGCTCTTCCCTGTTCTCGCAGGGCAAGATATATCCGGAAGCTGAACTGACAACGCTTTCCATTCCCTGATCTGAAGTCCTGGGACACGGAGCCGGAAGCGGTAGCTGACGCACAGTCGTAGTAGAAGTAGTAATATTCTGCAGTAAAAATAAAAAAAAGTACGAGCTACAGACAGCAAGTTTCCACGATCGGCGACTTCATCCTGTGGAGATAGCTCATGGATGGATTAAAAAGAACTTTCTGGAAGAATAGTTTAGTCGAGGTCGCTGTGCTACGCAAGCTAACTTCAGGTGACGCCACAGCAAGCGGATAGACCATGGGGAGTACAAAATATATATATATATATCGGGCATCGGGATACGCGTTCCGTCCTCCGTTTGTTTAATCCCCAACGGCATAAATAAACAAATGGCCGTAATCCGAATCTGGTTGATAAGATTAATCTGGACTTGTCAGGTCAGAGGCGGACCCCGTAGCTGTAGTTGTAGTTGTATTCAGCGCCTCCGGATCCTCTGCGATCTCTTCCTTGCTCGCGTACGCTTCCGCACACATCGTCATGCATAATTGCTTGGTCGATGATTGGGGAGAGAACTGCGAGAATCCCCCGATATCATCAACCTTCTTCCCTCCGATGGAGATTAATTCGCTTCTTCCCTCCCTTGGGGCGATTTTGACCAGAGTCGAGCATGAACCGAAACGCGGCGCATGTTCAAAACGTCCAAGTACACATTTTTGTTGTTGTAAAACACAGTATAATGTACATGCTCATGTACATTGCTCATATATACATAAGTACAAACAAAACACTTATATGAATCCACACGCACACCCTACTCATATGAATATCTCTTAGAGAGTGGTGAATATTAACATTGTGCAGATACTATTTATTTTTAAATGTTTACAAATACTAATTATATTCAGCATCTAAAATGATAAAATGTTCTAAAGCCCCTTTGGGATCCATAGAGCTCTACAAGAAAAGAAGAAAAATAAATTCCTTGTAGCTTCAATACAAGTCAAGATAACACCGGCAGTTTAAATTCTCCGAAAACGAAGCCTCTTAGAAGGAAATAGTGCACAAGCATTGCTATCGTCCGATCGTAGATTTTCGGTTTTCACCGTAGAGAAAGCCCGCTCTCTCAAAAGAATGCATTTAATAATGTCGTTGCCAGGCACAACCAATTAAAACCAGGATTTTGTACTCCTCTAGTGCTGGCTTCCCCGCTTGTCGATGTCGCTGCTACAAGGCACGAATCACCAAGCAAAACCTCATCACCTCGAAGATTCGGTCCCATTACTAAACCTCATACCTTAGTCGTCATGACATTCTTCGCCGCCGTCGTCACTAAAGATGTCAAAATATCGACTTGTCCAGTAGTGAGAACAAATGACGAACCTTCGCATCGCTCCATCCTGAAGCTTCGAACAAGAAATATCACCGATAGTGAGAGAAGGCAACAAGCATATCAATGTGAGAAGAGCACTAGGATTGCCTCTTTATTCAAGCAAATCCAGCAGGTCCCACACCACCAGTTAGAGCGACAGAGGAGAAGACAGTAGCGGTCAAGAGCCATACAATCAACGGTCAAGAGCGAGCCATGCATGATTCCGATCGGACGCAACCTTGGCTCCGATCGGACACGCCGTCCTTCCCCACCTCGTGCTCTCGGGCCATCTTACGCAGCCATCAACGCCCCACCTTCGACCGTGAAGCGTCGTCGCGATCACTCCCTTACCCACCGTCTTTGACGAGAAGGGCGCCGCCACTATTGTCAGTGAGGATGGCGACGTCGCCAGAAGCACAAGATGGTGGATGCCTGGTGGTACTGACGATGAAGCCTTCGGTGTCGTCCAGGCGGAGCGTAGAGTTTTTAATGAAGCCTTGGGTGTCGCCCGGGCGGAGCGACCTGGAAAGTTTTTACTACATTCACGTCACGTGCGATCGATTACAAGTATTTGTGGTCAGGTAAATTTTATTAGAGTAGTTGTATTGAGAGGGTAAATCATGCCTCCATTTGCGTGTACATCGCTCGCTGGCCCTGATCTTCTCCGTTTGAGTACTACCCGGAGGGCCTGTGGAACTTCCCATTTGATATTCGAAACCGCGCGACTGTAATTTGAACCGTGCGTGCCATGTCATCGGTTCAGCACGGAATCTCCGGTTCAAAGAACATAACTGCAGCTTTATTGTGGAGAAAAATCGGGGGTACCGGCCGGCCGGCCGGCACTGTAGCTTTTGGATGATGCCCGGCTCCACTGTGGACAACTTCGATACTCTCCACTACTACCAAGTGACTGACGCTGGGCTTGTTTATTGCGCTGCGCCCCGCTGCCCATCACACGATCATTGCCTTCACCCTTCACCCTTTTGCCCCTTTCGCCTTTTGCGCGTCCCCGCCGGACGACGAACAAAACAAACTTCCTTCCTCTCTCTCACACACACTTTCTTTGGTTGTGAACTTGTGATGGGAAAAAAGAGACAGAAACCAGTGCGTGAGTGCGTGCATTGCAT
Organism: Poa annua; assembly: GCA_026929855.1. Lineage (NCBI taxonomy): Eukaryota > Viridiplantae > Streptophyta > Magnoliopsida > Poales > Poaceae > Poa > Poa annua. Next base: position 257,531,252 of record CM049427.1, on the reverse strand, counting down.
AGGATAGGAACTAAACAGCTCTTGGGTGGGTGCACAGATCACCGATGGGACTGACGCTAGCTTGCTTAACACCCACCACAGTCCCTGTGGATGGAAGTGGAAGGCTACGGGGAAACAAGACTCGACCGTATCGCCCATGCCTGCCTCCGCCTCTGCTTCTGCCCGCATCATTCATCACCATCATAACACTACGCAGTGAAGTCGTTGAGAAGAAGAAGAAGAAAGGGAGACGCCGGCCGGCCGATCGGAAACGGTACAGGCATGCTTTGCCTTCCTTGGTCGACGCAATGACTGCCTGCCTGTGCGCGACTGGGATGGCTCTTCGGCGGAGTGAATGCGGCCGGTGCTCACCCTTTCGGGGCGCACCGCCGGCTGCGCCGCGCGCCCGTAGTTGCACGCGTTGGGCGCCCAAACTGTACGTACCACGCAAGCTGCTTCCCGCCATGGCCATGGCCGTTTGCCTGCTACTGTAGCTGCTGCTCCAACTCCAACTCGAGTGCATGCATGCGCACATTGACGGCCTCGATACGGCCGGAGAAAAGTCTCACCCCCGGCGTACGTCCTCGTCCTGCAGGAGTTCATCAGTGCTATACCACTACTCAGTCAGTACGTAACAAGATGCGGTACGTTTTCGAGTGGTGTCGTTGAAGAGCATCTTTCAAATGCACCCAAGATATGCAAGGTGCACGTAGCCACGTACTGCCCGTGATCCCCTTTGGTACCAGCACCACCACGGGTGAACAGGAGAAAACTTCAAGGACGTACGACGTACGGCGCCGGTAATAAGGAAGAAAACAAAAGCATTGGAACGGACTGGCCAGCATATGTCGAATTCTAGGGAGGGTATCAAATGACGATGAACAACGTGGATCGAATTAAGGGTATGCATTTTTTTCACTCGTCACTAGTCAATCTCTTTGATCCTTTTCAATGGTCGTCGTCACGAAATAGTGACGACAGGTTCGATGCAGTTGACGATAATGTGTCAGCGGAGTGAAAAAGTATGTCGCTTGAAAGGCATCCCCTGCTAGTGCCGATGACTGAAGTTTCAAGAAGAATTGCACCTCTATCCATGGTCTATTATGTGGATGGCGCTCGTCGTAGTCACTTTTTTTGGATATCGGATGAAAATCTTATCTAGTAGCATGGAGTCGTCGACGTACAATATATAGTAGTCGTAGGTCCTGTTGGGGATATATGTATATTTGACACATATACATCCAACCTTACTAGGGTGACCCACGGGTGGCGAGGCGTATGGCCGATCGGGTGGCCCCGTACGTGGAAGCACAACGCAAAGGCGTTACCGGATAAAGAAGGCACAAGACGAAGGCCCACATACCATCAATTCTGGAAAATAAGGTGACAAATTAGCCGCGTTAGTTTAGGGGTGACTATGTATTCATACCTGACACAAATTTAACTCGTAAGACCAAGGATGACGCCTGTATAAGACGGTCTTAGGGAGCCTCATGGTATGATTATCAATCTCATACTCGTTGTCATTGACTTATGGTGAGTGATAAAAAAACACGTAGAATTCAGCCACCGTCGTGGGTTTTGAACTGGGTAAATTGTTGTGTTCCATTTAGTCCCGAACGACTCCTCCTTTCATCCCTCATGATTTATCATCCACGTATGGCTCCCCATATTTTGTCTGCGTTATCGATACCACGACAAGTCCGGTGAAGTTATCAATGTCGTTCGGCTAGGTGTAACTATAACCAGTGGCGGAGCCAGGAATTAAGACGAGGGGGGGGCGAATAGTTAAAGGTGTGCCTCCGGCGTTTTTTTTTTGACAACACATTTGTACGGAACGACGGCGGCTCTAGGGTGACGGATCGAACGGGGAGCAACGAGTGGCGACCCGGTCGGCGAAGGATCGAGAACAAGCGGAGCTAGGATTAAGGATCGAGCGAGGCGTCGACCACAGTCGTGAGTCGTGACTCATGCAACCACCTGCCTGCGACTACTCGTTCTGACTGTTTTTTTTTTATCCCTCCCTTTCAAGTATATGAAGCGTAGATACCTACTAAATACGTAAGGGTCGGTCCTGAGATTTTCGGGACCGGGGTGGAAGTTAAAACCTGAGCCCTAACATATCAAAAAAGAATTTAATATTACAAAATTATCGTGTTATGTTAGAAAATCTTCTAACATATCCCGATGCAAACTCACTGATAGTGGAATGGAAAATCACTCTTGATAACTATAACAAAATTTAATATTGCACAAAGCGGTGGTTGGTGCGCACAGTAAGGTCTCCTCTCAAATTCTCAACATCTTGCCTCTCGTTGCTGCCTAAAGATGGACATGGGTCGTCTCCAGCTCTCGACCACGGAGTATGACGAAACAACGCCGCACACATATGTAGAATTGGATATACCTAAAGTTCTTGTTATTGATATTTCTTGTAGCCGCTAACTAAAAAAAGTTCTGTTATTTATGTCTTATAGAACCTGGGCTTGCTCCCTTTTTTCAAATAAAAAATTGAACGGTAGTGTGTTGGATAGATAGCGCACCAGGCACCAGCCCACTGCCCACCCAGTTAAACTTCTACTAGTAACATTTTTTTTAACTTGCATAAGTTCTCAGAAACCAAAGGAGAAAGAGGCCCAACTAGAAAGAGGCCTAACTCTCAGCCCAGTTGAAAGAAAGGGATGTAAACGCTTCGTCCTTCGTCTTCGTAGAACTGGGAAACGTCCAGGAGAATCTCTCAATCTGCTCTAATGGCCGCCCCTCCTCACGACCAGGCCTGTGTAGTAAAAAAATTAGCAAAAGTTGAGGGGGGGGGGGGCGGCCGCCCCACCTCGCCCCCCTGGTGGCGCCGCCCCTGACTATAACTTTAACGGCTCGGCAAAGAGTTGTAGTATCTAGATAACTTGGTGTGACAGATGTAATGGTAGTCGTAGTGGGCCATATTCCTGCCGGAGGAAACCATACCCTGACGCCACCGTCGGTCGACCTAGCTTCGCCCGCCGGCGTCCAGCAATTGCTGCATGGGGCGAGGGAGGAGAGGAAGGAAGAGAACACGAGCTTGCACTAAAAAAAGAAACATATAGAGCTAGCATTTCACATGCGGTGCATCCTGAATGGCTAATTGACTAATTTGTTTTCTCTGCTGGGGTACACGCGAACGAGTAGCAACCCAACCAGTGTTGCTGCCATGCGTAGAGGATCAGGTGCTTCCATTATTCCTGACAGCTCAAGAGGAAAGAAGAGCCTACTTCTCTGAACCCGGCAGTTCTTAAATCCTGCAACTTCTGAAATTATTAAACACACTGCCGAGCCTTTCTATCGATGTCGCGATTAAAATAGCGCATAGAAAAGTCGATGCTCTATCTCTCGGCTCCATTTGGCCTAGATTCTCACATATTATAAGAAGGAAAACCTTACATGTCCTTTTCTTGGACAAGGTCCTACCAGCTTGTGATTGAGTGATACGTGACATTATTCTGTTCTGGAGATGGAGACACTCATTGATGCTACGCTTATCCAAACAAAATATATTCTTATCGAGACAGCAAACTGTATTGTTTTACTTTTATATATCCAAAGAGCCCAATTTCTTCCTGCATGTAGCTAGCTGCTTACTGTATTCAGTTTATCCCAGTTTCTTCCTGCATGTAGCTGCTTACTGTGTTGAGTTTATCTCAATTTCTTCCTGCACGTAGCTGCTTACTGTATTGAGTCTATCCCAATTTCTAGCGTGGTAGTGTGGATCCATGCGCTACACCTCCTTGATCTGGAGGTGCATTCCTGAACAAACTTGGCAACGATTTTAAGGCCGCTACGGATATGTCACCCACCAGGACCACTGAAATATGCACGTAAACTGTGCTGTGTACTGTGTATGATCAGTGTATGGAGTATGAATTAGTCCAACTATATACACATCAATACAAAATGAGGCGGTTGGTGCAAGGAGGACCAGTTGCATTTTCTTATGTCTGAGCAGTAGGAGTAGCACCGAACCCGATGGCTGGTTGGTCTACAAAATATCAGTCGGCGAAGACATCCGCGACAGTTATCGGTGTGCGTCCACGCTGACAGCGGCTTCTGGGCTAATATGTTGTCTAGCAGTGTGAGCTCATGTGCATTCTGTCTCTTGGCGATCGATCGAGCTTTGCTACGAGCAGAAATAAGAGATTATACATCAGATCTATGTATGTGGAGATGGAGGCATGGAGCGTTGTTTGGGATGGAAGCCTGACACCTTCCAAGGCGAGCACACTTCTGAAGGTCCGGAACTGGATTTCGATTTGGATCTGGCGGAGCGAAACATGGAGCCAATGCTAAGGGACGGATCGACGATCGGGAGCTCGATCGGGACAGAGAACAACTTCTCGGATCCAACAATACATTCCCAAATAGTTCATGCATGTATGTATGCTAGTAGTAGTTGTGCCACTTGTATGTATGCTAGTAGTAGTTGTGCCACTTGCAGACTCTAGGAACTAAACAAACGGAACAAGAGTAGCAGTTAAGCAAAGCTTGGCAGCGACGTACATGGTTCCTCTGCGATTGGATAAGCGGGAATCACTCGCTCGCAAAGAGAATGTTAGTTTAGGACGGGCTTGGCGATTTGTATATAAATAATTGTTCGTCGATCGAGTAATTCGCCCACTGAAAAAGGAGGATGCCCTAGTTTAGCTTCGCCTCTTGCGTAGGACGCACCCTAAAAAAGCTTGATCATCGATCGCCTCGAGACTTGGAACTATTGCATCATCATCACGCTCGCATGTCTATGTCTACCACCTCCTCTATCTACCGGCGCCTACATTTGCTTAATTACTTGCATTATTTCTAGTCCTAGCTACTCCGTTGTAGCAGTACTCCTATCCAATCATCTGCTTAACCATGCGCAACCACGGCATAAAGGACAAAACCATCGATCTACAGCCTACAGAGTTAAGTGAGTCGAGTTTGAGTAACCATTATTTTGTTTGGCGAATCTCATCTCGTTTTCATACTGGTCCTGCACTGCCCGCCCGGCTGGGGCGTTGCTTGCGCAACGGAAACAGTGGCACAGTGAATTTCCCTTAATTCACGGGTAATCTTGGATCTATCCCGTCCTTCATAAGCTAACTTGGATTATCCACGCCAGCAGCATCAGAAACGGTAATTTTTTGTCGTTAACTTTGTTAATTTTGTTACACATGGGTTCTAGTGACCAGAGTTAAGTAACATTTCTTTGTGGTGGACTGGTGTTTTTGGTTTCGACGCATGAAGCATCCGAGCGGAGCTTGGGAAGGACACACGGACTGTTGTTTGTGTTGGTGACAACTGGAACTTGTGATAGATTAGTGGCTGAAGGCTGCTGGTTCTGACTCCCTACTCCGATTTCATTGTGAGAGGGTATCGTTTTTCAGATTCGATAGCGTGTTTGGGGTCGTGCTGTCACGTCTGATTCTCTTAACGATAGTGATGTTGGAGGTCCGAAAAGCCGCTGATCAGCGATGCAGCTGCGTCAACTCGAATGAAAATATGATCTTTCGTTTTTCTCTTTGGTTTGAACAAGTGGTACATGCATTGGCCTTTTTCATATGGTGTTCATATCTTTTCAGTTCCATGTTTACATGCTTTGTAATTTGATTTGTATTTTATAAATGTGACACGTCTTTTCAAAGAAATGTGTAACATTCTTTTTTACTCTGAGTGTAAAATTAGGCACTCCTTTCCTTGAGCTTATTTTACTGCTTTATATGACAGTAGCGAAACATGGATACGTGCATCGCATGCATGGCTAATAGTTTGAAGCTTGGCACGCCGATTTGTTAAGTCTCAGCTGGCAGATTTTTTCTTATGTCTCGGTCACTATTTTGAAAGATGCAATCGTATGAAACGTGCGATTGCATTTTTCTGTTGGAAAAAATACAACCGATTCGATTCAGTTGCACTTTTTATTCAGAAAAATATAATTGCATTTTTGGTTAAAATGTAGTTACACTTTTATGAGGTGACTGAGACATATAAAAAAATCAGTCGATTAAGACATATGTACTCCCTTTTTTGCTTAAAGTCCTCTTTTTTTGTTTTTTTAGAAATTAGTCAAAAGTCCTCAAATCTTCGTGTGCTCAAATCATGCCCAGCCCGCGTAGGTGCAATTGCTACCATGGGCTTGGTGCTGGTAGTTTTGTGGAAAGTTGCTACTCTCGCTAGCCTAATGGATAACGGGCCTCTGGGCTAGAGTCCATTAGTCATTCATCAGTGTCGAGCCTCACACGATGGTAAACGGCCCTGATCAGAATATTGTTTGCGGGTTTGTAAAAAACAAAAGTGCGCGGGACATTCCTGTGTGAGTTGAGAGCCCATTAGTGTTAAAAAAAAGTTTTGAGAGCCCATCTGTGGATAATTTCTGTATAATTTGCATAACTAAAGACATTTTCCCCCAACTTTCCAAATGTTCAACTCCCCTTTGATATTTAAGGTACTAAAGATTTTAAGAAGATATTTATTAGCATCATGTCTAGATGATGAATGTGTTTCAAACAAGGATTTCCAACACACATGGGTCATTGTTGTTGAAGTTTTTTCAAAATAAAGCTACATGTCCACCTACTAAAAATGTACGGTTTAAACTAGATTATCCCTATGGTTTTAACAAAAACGGTTCGAATCGCTGCCAAGTTCAATACCCGATTAAAGGAAACCATAATACGAATAATACTCTTTGTCTTAATATTGACCATGAATCATTATGTTGTTTTAGTCTGTGATATAGTATCATTTACACAAATGACGCCATCATCTAAATTGATGGTGTTAAACTTGTGGCTTTCAGAATCTTCAATTCCTCTTTGATATTTGAGCCATACCTCAAAATTGGGTGTTGAATCTGTTAGTATCGAACCTGGATGCTAAATTTGACCTAGAGAGGGATTTCCACCGCTAATAGTATATCGGTGAAAGTTTGTAGAATAAATCAACATGGCTATTGGCTTAAAATACCCGATTGAAAGTAGAACGCGCACTTACAACCACTAATGTCTGACGTGTTGCCATGTCCAAAATTCGATCATTTAGCATTGACTTTGCAATTGAATATATATTTTAGTTTGCCAACTATGATTACGCAAATGACGACACTTTTGCTCACATGAGACTTGGTGCTATCAAAGAGATGGCTTCTCGATTATTCAATTTCTTTTTGATATTCAAGGTACATCTTGAAGATTCCCGCCAACGCAAAATGTTATAGAAATACTTCAATATATTTAGCTGCTGCGAATGTGATCCAATAAAGACATTTGCATATACGTGTAGCATTTTGATAGTTTTAAAGCTTATCCAACATGCGAGATTGCAAAAAATAAACGATCAAAAATAGAACTTGTGTTTGCCAAAATAAATGATCAAACATAGAATTTATGTTTGAATACTCAAGTGAGACGTGCTGCCGACTTGGCGATTAACTTGAATGGATGCATCATGAGAATTTAGTACTCTTAGGGTACGGTCCTATGATCATTTTATTGTTTTGCTGGTTCCATATGTTTTGTTTAATATGTATGGGTACTGTACACACAAATGACGACACTTTGCTCATGTGACGGCATAATTCATGCCGTTGAAGATATGACTTCTCGGCAAATAAAATTGCATCCAGTTCCCTTTTGATCTTGATGTACCTCGTGTGATTAATTCAGCTCTGGTAGCACGGGAAGCACCTAAATGTGTGTAATGGGTGGTAGCACTAGATACTAATACGGGCCCATGACACAGTAAGGAAGAAGAGAGCCGATTAGGCACCGGAGGCTTTGGCATTGATCCAGAGAGATGAGTTGTGTACGAACGTGAGAAACCCGAGACGATAAGTGAACGCATAGTCTAGCATGTCTTGCCCTAAGCTCATGGTGTCGACATCCAACAGCTCAAACAACATTTTGTTTTCTGTTTGACCAATCTCAGATCAGATCTCCGGAAGGAGTCTGACGCCATATGTGTCACCTGTGAAAGAGTGCCATTGGTTGTGGCGAGAGGGGCTTTGACCTGTGCTGCTGTGCCTGTGCATGTAAATGAGCTCATCTACTTGAATTTGTAATATGCATGCATCCAAATTAAGCTGCATCCTTTCTAGTATAGGCGAAAATGGTGAAGTGGAGATGCGAGATCAATCTGAGGAAGTGCATTGATAGTGAACGATGAAGTGTTGAGTAACGTGTATCACAGAAAAGTGCCAACTTTATGTACCACTTAAAGTGACTTACTAGGTAGATAGAGGCGCAGTTCCATGCTATGAATGGCAAATATATGTTTGGTTTGCACTTTGGAATTAACCATTCTGAACTGCTTGTCTCTGCAGCTCTGCTCGGTTATTTATCTTGCCAGTGTTGACCAAAATTGGGATTTTTCCTGTTAATTGCCGGTTCTTGCGAAATTATATATGTTTATGATATCTAGTACAGTAGTATTATGTTGGGTTGTTGACGCCGACATCGCAATTCTATTTTCCAGTTCATACGCTGACAAAATACAGAGCTGCTTGCAGCTCCGTACGTATATATGCGCGTCTACGTCGTCTCCGGCAGATCACCATTCTTTTGATCCCTCCGACTAAAGCCATGGCTGCCAATCTCAAGCTGGCCGCCCTGTGCCTCTTCCTTCTCGTCGTCTCCTCCCTCCCTTCGCTAGCGCGCGCCGAGTGCGAGTGCGAGACGAGCGAGGAAGAGCATGACAAGGCTGGCGCGCTAAAGCTTAAGATCATCGCCATCTTCTGCATCCTCGTGGCCAGCGCCGCCGGCTGCGGCATCCCCTCGCTCGGCCGGAGGTTCCCGGCGCTAAGCCCTGACACGGACCTGTTCTTCGCCGTGAAGGCCTTTGCCGCCGGGGTCATCCTCGCCACGTCCTTCGTGCACATCCTCCCGGAAGCCTTCGAGAGGCTCGGCTCGCCGTGCCTCGTCGACGGGCCGTGGAACAAGTTCCCGTTCGCAGGCTTCGTCGCCATGCTCGCGGCCATCGCTACCCTCGTCGTTGACACCATCGCCACGGGGTACTTCCAGCGCGCGCACGCCAAGAAGGTCTCCGAGGCCGACGGGTACATGGAGGCAGCGGGCTCCGATCACGCCCACGGCGGTCACTCCCACGGCATGTCGGCCGTCATAGCGACGTCCTTCGCGGGGACATCCGACGACGGCGCGCAGCTCATCCGCCACCGCGTCATCTCGCAGGTGCTGATCGATTGATGCGTGCATAATTAGATACTGCAGTTAAATCTGTTCAACTTGTTGGCTCATGCATGCAATGTTGTCTGAAGGTGCTGGAGCTGGGGATCGTAGTGCACTCGGTGATCATCGGTATGTCTTTAGGTGCATCAGAGAGTGTTGGCACGATCAAACCACTCGTGGCCGCGCTAGCTTTTCACCAGTTCTTCGAAGGGATAGGGCTCGGAGGATGCATTGTCCAGGTATGTAGACATCAACAGGAGTCTCTGATTCCGCTCACATATGAACATGTGCGTATACTTTGTACAAAAAAATGGATTTTCTAATCTTCTGACGTCCAGCAAAAATGACGTGTGAATTTGAATACGCAAAATATGCAATACTATTCCACATACTGTTTGAACTACATTGTTTCTAGAAAGAAATATAATCTGAACCCTAAAACTAGGAAGTCATCCGGATTAACTCCCAAACTTCCCAAAAAATATCGACCTGAACCTAATCCTAGAATGGAAATTTGTGGTTTTCAGGTAATGTGAAAAAAACATAGAGGTACATAATACTACGAGTTTGTAATATGCAAAAGTATATTATAATAGTTCAAGGATAAGAAATGTCACTTAGAGAGGAGTTAATAGGCACACGTTTTAGCTCGTTCATCCGAACTTTCTTGTTGTAATATTTCTGTTGGTGTTATTCCCGGTGTTATCCGGGCTGAACTTTGTAATGACATTATGTGATCAATAAAGCGCTAAATTCTCAAAAAAAAAAATAGGCGACTACAAATTTTACAAGTTGATTTCAGGACCTGTGGATAAATAGGATTCTTGACAGTGCAACTAATTGAACAACACTATGTAGCAAGTGCAATGGCCAAACTATAGGGCACTTTGATCTGCGTTTAGAGGAGGTTGCTGCAAAGTAAAATCCAACAACACACACAAAGTCCTAGACTTCTGCCTGAGCTCGCCAAACAAAGTATGAGCTGTAACATTAGAACATCTCTACTTGCAGCCCAAATGGCTGCCCAAAGGCCGTCCGGACAGGCCATTTGGGCGCCGTAAGGACACATTTTTTGTTTATAGGACGTACATGTTCCTAGTCGGAGCCCCCAAAGGTGTGCATGTGCCTTGGCACAAGCTGTAGCATGAAGGCGAGGCAGCGAGAGGAGAGAGAGGAGAGGGCAAAATGAGATGCACGTGGAGGCTCGTGAGTGGATTGGGCAGACACAATCTCTTGTCTGGTACACCCCATACATAGGGCGTGTGGTGGCTCTGTCGGACAAAAAAGTGGGCGTCTCCGGACGAATTTTGCACTTGGACATCGCAAGTGGAAGAAGTTTTTGTCCGAAAAGCCCCAAATCAGCTTTGGGCGGCCCTTTGGACGCTGCGAGTGGATATGCGTTTAGTGCTAAATCTTGAGAGGGTCTCTATACCTTTAGAAAATCAATGGGGGGAAATCCATAACTCATGTTGCTCCCAACTGAATCTAACAGTGTAGGGTTTCCCAAAAAACTCAAGAGTAAAAGAATAATGTAACTCGGAGGGTGAATCAACTTTTAGCTTGGTAGGTCTCATATTAATTTTTCCTACCTTGAATTCAACCCTTATTAGAGAGAGAGAGAGAGAGAGAGAGAGAGAGAGAGAGAGAGAGAGAGAGAGAGAGAGAGAGAGAGAGAGAGAGAGAGAGAGAGAGAGAGAGAGAGAGAGAGAGAGAGAGAGAGAGAGGACTTGTTCAGACCAACAATGGTGTTCAAGCTTAGATCCACCGGGTAGTATCTTCAGAGAACATGTCCATCCTTATAGAGCTATATCTAATCGTTAGCCTAGTTTTGCACCGACTCTGAACCTCCGCCTTGTCCAAAAGGATATTTGGGCCAAACAAGAATCTTCTTAGATCAACCGGGACACCAGCCCGGATCAAGTTTAATTCCTCTGGTATGCATCACGGATCTTGGGATTTCGTTGATGTTTCTAGTAGGCACGCACGAGTGTTTCTAGGATGTGTTTTTAGTCACTGATACCCTCACCTAAACAAACATCTAGCTCCTCTTAATAGTACGTATAACTTTCCCACAACTCAAATACAGGGAAACAAAATAAATAATTTGAAGACACAATCTTCTCATAACATTTTTTCTAGGTGGACTTCAACCATTAACATTTAACCATTGTTGGAGATAAAAAGAGTGTGGATTTTATACATACACGCATGGGTATGAGGTCTATCATGTCCGTTGATTATTACTTCGTGATCTGTGCCACGGAACATTTTAGTTTTCACATAGGTGAGTGTACAGAATTAATCTGTCATGTCTAAGATGTAACTTCACTGCTCTACGGTACGGCTACAGTGTGGGCAGCATGTGAACAGGTAGTGCGGCATGGTCGGGCCATGCCCTGCTACAGTCGTGCGTCATGTGCACCATTTCTCCATTCCCCCAGCCGCGCCACACCATTCCAGCCGCCGCAGCACTGCCTTCAGGTCGGAGAGGAGCTAGTCGACCACGGTCGGCTGCAAGGAGTCGTCTCCCTGAGATCCGGCCGGCAAGAGCTCCTCCATCCTCGACCCCTCCATCAAAATCGACTCTGATGGCCAGGAATTTGGATTATCCGAACTCAAACATGAAAAAAACAAAGCAGATCATGTCTGCTACGAACCAAGACAAACAAATTCTAGCTTTTACGGATCAACATTCTCTTTTATGTTTACGCATTCACGATAAAAATCAAATTTAATCCGAGGAGCTCTTTCTGGCTTCATAAAATCGAATTTATACAAGCGCGTGGATTTGATGGACACATGGATACGTACAGATCTGAATGATTGAACAGATTTATACAATCCACTCGATTAGCCAACTAACACTACAGAAACATCACGAATTACATCCATCAAGCACCGAGAACAAAGCAACCAAGATAGTAGAAGCAACAATCCCTAAAGAAACGATGTGCACCACGTACAAAAGAAAACAAAAATTCAGAAATTTCGTCCAAGAACCAAAGGCTAGTTCTAGGGGAATCGGCTGAACAAAAAATTGCATCCATATCTTCTTTCCAGACGTAGATCGCACCCTCTTCTTTCCAGACGACGGACAAGCTTGAGATGGTGATGGAGCAACCGAATCCAGCCGTCACGACGGATTAAAGCCCACCATGCCTCCGGATCTGAGATCCACGGCGCGTGGCCCCCGTAGGACGTGGGTCAACGGAGGTCACAAGGTTGCGGTCTACGCCTCCATTCCAGCCGCCGCCTCCGGATCCGAGGTCCCCGACGCGTGGCCGCCACCGGATGTGGGTCGCCGGAGGTCGAATTAGAGTTTGGTAGAGGTGGAGGTGGGAGGGAAACATGGGGGAGTGCAGGCGGCGGGCGGCGCGACGCTCGGAAGGAGCAGGCGTGGGTCGAGGGAGACGGCCATGGTGCGTCGGCGCGCGCAGAGCAGGGGAGATGTGTTGTGCGGGGAGGGAAAGAGAGAGAAGTAGGAGGTGATGACGTGATGTTGTATGGGGAGAGAGAGAGACAGAGAGGCAGGATGGTGGCCTAATAATAATAATAAAAAACAGGATACAGTCTGTGCGCGATTTCCGGCCTGTACAGTTCGCATAGAGTCCATCTCCGTAAATTTTGGGCACGTCGGGCGTGGTTGCCGGGCCACTGGCGAATATTCTGTCCAATCACGAATAGTATATACACTGTTGATAAAAGGACCAAAAACACTCAAAAACATTTCTCTCTCCCACTCTTATACGGATCTCAAAGCAACATAGATGCTGTTAACGGACAAGATAGCTCTCATACCCGTGTGTGCATGTAAAAAATCATTTTCGGGGATAAAAACTTGTTATCATATCTTCATCACAATTATTACCCTAAATTATCTGTCATTAACACGAAAATCCACTTGGGGGCCAAAATTCCCTTATAAAATACTACTCATATTTATGTTATGTACGAAAGAACAGGGACAGTAGGATTGATTCGGTTGTTTTCTTGTATAAGTAGAAGACATCTGTCATATTAGTGTTGAAGTTTTGAATATTCCCAACCAGTGGAACGCATCCTCTATGTCTAAGAATTTTCCGTTTCTACTGAAAATTCAAATGTTGAAAGTTCCATCTATAACAGAGCTAAGATTTGGAGGGTGATTTAGTATTCTTAGGTTCAATATATTGAAATATAATCGATGGACTTGAAGATTATTGTATAGCATGAACCGAAAAAGTCATCAACAAAATATGATTATGTGGTTCGTGAAAAACACAACATATAATTTTATTATCTCGTCCCTTCTCCACGGAACACATGCATTAATTCATATTATTTTTAGTAAATCTGTGTGTTCTCTTATTTCAGCTTATTACTACCATTTTTAAAGACATATGGTTGAGTTTAAAAGGTTTCATAAATTTTAGGTTTTTATACATTTTAAGTAAAAAAAAGGTTTTTATAGTTTAGGCTACAAGTTTGACCGAATACAATAATTAGGCTTAAACATAACATTTTCTTAGTCTGTGTCCAACATCAAACTATCTTGTTTCTATTTTCTCCTCTTTATTTATCATTATACCAAAAAGTTATCAAAAATAGAACTCAATTCGCGTTTAGCATTGGCAGGTTCACTATCAAAATTATAATCATGTGACCATTTAGACGATGCACTTACATATTTCCCTCTCCTTCTAGTATAATCAATAACATTGAAACGGAAAGAAAATCACAAATGACAGAAAATAGAAGATATATTCAACCGTGTGGTAAACAAGTGTACCATTTTAGTGGGTTCACCCATCAGTTCACATGATTTCACCGCCAAAATTGTGTGTACTTCTTTACTTACTTTGAGGATCACTAAACCTTAATGTGGCTTACCAAACATAGCACAAACTCCTTGGACCATAAATTGATGGTAGAAATTTATACTAAGTGACTAATTAAATTTAATTGTTCTATCGTACAGGCTAGGTTCCGCCTGAAGTCTGTCTTGATGATGGCGATCTTCTTCTCACTCACACTTCCAATTGGCGTCGTGATCGGTATCGGAATATCCTCTACTTACGATGAGAACAGCCCTAGCGCACTAATCGTGGAAGGGATCCTTAGTGCCGCTGCTGCCGGAATTCTGAACTACATGGCGCTTGTTGATCTTCTAGCTGAAGATTTCATGAACCCTAGGGTGCAGAGCGACGGAAAGTTGCAGGTCATTATAAATATCTCCTTGCTGGCCGGGACAGCTCTCATGTCCATGCTAGCTATATGGGCATGAGAAATCTTCCTCACCTTAATTCGTTTTCATTTTATGAAGGGAGGTTTCTCTTTTTTGAAGAGGTTTTCAGATTTGTTTGTTCCTTGATTGTAAAAGCGTGTTCATATATTGATCAAACCCAAGACACACACTGAACTATATATGTTTATTTATTCATTATTACAACAAACCAAACAGTGAATGTATGTTGTTGTGTTTTCTTTATATCAATTGGTTTATGGGAAATGGTTATCTCACTTTCCTATGTTAGGTGAAGTACGATTGCATTTCAAAAGATACATCTGTTAGGTTATGCATGTCAAATTGGCACGGTCTATCACTCAGACGTCGAATAAGGTATGCTAAAATTAACGATCTGTGATTTCACCGAACCAATTTGATTTCCACCTTCTGTCCGTAGTAGATTTGTTACTGTTGATATATTTTTATTCGTTTATGAGATTAAGACGGTCGATGTCCTCCACTCTTGAGTGAGTTATTTTGACCCCTAGATTGAAGTGGTGAGCCGAAGTGTCTGCACAAAACCAACACTAATTTCGTTGTTCGACGACACTAACAAACTCTATGCAAATTCCTTTGTGCACCACATACTTTACATGCTCTGCAGTTGTACTTGGTTTCAATAAATTATACACGCTCTCTGCACCAAACTAAGTTTATTTAGGGTGCACTACACTTTATGTTTAAATGAAATGTATCGATATGTTCCTTTGCACTGTTGTTTGCAGTTTGATACTAATATAAATGTTGCTGGTATATGCCGGGAAAAGTAGAAAAGTCATTTTTGGCTCCCGAGATCCAGTTATATCGCTGTCTTGAAAAACATCCAAAACTACATTTAAAAGTAAAAAAAAATGCATGTTCTTAATGTTATATTCTAGAAGCATGCAAAAATTAAAAAACCTTTTGTCATACACAAAAATGGCAGACATTTTATCCGCTTGTAGGATATATGAATGAGGATACGCATGATTGTTTTCAGATTTCTCTAAAAAAATCATTTTTGATTTTTGGAAATAGTGAGACCGCCTGAGCTCGGAGCACCAAATCTCCACTCAAAAAGGGAAGCCCACCAAATCAGTTTTGTATTAGCAGTATACATGTTACTATTCTGGGCCGGGAAAAGAATTGCATAAAGCCTAGCAAAATAGTTCCATAACCCTCTGTTCCTTGTACTTCCGAGGCTCCGACCGCAAGCCCAGTTTCTTTTACTGTAGAACACGACTGTATTTTTTTCAACAGAGCGAGTTTTTTTTTTCTTGAGCAAGTACACGACCGACTTGCAAAAGTCTGACACGACCAAATTAACTGTCTAGTGTCTACGCACAGTTCGGCATAACTCTAACTACTAGTACAAGTCCACACTTCTCCTACTACAAGATAAGTCTACAGCTTTTAATGTGTTATCCAACATCAATCTGTCTTCGCATCTTGTTTTTCAAGAACCCTACATTGATCATTGCACCTTGTATTAAGCGAAATTATTCACCCACAGTTTGCAGCGGTGTCATGCATGGTCGACCGGACAACTTGTAAGCAAGAACCCAAACACAATGGGGACAACTTGCACGCAACATTCCGTGCATTACTAGATGCCACTGTTGATCCATGAATTCGTCCTTCCAATGGACACCGCATCCGAGCAAGGCAACTCCATCATAAGATGCAAAGTACGACAGCCCAACTTGCACAGGCTTAATCCTTATCGATATGTATGCCGCCTACTACGAAAACGGTGGCCAGCGAGAAGAACAGAAGTCGCAAACTGCTCAATGCTGTGTTGAACACTAGCTAGTACAGATGCTGTCACCGGCGTAATAATATTACAGCGGTGCTGCGCTCACTATCTGGCCTCTCCGAGGAGTGATGAAAAGGAAGAGATAACTAGTAAGAGATGAACTGGTACTCCCGGGCTAAGCTACTACGTACATGCACGGATGCACCAACATACTAGTTAAATGTTTCTACTCCTAGTTGTATATGAACACATGCAAAGTGAATGTTGGTGCAAAGTGAACACATGCATGCTGTCAAATGTTAATCACTACACTTTTTTTTGAAGGCTGTTTATTACTACACTAGGTACAGCTAATTAACATATATAAGTTCGTGCATGGAGTTGCGCCCGGGCGTGCCGGCCGCCAGTTCATCTTAATAGTTGCGCTTAAGTGTATGTGTTCGGTACAGACAGAGCGATCAGTACCTCTGTATCCATATTAATACTTGCTTCAAGCTAGCAAAATTAACCAGAAATAAGCATTGTCCCATCATCTAAACTATAGTAATGCAAGTCACACGATTGAATGCAATGTCTTTAAATCTGCATATTCGTAGACGGCTGTGATGTCAAAATAGACAGATGCGCGCGCACATATGGAGCTCTCAAGACTAGTTGCATGTTCCAGCAGTTCCATCCATCCACATGGTGCCTTCCTTAGTTCCTTATATCTTCAGACGAGTAGCTGAAAACTGGCACTATCATCAGAATGGTCGTGCTGCCCTTGTCTACGCATGCATATCAGAATTTCCTTAATGTTTCGTTGGTCATGTTCATTTAATCGTCGGGCCACCGTCCACAGTATGGTGGTGTTAGGTCCGCCTTCTTCGAGTAATGGCTCTTTATGCTCTAACCTAACTGAGACATAAAATGGCTGAACGAATCTAACCTAGATCTCCTCCTGTAATCCATACCCCATGAAATTAATAACACACGCTACTGTATACTGGATTGCCTGCTGATGGATGTGACTTCTTATTTTTCCTTTTCTCTTCTTTTTGCAATGCAAATTAAGGATGGCAGCATTACATCCGAACATTGACAAGACATTGCTGGTTCTCACTGGGCAGAGACTTTCATAAATTACAAACAATTATACTTTATATAACGGTTAGGCCTCTAATGTCTAATCACATTTCTGAATTCTGAAACTGTGCAATTATAGTGTAACGTTAGCATAACTTCTAGTCCATAGTTTATACATGTACTAGTTGATCTCAATTTTGGATAATCAGTCACACAACCAAATTTCAGTTTTGAATTTGTTTGAGCAATATGCACAAAATCATCTTATTGTCAAAATTAGCAAAAATGCTTGAAAATGAAGCGGAACATTTTTTCCGAGCAAGTACTACCCATAAAAGAACTACATGCCAAAACCTGTTTTAAACAACTTTATCATGTTTATGAATACTTTAAAAACTAAAGTGTAAATTATCGGCACACCTTTCCATACATTCCTACTTGGGTACATGAAAAGGATTTTGGTGATGTCCTTGAACATCCTATCACACACCTTTGTTATATTTTAAATTACTATTGGTACATTACCATTAATTTATATGAATCGGCGAGACTAGGAAAACTCAGAATTTATCGAGAGTAGCCATTAAACAAAGTATACTAACTACAAAAATTAGAGAATGTCAATTTGCACCATATTTGTTATACTTGCTTCTCAAGGTGATGCATTTGATGATAATTCGAATCTTATTTGACACTTGTGTTTGGTATGGTACAAAGTGATCTTTATGGAAAAAAGATCCAGCAAAAAATGTTATGGAAATGGCCATTACGTTGGTCATTCAGATTGAAAACAATGAAAGTTCATACTCGTAAGGCCAATTTAAGCAAGTTTTATCAAAAGTTGTTAAATTTAGTGGGGTGTTTAGTTGTCTTTAGTAATCATAAAAGACTCCATCACAAGGAATGGAATTTTAACCTTTTTGCATTTTATTTTAATTTTTTGATAAAAAAACAGAGTGCAAATTGTGTGCACAACTTTTCATAGAAATATCTTGATTTTTCTAAACCTTGGGGTTATTCCAAAGATTTCTACCCTGGTACATGAAAAGTTACTTTTGGTAAATTGCACGACCATCAGAATCATGGAAGAAAAATCATGCATACCAACATATACGTTATATGAAATGATTCTACTCTAACAATGCAGCAAGAACACCAATACATAGAAACAAGATTTTACATTGAAACCCCCAAATTTTCAAAACCATGGTGTGAAGCCACATAAATATTCTTCCACTGCTATGTCGGATACAAGAGTTGTCAAATAGCACTAGAGGTTCTTCATACATTACAATTTCACTATCTTGGATGCCAACACAAATATTTGAGACACATCAGCTATTGGGTGGGTAGGTGCAACTTTAAAACAATGATATTTGAGAGTTTTGTGAAAATTTAAAAATATTAGACGGAAACAATGGGGTGTATTTGAACTTCACAACTTTGGAAATGACTCCCGTTACTTGATTAAAATTTCTTTCTTCACATAGCCATTGGTAAGCCCATGCGTATGTTTGGACTAACAAAAACGCTTCATTTAGCTTATCTCCTCACACCCTATATGATAAAAAAAATGGCACTATTTTTAAAACATAAACTCAACATACATTTTAAAATAAAAATAATGGTTATTGATTAAACTGGTGGTAAAAGCTAGACTCAAAGGACGTGTAGGATTTTGTAAAACCGAACATAAGAAAAGTAATCTGTTTTTAGTGGGAGAGACTTGGCATGATATTTTATTATTTTATTGCTCAAACTAAAGGAAAATCTAGACTGAAAGTACATATGTAGGCTTCGTAAACCGACCAAAAAAATATCAGTCAATATTTAGCAGAGAGAACCTTGGCATGATTGCTATTCCTCGGTCCCACGACATAAACCGTTTTGGCTAGCTGTTGGCTTATACTGTGGAACAAAGGAAGTAGATAATAATGTCGACAAGCTACATTCTACCACTGCTATTCTACTTTTAATTTTGTGGATATATTATAAGTACAAATCATGATCAAAATTGTTCGTTATTAACAAGCGAATATGGCCGAATTTTATTTGGGATAGAAGGACTATAAAATAAGGTTTTATTGATTAAATCGACGGTAAAGACTCAAAGGACGCGTGGGCTTTTGTAAAACTGAGCATAAGAAAATCAGTCCGTATTTAGTGAGAGAAACTTGGCATGGTCTTTATTGGCCATTGTCGGCAAAACTAGACTCAAAGTATATGCGGGCTTCGTAAAACAAAGGGAGAAATATCAGTCAGTATGTTGCAGAGAGAAATTTGGCATGATTGCTACGAGTTAATAATGTGGACAAGCTACTACTGTTCTACTACTATACCCTAAGAACAACTTAATTGTTTGCAAGTCGTGATCCGGAAGTCTCGCTCATGACCCATTCAGGAGAAGACACAGGGATTTGGATTTTGGCTGAGAAAAACAAAATTCCACCGAAATCCGGCAATCCCGGTCAGGACGGTAAAAGTATTTACCAAACAAAATCTTTTAAAAATTGGGCAATTTTGACAATATATAATAAAAAAATTAAGTTTAAATAAAATTTCCTTAAAAAATTCAAATTCCAGTTATTTTTAATTCTAAGTTTGAAATTTTGTTTATATCTTTTCGTCTGAAATTTCACCGAAATTGCCGGAATTTCCGAAATCCGGTCATTCCGGTTTTTTACAAAACCGAAATCCAAATCCTTTAGAAGACACCGTGCCGAAGTTTACTCGGGCGTCCTAAATTAAACCCCACTGCA
The DNA here is from genome assembly GCA_026929855.1 of Poa annua. NCBI lineage: Eukaryota > Viridiplantae > Streptophyta > Magnoliopsida > Poales > Poaceae > Poa > Poa annua. The sequence continues at coordinate 257,511,260 of CM049427.1, read as the reverse complement.
AACAAAAACTCTGTCAAATTACCAGCAGTGCCGAATTCAGGGAGCCGATCGATTTGACTGTCCATAATTTATTGACTCGTAGTCGTAGATTCCTCCCATTTGACAGCATATATAGGTCTTCCTTCAAAGCCTCTAACCATGTCCCAGCTTAATTGCGCCACACGAATGCAGCAAGAAGACAAGAGGGAAATGAATTAGGTGTTCGCGCCACAAAACTCCAAGTCGCGCGGCTACTCTAGGTGCTATATTTCTTCACAGCTCCCAACTGCCGAGAGAGGAGTCAGACGCCGGAGGAAGAAGCTAGCCGCCGGCGGTTGAGCCTTCCGTTGTTTCGATCTCCGTCGGTTTCCAGTCGCCTTTCACGGTTGGCTGTCCTTGGGGCGTAGAGTTTGTCTGTTTCTTTGGCGGCGGCGATGTTCCGACGGTGAACACATGACCGACAGCGAGAAATGCATCAGGTCCGCGGATGGGCAAAACACGTACGCATGGATGCGCGGCGGCCGTGCCTTATTACTCCGACACGGCACGCGCGCGTCGGTGACCGGCCGGCGACATGGCGCCATGCCGCTGCCCATGCATCGCTCGACGGCCATGCGCATGCATGGTTAATCAGCTTCATGCAAAGAGCGCCGCTAGCTGATGAACGAAGCTACGGATCCGACCGCGCAGCGTGCGCTCCTCCGTGAAGCGTGGAGGATGCGCGCCATTGCCGACGAGCAGCCGCGCGTGGCAGCCCGAAATTCCTCCCATGATTGGTGGGAGCGGGTGGTTAGCTGCCGGCCGGCCGGCTTGATCGATCGCTAGCTGCATTTACGTTACGCCGCGTGCAGTGCATCTGCAGCAAGGAGCAAGCCACCAGACCAAGTCAAAGTCCAGCATTCGCGCATTGATCCATCGATCATTCACGGTTATATATGAGCTTCTCCAACCTACGTACGCAGCTGCCCGTCCGAACGGAGATGATCAAAGAAGGCTGCACGCAGGGTTCGTTTTAGCCAGGTAGGCGCCGTATGGGTCCGAAACCGACGGCTGCTACCTCAGAAAAGGAAACCGACGGCTGCTGTCTCTGCAGATTCACTTCTAGACTTCTAGTAGCTGGTGTTCATCAGCTCCTTTGATTTTTTATATGGTTCGCAGCTGATAGATAGATAGATACATAGTTCGGCACTTGTTTTCCCTCGGCTCTTTACGATGGGTGCTGCATGTAGCATGTTATGGATCTTTCGTGTGGACGAGGACAAATTCGTATGCCTCCACCAGCTGCTAGCGTATAGACATATGAATTGAAGCCTGTAATACGTGATACGGCATGGACCATACCCTGGACGGATGCTGCCATGCTGCACAAGGTCGTTCGGCTTATATGGAGTTACGGGCATAAAGAGAGCTGCGACACGGGTAAATTTTGGGTACAGTACCTTATTAACTAGGCAGGCAGCTACTAGTTGACTTTGTTTTGAGGGAGGTAGCTAGTTGGTTCGAAAATCTAAGGAAAAAGGCATGCCCGTGAGTGTATTTGCCACTGGTAAACCTTATCAATAATTAAATGGCTTACGGTCTTTGGTTCATAGTAATTTCCTAGAAGTTTAATAGAATTGTATTTCTTATTAGGAATTCTTCTTGTGGAGTTTATCGGTTTATAGGATTTTGAAACCATGTGGATTTTTCATGCTCTACTTTGTATGCAGTTACATAGGAACCGTTTTCTTAGGTTAAACCTCCATGTTTTTTTTTCTATTCCAATGACGATTGTGGCAGACACAAAAAAAGTCAGAAATTTCTTGTTTTTTCATGGAATGCAACTAAAGCAACATGTATTAAACATTTATATGTTCTCAGCTCTTGTAGGTATGAACATGTCATGACATCTTATGCCTATGTTTTTCCTTTTTTTTCTCAAATTGGAGGCACAGACTTAGCCTCTGGATCAAAGTGATGCACCCAACCATTTTAATTGCAACACTAAGTTTTAAAAGTGCTTATCAATACTTTTTTTTCCTTTATTCATATGTTTAATGTGACTACACTTTTTATATAAAAAGTAGCTAGTGAAGACACATTTGCCAAAAATAAAAAAAGATCTCGACCCCTCATGATACAGGATATGGACTATACAACCATACCATGACAGGATGCTATACAAGGTAGTTTGGGGTATGGGCGAGTACGCGCATAAAGGGAGCTGCAACACGCGCACATATTATATGGCTTTGGGTCATTTTGGTTCCTAGTAATTTCTTATAAATTTAATCGAATTGTATTTCTTTAGATTTTTTTCTTATATACAGCTTGGTCGGTTTATAGGATTTTGAAACTATATGGAATTTTTATGGTCTACTTTGTATACAATTACACCGGAATCAGTTCATTAGGATCAACCTGATGGAATTGCATCTTTTACTCTGAAAATTATGGCATACCCATAATTTTTCAGAAATTTCACGTGTTTTCATTGCAATGCAACTAAACAACATCTATTCCAAATTTATGTGTTCTAAATTCTTATATGTTCCAACATGTCACAACATCATATTCCTATGTTTTTCTTGTACCTATGTGTAATGTGAGTACACATTTTACGGAGAAAATAGCTAATGAAGACACAATGTAAAGAAAAAAGATCTCGACAACTCGTGGTTGCGGGTGGAGACATTGTGGGTGTGGGTGGAGACAACCACTTCACATAATAGGCGTTCAAACCATTATCACAGTAGTGTCAGGGAGGAAGATGAGATCACATAAGAATGAAATGGAAGAATTGCCGATCATAAAACGGTTGTCCTCCATTTCGGGGAAAACAATTGCCGCCTCAACTGCGAAGCCACTGAAGCACCAGGCGGCAATTTGCCTCATTACTAATGTACTATCTAGCCGTCCATAGGCGAGGCTAAAGCATCACATACTCCCCATTGTCGGCCACGGCACACCCGAGCAAAGATAGAGCCATAATAAGACTTATATTTGTACAACGCGTTCATTTTCAAGGTGTCTGACCACGAAGGATAAACAATTTTAACCAAAACAATTACATTCACGCTAACGGCGATGGACACGGTTCCTCCGACTTTAAGAAGTATAACAGATCCACCACCCTGTATATGGTACTATTTCGTTGTGAGCTGTAGAAAAAAATGAGAGCGTGGACAGATTCGCAGCTGGCTCTGCCCCGTTTTGTCCTTGCCCAAGCAAATGAAGAGAAAATTAAGACCAAAACAGTGTAGGCAAGGACGGTTATCCCCTATCTAGTCGGTAGGGGCCGGCCGGCGGTAGGGGTCGAGGCCGAGAGGAGCCGAAACGCGTCGGAGGCATTCAAGCCCTTGGCTTGCAGTTACATGTCATGTGCTCTTGTGCTCAACAGGAAAGCAAGCAACGGCCATTATTATCACCCCATTGGCATGGATGAGCTCGCCGGCCGGTGATCAGGCCGGCCGGGTCCGGGGGGAGAGAGAGAGAGCTACCGTGTGCGGTCCTGCCGCCGGTTTTGGTGACCCTGGCCCTGGCTACTTTATTATTGAGCGTGATCTGGAGCACGCATGACTGGATGAGCTAGCTCCTTCATCGCCTACAAGCTCTAACATTGAGCTTAGCTAGCATGTGCCTTGGTGACTAGAGAATTGATGAACATGCATGCATATTACGGAGATACAGTTTGGAACTCGTGGCTGTGGTTGTTCTGGTGATGTCCAATATGTGCTGCATCGATCGTGTTCCGAACATGGAGATCTTTAACCCATGGCTTCTAATTAATTGCACGGGCCGGGATGTTGTTACAGTACCAAGTTTTCAGGTCCATATCGCACCTTAGGCGCACTCTGGCGTGCCCCTCTCAGAACCAAGGTTATCTAAATAGACACGTAAACTTATGATATAACAAAATAAGTAGTGTTGATCGTGTACTGCTCTAGTGCTCTCCTGGTACTAGGCTTAGGGTGGATATCCTGGTGCTCAAATAATTGCCAAATCCCTAACTGCCTCCGGGCAACCGGGCGCAAGACATTGAGCACAGGAAGCATGAGGCCCAAGCTCTTCTGATTGGTCCACTTGGCAGAGTGCGGATATTTAGCTGATCATATAAAATTCTCACTCGACGATCTTCTTCTTCTTCTTCTTCTTCTTTGAATTTGAATTTGAATTTGCATTTCAACTTGAGTATAGATGTTTGTAAGATGACAAATAAGTTTTACTAAATCAAAGTTACGTGAGATAGTAATTCTAGGCCGACACGTTGAACTATCCAACATCTCATATCGTTAAAATTCATAGATTGGTTTGGGAGGAGTCAAGATTAGATCTTATATATAGACAATACCATTGACCAAACGATACTTTTTTGTTGGTGTGGATAAACTCATGAAAAATTGATTTCGGTTTGCTTTATCAACTACTTTGATGGTTTTATATGACCATTTATGCATCACGCTGTAGAACAATTTACATGAACGTTCTGCACCATGTTTCTAAGAGACACACATTTATGAATTACCTAGTATGCAAACTAATGTTTTTTAAACATGCCTTGCTAGTTCAAACTATCAAGGATGCCTCGCAACAGCGAGGGCACCATCTTTAGTGTGTCGAAAACTAACTAACACATTAATCTATGATTTAACATGTGTGTATATATGTGTAAGGAAATGTTAAGAAAAATAAAAAATGCTATGCTAAACAAATATCACGTGCGGGAGGAACATCCTTTTTAACTTATGGGCGAATGATTATTGTGAAATGTCCGAAAATACATTATTATGACGAAATGTATCGTTTATATATTGAACTAAATTTTAGTCCATGTTTTCATGTTTATTATTAAGCAATGATAGTGTTTAGCTTATCAGTCAATAGCAACCCAAAATAATTTTTCTGTGTTCCAGAAAAAATAATGACAGTCCACCTCAGGATTGTGAGATGATGTTTATGCGATTTTTCTAATAGAACCGCAAGACATGTTTTCTTAGTCATGCTGAAGAAGAACATTACACACAATAATCCATGTAAATAGCATGAAATTAATTCCATTTTCTTCAGATATTTGTTTCTATCTTTGACTTCTACGTTCTTAAATGTGTCACAAACTTCTTCGTTCTTAAATGTGTCACAAACTTCTTCCGTCGGAAAGTACGTGAGTTTTAGACATCATCTTTAGTGTGTCGAAAAGTAACTTACATATAAATCTACAATTAATATTACATATAGTCATCTTATATGTTAGGAAATTATGCATGGGAAATACATTTGAACATGCACACAAGGGTACATGACATATCTCAGCCGGTAAGAGCATGGGTGGTGCTTTCACAATAATTTATCTACTTTCTTTGGTTCTTTCTTGCTCTCTTTTACTTGTTATGTTTTTTCAATATGTGACATTCTCCTTCCGTTGAAAAGTAAGTGATTTTTTGGACATAGATAGTCTTTATGTCGCAACGATTAACCAGACTACAAATTTATTTGCAACATCGTCTATTTTGAAACAGAGCTATTAATATTTTTTATATTTCATTTCCAATCTTGATCACATGTATTTTTTTATTGTCATGTAACATGACTATGGCGACATGTGTAGCATTGTTTTTTTTTTGCATAATTCTTGAGAATGGACCAATCTAGAAGACATATGAAGGCATGCCATAATATTTTCTCGTAAGGTTATACAAAAATAAAGTTGTCATGTAAAAATTGATCGTCGTTTCTAGAAACAATTCTATTGTATAATCGTACTATTCAAGCAAATCTCACAGGTCATATCCAACAATTAAATCTCTAATGATTTATACCTTTCTTTAATAAAAAACCAATACTTATTTAGGGCAACAAAAAACACTTGGCTATGTCTTCACAGGACAAGAGCTGATCTATATCGACACCTATCCCAGAAAATTAAACTCAAGAGCCGAGTATGAACATGCAAGTGGAGTAGCAGTTAGCCGGCCTATACGCTCACATGATCAGCACATGCAAACATATAGATATCTGCCAAACACAGAAACACTGCAACATGACGAACACTGCTCAACTTGAAATCAGTCGGTCCGTGGTCTGCCTCGTGCGCGCGCGCGTCAACAAATTGACGATCGACCGCAGCTATGCATAATTGTATATATCTTGTTAGGGCAGGGCACTGGGCCATTAACTGCTCATCCATCAATCTCTGACCTAATTGTTTTTGTTAGAGCTAGCTCGGCCATCTTGTTCTGATAATGCAGTCTCTGATCCATGCTTGCAGCATGGTCGCAAGCATATGGGTTGGCGCCTCTTTTGCTAGCTCCATCTTGCGGCCGGTTCCACTCCTACTGTGGTTCATGCACTTGAACGTGCCATGGGGGCACGCGCATTAACCCGCTACCTCCTCAACCAGCCTGCCGCCATTAATCCTCCTCCTCGCTCGCTCCATCCCCCGCCCTCTCCTCCTCCTCCGTCGATCTCCCGGTATAAATCCCCGAGTGCTACGCCGCAAACTCCCACACACCAAAGCTTGTTAGCTAGCTCACCTGGCCTCACTCACAGAGCCGTGAGAGTCTCAGCTAGCCAACCTTGTAACTTCCACAGCGTGCTATACCAGTGTGCTTGGAGAACCGTGGTGGCTAGGGGTTTCCTTCACGAGGTACGTACGTGCGTCCTTGGGGAGGAGATCGCTCGACGTCGACGACCGGCGACGATGGACAGGGAGCTGTTCAAGACGGTGAAGCAGGCGACCCGGAACCACGCCAGGATCCTGTACCACCGCCTGGTGTGCCGCCTGCCGCACCTCCTCGCCGTCACGCTGCTCCTCGTCGTGTGCCCGCCGCTGGTGTCCACGCTCTCCTTGGACGCGCTCTGGAGCGAGGCGCGCGCCAACGCGCCCCTGCTGGTGGCGGCGTGCGCGGGCTGCGCCGCCGCGGCGTACGCCTACGCCATGTCCCGGCCCCGGCCCGTGTACCTGGTGGACCTGGCGGGGTACAAGCCGGGCCCGGCGCACGAGGCGACGCGCGCGCAGGCCATCCGCCAGTTCGGGCTCGCCGGCGGGTTCGACGACGAGAGCATGTCGTTCCAGAAGCGGATGATGGAGCGGTCGGGGCTCGGGGAGGCCACGCACTTCCCGGCGTCGCTCATGAGCATCCCCGTCGACATGTGCCTCCGCACGGCCAGGGAGGAGTCCGAGGCCGTCGTCTTCGGCGTCGTGGACGAGCTGCTGGCCAAGACCGGCGTGCGCGCCGACGACATCGGGATCGTCATCGTCAACTCCAGCCTCTACAGCCCCACCCCGTCCTTCGTGTCGCTCGTCGTCAACCGGTACCGCCTCCGCGACGACGTCGTCAGCCACAACCTCAGCGGCATGGGCTGCAGCGCCGGCATCATCGCCATCGACCTCGCCAAGCACCTCCTTCAGGTATACACTCCTTCCATACGGATCACGTCACTCTCCATCGAGATCCATGCAAATTTAATTTGATGCACTGGACCAGTACCACCCATGCAAGAACGGAAGACATGCATGGGCATGTTGACCTTGTGACGTACCCATGCATGAACAGCATGGTCTAGCTTGTTTTCGTGTGTGGGTCGACAGAGCACTTGACATCGCATCACGCATGTCATTATCATCGATATGCTGTGACGCACGACACGACATAGCTAAGCAGAGAACAAATCATCGTATGCTTTCAACAATCAATACAAAGCCTTCATTTCCTCTAAAAAACAAATTATGACGTCCCTGAATTTTCAAGTAGGTATAGGAGTAGGATTGCATGTACAGCTAGGCTCTCCCACATCAAGCTAGTGTCCTTCCTTCCGGGTCAACATATATATATTTAGCCCCGTTTGGAAAGCACTACTACATTTTTGTCTTTATATTTCTAATAAAAGAATTATATCCTTTTTTTTTTCAAAATGAGACTACGCTAGCCTCTGCATTGAAATGATGCATATGGCCGCCAGGGAAACTCTATCTGATCTGTAATATAGAATTATTAACATTTGTGCCAGTTGACATTATTAATTTTATCATCAGTATATAAAAACTACTACCATGGACAACATTAGTTATGTATGTGGGATATTAATTGATATGACTATAATTTTCATGAGATATATGATTATTTTATTTGAAAAAAATATAAAATATTGTCAAGAGTTTGACTTTGAAGAACATATATGGGTATGTCCTAAATAAATAAAAAATATTTCGAATTACATGGTCTAGCTTACTACATGCTACTTAAAGGGTGGCTGTAGGAGATTTAGTGTAGCAGTATAAATTCCAACTTTTTTTCTTTCTATTTGGCCTACTCTGGTGTCAAAAAAGATAAAACGTTAGAGCAGACATGACTAGGGTGGCGCGTTTTAGAAGCTCCACAACAAACAGAGAAAAATCTTATTTTCAGGGTGCACATCTTGTGAAAACTAGCTGTTGTGCAAAGAAAAAATTTACCCGGTTTCCTATGTCTTGGGTGCATGTACACACTTACAGAGGCTTGTTAATTAGCACAAGGGGGTTTAGGTATGGGGGCTCCGAATAAATATGTGTGCATTTGTTTTGGATTGGTACATATTTATGCATTAGGTGACCTACTACGTGAGTTGTGCAGTGTCTAGTGCTCCTCACAGTATAATTGGAGGCTTCCCATGCTAATGATCAAACAACCACGACCTGCCACAACATGTCAGCTGTTTAAGTTTCAATTTCAAACAGTACGACTCGAGAGGCTATATATGGACCATCATTTACTTCAAGGATGGACCTGTAAACATAGGATGGTCCTGTAAATATTTTGGGATGAAACATAGGAGTAAGTGTGATGACTGTGCAAGGCTGCAAGCTCTCGCGTCCATATAAACTTAAGCTAATTTAACGACCCAACTTAAGTGCACCTATAGGCCCCCCGTGACCGTTTGGAGATGGATCCAGTAATAACTAACAACTGCATGTCAGTTTCTGCAGAACCACTGTTTAGTACCACTGTCCATGTGCATATAGCTGCACCTGCGCTGCACGCAGGCCATGGTTGGGTCACATCGATTTTCGTCGACGCTCTGCAGGGCAATCAAAATAGGAGTAGTGAACCTGTAGCATGAACACGGTAACAAATTCAACACCGTCCGATGCTTGCTAGTAGGACAGACACCCGGAAAGAAGGCGAAATGCAGGACCAAAGAATCCGTATCCGCACGTAGGTAGCGCAATAACTCGGAATCAAAGCCGGTGGTCCGTGCATGATCGAGATGAGACCAGTGAACGAATCCGACGCCATGAAATCGATCTGTATGACTGTATCAACAGAATTGCACATGCACGTATGTTTTCTTTCCATGTCGTCGGTCTAGCTAGCAGTGCAGTATCATATTAATCTCTGTACGTTGATTGGGTTGTCTCTTGTCTGTCAAGAACTAACGTGGATTGCCATGCTGCAGGTGCACCCGGACACGTACGCGCTGGTGGTGAGCACGGAGAACATCACCCTCAACGCCTACCTGGGCAACAACCGCCCCATGCTCGTCACCAACACGCTCTTCCGCGTCGGCGGCGCCGCCGTGCTCCTCTCCAACCGCCGCGCCGACCGCGCCCGCGCCAAGTACCAGCTCATCCACACCGTGCGCACCCACCGCGGCGCCAGCGACCGGAGCTACGGCTGCGTCACGCAGGAGGAGGACGACACCGGCGCCCACGTCGGCGTCTCCCTCTCCAAGGAGCTCATGTCCGTCGCCGGCGAGGCGCTCAAGACCAACATCACCACCCTCGGCCCGCTCGTGCTCCCGCTCTCGGAGCAGCTCCGCTTCCTCGCCACCGTCGTCCTCAAGCGCGTGTTTCGAGCCGACGTCAAGCCCCACATCCCCGACTTCACGCTCGCGCTCGAGCACTTCTGCATCCACGCCGGAGGGCGAGGCGTGCTGGACGAGCTGGAGCGCAGCCTCAAGCTCAGCGCGTGGCACATGGAGCCGTCGAGGATGACGCTCTACCGGTTCGGCAACACCTCCAGCAGCTCGCTCTGGTACGAGCTCTCCTACTGCGAGGCCAAGGGCAGGATCAAGAAGGGGGACAGGGTGTGGCAGATCGCCTTCGGCTCCGGGTTCAAGTGCAACAGCGCCGTCTGGAAGGCGCTCAGGGCGGTCGACGCCGCCGAGAGCGCCGGCGCGTGGGCGCAGGACGTCGACGTGCTGCCCGTGCACGTGCCCAAGGTGGTGCCCATCGACGACGACGAGGCCTCCTACAAACCTTCTTCACACGCAAAGTAGTCTCTGCGGCAGGATCCTCTCTAAATCCTACATGAATCATCGAACCATGCTATTTCTGCGTGCGTGCACTTGCTATATACATATAGGGCATTTCTTCTTGTACTACGGTGTAAATCGATACTATGAACCAATGAATGAAATGGAGAATTCATATTGTTTTTTCCTTTTTTCCGAGGTTTAAATATTGAACCAATCCCCACCGCTTGTTAGCTACAACAGCATCTTCAAGAGAGTTGTACTATAGCATTTTGCTATTTTTAAGCCTAACCATACTCGGGAGTATTCGTACACTACTATCATGAAGGTAATATTAGTATATGTTAGTATTTTTATAGTGGGTAGTAACATATGTGTGGTGTCGTATACAATTGTATTTGCTAGGTTGTACAGTCATATTTGTGAAAATATGTGGAGTGGAGAGTTTGGAGGCAATTAGCTCAGCTCTCAAGGGCTGGCCGTAGTGCTCTATTTATATCAAGAGATTAGGGCTTACAACCGTAGTACACAATCCTAACAACCTGGTTAATCGAAGTTAATCTAATCTATACAAGATACTAACTAACAGGCTGTTGGTAACAAACATATATTCTAACACCCTCTCTCAATCTCAACTGTCCAACAAGTTGAGATTGCGTTTGCACCATCTGAACGCAAGATCTGGGAGTGGTTTAGTGAAGATATCTGCAACCTAAGTCCACTTCAATATGCTTCGTACGACGTGGAACACTGGATTTGCCGAGAGGTAAGGTGCTCCAATGTTGTCACACCACAAAACCGGAGCTTCTGATTGCTTGATGCCCAATTCTCCAAGCAGAGACTGTACCCAAATCATTCTGCGGTAGCATTGGCGAGAGCCTTATATTCAGACTCAGTGCTAGACCTGGAGACTGTAGCCTGTTTGCTGGCACTCCAGGCGATCAGATTCCCTCCAAAGAAGATTGCATATCCCCCGGTTGATCCGCATCGGAGAAAGCGGAGAGAAGATCATCGGAAGCTGGATGAATAGAGAGCCCAAGTGTTACTGTGAACTGAATATATCAAAGGATCCGTTTGACCGTAGCCCAATGACTTTTGCGAGGCGCATGGAGATACTGGCATACCCGATTCACCACATATGGCAGGTCAGGGCGAGTGATCGTGAGGTATTGAAGCCCGCCGACGATGTTGCGATACAGAGTAGATGCAGACATGGGGGTGTATGCAGGTTTGCAATTGGGTAGTCTAGCTCGGCGTAGCAACTCGGATGCATATTTGCGGTGTGACAGTAACAATCCACCTACAACGGAGCGCCGAACCTCGATGCCAAGGAAAAAATGCAGTGGACCCAAGTCTTTGACAGCGAACTCTGTAGGAAGATCGGAGATGAGCTGATCGGGTGTAGTAGCTGAAGAACTGACAACAATTATGTCATCGACATAGACAAACAGAAAAGTGACCACCTCGGAGCTTCGTAACGTGAAGAGAGATGTGTCTGTAGCATAAGAAACAAAACCGAAGGTGCGAAGAACGGAGCTGAGACGTGCATGCCACGCGCGAGGAGCCTGCTTCAATCCGTATAATGCTTTGTCAAGTCGACAGAGATGGAATGGATGTGCTGAATCTGAAGGGGATCGTGTGCAGAAAACAAAATTTTTCCTACCGACGATATCCTAAAAGCATGCCAAGATCTATTCTATGCAGATATAGTAGTACGAACGGAGATCGGAATACGTACCCTTGTAGACCGAAAGCGGGGATTACGTTCCCGCACAAACGTTGTCGATGCAGACCGACGAAGCCGACCTCAAGGTCGTGTAGAGGAAGCAGGCCTCCGAGTCCCGCTAGCGCAGCACCTCGCAGGGAGTCGCACACGTACGGTGGAAACGACGGCCTCCGAAGCTCCAGTCGAGGACGAGCAGCGGAAGACTTGGACCGGAACTGCAGCAGCGCGGCAACGGGCTATGGTGGAGGAGATCCCCTCTTCCTCAGCTCGGCGCGGCTCCAACTTGGGAACCACGAGATCGAGAGAGAAATCGGGAATTAATTGGTGAATTAAAAGGCTGGGGGTGCCCTTTCTTATATAGGCTCCCAGGGGGAGCCAACCTTGTCAGTCAGGCAATGTGGGACTATCCCACATAGCCTGGTTCGGCCAAGGGAGTACGCCGGCCCCCTGGTGGGCCCCATCTGGCCCACCTAGGCCGGCCTCCAAGCCCCCACCGAATTCCCAAGGGGGTTCCCCCCCTCTTGGGCCTTCTTTCGTCCGGAAGGCCCATTTAGGGAAATCTGCCTTAATAAATTCGAAAATAAATATATAAAATCATATTTGCATATTAATTACACTAATTAATATCAAACATAATATATATAATTTTTCCTAGCTCCGAAAACTCTTTCGGCGCTGCCCGATCTCCATCGGACCTCTCCCGGGACGCTCCCGGTGATCTCCTTCCTTTCCGGTTGTCTTGTCGAAACCCCTTAAGTGTGTTACCCTAGCGGTTCGATATAATATCAGGTATGATCAAGACTCCTCAATGATCAACGACTAACTCGTAGGCCTGGACCCCATGAATTAATCCCTGTGATATAACGAATGACTTTCATCTATCAAATCTGAACGTAAAGTCTTAAACCTTTTGCCATAGCGATACTTAGCACGTCTGAGCGTCGTTCCATAGATATCTCCATACCTAATCCCGACCTCGTTACCGACGACGCTATCTTCTACTCGTTCATGATCTCACGTCTCCGTGACCTAGTCACATGCTTGCAAGCTCATTAGACATGATCTCACCGAGTGGGCCCGAGAGTATCTATCCTGCTATGCGGACTGGCAAATCCCGCTCTTGACCCCTCGTCTCAACTACTCCTTTCCGATACCCAAAAGTATCACCGTTATTGTCATACTAAATAAGATACGACGTTTGGTGCAATCAAAGTATCTTCCGGGAATATCAATAAGAGTTGATCTCACGGTCAAAGGCGTAACGACTACGTTCTCCAAATCTGGGTATGTCCATCACATCGCTCTCCAGCGATATGACTCTCATTGCCGACCGGCGCCATGCCCCATGACCGGGAAACCTCGATCATCAATCGCGCAACGAAACTAGTCTTAGTAGAGGCTACTAGGGACCTGGTTGTTTACGTATCACACCCGCATTAATGTTTTCGCTTAATACGGTTCTAGCATGACACAAAAACCTATTATGAACAAACGAGATATGATAAAGAATACACTTAATTAATTGCCTCTAGGGCATATCTCATTCAGTCTCCCACTTGCACTAGAGTACAACTTAATCTAGATTACAACTTGGTAAAAGCTTAACACCCATAGCTAACTGGTGTTGTTCATGCTTATCAAGCGGAAGAGGCTTCGTCAGCGGATCTGCCACATTCAGATCCGTATGCACTTTGCAAATCTTCACATCGCCTCCTTGTACGTACTGACGTATCACATGGAAGCGTCGGAGAATGTGTTTGGCGGTGGAGTGAGACCTTGGCTCCTTGGCGTTCGCAATGGCACCCGTATTGTCGCAGAAGAGGATCACGGGGTCTTGCACGCTCGGGAACACTCCAAGTTCGATGACGAACTTCCTCAGCCACACAGCTTCATTCGCGGCCTCGCAGGCAGCAATGTACTCCGACTCCATTGTAGATTGTGCGACTATGGGTTGCTTCCCACTTCTCCAGCACACGGCGCCTCCATTCACCTTGAACACGTAACCTGTCTGTGACTTACAGTCATCGGGGTCTGAGCAGAAACTTGCATCTACGTAACCCGTTACGCCAAGTTCTTCATCGCAGCCACCATACACAAGGAACATTTCCTTTGTCTTATTGAGATACTTAAGAATGCTCTTAACAACTACCCAATGCGGCATTCCAGGATTACTCTGGAACCGGCTTGTCAAACTTAGAGCTAATGCCACATCCGGTATAGTACTCAACATTGCATACATGATCGATCCTATGGCTGAAGCATAAGGATGTTCGGTCATTTCGGCCTTACCCAGTTCCGTCACCGGACACTGCGCCTTACGCAATATCTTATTCTTGATAACCGGCAGAGAACCCTTCTTTGTCTTCTCCATATGAAAACGCTTCAGTATTTTATCAAGATAAATACTCTGACTTAGTGCTAATAGGCGCCTTGATCTATCACGATAGATTTTTATGCCTAAAACATACGCAACTTCTCCTAAGTCCTTCATGGAAAACTTACTGTTTAAATATTCCTTCACGCTATTCAGAAGTTCCACATCATTCCCTATTAGCAATATGTCGTCAACATACAGTGCTAAGAACACAACCGAGCTCCCACTAATTTTCTTGTAAATACAGGTCTCTTCCACATTCTGGATAAATCCAAAACCTTTGATTACCTCATCAAAGCGAAGATTCCAGCTCCGAGATGCCTGCTTCAATCCATAGATGGATCGCTGAAGCTTGCACACCTTGTTAGCACTTCCTGGATCGACAAAACCTTCCGGCTATACCATGTACAACTCTTCCTCAATGTTTCCATTCAGGAAGGCCGTTTTGACGTCCATCTGCCAGATTTCATAATCATAGTAGGCAGCTACCGCTAACAAAATCCGAATAGACTTAAGCATCGCTACCGGTGAAAAAGTTTCATCGTAGTCAATTCCATGAACTTGTCGGAAACCCTTTGCGACAAGCCGAGCTTTATAGACGGTCACATTACCATCAGCATCAGTCTTCTTCTTAAAGATCCACTTATTCTCGACGGCCTTGCGCCCTTCGGGAATATCCACCAAAGTCCACACTTTGTTATCATACATGGATCCTATTTCGGATTTCATGGCTTCAAGCCACTTCTCGGACTCTAGACTCTCCATCGCCTCCTTGTAGTTCGTAGGTTCGTCTTGCTCGACTAGCATGACGGTGCAAACCATGTTGCCATACCACTCTGGTGCGATCCGAGATCTACAAGACCTACGAGGTAGAACATCTTCCTCGACAGTTTCTCCCACTCCTTCCACGGAGGACGTTTCCGGAATTGCTTCCGTTGCGCCACTCGGAATCTCGAGTTCAGGATCAACGATTTCATCGAGGTCTACCTTCCTCCCACTTACTCCTTTCGCGAGAAACTCCTTCTCTAGAAAGGTACCGGTCTTCGCGACAAAAGTTTTGCCCTCAGCTTGGTTGTAGAAGGTGTACCCAACGGTTTCCCACGGATATCCTACAAAGACGACTTTCTCCGACTTCGGTTCGAGTTTGTCGGGCTGTAGTTTCTTAACGTACGCCTCACAACCCCAAACCTTCAGAAACGATAACTTAGGCTTATGGCCATACCATATTTCATACGGCGTCGTTTCAACGGACTTGGACGGAGCCCTATTTAAAATGAATGCGGTTGCTTCTAACGCATAACCCCAGAAGGACACTGCCAGATCGGTAAGAGACATCATAGATCGGACACTATCCAGTAGAGTATGATTACGTCGCTCGGACACACCGTTACGCTGCGGCGTTCCGGCGGGCGTAAGTTGGGGCACTATGCCACAACTCTTCAGATGTGTGCCAAACTCAAAACTCAAGTACTCTCCACCGCGATCGGACCGGAGATGTTTGATTTTCCTATTAAGCTGATTCTCAACTTCACTCTGGAATCATTTGAACTTTTCAAACGTTTCAGACTTGTGTTTCATCAAATAGATATAACCGTATCTACTCAAGTCATCAGTGAAGGTGACGAAGTAACGATAACCATTGCGTGTCGAAACGCTCATTGGTCCACATACGTCTGTATGTATGATCCCCAACAAATCCGACGCCCGTTCAACGAAACCTTTGAACGGTGTCCTGGTCATTTTGCCCATGAGGCACGGTTCGCATGTATCGAGGGATCCGAAATCCAACGAGTCCAAGAGTCCATCGGAGTGGAGTCGCTTCATGCGCTTTATACCAATATGACCAAGACGGCAATGCCACAAAAACATGGCGGTATCGTCACTACACTTAATTCGTTTGGCTTCTATGTTATGGATGTGAGTACTACGATCGAGATTCAACAAGAATAAACCGTTATTCTCGGGAGCATCAACATAAAAGATATCATTCATATAAATAGCACAATTGCTTGACACTGATTTAAATGAATAACCGTCTTGTAACAGGCAAGACCCACTTATAATGTTTACACTCAAGGATGGCACAAAATAACATTTATTTAAAACCAAAACTAATCCCGATGGTAGATGCAGAGGGAGCGTGCCGACAGCCACCACGTCGACTCTCGATCCGTTGCCGACGCGCATCGTCACCTCATCCTTCGCCAGGCGCCTTCTATTCCGTAACTCCTCCTGAGAGTTACATATATGAGCAACAGAACCAGTATCAAATACCCACGTATTGCTCCGGGCGGATGTAAGGTACACATCTATAACATGTATATCAAATATACCTTGCTCTTTGTCGACCGTCTTGCCAGACTTCTTATCCTCCAGATACTTGGGGCAGTTGCGCTTCTAGTGACCCTTCCCCTTGCAGTAGAAACACTCCACGCTAGCTCTGGGACCAGACCTGTTAGTCCTGGGCTTGGCAGCCAACTTTGCCTCCCTCCGGGACTTCCAGCTCTGCTTTCCCTTGCCACCGGACTTCTTGAAATCAACGGTATTGTTGACCATCAACAGCGTGTGCTCCTTCTGAAGGGAATATGCCCTAGAGGCACTTAATAAACATAGTTTATTGGCAATAACCCAATCGTTCATTATATGTTTTATATAATGCTATAACTGTATTAAGCGGAAACATTATTACAAGTGTGGTAGATAAACAACCAGGTCCCTAGTAGCCTCTACTAAGACTAGTTTCATTGCGCGATTGATGATCGAGGTTTTCCGATCATAGGGCATGGCGCCGGTCGGCAACGGAAGTCATATCGTTAGGAGTAACGATATGATGGACGTACCCAGTATTTATAGGACATAGTCATTACGCCTTAAGACCGTGAGACCAACTCTTATTATTATTTCTGGAAGATACTTTGATCGCACCAAACGTCGTATCTTATTTAGTATGACAATAACGGTGATACTTTTGGGTATCGGAAAGGAGTAGTTGAGACGAGGGGTCAACAGCGGGATTTGTCAGTCCGCATAGCCGGATAGATACTCTAGGGCCCACTCGGTGAGATTATGTCAAATGAGTTTGCAAACATGTGACTAGGTCACCAGCTGACATAATATCATAGACGAGTAGAAGATAGCGATGTCGGTAACGAGATCATGCTAGGTATGGAGATATCTGAGAATGATGCTCGGACACGCTAAGTATCGCCATGACAAAGGGTTTAAGACTATACGTCCAGGTTTGATAGATGAAAGTCATTCGTTATATCTCAGGGGTTAATTCATGGGGTCCAGGCCTACGAGTTAGTCGTTGATCATTGAGGAGTCTTGATCATACCTGATATTATATCGAACCGCTAGGGTAACACACTTAAGGGGTTTCGACAAGACAACCGGAAAGGAAAGAGATCACCGGGAACGTCCCGGGAGGGGTCCGATGGAGATCGGGCAGCGCCGAAAGAGTTTTCGGAGCTAGGAAAAATTATATATATTATGTTTGATATTAATTAGTGTAATTAATATGCAAATATGATTTTATATATTTATTTTCGAATTTATTTAGGCTGATTTCCCTAAATGGGCCTTCTGGTCGAAAGAAGGCCCATGGGGGGGAAAACCCTCAAGGGAACTTTGTGGGGGAGGCTTGGCCGGCCTAGGTGGGCCAAATGGGGCCCACCTAGGGCCGGCGCACCAGCCTTGGCCGAACCAGGCATGTGGGATAGTCCCACATTGCCTGGCTGGCAAGGTTGGCTCCCCCTGGGAGCCTATATAAGAAGGGGCACCCCTGGCCTTTTAATTCACCAATTAATTCCCAATTTCTCTCTCGATCTCGTGGTTCCCTTGACGGAGCCGCGCCGAGTAGAGGAGGGGGATCTCTTCCACCATAGCCCGCTGCCGCGCTGCTGGTGTTCCGGTCCAAGTCTTCCGCTGCTCGTCCTGGACTGGAGCTTCGGAGGCCGTCGTCTCCACCGTATGTGTGCGACTCCCTGCGAGGTGCTGCGCTAGCGGTACTCAGAGGCCTACTTCCTCCACCCGTCCTCGGGGTCATCTTCGTCGTCTCCGTCGCGCCGAGTTCTCCGCGACCTAGAGGTCGGCTACGGCGTCTTCATCGTCAACGCTTGTGCGGGAGCGTAATCCCCGCTATTCGGTCTACGAGGGTATGTATTCCGATCTCCGCCGTACTACTATATCTGCATAGTGTAGATCTTGGCTAGTGTAAGGATATCGTTGCTAGGAAATTTTTTGTTTTCTGCACACGATCCCCTTCAGTGGTATCAGAGCCGATCTATCGTAGATATAGCTGTACGCTGTTAGAACCCGTGTTCTGCACGGGGGCACCGTTCCTGTTATTTGCTACCCTCTAGCGTGCACTTGTGATTCCAGCGGCATCGAGTTGATGAAGCGGCCCGAACCGATTTTACGCGTACGCTTACGCGAGACTGGTTCCACTACTGACATACGGCTTGTACCGTATCTGTGGCTGGCGGGTGCCTGTTTCTCTCTCTTTAGTTGGCTTTGCATTTTCAATGGAGGGCCCGAAAGGGATGCTTAAACATGCAATTATTGGATCGTTGTTGTGGTCATAAGGTTCGTAGGTATGAAGCGGTTCTATTTACGAAAGCCTCGAGCCACGTAAAATATGCAAAAGATAAAGTAGAAGCGTCTAACTTTATTTTGCAGGGGATATGTGATATGGTCAAGGTAGGTTTATTAAATTGTTTATAAACTGCGGGCGCCAAGAAGACCATGGCGCAATGGACTATATCACATTGCATTACATTTGATGTTTTGTGTGCATCTTATATTGTGTGATTGCGTGTATAGTATACATTAGTTACACGGTGGTAGATATATAAGATGATCCCTTCAAAATACCACTAGTGTTCTCCCTCCAACGCGCACCACCAAGAAAGTTCTACGTTATGAGGCAGGCCGTGATGATCGGGTGTCAGACATATCTTCGTTCGCATACGGTGGGTGTAAGCCATGTTGCACAAGCGTCAGCGTGGAGGTTTTTGGTGGCGAGCCTAGCATATTCAGAAATATGGCCTCGGAACAGGAAGACCGAAAGGTCGAGCACGAGTCACAAAATTGGTGTGGCGGACGATTTTGTCTACTCTTGAAGTTGTGCCGCCGGCTCTGATGATGAGGGGTGGTGCAATGGATGGGGGTCGTGTAATCGCTTAAACGACCAGGAGGGATGTTCGTTTGAGTGGGAGTTCGGATAGTTATTTTCTAAAATACTAGAACTCAGAATATAATGAACATAGTCTGTTTTGCAAACCTTTGTAGATATTAACCATAGTAATAGCATCTTTTCAAATTAGGCGCATTCCTGCGATTGAGAAACTTAAAAGGTTGGGTCCAAACTTCATAGTTTTATACTTTAGCTTGAGGATACTCCTTGTTTAAACCGTTAGCTCTTTGTGATACAATACCCGCTAGGAGATAAACCCGGAGATTCCGCTAGCAAAAGATAATTTTGATTATCGGATTTTGTGCGGATGATATCATCATAGTCCAGTGTATGCTATGATCTCTGCCATAAAGAACCAACGATGGGTACGAGTTTTTAGATCGCGAACATATGATATGGTCGCTGAACTCGGGGTACCCCAAACGTTGGGTTGATGAAGTTTATTAGTACGTTAACTGATTGTCTTCTCAACCAAGATGGAAGAGAATACACACATTGAGGGAGCACGTGGCGGTCATACTTAATGACGTATGTTCATGATTAATGAACATTGAGACGCCTCGCTCAGCTCAATCACTGGATGACAGACATCGTTGCCAAGTGCAAATCCTCTGTCATAGACTATGTCATGCAAGGGGAATCGTTCAACTTCATGGTTCTTGATTAAGGTGGAAGTATCAAGAAGATGAAACAGATCGCCGGAAGTCATCAATGATGATGGTGTATATATGATATACATGTTATGAATGTTTTAGCTAAGCAAGTGCTCGCAGTAGTGACCAAGTCTTGAACTAGTCATGTTTTGTGAAAAACCAGGTTTACTGCTTGAGTAGCTTGAAAGGATGAGGCGACATTGCGTGTTGATAATGGCAGTCAAGTTGTTGTGACGGCTATAGACACTCTCCCTCTAGATCTACCATTTGAATAAATTCTTTATGATCGGGTGTTGGTATGATCGTTACGAGTGTGTCTCCTCTAGCGAGACACTTGTTCATACATGATAGTGACAAATTGGTGTGCTATGTTTATGAAGTAATGATCATATGCCGATTTGAATTTAGATGGTAGAAGCTCCCACATTCATAATATTAATGCCAAAGGATACAAACTTAATAAAGACACCACATATGTGTGGCACTACCGTTTAGTCATGTCAATGTTATATGCATTAGCTCCACACTGGATGGACCTACAAGTCCTAAGATTTGATCTTTTGACACTTGCAAAATAACTGTGACACCGTTTTCGGAAACCGGGCATATAACTTATTGATAGTCATACATGGAGATGTATGTGGTTCAATGAAGTAATTGACGGGTAGTGGAGATCTTTATTTCGTGAACTTCACTGAACGTTTTGAGTATAGCTTGTTGAGAATCATGCATATGGGTGTATGTGAATCAATGAAGTACTTTAACGTGTAGTGGAAGTCTTTATTTTATAGACTTCATGAATATTCCGAGTAGATATATGGATATTCACTCCGGGGAATGTTAGTCTGAATTTTTGATTCGATCAAACGAAGTTCAGAATGAAGTAGGAAATAAGCTTAACAAGAAAATCAAATTCCCACGATGCAAATCGAGGAATGAAGATTTGAGTTATAATGTTGGCACATCATTGGAAGACTTGTGAGAAGAGTTCCACAAATTACGTCGCATGGAACACCATAGTGTTATGGTGTGTTAGGACGTCGTAATTGCACCCTATCGGATAGTGTGTGGTAAATGAATCTCTTACCGAATTATTGTAATCATCAGAGTCATATGGTAGAAACGTAAACACTCACGTTAGCAAATAGGTAAACCATTTGAATCCATGGAGACAATACCATACGAGTGATGGCATGGCTTTTTAGCCTGGATTGTCGTTTCAGCAATTTAGTGTTTCGATGTTATCGAACCTAAAATGGATTAATCTTTGTAGTATACCCTACCTAAAGAGTTAGTTGGGTACATGTCTCACGACATAGGCAAAATCTTTGCCGGGATGTACCTTGCGAAAGAAATAGTTTCTTGTCCGAGGGTATAAGTGAGAAAGAAAGTAGAGCAAGACGAAGTTGGTGAACTTCTTCTCCAAACATCAGAGTGGCGCAATCGAAAGTGTTTTCGGTGTCAGGCCCCACAGCTTGAAAAAGCAAATGATTCAAGATCATGATGTTCTGAGCTCATACTAAGAGCGTAGGCATACGAGGTTGTGTTCCACACTGTGTGTTACGACAATCTTGCTATGAAGGTCATATTAATGGAATACGATAGACCTACGAACTACGAAGAAGAGATGGTGAACCTAAGTCCGAGAAATGGCTGTGAGTCATTTATGATCCGAAATAAAATCCATATACGATTACCAGGTAATGACTTGGGAGATCTTCTTGATGGCATCTAGGATGTTGATAGTATATGGAGTTTTATGAGAGAGTAGATATTAAACAGATTCGATTTGTCGTGAAACAGTTCCGACAGACCACATGAGAGTTTGTCTCAAGTGGCGAAGCCTAAATCTATTCTGGGTCGTTTAGCAATTACTATAATTTCGAATGAGAAATTGATAGATGGATGAGAAAACCATGGTTCTTAATAGTGTAATTAAGAATGGTTTGTAATCCTGAGGATGCTAAACATATGTGCAAACTTCGGTTGTCCATTCATGGGCAGAAGCAAGCATATTGGAGCTGGAATCTTCACTTTAATAATGTGATCAAAGGATTTTGGAGTTGTCTAAAATAGTTGAAGAAACCTACATTTGCAGAGAAGTGAGTGGGAGCAAAATAGCTTTCCTTGATCTTATATGCGGAAGGCATATTTGAGTGGGAGCTAAGTAGCTTTTCCTTGATCTTATATGTAGAAGGCATATTTGAGTGGGAGCTAGGTGTCATTTGTGATTCTGTATGTAACGACATATTGAATGACACAGATCCTCTAGTATAGTATAAAGGATTATTCAAGTGATTAAATTTTCTATAAAATGAAGTTAGGAGTATTAGGCATCCGATTTATAATTGTATAGATCAGAGGGGGCTTAATAACATTAAGTCGGAGTATTTCCTACGTCAGGATTCTGAAGTGTTTCAGAATAGGACAAGTGAAGAAAGAGGTTCTTACTTGTATGACTAGGTAAAATATTAAGTTTATCTTGGCTTTTTCAGTGATAGAAAATGATGTTCGACATTCTCTATGTATCACACATAGAGTCTATCAGGCTGAAAGCTCGACTTAGTGTGACCCGAGTTCTTGGTTAAAGAACAGGTTCTAGAGTGATCCTTGTGTGGATCAATGAGCAAACGTTAAGTTTATTCTTCAGTGTCTATGAGAACTGAAGATAGGTTTTCTAGTAACGGGTAAGAGTGGAATGGCAACTTGCCGTAAAGCGGTTACGATGATGCAAGTTATTGCACTGACCCATACGACTAGAAATCTCATATAGGAGATGTCCTTTATTTTGAAGATAGACATGGTTAGTTTGCAAAGTCGCATATGAATGCACTGTCGCATAATCTACATAGGCATAGAAATATATCGCGACTTTAGAAGTAGCAAGTGTGATTGGACTGAGCAGTTTTCCGAGCATAGGTGGTCCCTTAATAGATCTTTCAGACTTTTAAGGCGCATGCTACGCGAATGCTCGAGTCTCACTCCATCCACTGGGATATATTTCACCGTCATCGTAAGATACGGGTTGATGTCAAACTAGGTGACATAGAAGTGTTGCAAAGCACATATAGGTCTCAATGTGTGAGGTCTATTGACTGTATTCCTCTTCCACGAGGCGAGCAGGCACCAAGATGCTATGGGTGTTGAGCTTTTACCAGGTTGTAAACTAGATTAAGTGTTACTCTAGTGCAAGTGGGAGACTGAAGGGAATATGCCCTAGAGGCACTTAATAAATATAGTTTATTGGCAATATCCCAATCGTTCATTATATGTTTTATATCATGCTATAACTGTATTAAGCGGAAACATTAATACAGGTGTGGTAGATAAACAACCAGGTCCCTAGTAGCCTCTACTAAGACTAGTTTCATTGCGCGATTGATGATCGAGGTTTTCCGATCATAGGGCATGGCGCCGGTCGGCAACGGAAGTCATATCGTTAGGAGTAACGATATGATGGACGTACCCAGTATTTATAGGACATAGTCATTACGCCTTAAGACCGTGAGACCAACTCTTATTATTATTCCTGGAAGATACTTTGATCGCACCAAACGTCGTATCTTATTTAGTATGACAATAACGGTGATACTTTTGGGTATCGGAAAGGAGTAGTTGAGACGAGGGGTCAACAGCGGGATTTGTCAGTCCGCATAGCCGGATAGATACTCTAGGGCCCACTCGGTTAGATTATGTCAAATGAGTTTGCAAACATGTGACTAGGTCACCAGCTGACATAATATCATAGACGAGTAGAAGATAGCGATGTCGGTAACGAGATCATGCTAGGTATGGAGATATCTGAGAATGATGCTCGGACACGCTAAGTATCGTCATGACAAAGGGTTTAAGACTATACGTCCAGGTTTGATAGATGAAAGTCATTCGTTATATCTCAGGGGTTAATTCATGGGGTCCAGGCCTACGAGTTAGTCGTTGATCATACCTGATATTATATCGAACCGCTAGGGTAACACACTTAAGGGGTTTCGACAAGACAACCGGAAAGGAAAGAGATCACCGGGAACGTCCCGGGAGGGGTCCGATGGAGATCGGGCAGCGCCGAAAGAGTTTCCGGAGCTAGGAAAAATTATATATATTATGTTTGATATTAATTAGTGTAATTAATATGCAAATATGATTTTATATATTTATTTTCGAATTTATTTAGTCTGATTTCCCTAAATGGGCCTTCTGGTCGAAAGAAGGCCCATGGGGGGGGGGGGGGAAACCCTCAAGGGGACTTTGTGGGGGAGGCTTGGCCGGCCTAGGTGGGCCAAATGGGGCCCACCTAGGGCCGGCGCACCAGCCTTGGCCGAACCAGGCATGTGGGATAGTCCCACATTGCCTGGCTGGCAAGGTTGGCTCCCCCTGGGAGCCTATATAAGAAGGGGCACCCCTGGCCTTTTAATTCACCAATTAATTCCCAATTTCTCTCTCGATCTCGTGGTTCCCTTGATGGAGCCGCGCCGAGTAGAGGAGGGGGATCTCTTCCACCATAGCCCGCTGCCACGCTGCTGGTGTTCCGGTCCAAGTCTTCCGCTGCTCGTCCTGGACTGGAGCTTCGGAGGCCGTCGTCTCCACCGTATGTGTGCGACTCCCTGCGAGGTGCTGCGCTAGCGGTACTCAGAGGCCTACTTCCTCCACCCGACCTCGGGGTCATCTTCGTCGTCCCCGTCGCGCCGAGTTCTCCGCGACCTAGAGGTCGGCTACGGCGTCTTCATCGTCAACGCTTGTGCGGGAGCGTAATCCCCGCTATTCGGTCTACGAGGGTATGTATTCCAATCTCCGCCGTACTACTATATCTGCATAGTGTAGATCTAGGCTAGTTTAAGGATATCGTTGCTAGGAAATTTTTTGTTTTCTGCACACGATCCCCTTCACCTTCTTAATCTCTACCTCAACAGTCTTGAGCATCACGAACACTTCACCCAGGGACTTAGCCATGCCCTGCATGTTGTAGTTCATGACGAAGCCTTTGTAGCTTGGCGGCAACGATTGCAACACCCTGTCAATCGCCAGCTCATCGGTAATCTTGCATTCCAGAGCATTCAGGCGTTGAACGTAGCCAGACATCTTGACTACATGCTCGCTCACACTGCTATGCTCTTCCATCTTGGTTGAGAAGAAAAGCTCAGAAGCCTCATATCTCTCAGCCTTAGCCTGCGGCGCGAAGACAGCCTTAATATCCGAAATGATCTCAAAGGCGCTCATCTTCTCAAAACGCTTCTGCAGGTCGGCGTCCATGGCGTAGAGCATGCCACTCTGGACAAAGGCAGAATCCTCCGATCGGGTCTGGAAGACCTTCTTCTCATCCTCAGAGGCATCATCTGCAGGAGGGTCACCTATGGCGGCCTCAATGACGTAGGCCACCCTATGGGGAGTGAGAAGGATCCTCAGGTTGCGGAACCAGGCCATGAAGTTTGACCCATTGGTGCTAAGCTTTTCTTTCTCAAGGAACAGACCTAGGTTAAACGAGGGGCGAGACATCTACAATGGAATTTGCAACAACATAAGACTTTGTTCATAATAATTTTGAGTTATAGTATTTTAGAAAATAACTAACATAACTCCCACTCAAACGAACATCCCTCCTGGTCGTTTAAGCGATTACACGACCCCCATCCATTGCACCACCCCTCATCATCAAAGCCGGCGGCACAACTTCAAGAGTAGACAAAATCATCCGCCACACCAATTTTGTGACTCGTGCTCGACCTTTCGGTCTTCCTGTTCCGAGGCCATACCTCTGAGTATGCTAGGCTCGCCACCAAAGACCTCCACGCTGACGCTTGTGCAACATGGCTTACACCCACCGTATGCGAACGAAGATATGTCTGACACCCGATCATCACGGCCTGCCTCATAACGTAGAACTTTATTGGTGGTGCGTGTTGGAGGGAGAACACTAGTGTTATTTTGAAGGGATCATCTTATTCAGCTACCGCCGTGTAACACACAATCACACAAAAATAAGATGCACACAAAACATCAAATGTAATGCAATGTGATATAGTCCATCGCGCCATGGTCTTCTTGGCGCCCGCAGTTTATAAACAATTTAATAAACCTACCTTGACCATATCACATAGCCCCTGCAAAATAAAGTCAGACGCTTCTACTTTATCTTTTGCATATTTTACGTGGCTTGGGGCTTTCGTAAATAGAACCGCTTCATACCTACGAATCTTATGACCACAACAACGATCCAAAAATTGCATGTTTAAGCATCCCTTTCGGGCCCTCCATTGAAAATGCGAAGACCAACTAAAGAGAGAGAAACTGACACCCGCCAGCCACATATACGGTACAAGCCGTATGTCAGTAGTGGAACCAGTCTTGCGTAAGCGTACGCGTAAAGTCAGTCCGGGCCGCTTCATCAACTCAATGCCGCTGGAATACACAAGTGCACGCTAGAGGATAGCAAATAACAGGAACGGTGACCCCGTGCAGAGCACGGGTTCTAACAGCGTACAGCTATATCTACGATAGATCGGCTCTGATACCACTGAAGGGGATCATGTGCAGAAAACAAAAAATTTCCTACCGAAGATATCCTAAAAGCATGCCAAGATCTATTCTATGCAGATATAGTAGTACGAACGGAGATCGGAATACGTACCCTTGTAGACCGAAAGCGGGGATTACGTTCCCGCACAAACATTGTCGATGCAGACCGACGAAGCCGACCTCAAGGTCGTGTAGAGGAAGCAGGCCTCCGAGTACCGCTAGCGCAGCACCTCGCAGGGAGTCGCACACGTACGGTGGAAACGACGGCCTCCGAAGCTCCAGTCCAGGACGAGCAGCCGAAGACTTGGACCGGAACACCAGCAGCGCGGCAGCGGGCTATGGTGGAGGAGATCCCCTCTTCCTCAGCTCGGCGCGGCTCCAACTTGGGAACCACGAGATCGAGAGAGAAATCGGGAATTAATTGGTGAATTAAAAGGCTGGGGGTGCCCTTTCTTATATAGGCTCCCAGGGGGAGCCAACCTTGCCAGCCAGGCAATGTGGGACTATCCCACACAGCCTGGTTCGGCCAAGGGAGTGCGCCGGCCCCCAGGTGGGCCCCATCTGGCCCACCTAGGCCGGCCTCCAAGCCCCCACCGAATTCCCAAGGGGGTTCCCCCCCTCCCCCTCTTGGGCCTTCTTTCGTCCGGAAGGCCCATTTAGGGAAATCTGCCTTAATAAATTCGAAAATAAATATATAAAATCATATTTGCATATTAATAACACTAATTAATATCAAACATAATATATATAATTTTTCCTAGCTCCGAAAACTCTTTCGGCGCTGCCCGATCTCCATCGGACCTCTCCCGGGACGCTCCCGGTGATCTCCTTCCTTTCCGGTTGTCTTGTCGAAACCCCTTAAGTGTGTTACCCTAGCGGTTCGATATAATATCAGGTATGATCAAGACTCCTCAATGATCAACGACTAACTCGTAGGCCTGGACCCCATGAATTAATCACTGAGATATAACGAATGACTTTCATCTATCAAACCTGAACGTAAAGTCTTAGACCTTTTGCCATAGCGATACTTAGCACGTCCGAGCGTCGTTCCATAGATATCTCCATACCTAATCCCGACCTCGTTACCAACGACGCTATCTTCTACTCGTTCATGATCTCACGTCTCCGTGACCTAGTCACATGCTTGCAAGCTCATTAGACATGATCTCACCGAGTGGGCCCGAGAGTATCTATCCTGCTATGCGGACTGGCAAATCTCGCTCTTGACCCCTCGTCTCAACTACTCCTTTCCGATACCCAAAAGTATCACCGTTATTGTCATACTAAATAAGATACGACGTTTGGTGCAATCAAAGTATCTTCCGGGAATATCAATAAGAGTTGATCTCACGGTCAAAGGCGTAACGACTACGTTCTCCAAATCTGGGTATGTCCATCACATCGCTCTCCAGCGATATGACTCTCATTGCCGACCGGCGCCATGCCCCATGACCGGGAAACCTCGATCATCAATCGCGCAACGAAACTAGTCTTAGTAGAGGCTACTAGGGACCTGGTTGTTTACGTATCACACCCGCATTAATGTTTCCGCTTAATACGGTTCTAGCATGACACAAAAACCTATTATGAACAAACGAGATATGATAAAGAATACACTTTATTAATTGCCTCTAGGGCATATCTCCTTCAGAATCTTCATATCCAGGCGGTTGGCGCATGTACACCTCTTCTTCGAGAACACCGTTCAGGAATGCATTCTGAATATCGAGTTGACGGAGGTGCCATCTACGGGAGACCGCGAGAGACAACAAAAGACGGATGGTCGTTGGTTTAATGACCGGGCTGAACGTGTCGTCATAATCCAATCCTTGACGTTGCTTGTATCCTTTGGCAACAAGACGAGCCTTATAGCGCTCGATGGAGCCGTCTGCATGGTGTTTGACCTTAAAGATCGATTTGGAATCGATCACATTGACACCAGGTGGTCTTGGAACCAAACGCCAGGTTCTGTTCTTCAGCAGAGCCTCATATTCAACATACATCGCTTCTTTCTAGTGTGGGACAGTGAGAGCTGCTTGGTAGTCGCGTGGTTCAGCGCTAGGAGACGACGCAACATGAGCAATGCACGTCGCGAGCCAGGGCGCTCAACCGGGCGCCGAATATTATTGCGCAACCTCGTGACTGGCCCAGGCAGAGGATGCAATGGACCCGGAGCAGGCGATGGCGAGCTTGGAGGCGAGGAAGACGACGCTGATGATGCAGCACTGGAGGCCGCATAAGGAGAAGACGGCCCATTATCTGGCGACGGGGGCCCTTGACGACCAGGTTAATGGGGACTGCTCCGGAGCCGATGAAGAGCGGGCCGATCCTGGGCCGGAAGGAGAGGCAGCCGGAGACGGGCACGTAGCCGGCTCATGCATGGGTTCGCCGGATCCCGAGGCAGAGCCATGCAACGGGGACGACGTCGAGTCATGATCGACGTAAAATTGTGCACCCAGACCGATAACTGCACCATGGTTAGAAAAAAGCATCGAAGTATGCACAATATCACGAAGCTGGTCAGGCAACGCAGGAGAGGAATTAGTGGGAGTAGTGGAATCATCAGGAGACAATTTTGCAAAAGAAAAGTTTGACTCATCAAAGACGACATTGCGAGAAATGTACACACGATTTGTCAGGATGTTGAGACATTTGTATCCTTTATGCAAGGAACTATAGCCAAGGAAAAAACACTTCTTGGATCAAAATTCTAATTTGTGATTCTTATAAAGATGCAAGTGAGGCCAACACGCACACCCGGAGACTTTTAGGAACGTGTAGTCCGGAGCCTCACCTAATAAGAGTTCAAGAGGAGTTTGCATGTTAATGACACGACTAGGGAGACGATTGATGAGAAAACATGCAGTGGTGAACACATCACTCCAAAACCTAAACGGAACTGACGCATGGGCGAGAAGGGTGAGTCATGTTTCAACAAGATGACGATGTTTTCGCTCGGCAGTGCCATTTTGTTGGCTCGTGTGAGGGCAAGATACCCAATGCGTGATACCAATATCCGCAAAAAAATTGTTGAGTCTAATATATTCACCTCCCCAATCAGTTTGAACATGAACAATTTTACGATTAAGGAGTCGATTAAGGAGTCGTTCAACATGGCTTTGGAATTGGAGAAACACTTGAAACACTTTAGATGATAAAACTGACATAGTATTTGTGGCCACTAGTAGAGGTTTGGGTGTGACCCCATACATCGTAATAAATGATCTCAAGGGGAGATTTTATTACATGACTAGAAATAGGAAAAGGCAATTGGTGACTTTTGCCTTGTTGACATGTATCACAAATTGCATTATTACTACTAGACTCCGACGGTAGATCCCTATGATGGAGAACACGTTGAACCACTTGAGAAGCTGGATGACCCAAGCGGCAGTGCCATTGTTCTCGCGACACTCGAAGACTCCCAAAAGCTTGCTTGATAACATATGGATCCAATGAATAGAGGCCATCCCGACACCTCCCTCTAAGCAGAATTTCCCTCGTGTTCTGGTCCTTCACAAACAAATCACGTGGATGAAATTCAACAAAGACAGAATTATCACGTGTAAGATTAACATAAACATGAAGAACTTTGTTGAGATGCAAGGGTTTTGAGGGAGTGGAAATAATGCCTTGACCAATGTGATGAATGCGCATACCTGCTCCGTTGGCGGTGTGCACATGGTCGTTGCCGCGGTAGATATCCATCAGCGACAGTTTGTCAACGTTGTTGGTGAGGTGGTCGGTGGCTCCCGTGTACGCATACCAAGCGAGGTCGATGGGGTAGGACGGAGTCTGTCCGCCTTGTGCAGCATGATGTGCAACATGAGTCATGGTCGCAGCCTGACGACCAGGGGCGCTACCGTCGTTGCCGATCCCCAGGAAGTCCTTGTATCGCTTGTAGCAGCGAGATGACTCATGGACGATCTTGCCGCAGAGCTGGCAGATCGGACAGTTCCCTCCTCCTCCACTGGCAGAGAAGTTCCCTGGCGAGGCAGAGCGGCCGTACTGTCCATGATCAGTAGGCGCTGGAGGCGGAGGCAGGGCGCGTCTGTCCGCCCGAGTGAACTTGCCGCTGCCACCGTGCGCACCGCGAGTGAAAGCGATGTTGGCAGAGTAGTTGTTGGAGTTGAACTCCGCCTTGCGAGCCTCGACGCGGTTCTCGGTGCTGAGCATCTGGGCGAAGAGGTCGCGAAGCGGCATCGGCGTCTCACGCGCCGTGACCACCTCGACCAGTGCGTCATAGTCACCGTCCAGGCCGGCGAGGAGGTAGGAGACCAGCTCTTCCTCGCTAGAGGCTTGCCGATGGAGGCCAGCGTGTCCGCGAGATTCTTGATTTTGTTGAAGTAGATCGGCACGGTCATGTCGGCCTTCTTGGTGGTGGAGAGCTTGAACCGCAGCTGCATGGAGTGTGCGGTGGACTGGGCGGCGAAGCTGTTCGCCAGCACCGTCCATGCCTCCTGGGACGTGATCACCGTCATCAGCATGCCGACGATGCCCGACGAAGCGTTGGTGAGGATGAAGCTCAGGATCACCTGGTCCTGCTGCATCCAGCGCTGGTACGCCGGGTTGTTGATTTCCGCCGGCTGGCCGGCGTCGCCGGCGTGAGGATTGGCGATCAGCGAAGGGGGGCACGGGAACAACCCGTTGACGAAGCCCATGAGAAGATGGCTCTTTAGGATGGAGAGCGCCTGTGTGCGCCAGAGGAGATAACTCTCCTCGGAGAGGACGATCATACTCACATTGGATAAGTTGAAGACGCTTCCGTGGGCAGCGCCCGGGTTGATCATGCCGCCGCTGGAGAAGATACCAGTTTCAGCAGTCCCGGCGGCGGCAGAGGCAGAGGATAATGCCAATGAGAACGACATTGCAGCGGAAGATGGTTTCAGTTGCGAATACGCTCTGATACCATGTGAAAATATGTGGAGAGGAGAGGTTGGGGGCAATTAGCTCAGCTCTCAAGGGCTGGCCGTAGTGCTCTATTTATATCAAGAGATTAGGGTTTACAACCGTAGTACACAATCCTAACAACCTGGTTAACCAAAGTTAATCTAATCTATACAAGATACTAACTAACAGGTTGTTGGTAACAAACATATATTCTAAGAATATTGTCTTGGAATTTGTTAGTTACGGTATCTAGTTAGGATACCACTATCATCCATGTCATCCTTAATTAAAGTGACATGTCATAACATGAATGATATTACTTATGATACTCCCATTATGGCAACCTCGGTCAACTTTCTAACCATTTGATGGAGAGTTTCCTACCATTTCTAACCATTTGATGGAGAGTTTCCTACCATTTTGTTTGTCTCGTAGCAGGTATCTTCCTCGAAGCAGTTACATGCAAGAGAGGAAACCAAGCGACCCAGAGTTTGCATGATGGGCTTTTTTTCTTCTTGTCTACAAAGTTGGGCCCCATGTCCGCGTGAGGATATTTATTTTGTGTTCATTGTTTTTTGTTTGAACGGAGAGCAGGGTACTAGCATGTTTTTTGTATTTTTGTATTTCCTTTATTTTTATTCCATTATATTTTCTCATTTAATAACATAATAAATATGATGTGGGGGCTTTGGTAGGCATTTCTTGTGTTTTCTTGATAATTTTTAGCAATGCAGCTATAGACATTTGCTATGTGCTCGTTTTTTGGGTTGCACGTTGGGTTGTAAATAATATTTTTGTTTCAGTGTCAAGTTGGGTTTGCAGATTTTTTTTCCACCTACCAAATCAGGTTGCAAGTGGGGTTTTGTTTCCAGTTACAAGTTGGGTCGCAACTGAAAAATTTCCAGTTGCAACTAAGTTTCGTTTTACAAGATTTGTGTTTTTCATGTATGTTATGAGCGTTAATCCAAGGGATCTAGACGAAATTTGTTGTTGCATTTTTCTAAAACCATGGGCCTCTTGGTCTAGTATATTGTCCTAGACTTTTGTTGAGTGGCCCATATGAGCCTTTGTTGTGTTAGGTGGACAATTTCTTTTGTGGTGCATCTTCTTATTATTTTTCTTGATAATTTTTAGCGTGTTGTCAAAAGATTTTGCTATGTCCCCGTTTTGTTGGTTGCAGGGGGGTTGCGATTAAGATTTTTTTGAGATATAATATAGCTTGAAACTGAGATTAATTTATATTTCAAGTGGGGTCAAAGTGATATAATTTTAGCTGCAAGTTATGTTGCAATTGAATGTTTTCTCATCTAAAAGTTCAACTGAGTTTTTCTCAATTACATGCGACTTCTCCAAATACAAGTCATATTGCAATATAGCTGCAAGTCATGTTGCAATTGAATGTTTTCTCATCTAAAAGTTCAACTGAGTTTTTCTTAGTTACATGCGACTTCTCCAAATACAAGCCATATTGCAAGGTTTTGGTACTAGTTTCAAAACGGACAACAACTGAGCTTCTATTCCAATTGCAAGTCAGGTTGCAACTAAAAAAAGTTCCAATTTTGGTTGCCCAGGTGCATATTGTGTTGTAACTGAGTTTTTTTCCAGTTCAACTTAGGTTGCAATAAAGAATTTATAGTTCCAAGTCAAAGTAAAAATTGGATTTTATCAGTTTCATGTTGAATTGTAACTGAGATTTTTTCCGGTTCCAAGTTAGGTTGTGAACCAAGATTTTTTAGTTGCAAGTTAGGTTTCTGAGTTGCAAGTCGGGTTGCAACTAAAATACAAATATTTCTTTAGTGTATCATGTTCTACAATTGACTAGCTTTTCACGTGATATAGAAGAAAAAAACTAGACCGTAGGCCAGCCAGCCAAATGTGACACACTAGACCCGAAAAAAGCCCACGGAGGCCACGAGAAAAGCAAACAAATAGAACCAGCATACAACGACGCCAAATGACTGAAAATTAACCATTTAACCTAGTTCTCAGTCATCTGAGCATTCGACATACCCTTTAAATTTGGGGAGCCATGTTTTTTTCCTCTTCTTGAACTGTAATCTGTATACAAATTTATATCAGTTTTACTAGCTAGTAATCAGTCGAAAAAGAATTAACTTAGAGCTTGATGCCTTCGGTATCATTTTGTTACATACATCATATACCGGGATCCATGTGTCATGTTTCAAATTGTTTACAATTAGTTTTTTTCTACTTATAAGTAGGTTTCAAGTATGCAAAAATGTTTATAACCATTCTATTTGTATTGTTATTCGTACTTCTGTGACTTGCAGGTCAGTTGTAACTAACTGACACTGACCATGGCCCAGAGCTACTCACCTTATTTTATACATACACTTACATGTAGCGCCAATGCGCCATCTTTTTTATTATTTTTCTCTCGTGGAGCTCTCTTTTTCCGTCGATGTGGACATAATTATTACCACACATGGAGGCCCTACGCCCGACTTTAAATGATTTAGCAACGGCCTAATGGTCTGGCTGTGAAGTAGCAAACCCAGAGACCCAAGTTCAATCCCCACCGGGGACAGTTTCAGAAGGGTGGGTTTTCTACTATATCAAAAATCTTGTGTACTAGTGTCCATTGATTTTATATTTTTTATATGAAAGAGAAAGACTCATTCATGTGATCCATTGATCTAAGCTACTCACTCTGATTCATAAAAAGTGTCGTCCATTTTGTATTAGATGAGCGACACTTTTTATGTATCGGAGGGAGTAGGTTGTTGATTCATTTCTTCATGGGCCGTTTCCGGGCCGGTGAGAACCTGCGTTTGTACCAATGCATGTACAAAGAGTGGCGTCCAAAGCCATGCGAAACCGAATTTGACGCAGCACAACTACAATCGACTGAGATTTAGTTAGATCTCAGTCGTCAAGTGAGATATGTTAGTGGTATGAAGATGAAGACCGTGGTTCAACAACATGGTATAGAAGTTAGTGGCGCACAAGTATTAGGCTATATATTCTGCCTTGAGAAAAACAACCAAGCACTTGTCAGCTGTGTACGTTCGGTGCAAGTGAAACGCAACACGTACGTGCTAGTGCTAATACCACAAATTTAGGTGCAAACCATGACTGTTTCACTGGTGACATGTGACCGACCAAGTACTCCATTACACGTAGCGTCTGGCTGCTCGTAATTTAGGCTGCCGCCCACATGGCCCGTCTCCTGTAACTGACCATAACCTTGCCCTTCGGCCCCGGCATGACCACGTTCCAGTCCGTTTCGGGGAATGGCGACACCATCTCCATATCAAAGTTCCTCAGCAAGTGGCTCCATATCACCTTGATCTGCATGTAGGCGAAGGCCTCGCCGACGCAGGCGTGCCGCCCGCCGCCGAATGCCGTGTACGAGAACGCGCCGCCGGCCCCGTCCTCTCCTCTCCCGGGGCCGAACCGGTCCGGCTCGTACAGCTCCGGGTCCCTGTAGACGCGCGGGAGGCGGTTATGGATGACCAGTGGACTAGCCACCGTGTGCCCCTCCGGGACCACGTACTCGTCGCCTTCCTTGGTTCGCACGGTGAAGCTCCGGCGTGCGTGCCGCAGCAGCGTCATCGCCGGCGGGTGCAGCCGCAGCGTCTCCTTGATGCAGCGGTGGAGGGTTTCCATCTCTTGAAGGACCACATAGTCGACGACGGCCCCGTGCCTCGACATGATCCGCTCCTGCTCCTCGACGGCGGCGCGTAGGTGGCCGACGTTGTCGTGCGCGAGGAGGCGTGCCCCGGTCCACGTCGCCGTGCTGGAGCTCGTGTGCTGTCCCGCGAACAGCGTCGAGACCAGCATTCCGACCACCTCCGTCTCGGTCGTGGCGCGGCCGTTCTTGTACCGGGAGTCGATCAGACACTGCAGCACGTCGTCGAGATGGACGGCGCCGGAGCTTGCTAATTTGCGGGACCTAACGATGGCGGAGAATATCTCGCCGAGCTTGGCACGCGCCCTGTCGCGCCTCCGGTGCGCCGGGATCGGCAAGTGCGGGAATAGAATGGTGACGAGGCGCATGCCGTCGTTGAGGTCGCGGAGGTGCGTTGCGACGTCGCCCAGCATCTTAGAGCGGACCTCCTCCCCGAACAGGCACCGGCTGGCGACGAGCGTCACGAGCCGCTCTAGCTCCTGCTTCAAGTCTACCGTGCCAGCTTGTCCCCATCTCGCAAAATACTCCTGCATAACATACACATGTCACATGTGGATATCATTGATTTATTTCACGAGAATATGCCTATATATCATATTGATGGGTAAGTCGTAACAAACTAATAATAAAAGCTGCACACATCAATCGATTGGAAAAGTTGGGGCTTACCCATTTCGGAAAAAAAGTCACAATCGGTTAAAATAGGCAAATGAAAATGTGATAAGATAATCCACCTGGACTTCCCGAACCATGAGGCCGGCATAGGTCCTGAGCTTGGCAGGCTTCATGGCGTCGCCGAAGAACCGGATCTGCTCGCGCCGAGTGGTGAGATCCACGTCAAAGGCCACTCCGGGGCCAAAGGTCGGGATGGTGAACCGCGAGACCTCGTCCTGGCTGATCTCCGAGTCTAGCCCTTGGTAGAAATGGTTGGACACCTCTGACCCAACCAGGAAAGTAACCTTTCGATGCAGCAACCTCAGCGTGAACACGCTCCCCATCTCCGCGTGGGCATCATGTATCAATTGTAGTGGTCCCTTCATGAGAAGAGCCGGCAGACTCCCTATGAAAGGGAACCCCGCAGCCATGGGCGGTGGTGGAAGATATCGTCTTGTTGTTGAGCAGGCCATTCTTCGTCGGCGTGCTATCTTGGTCGAGACAATTAATGTGATGAGAATAGAAGCAAAGGCTAGCGAAATGAATGTCGTTAGTTCCATGTTCACAATCCAGATGCGAGGTGTGTAGCGGTGGACCTGTAATTATGGACATGGTAGCAAAGTTAGTCGGTAAACGGATATCCCGAGCACCCCCGAGAAATGGTCATACCGGGTAAAAAAATCCTGATTTTTAAACAAAAAATGGTAAATGGTCAAATTGGGAAGGAACACATATGAATTTTCAAGTTCGTCTGATAAGCAGTCGGGATTCGGATGATCGCGATAACCTGGAATCCCCCCCCCCCCTAATATAAGGAAAACTTCTGACTTATGACCAGTGGTTATCAAATTGAACCGGTGAAGTAAGAGACTACATCCAAGTTCCAAGTAAATTACTTCTTTTCTTTCATTTTATAAAACGGTTTGACCGATTTAATTTGATTTACCAAATCGTTTTATAAATGATTGTAAAAAAACGTTTTAGAAAGGGGAATGGAGAGATTAAATAATTTTCTTCCAAGGGTACGCGTTGATTGACCCACATATATTACGAAACAAGTTTCACGAAAGTCACAAATTTAAAGGTTGAAATTATAGGAATACTTTCTTAACTTATAGTACTCCAGTATCACAGCTCTCCCATATGCATTAATCGATGCAGACACCGGTGCATGCTCCTCTTTAAAAAATATGAAAATAGTTTATGAAAACATGTAATATTTAGAGACAGAGGTAGTATAATGTAACAAGCACGAAACCTAGATATGACGTATATAAGACTATTTGAGGTAGCGCATATGGACGTATAGAGCATGTATATATGTTAGAGCTAGCTTACGCTTACAGCTAATAACTGTTGGTGGCCTTCTGTGTGGACTTGGGTGATGGCATGCAAAATGAAGCACCAGTCTATCCTCCTGCGAAGATGTCTGTTCAACTTCAACCTAGAAGAACATGCCTGGACTTGGGTGGATATGGATGCATGGAGACGAGCACTGCGGGTATTTATAGAGAGAATTAGACTGGCCGAATCCTACGTTTTGCAATCTTTCGACTCGTTCGGGTAGGTAAGCCTCCTCTGGTTACCGATTGTTTGCACAATATAAGGCCAGAATATTAACACGCCACCCTCCCTGTTTTTTCTCAACATTAATCCTCGTCTAGAAATCTCTACAGATCTCTACAAGTACCGCACAACGGGAGTTAATAAGTGAGTGAGTCTCCTGCGTGCGTCCTAGCCAGAGATCTCAATTCCTGTACAATGGTTTCAACGAATTAGTTGTTAATACAGGGTTGGCAAACTTTGTGGCAGATGCGAGTGCCACAATATACAGTATATGGGAAGCTTACTTCTATGTTTCTACTACAAACCTGGCGGGCACACGTGTATTCATGGGTATGCAGGTGAATACCCAAAAAAATTGACAAACATTTAGAGTCGAATAATATGGCTATCAGATTAGGTTTACACCGTATAGAAACCAATCCATTTGTGTATGAAAGTATGTTGTTGCGTGGCTAGTTAGTGTATCCAAGTGAAGTGGGCCTAGCTCAACTGGTTGGTTCCTTGTGGTGGAACCAGCCCACCCAGGTTCAAGTCCTAGACTTGACATGGGTGGTCACGCTTTCCTGGATTTTTCAGGAATTAACCGGCGCTATGCTTTCAGTGGTAGGTGACGTGCCCGTCAACAGCGAGGCGTCTGTGGTGACTTCGTCAACCTCAAGATCTGCCGGACCGGTCTCTCGAAGGTGCTCATAGGGGTAGGGTTTGCGTCCGTACGTTCATAGGGGTGTTTGTACGTGTGTGTTTGTGAGCGTCTGCGTCTGTACTGTGTTTCTCAAAAAAAAAAGTTAGTGTATCCAAACGTGCATTAGTAGGTCTTAGTTTCAAACACGCGTTACCTCATTGTTGTTGCTACTTTTCTTGGTAATTTTTTTTATTTTGAATACCCATTAACAAGATGCTGTGCCCGCCACTGCTACAAACATTCCAATATAATGACGATGAATTTAATCACACTGTTGAATTTATGTTGTACAATCACCCTTGCACGATGGCTCTCTCCGAGTTTTGAAGAATTATAAGTGTCCTATGTGTTGGGACAACTAACGAGAACGATCTCTAAGCAGCCCAATGCTCTCAAGGCCCTCTACTTCATTGCTAGAGGGTTTTTTTGCTAGAGATAATTCTGGTAGTGTTTCTAGACCCGGTCTTGCCATATTAGCAGTTGCAATTAATAAAGTTAGAACATATAATTGTGGTGTTTTGATTGCTCACCGCATTTGCATGAACAGGTAGAGGGGGCTACTTTTGTGAGGCATCATTGCCTCGCGTATTCTTGCTGCATCTACACATAATTTTGATGCACATGATTATACACTCCCTCAAATTAAACTTGATTTTACTGCTATGAAGAGTCATGTGTTCATTTCTCATGAGTCTCAGTGGTACAATATGTATTACAAACTGTCGTTTAACATTACCACCTCCCTAGGGTGGTCGTGATGCTGCTTCGTCGCTTTATATGCCTTGGCCTTGCGTCTTCTTTCCTTCTCCACCCACCACGACTGCGGACCCAGTCCTGCCACTCATGGCAGGGACGCTGCTCCATCTCCCGCTCACGGGGACGCTGCTCCTCCTGACACCGCCGGTCGCCCTCCCTATCCTCGTCGTAGTCGCGTTTGTGCTCGTTCCCACGGGTGAAATTTCACAAAAATAACCCTTTGGGTAAAGTTTAACAAAAAATAACCCATTTTCAAAACTATTTTGAAATCTAACCCTTCGGAGGGTAGCGCCATGCCCCTCGGCGCTACCCTTAAGAGGGTAACTCCAAGCCCCATGGCGCTACCCTCCGTGACTTAGCCGTTTTCAACGTGCTCACGATGCTATGGAATGAGGGTTCTACAGGGTAGCGACGGAGGCTGTGGCGCTACCACACAGAGGGTAGCGCCGCATCGTTGGGCGTTACCAAAAAGGGTTAGATTTCAAAATAGTTTTGAAAAGAGGTTATTTTTTGCTGAACTTTGTCCAAAAGGTTATTTTTGTGAAATTTCACTTCCCACGGTCCATGACCACCTCCACGAAGGATATGCTCAAGGCAGGTGGATGATGGACAGAGATCAGGTGACATGCACCTTTTGCATGTCACACGGTGACATGCGGCCTAAATACGAATTTAAATATTATGAAAAAATCTACAAAAAATCATACATGTTCACAACACATATGTAGATAATCCCTAAAAAAAGTAACTCAAAATTCAAAACATATATCAAGAAACAAAAAAGAGAAACTCAGATGTGAATAGTTCCTGAATTTGCACTATTCACATCTGAGTTTCTCTTTTTTGTTTCTCTATGTATTTTTTGAATTTTGAGTTTCTTTTTTTAGGGATTATCTAAATATGTGTTGTGAACATGCATGATTTTTTGTAAAAAAGTTGGCAATTTTTAAATTCGAATTTAGGCTGCATGTCACACGGTGACATGCAAAAGGTGCATGTCACCTGATCTCTGTCCGTGGATGATGGACGCGTGCAAACACCTGAAAGCGGACTTTGCTTCTCCGCCGTCCACCTCTTTAATCGGCCACTAACTAAAATGCATGGGAAAATGGCACCCAATCAATATGCACCGCAGTTTTGATTCTTTACACATAAGGCCAACCTTTAACTTTCAAATCCGGAATAACCTGAATGCACCCTCTAAAACAAATTCAAATAAAATATCCCAACTCTTAAAGGCGTGCTAGTTTTCCGGAGATGTACAAAGATTTGAAATGTATTGTACACTTTTGTATAACAAACACACGAGACACCCACATCCGGAAGGAACATCTGAGTCCAATCACGACACTCTTCCATTTCTCTAGCCTCTAGGTCCAAACAAACGACGTTGTTACAAAAACTACTTTAGCTAGGTCGATCTGCCAAGGGCTCTTCCTGTAGAGGAGCTTGTCAGATAATCAGATTAAGGTAAGTTGTGTTTGTTTTTCTCTGTATTTTGACCATATTGTTAAGTTATTGATTGGTAATGCACGGAAGTCGTATGGAAAAAAATTAGGATCTTCAACAGGGAAAGGTTAAGCCCTTCTATGGATATCACGTCTCTAACAGTAACATCCAGGTAGTCATTGTCGAAAAGAATGATGGAAAACAAGACACCCAACGGTGCTTGTCCACACCAAACATCCTGCCAAACAACTTGTTTCATTTCCATAAATGGTAAGCAACTTGTGGACAAGCAATTTGCCAAACAATAATAGAAAAACGAATGGAGTTATGATTTAGAAAGGGTAAAGACATGCTATTAGGTAGCCCTCTCGGCCATCCACGCACGCCTGCTCGGGCTGGGATGCTGAGAGAGTTTTAAAAAAAGAAATCACGGAAGAGGGGAAAAGGAGGACACGAGTCCCTCCTCTTGTCTTTTTCCTTTTTCCGGGACTATCTAAGGGCATGTACAATGGGGTGACATCAGCCTTCTCTTAGCGTTGCCACGTAGGATAATTGTCTAGGTGGCGGAGAGAGAATGAAGAAAGGGAAGGTTGCCTTCTCTTAGTTAAGTGATGATCTCTTACGAAATAAGAGAAGGCTAATTTTACCATGGTACAACTTGTCTTCCCTTAAAACTTTAATTTCCTATCAAAATATAATTATTTTTCATTAATTGCTAGGGATGGCAATAAGAGATAATGCGTTATACAACTTATAATTTTGTGTTCACTAAATGACGTGGATGGCTAAGAGAAGGCATGCCTTCTCTACCATTATACATGCCCTAAACGTTAGCTAGCTGAAAATGCAATCCACTATCAGATTGTTTCTTTCTCTCATTTGACCACGTTCCGTATCAAGTTCAGTTCAGTCAGTTTCACAGAAAACAGTTATATAAGTTCCATTACAATCTCATTTAGATAATTTTTGACCAATTACTCTACTACACAAGAGAAAGAAAAAACAAAACCATTATTTCCCATTTTAAGTGTGCCAGATTGCCAGAGCCATTTTGGCACAAAACGTAGATATCCCCGACAGCCGACACTAACGCCGAGTCGCCGACTTGGTCACATTGCGGTCATGCTTGCTCTGTACCAAGGGTGGTACGGAGGTGCCGTCTCCACCTTTCAACTGCACCCCGCTGACCACCTGCAGCCAATCACCGACCCACCATGCCCGTTGATGGTCTCGTGTGGTCTACTGTTCAACGGGTTTGAGCTCGGGGGCGCCGGGGCGGCGGCCTGCATGGTGCAGCGCCGCTGCCTTTGGCCGGTGGTGGTGGATGGTGTGTGGCTGCGGCTGGGACCGTGACCCTTCGGACGTCCTCCCCCCGTAGCCTCTTCATCGATCCGGGTCTGGCGTGCTTCTCTCCGCGGCCGGCGGCGTGCTCACGTGGCGAGTAGTGGTGGCGTGATGGAGACTGTGTGCGGCGACGGCCTACGGGTTGCAACATGGCGCTGGGATTGGTATGGGCCAGGCGGGTCTGAGCTGATCCAGCTACCGTGTCCGGTCGGCTCTGGTGGAGGGAGGTCCCTCCAGTGGGCTAACGTGCGCTAGGTTTCTCTCTCAAATCCGTCGCTCCTGCGGTGTGTTTGTCCCGGTCCTAGGGTGGAGTGTGCGGATGCCGGGGCGGCGGCCCTGGGTGGCGGGTCACATGGGCGGCTCTCCGGCGAGCACCATGGTGATGGTGGTGGCTGGCTCGTTTGGCTGTGTGGACGGCGAAGGGGGCAGCGGTGGGTGGCTCAGGCGCGTTCCGGCGGTGCCTGGATCTGGTGCCTTATGCTTGTGTCCTGCGACCCTCTTTGTGTCACGACGGAGTGATCGAGCAAAAGCTC
Source organism: Poa annua (assembly GCA_026929855.1). Classification (NCBI taxonomy): domain Eukaryota; kingdom Viridiplantae; phylum Streptophyta; class Magnoliopsida; order Poales; family Poaceae; genus Poa; species Poa annua. The sequence continues at coordinate 257,469,083 of CM049427.1, read as the reverse complement.
TGTGCTTTGGCACTGAAGACGGCGACGCCCGCGGGTGCCGCTCTCCTCTTGAGGACGCCGTCTAGGTGATCTCCCTCGTGTCAGGGTTCCGGGTGAAAACTCAAGTCCTTTTGGACTCGGCGGCGGCGACGCTTTGCGCCATTACCCTCTTGGGGGCGTTATCGTGGAGCTTAGGGGAGTTAGGGCGTAGTGTGGAGCTGGTGTGCTTGTCCGGCTTCGTAGTCGTGGTTCGCTGTGGCTTCTGTAGCTCGGTTTTCTTAGGATCTTCTTTGTAAGAGGGCTACCTCACTACTTTGTATCGTCCGGCCGGTTCTTGGGCGTTGTGCTGTCTGACCCAGCAGCGGTTTCAAACGGTTTGGCTTTATTTATAAAGTGGGACGAAAGCCTGTTTCGTGAATTAAAAAAATGATAACACGAGAATGAACTGAAAAAGAGGGAATATAATAAATACCAAGTAGACACATAATAGCATGAAAAAATCTAGGGAATCAGCAAAGCCGAAAATATGTATTACAGGAGGTTTAGTAAAGATAATAGTGTAAGGAATCATACACACCATTCAAATGCTTTAAACACAGAACAAGAGTACCCTGGTCATCTACAAAAAAATTCCAACCTACGTGTCTGGTAGATTAAACATGGAGCTCCCATAGAATGGAAAATTTATGTTATGAACGAAGTACTTCTGCAGCTCAGCCACTACATTATGACTGACTGAATCTTTTCGCAGCTCAGACACTAGCTTATATGTATAGACAATGAAGCATATGCTATGCATTGCTAGTAAACATCGGCAACCTAGTGAGTACAGACACAAAAAATAGTACACATTTCATTAGAGAGGTGGAGCTGATGGAAGAGCAATTAACAATGAGATCACTGTACCATGCTCTGTTTTGGTCTAAGCATGCTCACCCATGGATTGTCGATATCCCGCTCTATGGGATTTCCATCTGTGAGGATACTTCCTTTAGAATTTTCTGCATAAATTGAACGACGACGACTAATTATTAACCGCAACAATGAAAAAAATTGGGAATGACCAAATAAGGGCTGCTGAATGAAAAAATTACGAGGAAAGAAAAAGAATACTTAGGAAAAGATGAATGACATCAATGATTAGGAAAATGACTAAACCAAAATATGAATGAAGACTGAGTGCACTTACTACCCTGTTGTATTTTTCAGAGAATGAGGGCTGACATAAATGATAACTAAAGACTGACATAAGTGATGACTGAAAGAAAATTTAAATGAGAAAATGACACCGAAAGACCGAGAGAAGAATAAAATGAGAAAATATAAATGAGAAAGGACAGAGAAAAAATAAGGACTGAACATAAATAAGAATGACTGATAAGATGGAAGAAATAAAAATCAGCACTTAAGAAGACTGATCAATAATTAAGAGTGATAAAACTGAGAAAATTAAAGTAGAAAATGATAATGAATGATGTAAACAAAAATTGAGAAACTTATCAAATAAGAAACTGATCAAATTAACTGAGAAAATAAGTAGCAATTGTAAATAAAAAAATGTCAAATAACCAAATGAGTATAGAGACAATTATGGACTGAAGAAACTGAGAGAAACAAGGAGAAAATAAGCAAAGAAAACTAAGTAAATGAGAGAACAACTCAAAGACTGAAGTGAGTCAAAGAATGAAGAATTAATAGAAAATGAGCAACTAATTTATAGACCAAGTCAATGAGAGAATAAATCAAATAATGAAGAGACTACAGAAATGAAGAAGAAGACAATAAGGAAACAAAACTCAGTGAATAAGACCAGTCACAAATGATAACTAAGCAGAAGCGAAGATAACTGAGGGAAAACAGAGTCCGGAGATTTGCTCCTAGATTGATGCCTGCGCTCCCATAGCGGAAAAACAGTATCTTTAAGGCATTCAATGGACAAAATCTTTCCCAAACCATAGACAAGAGAACGGAAAGAGGTGCCTATGACGATGCATTGCCTAACCTGATCTGTCAACTCTACCTATGCAACAATGATATATCTGTGCTAAGGATGGGCTTGTTTTGAATCAGAGCGAGAAAATGCCATGCACTTTAGTTTCGGTTCAAAAAGCGACCTTTGAATCTTACTGTTAAGAAATTAACAAGTCTGAAATTCCCATCTTTAGAGAGCAAGAACCATCAGGTCTGTCCAAGAAATCTTGGCCAAGATGTCCTACTAGGCTACTACCCCAATACAAGCAGACCACAAAAACCGTTACTGGTAATGCGCTACAGGGAAGAAGCACATAAGACAACCTCAGCTGCTACCAGCTGACAGAGAAGAGCACACGTTGTTTCATTCCAAAGGCTTTGACAGGAAGATTAAGACATATATTTTCTCAATTTCACAAAAAGAAGACATATATTTTCTCCAAACAAGATTCCACTCAAAAAGTAAACTAAAAGGAGATCAACTAACACCGGAAGATGGTCTCACTGAAACTTGGATGCAGGGAAGTGGGGAAGCAGAGCACACTGCCCTGCAACGGAATGCAGCTAACAATCACATTGGTAGGAAAATAAGACTGAACTTATATACAAAGTATATCAGTGCTGCTATCAAACAAAATAAATGACATGAACTACATGAAGAATGACTTGGATTATTAAGCTGTTATGATAAATGACATGGACTGCATGAATAAGTGCTGCAACCAACTCATCCGGCCAGAACCCTAAATGAAGGCATCATCGAGATTTCCCAACGGGAAAGGAGCCGGGCTACCAAATAGGTCCATAGATGCAGAAAACAGTGGTCGCCGCTGCAGAATTAAGGGGGTAGAGCGAAGGATGCAGAATTAAGGTCGCCGCAATCCCCAGCAACCGGGTGGCAGAGTACCACGGTTCTTGCCTTTTGATTTGGATGAAAAATGGAACCAATAAACATAATGCTCCTTAATTTCTATACAACCCGGTTGCATTTTAGGTTTTAGAGCGCGAATCGCATCGCATCGTCAAGGAAAGATATGCTTCATTTAAAAAAGGAATTACACATCCAATTTATAGTACTACTATTTATATACTGTCATTTTCGGTATCAAATCAGATCCGATCCCCTGGGATTCATTCCTAAAGCGTAGGCTAGTATTATGATCCTTTATATACCGATGCTGCTCGCTTTCGTGTACGTACGTACGCGTCGGGCGCCATGGCTTCTCCCAGAACACCAGGCTCCTTCCTCCTCTTCGTGATCGCTCTCCTCATCATCCTTATAGTTCTTCCCTCAGGTGTTCTGGGGGCTCCAGATGACCTCGCACATGTCAGCAAAGATGTTGGTATGACCGATCTCTCTACGCCTTGTTGCAAATCGCCTCTTAGTTTGCTTACGTGATACATATACATGCATACTACTCCTTTGTTCCACAATGTAATCCACAATGTAAGATGTTTTAGATGTAACGCATGTTGTTTAATTTCACACTAAAACATGTACAATGTGGAAGATTGCTATAACATCTTATATTGTGAAACGGAGGAAGTAATTCATAAGTTGATTTGCTGCAACCCACATATGCATATGCAGCAGGAGCTAACGAGACACAAACCACCAAGATGGGACGGTCCAACGTCACGATCAAGAGCGACTGCGGCCCCGGCCATGGCGCAGGCAACGGCTATGGCGGAGGTAACGGTTATGGACCAGGCTATGGCGCCGGAGGCAACGGCTATGGAGCGGGCTATGGCGGAGGCAACGGTTACAACACGCCGATGCCTCAAGGGCACAATCCTATGACATACAAAGGCGCTGCCGACCATGCTCGTGGAGTTTTTGCGGCGGGCTATTGTGTCCTCCTCCTCGGAGCCATCGTCAGCTGGATGCTTCTATAGGATGCAATATTCGACGGACAATTTTATTTAGAAAAAAATGTTAATAGGTTGCTCTTTTATATAAGTATAGTTGTTGCATGTCTGCAAGGCTAATGATATAAGAAAACTACTGTTCTTGTGTGGACAATCATGATGTATGTCCTTGCATCACGATATGGAGAGTTTCAGCATAAAGAGAGCATAAATCTAAGTCAACCTCTTTGTGTCATCTTGTAGTGGGTGTTTTATTGACTACATATTCACATCCATAGCAATTTAGAGCAACTCTGATAATTCTCAAAAGGTCTTAATAATTGCCATCGCAAAAAAGGATTTTTTTTGCAAGAAACTCTAGATTAAATTGTGCAAAACTTATGTTTTACTGGGAGGTTGCAAATTGATGTCAATGGTGCAAGCGTCCATCCCTGTTACGCAAAAAAGGGCATATTTTGCCATGTCAATGACGAACATCAAATTTTTGGAGTCTATAAATCTGATACTGGAGTGACTAAGTCATAATCTTATATTCTTATGTGTACATAGCTGTATAAATGAAGCCATGTTATGGCGATGTGCTCAAGGGAGGTGGACGAGGGACGTGTGCGAACACCCGAAAGTGGCCTTTGCTTCTCCACCGTCCACCTCTTTAATCGGCCACCAACTGAAATGCATGGGAAAATGGCACCCAGAAATAAAATGCACTTAAGTTTTGATTCTTCATATAAGGTCAACCTTTAACTTTCAAATCCGATAACAAAAATGTGCCCTTGAAAACAAATTTAAATAAAACATCCCAACTCACGCGTGTTAGTTTTCTAGAGATGTACACATATCTGAAATATATTGTACACTTCTGTATAATAACCAGACACCCACATCCGGAAGGAACATCCGAGTCCAAGAACTTCACGCCTCCCATCATGTATTGTGAATCGATCACGATACTCTTCCATTTCTCTAGCCTCTAGGTCTGAACGGTGTTGTTACGAAAACTACTTTAGCTATGTTGATCTGCCTAGGGCTCTTCCTGTAGATGAGCTTGTCACATAATCAGACTGAGGTAAGTTGTGTTTGTTTTTCTCTGTAGTTTGATCATATTGTTCTGTTACTGCTTGGTAATGGACGGAAGTCGTATGGAAACCAAAAAATAGAATCTCCAACAGTGGGAGAAATGAAAGATGAAACCCTTCTATGGATATCACGTCTCTGACAGCACAGTGGCGGAGCTTCATGTAAGCCAAACTGGGCCGTGGCCCGCCCAGCCTAACCCAAGACACGAAAGAAAAGAAGAAAATTTTGGCCTAGTAAAGGAAAAAAAATGATGTTCTTTGGGTTGGCCCGCCCAAGATTTGAGCTGGAACTCCGCTAGTGAACAGTAATAAACATTCAGGTAGTCACATTCGAAAAGAATGATAGAAAACAAGACACCCAACGGTACTTGTCCACACCAAACATCCTACCAAACAACTTTCTTCATTTCCATTAATGCTTAGGAACTTGTGGACAACCAGCTTGCCAAACAATAATAGAAAAGAATAGAGTTGTGATAGGCATAACATCCACGATAGGAGAATAGGAAATGGATCGTTTGGGAAGCCATATGAGGGAATAAGTCAGGTACATTTTTAGGCCAGCATTGGGTTAGGTTATATCACGAGCAGTCGTAATGGAGCATTGGGTTAGGTTATATCGTTCTGGATTTTTTAAAGTCGTCCCAAAATGCACGCTACTAGTATGCAGGGTTTCAGTATGAAATATCTTGTGTTTTGGCCTTAGAAAAATGACAATCAAACATTTTTTGGAAGATTGAAAATGTGCACAGTTGATGTTTGAGATCTGCATATTTGTCATTTTTTCTAAGCCTAGAATATATGAAATTTTGCATTGGCACACGTATAACAAAGTAGTGACTACATCACGATATTTGTTTTGCATTTTTTTGAATATGTGAATTTAATCTTTAAAATAAAAAAAAAATGGTTACATGGTTCCACGTGCTGCTCGTGCAAGTGCAACAAGAGGTTCTGTCCGGCTCGGGTGCAACATGACCGTCCGTCTAGAAGGCGGTCGAAGCCAGCCCATGGGCGCGCCACGTTCACGTGGTGCTCATGCAAGTTCTAAAGATAGTGCCTCATGGAATGGTGTGGTGCCGTCAGGTAGTCCTCTTCGAAAATAATACTCCACCCGTCCAAAAATAAATGTCTTTGATTTGTGTCCAAATATGAATATATTTAAATGTGTTTCGTATCTAGATAAATCTGTATTTGTATAAACGTAAAACACTTATTTTAGCACGGAGTATATACAGATTGACCATGTTTTTTTTTACATAGATTGGCAATGTTATGTTTGAGACATTGGAAGAAAAAAATCCTGGTTTCCACGATCAAATCAAACGATGCGCAAAACTCATGATGAATGCTCTGCCACTGCCACACCCGACGTCAAGCTGACCTTGGTTGCTTCTCCGCTTCACCATCGCAGCTCAGCCACAAATCACTCGACCCCGACCCCCATCCCGCTCTGGTGGTCCGAAAGGACATGGGGAGGAGACTGGCAGAGTGGGAGGAGTAGCAGTAACGCCACGGCGTGGGTCGCCGGCGAGGCGAGACGGCGCCTGGAAGTTACCCTCCTGCCCTCGCACCCCCCCTGTGCGTCTCGTCGTTTTGCGGGAGGGCAGGGGCGTAAAATCACGGCGCCGCTCGCGCGGGAAATCCGGATGGGGAAGGGTGGCGGTACTGCCATCCAGGGTGTCTTCCTCCATCAAACACGTTTCGATACTTCCACTGCCATTGTCGCACGCTCTAGCTAAGCCAGTCAGTCCCCCTCCCCCCCCATTCCGCCCCCCATTCCGTGAAAAAGGTTAGGGTTTCGTGCTCGCTCGTCGCTCCGCTGGGGAGGGGCGGCGTCGCTTCTGTCCGATCAGACGCGGCCGCGGCCGCAACCGCTCGCGCGTCTGACGCAGCTCGATTCGAGATCCATCCGAGCGCGCGCCTCGCCGTAGAGCTCTCCGGCCGGCTCGTGCTCGCAGGATGCGGTCGGTTCCGAGATGGTATGTGTATACCCGCTCCTCCTCCTCTCGCACTGCTGCGTGATGCACTGGTGCTTAGCTTTTGGCCTCAGAATACTCGTGTTCGTGCGCTTATGTGTGTGTGGGTTTTGTTTGGTGGTAAGTAAGATGCGGTGATTTTGGGTCCGTAGTTAGTTTGTGATGAATCTTTTCGAGTTGAATGTGCGGACCGCTGCCGTTTTGGTACAAGAGAATGGTGGTGCTCTGATGATATTTTGGTGATATTAGATTATTAAGCCGACTCGAGAACGTTCGCAGCTGGATTTGTCGGACATCCTTGTCTCTCCTCTATTCACTCCTGACAGTGACAGAGTTGCCGCAACTAGTACTTTGAGAAGTAACCGTGAGCGATGGATTCTAATGTCAAATGCCAGTTGCTGTAGACTTGTAGCTGTTGAGTGGTAGGGTAAGTAATCGATTTCTGGTAGTTTGAGTTTCGAGATGTTCAATCTGTATGGATATGGAAATTGCAAGTCGCCTTGTTGACCTGGTAAAGCGAAACATGGACAGTGTGGATGTAAAATCCTAGCAGTTTTGCGAGTTGGTATTTCCCATAAGCAGGTTGCACATTCTCCTTCGGGGATCTTTCTCTGCTATTCTGCTTTGTTGGAGCTCTGTAGGATGTGCATTGGAGGTTTATGTTGTACTGAACTATGATATGCATAGTTCTCCTGGTTCGGTGAGCCTACTCTCGACTTCCCTGTATTGTTTTATGAGTCTTAACAGTCTAGAGCACATTGCAACACCATCCCTCCTTAGGCTTACATCTGACACATATAGCTAACTATATCAGCAAGGTGTTTTGCACCATTGTTTCTTGGTGGTGGGTGTTGTAGTACAATCTACCATTAAGGCCAAATATTGTCTGTTGTCCTATATGGGAGGCATTATATGGCCTTTGCTGCACTTGCCTCTGATGGCTTGATGCAGTCTCACAAGTCAAAAGAACAATAGCTTAGGATGTGACTGAAGATTCAACTTTGAAACATTGCTAAGAACTGGTCTTTGTTCACCGTAAACATTATAAAGAAGATAATGACACAAGAGAAATTGAAACTTTAAGAGAAAAACTATTCTTCTAATAGTTGACTTTACTTCCGTACATACTAAATAACAAGCGGCACATATGTTTATCTGTACTTTTCTATTTTTTGTATTCATGATTACGATAGTAAAGTAACTACTAACTATTACTACATTAATCTTACACCAGAGTGAATCATGTTACACACATGACACACTTATTGACTTGACAATTCCAGAGAGCAATGAATGTGGTAAAAAATAAGCCAGAATCCATGAAAGATGGGCCGTGGCAGATGCAGTCAGATGGCAACCCTTATCATACTTATGCGGCGTTGCAATTGGTAACTTTTCATTGTAATGGCATTCGGTTTTTCAAGTCTAGTGATGAAATGGTCAAGTGAACTAAACTACTGAAGTGATCATCCCATTCTTTTCTCCTGAACCTTGGTCAGGTTTTGTTTGCTCGACGTTAAACTGACTGTAGGATTTTACGACTGCAGACGCTGACTTGCATTTGTAGACAAAGTTAATTCCTTAGCGTGGTATGAACCTTGTCTGCATTCATCCCTTGTACCACACAGTCCAAGCTAACATGATGCCTTTCAGTAGCACGGATATAGACATGATTACCTCGACTGTCGACATAAGTGGCCTTCCTTCCGAGTTTTTTGTACCTGCTTATGCTTCCATGTTTATCCACATTATTTCTGGAGCTGCCTATTACAATTGTGGTTGTGTTTACCGTCACCGCTGTGCTTGACATATCTGCTGTTTCTGCAGTGCAGCACAACAGAGAGTGAAACCGAGGCTGCTGCTGATGTTAGGGAAGGCCAACCCAAGTCCCTTCAGGAACGTCTTGCCGCCACAAGCGCGGCCTTTGTACATACTGCTGTTCTCTCGGGCTTGGCGGACATCACCTGAGCCCCTCAGGGGCCAAGCCCTAGCTGAGTGACTCCTCGTAAGAGGAAGCATTCGTCTGCACGTGCCCAACAACAACTCCTGCAACTGTTCTCCAATAACGCCGATGACCTCGCCTGGGTTCTACCATGTCCTGGATGAGCTATGGTGATACCTACCTACCTACTGAAGTAATATATAGCCATGACTAATCTTTCTTGCTTAATACTTCATCTTGACTGGAATTATCATCTGTGGCACCCTTCTGCCAAGGTGATACTCCTGTGTCAAGTTTTATTTTGGTATGCTGCAAACCAATTTATAAGCTGGAATTTGGTTGATCCCAATAGTACCATTTCGTATGTCAGATTCTGAATGGATGTTCTGACTGCTGGTGAATTAATGGATGAATGACCAACTATGTGATGCATTGCTGCCCTTTTTTTGGATGCCCTTGAATGTGCATAGTTTTGCTTATGTGCTTAAATCTTGCTCCATTCAACTAAGGGAAGGTCTGTGCTGCTGAGTTGTGCTGTAGCCAAATGAAGTTCTCTAATGTGGTCTGCTGTAGTATGGGGATTGGTAATTAATACCTCCGTACCTAATTATAAGACGTCTTGGTAGGTTAAATTAGACTTACCAAAACCTCTTCTAATTGAGAACAGATGAATACCATTTGCCGTTTGTTGTGAACTCCTTGTTGAAAGGATAAGTGAAAAGACAGTGTTACAAATTAGAATGTAAAAAACCCTAGCCACCGCCTTTGAGATCCATGCTCGCTCTCCTTTGTATCAGGCAATTACTCATACAGTCGTACTGTGGGGGTGCTGGGGAGAGTATCATTGTCCCTCATCTGATGTAGCGAGTTTTTTGTCCTTTTGGTTTTGGTGTCATGGCGACATCACTCAGACGACGATGGTGGCGTTGCGTCGAACAAAAATCCCCCTATATGTGTGTTTGTTTGACGTTGCCAGTGAATTGAAAGTTTTTGTCCCTGCCGGTTCTTATAGACAACGTTTTTGTTCATGTTTGTTTGTTGACGTGGCTCCATGGAAAAAGGCGACAATAATGTTCTTTAATGGCCCTTTTTCGAGGTTTAGAGCAAGATCATCCTAGATGGGGGTGACTCCCCCATCAATGTGCTTGGTGCAGTTGCCACTCTGTCGAGAGCGATCCTTTATAGATACTTTAGTGGATGGTTTTCTTGGTATCGTCCATCACAAACGAAATCTATGGTAGCACAAGAAACGTTGAGTTCAGCTGCGACATTGGCGAGAATTTTGAGGCCTAGGATCATGATTGTTTTCTTCTTTGATCATGGTTTATTCTACGTTTGTGGGTGTAAAAATTATTCTATCTATCTATGCCTCCTATAAACCTAAACCCCACAAAGTGCATTAGTTATTCAATCTCAACATGTAAGCTATCCACATCATCCACTTAGCCAACCAAATGTCCATGTCATCCCACTAATGTTCATTTAAATCCAATATTTTCTTGCATGCAATATATCCAAGTAATTTACTTCTCATCATACAATTTTCCATGTCACCTACTTTTATCATCAAATACAAAAAAAATCACGTCAAATAATTTAACCTTTCGATAATTGTGACATGCCGTATATTGCAAGAAAAAAAATTCATATCCATAGTCTTATATCCCTTTATTTGTATAGTAAAAAATTAAAATATTCCCGGTCGGGTATGTTTCTAGTTTATGTAATAGTATAGGCCAAATTCAAAAAAAAAAGATTGTGAAGGAGTAGCGTTACGATTTTTTTCTTTCTAAAAGCTGGCATGACACGATAATACGCCTTGAAATCACGCACATCAACAATTCATTTGCTCGGTTTGTATGTTTGTATTGGGGTGCTTGGAATTGAATTGAGGTCAATTCCAAATCAGTAGGTGCATTGAAATGAGCTATAAATTTCCAATTTATTTTTTGGTTGTGCAAGATATCGTTTGTTGGAATTAAAAATAGCACTCAATTCTAATTCTCTGTTTGAATGTTTAGCTGCTGAATTGGGCATCCGCATTCCATTTCCACCCAAACAAGCAGAATAGAAACCCAATTTCAAATCTCAATTCGAATATGGACATGAAACAGAGCCCTAGGTGAAGTGTTGGCACTTGGCAGCTGGGCCAAGTGTGCGTAGACGAATCAAAACACAACTCATCCTCCACACTCCACATATCATCCATCGTCTCGCGGCCTCTCCCCCATTCTCTCAGCCGCACCGCCGGCGAGAGCTCCGTCCGACTCCGAGGGAGAGCCATCAGCCATGGCGACAACCGCGGCGCTGCCCTTCTCCTGCTCCACCGCCCTCCAAACCCTAACCCGCACCCTCTACCCGCGCCACCCCCTCCTCGCCCCCCGCCGCCGCCTCCACCACCTCCGCTCCCTCGCCGCCGCCCCGAACCCTCCCCGCCTCCGCCGCCGACCCATCTCGGCCTCCGCCGCCGCCACCAACGGGTCCTCCTCCTCCTCGGGGGAGTACGACTACGACCTCTTCACCATCGGCGCCGGGAGCGGCGGCGTGCGGGCCTCGCGCTTCGCCTCCACCCTCTTCGGCGCCCGCGCCGCCGTCTGCGAGATGCCCTTCGCCACCATCTCCGCGGACGACCTCGGCGGCGTCGGGGGAACGTAAGTGCACGCTCCTCCTGCTCCTCCGGTCCGTTTATTATCTGCACGAAAGCAGTTTGGTTAGGTTGTGCGTTGCAGGCTGCAGCATATGTGTGCTTCACTTTTTTTGGTGCACCGTTAAGCTTTTCGTGGAAAGATAACACTGACTAGTGTCGAATGCGCTGTGCAATTATGCCACTTGCTGCGTTGGATGGTTACTGATGCTTGTTCTGTAGGGCGAATGGGCGATATACTTGGAGCTTGCAAGCTGTAGTCGCTTTTTCTAGACAATTATCTTGGTTAGCTAGGTTACAGATTACAGTTATTGCTATTTTCTTGGCTGGATAGCTAGAATGCTACTACTACCTTACTGTAAGCCTCAACTTGTTGAACCGGGTGCTTAGGGTGAATATTTCTAATATGCCACTAGAATTCATCACATTGGTATGCAATTTTTGATATTTAGTGACCCCCAAGATGGTGGTGATGTTTGTTTGTGGTGATGCTATTGTCGCATTGGTGATCCTATTACATGATCTCCACATGCACAATTTTTCTTGCTTTGGTAGTGAAGATAATGTCCATAAGTCGTAGCAGAAGAATTTCAACTGCACACAAGTAGCACACCATTTCATCCTGCACCAGCATAATGTAGCCTAATTCAGCATCGCAATAGCATTTACACTTACTTGAGAACCCTCAACTTCATTATAGGGTAGTTGCCATGTTATTAATATAATTGCATCAAAATGGCTCCACAATAATCATAAAGCGCAGCTCCAAAATATACCCAATAGCAGGAGATTTCTATTTCTGCATTCATCGTTGATTTTTGGTTCAATGTGTGAAACTGTGGCACTATATTATAATATTTTTCTTGCAGTATCTTAGTTTGTCAATTGATTATTTTTCTGCATCACAGATGTGTGCTTCGTGGATGTGTTCCAAAGAAGTTGATGGTGTTTGCATCCAAGTTCTCTCACGAGTTTGAAGAGTCTCATGGCTTTGGGTGGACTTATGGGACTGATCCAAAGCATGACTGGAGCACTCTGATAGCCAACAAAAATATAGAGCTGCAACGCCTAGTTGGTATCTACAAAAATATATTAAACAACGCAGGAGTCAATCTAATTGAAGGCCGTGGAAAGGTTGGGCGATGTTTGTAAATCAGGTTAAAGTTTGGATAGACGGTTTTCTGAAATGAATGCTGTTGGAAGGTGCAGTTACTGACATTTATTTGTTCACTTGCCACAGATAGTTGATCCACATACTGTTAGTGTGGATGGCAAGCTATACACTGCTAAGAACATACTTATTGCTGTTGGTGGTCGACCATCGATGCCAGACATCCCAGGAATAGAGCATGTTATAGATTCTGATGCTGCACTAGATCTGCCTTCAAAACCTGAGAAAATTGCAATAGTGGGAGGTGGATATATTGCTTTGGAGTTTGCTGGCATCTTCAATGGCTTAAAAAGTGAGGTTCATGTGTTTATTCGGCAACCAAAAGTATTAAGAGGGTTTGATGAGGAGGTGAGGAAATATTCTTAATCACAAATAATAGCGTTAACAATAGATGAGGTGCCTTGTGCTTCTACTTATTTTGCCAGTTGTGGATTTCAGGTTAGAGATTTTGTTGCTGAACAGATGTCTTTAAGGGGTATCACATTTCATACTGAAGAAAGTCCCCAAGCTATAACCAAATCAAATGATGGTTTGTTATCTCTGAAGACAAACAAAGAAACTATTGGTGGGTTCTCACATGTAATGTTCGCAACAGGCCGTAAACCAAATACAAAGGTTAGCACTATCTGGTCCTTTTCTGCTCAAATACATACTTGTATGATGCATCTTTGTTTGTCAATTCATCCATCCTAGATTGCTAACATAGTTTTTGTTCTTGTAGAACCTTGGACTGGAAGAGGTTGGGGTGAAAATGGACAGCAAAGGGGCTATAGTGGTAGGTGAAATAATACGCTGACTTCAAGTTCCTCTGGCTTTTGTTATCACTAACTTTGGAGCGTTTTGTTATAAAATTTTGCTTACTAGGTTGATGAGTATTCTAGAACCTCAGTGGATTCAATTTGGGCTGTTGGAGATGTTACTGATAGGATCAATCTAACACCGGTTGCACTGATGGAAGGTGGGGCATTTGCGAAAACAGTATTCGGTGATGAACCTACCAAACCAGATCACAGGTATTTGATCATTTATCAAGTCACCATCAGTAACCTTGGAAGCCATATGGTTGTGTAGGAATCCCATATGCTTTGTTATTTCGCCATGAGTAGTTACCTCTGCTGCTTAGCAAACAGACTGTGGAGGGGTGACAGCAATGTTAGTTACTTGGACACAATCCTACTGATTGTAAAGAAGTCATAATCCTATTGGTAGTTCACAGGGCCAATGTTTGATTTAGTCTTTATTTCCTTATTCATCACCATGCGTCATCCTCTGTCCCCAATTCAATACAAACAACTTCATAGGAATTTTAGGTATCCAGGGCTGTCTTTCATTTTGTTTGTGTTCATGTTTTTTCTGATTCACCCTGCCTGACAAGCTCCTGAAACTGACTATGCACACACATATTCGTAATTTAATTTCATTGCTTCTAAGATATTCTTTTTATGTGAGACTGGATTTCATTGTTCTATGAAACGCTCTTTTATTGTGAATGATTTTTTTGACAGAGCTGTGCCAGCTGCTGTTTTCTCCCAGCCACCTATTGGGCAAGTTGGTCTTACTGAGGAACAGGTGATACTATATGGCGAGCATTAAATTTTCTTGCACACAAAGATAGTCACTCATATGCATATTTGTGCAGGCTATTGAAGAGTATGGAGATGTTGATGTCTACTTATCAAACTTCAGACCTCTTAGGGCCACTCTTTCTGGATTACCTGATCGTGTACTAATGAAGCTTATTGTGTGTGCTACCACAAACAAAGTTGTAGGAGTGCATATGTGTGGTGATGATGCTCCGGAGATAATCCAGGTTTGCATGGTTTTTTATTATTCTTGACCATTGCTGCTTTATTCCGGACTTATTTGTCATGTTCTGTGCAATTTTCTGGCAGGGAATTGCAATTGCTGTTAAAGCTGGGTTAACAAAACAAGATTTTGATGTCACTGTTGGCGTCCACCCAACATCTGCAGAGGAGTTTGTCACTATGAGGAGTCCAACTAGAAAAGTCCGAAGAAAAACTGCAGCTGAGGTATGCAATGCAACCGGTTTAACACATTTGTACCTTATTCAGTGGAAAAAATACGTGTTCTGGAGATCAGCTCCTTTTCAACTAGAATTGCCTGTGTTATCTATATCTGTGCTATACGACTTACACCTTCTCCTGGTTATTTCAGGTAGAATCGAAGGATGAGGTCGTCACAAAGCAGTAGAGATTGCCCTTGACGGTTGTACATAGGAGGTACACACCTGCATTCTTTTGACCCGCCATTTTAAGCTATTGTTTCTGGTCAGCATGTGCATTTGTCATGGAGCAATGGTGGCAGGCATTTTTGTATTGAGGAGTATTAGTCAAATTATCAACAATAGTAGTTGCTAACTCCATCAGAGTTCCGTGAGCATTGTAGTGGCGCTAAAGATTCAAGCCTTTGTGGCTGATTAATTTGAGATCTTTGACATTTGCACACTGCACGGACATCAGTATTTCGAAAGCTCATCCAAACATTGCATTGACCACATTCAGACAAAACATCATCCTGACGAGTAGAGACATTGAGCTGTTCTTATAAGTGGTTATTGTTTTATTCAGTCTTATTCTGAGTATACTAAATCTAATGACTTGAAGTTTTAATTTCTGCTTGCTGTTTGTTATCAAGGAAACACACTTGACACTTGGTGAGGCTTGTAATTTGTTTCCATGTTACTTATTTCAGTTTCTGCTTCAGGCATTCTGGAGGACGTGGCCCTGCTACCGGACTGGAAATCTGTCACAGGAAACAGCTGAAGATCATAGCGATGACTAGCTATGTCTGTTTTTTTGCCCTCGCGTTTCCGCAATTCTTCATTTGAGGCTTGAACACGCCGATAGTCGAGTTTTTCCCGCCTTTATCTGCTAGTATGTGTCATGTAATAAATGCTACAGATGTGGGCATCTCAGCCTGGAAATACTGATGGGAGAAGTAATAAACCAGCGAAGAAGTTTAACTACTGATCTGCAGATTTCCGAGTATATTTGTTCAGAAAACTATATTTGCCATTCTGAATACATTTATCTTCGCTTTACCTACACTCAGAGTGGAACTTTTCTGGGTCAACATAACACCTGGTCGTTTTGTTTCACCACCACGCAACAGGCCACTCAAAGCCTTGTTATATTTCCATCGAAAAACCATGGATGTAGGTGTCCTCACTTCATAGACTGTCGACGATGTTTGGTCACACTTTCCTGTGCACGAATTGAAAGGGTTTTCTGCTGGTGATTGCCGGTTCGGCTCTTCCTGTGTCAAAGAAATTCCCTTTATTTGTCACATGTGCTCTTGGTTATATTAGAAAAATGATGCCTGGATGGCATGACTTACCTGCAAGGACTTCATCAGCTCCATGCATGTTTCATAGAGAAGTATATGGACGGGCGTCGCTAAGGCCATGTCCAATGCAGGGTGCTTACAAAAATAACCAAGCATTTCTCATTGTGTAAATAAGCACCAGTGTTTAGTTAAAACCGTTTAGTTTGCTAAGCACGCCTCTATAAGCTTCTTGCATGGTAGTACGTGCCTAACAGAGTGTACTGTAGATCCGTATTACAGTACGTACTTGACGTATTTTCGAGTTTGTTTTTTGGGCAAGGAGAAGTGACACGACGGGAACCGTTGGATGCGCATTCCCCGTCCCGGGCCCGTTCCACTTCCGGAGCCGCCCGTGGTCCTCGGCCTCGCTAGCGCCGCCGGCCCAAACGGTGTGATTTGATTTGAGCAGACGGGGGTTCTCTCCTCTCTTCCAACGAACCACCCCGCCTCTCGCGGCCGCTCCATTGCCGCGCGGCTCACACCGTCCAATCCCCCAATTCGCCGCCGCGCATTCTGCGCCTGCCGACGGCCACCGGCCCTACCTGCTCGCTGTCCGTCCTACCGCGGTGAGTTCTCCCTCCCCTGTCTCTTTCTCTCTCTATCTCGCCCTGCCGTGGGTAATTCTGTGCGGGCGGCGGCCTCGATCGTATCGATCACGGGGAAGGGGAGCGCCGGATTTCGGGAAGCCACTTGCATCTGTGTACATTCTCCGCCGATCTCATTACTTTTGGAGTGCCCCGACCGGAAACTCCTTTGGAAATTACGTACTCTTCCAAAAAAAAAATTGCTGCCGTGGCGTGGCCGTTTGAATTTCCAAAGGTGAGATTGCAGATTGGTGTTGTCGTGTACTGCTACGAGCTGTCAATGCCATATACTTCTTCTACTAGTAGTCTCCAAACATCTAAGGATGGATTTACATATCTGCACTCAAAGTTGTATATATTTGTTCTTTTTACAGTTAAATAAATTGCGTGTGTGCACTGAAACTGTATATATATGTTCTTCTTACAGTTAAATTGTGTGTGTGCAGCACTGAAAATTGTATATATATGTTCTTTTTACAGTTATAAATTGTGTGTGTGCACTGAACCTGTATATCTGTTCCTTTTACAGTTAAATCATCATGGCTGCCCCGGCAAAGAAGCGAACCATCGTGGAGATCAGCGATGGCGGTCTTGGTCTCGGCCTCGCTGCGTTCGTCGCGAACGGTGAGGATTTGGGCCCCATGATCCGGACAGGTTTCGACTGTGGAAAACCCGAAGCTCTCATGCACAGCCTCAGGGGTATCGTGAAGAAGAAAGAGGTTGAGATCGAGGAGCTGTGCAGGCTCCACTACGAGGATTTCATCCTCGCCGTCGACGAGCTGCGTGGCGTGATGGTCGACGCGGAGGAGCTCAAGAGCTTGCTGTCGGATGAGAACTCGCACCTGCAGGAGGTGTCTAGCTCCGTGGTGCTGAAGCTTGATGAGCTTCTGGAGGCGTACTCGATCAAGAAGAACATAGGGGAGGCCATCACGATACTGAAGATATGCGTGAAAGTCATTAGCCTGTGCATGGCGTGCAACAATTACATCGCGGAGGCCAAGTTTCGCCCGGCGCTCAAGACTCTGGACCTGATCGAGAAGAGTTACCTGCAGAATATTCCGGTAAAGCTTCTTCAAAAGGTTGTTGGGAGGCAGATACCGCTGATAAAGCTGCACATCGAGAAGAAAGCTTGTGGCGAGTTCAATGATTGGCTTGTTCATATCAGGAGAATGGCTAAGCAGATCGGGCAGGTCTCCATAAGTCATGCCTCTTTGGCTCGCCAAAAAGATGAGGAGTTGCGTGCTCGTCGGAGAGAGGCTGACGAGAATTGCCGCGCTGGACCAGGTGAACATAAGTTCACCTTGGATTTGGAGAATACTGATGAGGAAACGGCACTAGATTTTGATCTCACGCCAGTGTACCGAGCGCATCACATTCACAGATGCCTTGGTATTGGGGAGAAGTTCAGAGATTATTACTACAAGAACAGGCTCATGCAGCTCAACCTGGATATGCAAATTTCCACTTCAACGCCCTTCCTCGAGTCCCATCAACCTTTCCTTGCACAGGTAGCTGGTTTTTTTATTGTTGAAGAACGTGTCTTTCGAACCGCAAACGAAGTACTGACGGAGAGCCAGGTCCAAGCAACATGGGAAACAGCCATTGCTAAGATCACATCAATTTGTGAGAGTCAGTTTTCTCGCATGGGTGCGGCCAGCCACCTCCTCATCATAAAAGATTATATCACTCTTCTAGCTGCAGTGCTGAAGAAGTATGGTTATCAAACCAGGCCATTGATTGAGATTCTCGATAAGAGCAGGGACAAATACCACCAACTGCTTCTTACTGAGTGCCGGAAGCAGGTAGATGACGTCCTTGCTAATGACTCCTATGAGCAGATGCTCATAAAGAAGGAACACGATTACCACTTGAGTGTCACAGAATTTCATCTGGAGCCAAGTGATGCAATCCCGGATTTTCCATATTTGGCACCGTTCTCCTCTTCTGTTCCAGAGGTTTGCCGTATTGTTCGCTCCTTCATTGAGGATTCTGTCAGCTACTTGTCCTATGGTGGTGATATGAACCTCTATGACGTGGTCAAGCGGTACCTAGATCGGCTACTGATTGAGGTATTAAACAACTGTCTTCTGAACAGGATGTATGCTCGCTCTTTGGCCATGTCACAGATGATGCAACTCGCAGGAAATATTTCTGTTCTCGAGCAGGCTTGTAACCTGTACCTCTTGCACTCCGCCCAACAGTGTGGCATTCCCAAACGCGTCGCTGAGAGGACTCGCTCCAGTTTGACTGCTCGAGCTGTCTTGAAAGCCTCCCAGAATGCAGCATATAATGCTTTAATAAATATGGCTAACTCCAAGATCGATGATTTCATGGTGCTCTTGGACGATGTCAACTGGATAGTGGAGGAAAGCCCGGACAATGCAAACGACTACATGAACGAAGTTCTAATTTATCTCGAAACACTGGTATCCACAGCTCAGGAGATCTTACCACAAGAAGCTCTATACAAGGTTGTTTCTGGTGCAATGGGCCACATCTCGGACTCCATAATGACAACACTTCTTAGCGACGGCGTGAAAAGGTTCACTGCCAGTTCAGTTTTAGGCCTTGACATGGACTTGAATCTGTTGGAGGCATTTGCAGATGAAAAATTTCACATCACCGGGTTGGCAGATCTGGGAAAGGAGACAACATTTAGAGATCGTTTGGTTGAGATAAGGCAGCTTGTCAATCTTCTACTCAGCAGCCAACCTGAGAACTTCATGAATCCGGTGATACGAGGGAAGAACTACGGATCGTTGGACTTCAAGAAGGTTGCCATTGTTTGTGACAAGTTCAAGGACTCGGCAGATGGGTTGTTTGGAAGCCTATCCAACCGCAACACAAAGCAGACTGCTCGCAAGAGGTCCTTGGATGTTTTGAAACGAAGGCTTAAGGATTTTGGCTAAAGGTTATTATGACGCATTCGCAAATAAATTGCTCACATGCTGCTGCAACATTCCTGTCCATTTTCCACCTTTCAATTTTTGTTTTTAGCTATTTTTTCCTGATCTCCCATCTCACTTGCTAATGGTTATTGGTCTTTCTTGGTCATGTTTTGGCTACTCGTTAGTTATAGTAATGTCCTCAAATAATTACAATATTTTCTCTGGTCATATTAAGATGCAGTCGCACAAATGCTATTACCTTTTTATGGTCATTGCTATGTTGATAAATGAAGAAGCTTTTTTCAGAATAGTTTTGCAGTATCATTCAGACTTTTTTCAGAGTGTATAGTTTGGATCCAGCTATACTATATATGTGCAGTGATGTCATGTGCATACGAAAAACGCAAGTTCAAAAATAAATTAACCAAAAACGCTCCAGTAAGTAATTGTTGTTGTGGCCTCGCTCGGTAGTCTCCGCAGGATATATACTTCATCGTTCCCCAAAAAGCCAGATATGTAACTAGGAGGTGAGTCCAGCCACACAGCCACGCCCCTGTTGAGCTAGCACATGAGCTACTTTGTTTGCATGCCTATCAAGAGCACCGCAGACATCACATTGCCCGTCTCCTCTGAGGATTATCTTCTGCAAGTTGGGAGATCGCTCTAACATGGATCTTATAAATGCAAACTGCTGTTCTAGTGCTTTAAAGCCACCAAATTCGAGCTCTTTCAGCAGCCTGTTTTCGGAGCCGTCGAAGCGCATTTCCCACTGAGGACTCCTCCTGTCACGATAGATACCACCACCTCTGAATTCGCCCACTTCGCATGCATGTTCCCATACCTGTATTAATGTGAAAATTTCTTTATGTATGTAACTAGAGTTCAGTCCGCAACAGTTTCCGCTAAAATTTGTGAAAAAACTGAAGCTCCAAATGTAGCAAAAAGGAAAAATATACGGAGAGAGACATCACCATAATAAGTAATTTTTTGATGGATGGTGCTGCTACGAGAAAGGCTGTCATCCATAAAATGTCAAATTCAACAAAGATGCCACACAAGGAAAGCTTCTTTAGCTTGTTGAATGCAGTGCGGAGTTCCTCCATTTCAGGTTGCAACCAAAGCTGATCACAAGATTAAAAAAAGAATGAATAGTTTGCAAGCGCATAAATGATACTGTCAAGAAATCTACAGCTATGTAGGTTCTATACCATGCATAAATACATCTATGATATAACTCTCATAGCTGTGAAGACATGAAGAATACAAACAAAAGAGAACCATTTAGCCAAAAATAAATAGTACATACAATTTCTCCTTCAAAATCCAATGTTAGAGTGTGTATACTTGTTGTTCCATGTAGAAGCTCACTTAATTTAAATGGGAAGTCATCATATGATGCAGCACATGAGAGTTCTAATTCCCCGAGAGAAGGGACAAACCCAAAGGTCACTGGGACCTGCTTGGATACCCATGTAATGCATATGAACTTCTCCAATTTCGGTAGGCAGATCAATTCAAGTCGCTCAAAGCGACAACTGTCGATTTCTAGAAAACAAAGTTTTGATTTCGGTGCATCAATCTTAAAGACAGAACAAGTCCCATTATCACAACAACAAAGGCTTAGATGCTTCAGTTGCTTGCAGCAGTCAAAGAGGACATTGTGCATATCCAAACTGCTAAAGTCTGCATTTTGTAGAGAGAGCTTTGTGAGGCAGTGAAGCACACTCGGGTAGGAACGGAAGAAACTGTCTATTTCTTGAGCTCGCTGCAGCATATCCTCATCACTGCGGTCAAACGGTTCTGTCTCATCAAGAACTGTGAGATCCAAATCTTTCAACAAACTGTTGTCGACCACGTTACCTACCAGTGGGCCAAGTTCGCCCAAGAAAGTGTTGATCAAGTAGAGCGTTAGGTGCAGACTAGTGATGGTGGATTTTCTCTGCTGATCAGCCAAGAAACTCCTGATTGCTTTGGTAAAAAGCATCATAGCCTCCTCCATATCATTTGGCTCTATAGGGTCAGTGCATGGAACATAGAGGAAACCCTTGACATCAATGCTGATATCAGGCAGCAACCAAGGCAGATGCCTCCACCGCGTAGAGAGCACGCATGTCCTTGCAGCCATACGTGAACTGACTCTCCCCAAGATGGAGAGTAAGATATCATCAGTCAGCGTGCTGAGCCTATCTTCGTCCTCCAGTTGCTGCAATATATGTAAATCATGGATCCATTATTAAGCGGCCAATAACTGAATTTAGAAATCCCAAACAGAAAATGGATACAGAGAGTGGAATTGACAATACTCTATCTAGTGTGTAAACTGTTCAATAAAGCCGAATGGCTCCTGAGCACACATGCTATCTGTATCCAAGGCAACCTGCTGCCGTTCAGATTCATCAAGTTAATGAATTTATGTTCGTCTTTAATAGGGTATCCGGAGGAACTGTAAACTAATGTTTTACCCCATATAGTAAAACCGTAAAACAATTGTACAGTGAGAATACAGTTTCTAGTTTAATTATGAGAATCAATCGCCAGGAGTATGCTGAAACGAAAATCAAATCTCCACTGGTTTATCACAAAAGCATTGCTCTAAGCATCAAAGTCGGTGTACTGTCTAGATTTATAGTAGTACGAGTTCAAGATACAGCTCGAAAGCAACCATTTTTAAACAAAGGGATCAACATTTGATACGAGAAGAGAGACTTAACCTGGCTGTGGGAACTGTTATTATCGTTATTACTCGCTTCCATGGAGTTAGAGGCAGAGCCGGAACTCGAATTGAGCAAAGGATCAAATTTGGGCACAGGGGACAGGAGCTCACGTCCCGTGCAAATTCCCCAACGCTGAATATGGTAGAAATCGGGTGCGGAATCAGTAGTCCCGTGAAGAAGGAAACCGAATCGCGCGCGTCAGAGGCAGAGTTAGAAACCGAATCGAGCAAGGGATCAGCTGGACGCCAAGAAAAAAGTGAATACGGTAGAGATCTAATGCGGAGTTGCCGATTGAAAGAGTAACGAAACCAACTGATTTAAGACTCCGCCGCCGCCCTGTGACGAAGAAGAGGAGGTAGTCGATGGCACCGGGCGGCGGCGGCAGCAGCGGGGCCTGCGGTTTTGGGATGGATACGCAGCCGTGAGTTCATCTATGTTTTGAAACGAAGGCTTTAAGGATTTTGGCTAAAGGTTTATTATGATGCATTTGCAAATAAATTGCTCACATGCTGCTGCAACATTCCTGTCCATTTTCCGTTTTCAATTTTTGTTTTCAGTTATTTTTTCCTGATCTCCCACCTCACTTGGTAATGGCTATCGGTCTTTCTTCGTCATGTTTTGGCTACTAGTGAGTTATAGTAATGCCCTCTAATAGTTACAATATTTTCTCTCGTCATATTAAGATGCAGTCACACAAATGCTAATATATTTTTATGGTCCTTGCTATGTTGATAAATCAAGAAGCATTTTACAGAATAGTTTTGCAGTATTATTTAGACTTTCAGACGTATAGTCGATCCAGCTATATTATATACTAGCAGAATATTACTGCTTCTCGTCTTTTTTGAAATATTAGTACATTTTTCCTTTCCTTGCAAAAAAGAAATAAAGAACTGTATGTCTCCTCGCCAAGAGAGACTTAATACCGGCTGGAATGGGATCACCGATCGGACGACCCTCGAACAAAACGTAGAGGGCACCAGCTATGGACGGTCGAGATTGTAACACATGTCGTTAAAGTCTCTAGGACCCAGTCCCCGTTTCTCTCTCGCAGTCTTGCTCAACACCACCAACAACCAACAACCCACCTACTCCCCCCAACCCCACCACGAGAACCCGCCGCGTCTAGGTCGACGCAGTGCCGACCTAGAGGGCGGGGCATAGGGTCGACCGCCCTAGCCCCCGATTGGTAGGGGTCCAACCAAATTAATACATGTATACAATGATACATTTAAAGAGAAATAAAATGAAGACAAAATTCAGCTAGGGCAAAGCCCACGAGTGGAGAGAGCTTGTTGTTTAGATAAGTGAGTGTTGTTGTTGGGGCGTGGGCTGGTACACCATGAAGAGGATGAGTGTTTCAATGCATACAACACCGATGACTGGCCAACGGATGATTTAGTTAGCACCAAGTGACGTAGCACACGTATAGTACAGCCAACAATTTGGCGACGGAATGATTCATGACTACCGTGATGGAGGGCACTTGTTCTTACCCGGCGGTGATGTCAACAAGGTCATGTCGAGAGGCTAACACAGACATCGGAAAACATGAGAACCACCATGATACTCGAGAGTATGGGACTCGAAACAATAGAGTATTTTCACAATCATTATATATTTATATATTCTATACTAAAAAGTATCAACTCGTATAAAAGGTGTATTTGTTCAGTAGGAGGAAGTCTTTGTAAGAAACCATGTGTAAAGACAAACTGTGTATCTCGTAGAGAAAACAAGCTGATATTCCCGTGAAAAATACAATCTGGTTGGAATTGGTAAATTTAATTAGACTGTTAGTCTCTTTTTAGTGAGATCCTAGTAATTCTATGATAACTAATTTTTTTCAGTTTTACTATTATGGAAAGAAAGTTACATGAGAAGTTGTGTGGACTAAATATAGCAAACACATTTCGATGACCCTAATAGATCAATCCGTATGAATACAAAAGTTGTGAAAAATATTTTAACAATGTTTATTGGTGTTTTTTACATGCCTATGTTTTAAATCAAGTACATCAAATGTACATTGTTGTGGTGTTGTTATTGAACACAATGCTGAAGGGGATCGTGTGCAGAAAACAAAAATTTTCCTAGCAACGATATCCTTAAACTAGCCAAGATCTATTCTATGCAGATATAGTAGTACGAACGGAGATCGGAATACGTACCCTTATAGACCGAAAGCGGGGATTACGTTCCCGCACAAACGTTGTCGATGCAGACCGACGAAGCCGACCTCAAGGTCGTGTAGAGGAAGCAGGCCTCCGAGTACCGCTAGCGCAGCACCTCGCAGGGAGTCGCACACGTACGGTGGAGACGACGCCTCCGAAGCTCCAGTCCAGGACGAGCAGCGGAAGACTTGGACCGGAACACCAGCAGCGCGGCAGCGGGCTATGGTGGAGGAGATCCCCGGATCCTCTTGCTCGGCGCGGCTCCGACTTGGGAACCACGAGATCGAGAGAGAAATCGGGAATTAATTGGTGAATTAAAAGGATGGGGGTGCCCCTTCTTATATAGGCTCCCAAGGGGAGCCAACCTTGCCAGCCAGGCAATGTGGGACTATCCCCACATAGCCTGGTTCGGCCAAGGGGGTGAGCCGGCCCCCTGGTGGGCCCCTTGTGGCCCACCTAGGCCGGCCCCTAAGCTCCCACCGAATTCCCAAGGGGGTTCCCCCCCTCTTGGGCCTTCTTTCGTCCGGAAGGCCCATTTAGGGAAATCTGCCTTAATAAATTCGAAAATAAATATATAAAATCATATTTGCATATTAATAACACTAATTAATATCAAACATAATATATATAATATTTCCTAGCTCCGAAAACTCTTTCGGCGCTGCCCGATCTCCATCGGACCTCTCTCGGGACGCTCCCGGTGATCTCCTTCCTTTCCGGTTGTCTTGTCGAAACCCCTTAAGTGTGTTACCCTAGCGGTTCGATATAATATCAGGTATGATCAAGACTCCTCAATGATCAACGACTAACCCGTAGGCCTGTACCCCATGAATTAATCCCTGAGATATAACGAATGACTTTCATCTATCAAACCTGAACGTGAAGTCTTAGACCTTTTGCCATAGCGATACTTAGCGCGTCCGAGTGTCGTTCCATAGATATCTCCATACCTAATCCCGACCTCGTTACCGACGACGCTATCTTCTACTCGTTCATGATCTCATGTCTCCGTGACCTAGTCACATGCTTGCAGGCTCATTTAGACATGATCTCACCGAGTGGGCCCGAGAGTATCTATCCTGCTACGCGGACTGGCAAATCCCGCTCTTGACCCCTCGTCTCAATACTCCTTTCCAATACCCAAAAGTATCACCGTTATTGTCATACTAAATAAGATACGACGTTTGGTGCAATCAAAGTATCTTCCGGGAATATCAATAAGAGTTGATCTCACGGTCAAAGGCATAACGACTATGTTCTCCAAATCTGGGTATGTCCATCACATCGCTCTCTAGCGATATGACTCTCATTGCCGACCGGCGCCATGCCCCATGACCGGGAAACCTCGATCATCAATCGCGCAACGAAACTAGTCTTAGTAGAGGCTACTAGAGACCTGGTTGTTTACGTATCACACCCGCATTAATGTTTCCGCTTAATACGGTTCTAGCATGACACAAAAACCTATTATGAACAAACGAGTTATGATAAAGAATACACTTTATTAATTGCCTCTAAGGCATATCTCCTTCAAATGCAACTTATTAGATAAAGTCAAGCTATATGCTCTAGACTTCTCTATAAATTTCCTTATAAGTTGATACGGTACAAACTGGTATTAAGATATTTTTATAGTATAATCAATATGGGTGTCTTACAAATATTAACGATAATTGTTTATTATTGTGTTTATGTAAATTTATATTTGATGTACATTGCAATACAAGAAAATGCACATAAGATTTATATTTAGTTACTTTACATATTGAAAAGATATAATTTGTTTTAAAAAGAGAACATATATTATAAAATTGTAATATATAATAAATATATGTTATATTTAAATAAAATATTTTAATATAATCATATTTATTAATTAACTCGCCCTGAGTCTAAAATTAGTTTGGACCGGCCCTGGGTAGATGGATCGCGCTGGCAAGGGTCCTGACCACGTCACCAAGGCGAAGGGCTCTCGGGCGCAGTTTCGCCACCAAGAGCAGCATCCGCATGAACTATGTTGTCATCTACTACAACCCGGTGAAGGAGGAGGAGTCACGGGTGTGGGAGGCCGAGCGTGAGATCCTCTGCCTCCATTGGGCGGCAAGCGAAGCCGAGAAGGCCAAGTTCATTGGGATGAGTTTCGATTGTTCATTTTCAGCATATGAGATATCATATGCGAACTCGTTTGAATTACTAAATTTGAGTAATCCATTTTGGGCCATCGATATGTTGATGTTGTATTATTTTCATGTGCTTAATGAGGTGTTTCATTACGGCGACGCAGGCGCAACAGCGGGATCCCGTGGGAGTACTCCCAGTGTGTCTTTAAGTGTTTCTGTTTAATTTCATGCTTGATGTTTCAGTTATTCTTCCATTAGTCGGTGAATGTTTTGAATCCTTCGCAAAATCCAGATATGACTTCACTGATCATACCTGCTCTCCTCCAAATGGAGCACGCACATTGATTGTCTTTTCATATGTTCTGCTTAATAGTTGATGAAATTAGCATCACCGGGTTGACAAATCTCAGAAAGGAAACATCATTTGTTAGAAGAAATTAGCTAACTGAATTTGTTGATTAAATAAAAACAGTAAAGTGGACTGAATAAATTCAGTTTGCTGGAAAAAAAAAGGCAATTGGTGTGGAATTTTTGTGCCGTCATATTTTAGCCGGGATCAAATAAGAGACTGTGGCGATGAGCTAAACCTGGAGGTTTCATTTTGGAACCATATAGGACTTGTAAACCAAAACAAATATCTACTCCGTTTAAAATATGCATCTGTACGGTTTCCTGAATTTGAATACGTCTAGGTGGGTTGACCGTTCGTTGTCATGACATGGTCAGTCGCCGACTGACCTAACTAAAATTCAGAGGTCAATCTAGAGGACAAAATTCCCATAATGCAGGATGACAGTATGCAGCTTTGATTGGGATATCTTGTAAGTAGAAATCCTTGTGCAATGCTAGCTAACCTAGAGCTGCATACCATACCATACCATACCATACCATACCATACCATACCATAGAGATCAACTAAAAAAGAAATAATCAAATTAACCTGAAGGTCAACCTATGCAGAAAAAATTCCACAGCACGCGCAGGACTCTGCTGCCATTTTTTCAGTTACTTGTGAGGAGGGTTTGTTCTGACTAGGATGATCGTTGATCAGGTCCGTTTGTTGCAGCTCGATCTGCACTGCACGACTACACGCACTTGCTGAATAATTTTCAAGGTCATCTCTTTGACATCTCGTTGCTGGTGTCACGCTGGTAGGGGAACTGAACATTACTACTCGTATTCAAGTCAATGCAAAAGCATGTGTCTGAATTTCTCGGACAGCGTAAACAGTCCGGTTCAACGGGGTGCCATGCAATTTTCAGTTGAAAACTTATGCTCTTCTATTCAAGGCCTGTACCCCGTCAAGTTTCCTTTAGCTCGAATTACGTACGCTGCACTCGTGCCAGCTAGGACGGACTATGCATTGCATGCAGAGTTGCAGACATGCATGTACAGACTCCAAACATTTTTTTTCAGATTACGAATTATATTTTTATAGTGGCGTATACATGCTATTAATATAACGATATCATCATATTAGCATGTGATTCTCACTTCTAAGAAAAAAAAATACTCTGAAGTCAAATAAGCATGCCTACATGTTCAAACCCAGTATGTAAATATAAACCCACCTTTTATTTCTAATCTTATATGATTTGTTTGGAGTAGTTAATTTGTCCTCAGCTCCTCGTCAATTTTTGTTGGTTGTGGCTACGGCTCTCGTACGTTGATCTTTCTGCTTTTCTTGAAGTCCAAGTGTCCAACTATGACAAGTCAACCATGCATGTTAGACCCGTTCGAATTACCTCTCCGTTTGACCATGTGTTCATCGTTTCATCATGTATCACCAATCTATATGAAGCTATCGACATGCGAATTGGATCAAGCGTGCGTGCGTGTGCGTGTGCGCATAAACATCCATTTGAAGTCATAACGAATCGAAATCGAAATATCCAAAAAACTTCTTTACATCTTGGTTATAGGACCTATATATTGCAGATTCTTCAACTAAAACTAACTAAATTTGAACAGCTTCTGGGGCTCCATCTTTTCACGGAAGTCCCGTAATTACAGTTAAAGAATGAAAGAATTAATGGACAACGAACTAGATCGTGATCTACGCATGTGCAGCATGTACATGTATATGCTAACTCTGAACAAATCGAGCTCCGCCGGCTGGCCGGCCGGCCGGCGTCTAGGGGCATCGCCCGCCGGGAGGGTGGTTGGAGTTGCCGGTGCAGCTGCTGCCTGTGCCCGGCGGGGGGCCGCCGCCCTTTTGCAAAACCTGCATGATGAGGCCCCCAGCGCCGGCGCTCCCTGCTTGCAGCCACCCGCCGTCTCCCTCCAGCAGCCTCGCCGCGAGCACCACGTTGCAGCATTGCATCAGCAGCACGGCCACCACCAGGACCCTCGCCATCGTCGCCGACGACGCCATTGTCTTAGTTAGTTTATTAGCTGATCTCTCGAGTCTCCGACCTGGCCGACGAACGGATCGATCGGTTGCAAACAGGCTGAGCTACGTACGTACGTCGATCGGATGAAAATGTGGAATGATGGATGGATGCCTGTATCTTGAAGTGGTTGTTGGAGGAGAGACAAGTGATGGATCTTATATAGGTTGCTGCATGAGCAAGACTTTCAAAGTAAAAAAAGTAGGTATACAAAAGGGAGATGAAGAAGGACCAGGTCCGTTCTTCGGGTTGTACTTTTACGCTGCTCTTTGGTCGAGCCGGCTTAGACGGGACACGCGCCATATCCTACGCGGTACGTAGTCAGCTAGCGTGGTCCGTTTCGTGATTAAGGTTAGGTTGAACATATATCGTAGATCGAGAATTCAACATCGAACAAGTCACACCACTCCAGGATACGCTACACTATGGCGCGCTATGCTGAACGCAGCTTTTCATTTGTCGGTGATAACTAGACATTACTGAATCCTAATATACTCCATCCACTCACCTTTACTTTGCGTTCTAGGCAAATAACACTGAAACGGTAAGTAGTCATAGTTAATAGATTTTGACATATGTCACTCACGACTTGCACATCAAAGAGAGGTGTTTTTTTATTAAAAAAAACACAGAAGATTCGGAGTGTTCAAATCGATCCCTCCAAATGGTGAAAAAATATAAATACATTAAACTAATTGATTGTAATAAATTTATAAGCAATAAATATGTTTCTACACAAAATAAATAAATATAGAAATGATAAAAATACCTAAGCCAACAGGCGTAAGTGCGGGACCTTGGCTTGGCCGATGGCTATGCCTTCGGTGTAGGTTGACGCTGTTACCCTCTATGACGACCTGGCCTTCGGGGTCGACGGTGGCTGCCGGTCTTATGGGTTTACACCGATGGTAAGTTTGTACCGACAAACCATTTGTTGGGCCGCCTAGTTAATAGGCTACGGCCGTCGGCGTAGCAGTAGTTTTATGTGGTGACTATTTTGAACAGTACACCATCCAAATGCTAGGTGTTTTTTCCGAGGTGACTCGGTCCAAAATCACCGTCAAACATGGTCATAACTAATTTATCACCTTATACTTAAGGCCCAGGGTTAAATACCTTTTTTTTTTTGAGAAACACAGTACAGACGCAGACGCTCACAAACACACACGTACAGACACCCCTATGAACGTACGCACGCAAACCCTATCCCTATGAGCACCTCCGAGAGACCGGTCCGGCAGATCTTGAGGTTGACGAAGTCACCACAGGCGGCTCGCTGTTGACGGGCACGTCACGTACCACTGAAAGCATAGCGCCGGTTAATTTCTGAAAATTTCAGGAAAGTGTGACCACACATGTCAAGTATAGGACTTAAACCTGGGTGGGCTGGTTCCACCACAAGGAACCAACCAGTTGAGCTATGCCCACTTCACTTAGCATTTCACTTAGCATGCGCTTCATACGCCGAAGTCCAGCAAACTATCCCATCTATAGGGACTCGTACGTGAAGTGAAGGTCCATGTGACTTCCGCGCGCTTTATATGGCTGACCTAGCAATTCTAAAAAATAAAATAAAATATGGCTGACCTAGCCTCCGTGTACAATTAATCCATTGAGCTCGTGCCGCCGATCACCGCCGCCCGGCGTTTTGGCTAATCTGCATCTATTTCTATCAGTGCTATCACTGGTGGAGCTTCACCAGATTTTCTGGACGGGGCAGGCTACATAACAACTAGATTATTCTTTAAAGTTCAAGTATTAATGGACCGGCATAACCAAAAATACGAAGGAGCATCAAAATCCTGGGCGGATCAAGGGCCAGGTTGGCCTAAACTAAGCTCCGCCACTGAGTGTCGCCGTACAAGTACCTTTGTTGATGTTGCGGGCTTGCCGTGCCATTGAGAGTCCTTCAGTCGCCACTTTTTTTTCTCCAGCTGGGCTACCCCTTCTAATATTGGCTTATAGTGAGTTTGGATGTCGGTATTGGGAGCCTTGAAATTGAATTGGTCTCAATTCCATATCAGTAGCTGAATTAAAATGGGCATGAATACCAATTTTGATGTTTGGATGTACAAAGAATTGCTAGTTGGAATCTTGGTATAGCCAATTCCATCCAATTCAGAAGGGTAAGACTTGGAATCAAGAAGAGCTATTTTTAGTTGTCCTTCAATTCTAAGAAATTGAACCACAATTCCAACTCCGAAATCCAAGGACATCCAAGCAACGGAACGGAATTCAGAAAACTTGAACCGAGTTCAATTCCAGAACTCTTGATACCAACATCCAAACGCAGCCTTAACGGAAATACAGTGTTCGGCTACAAACACCAAAGCCAACAATAAAAGGAAGCTGAAAGAGGAAGTAATACACGATAAATTTGATAGGAAAACCCGCCACGCAACATCTCGACATCGGAAAACTGCGTTCCAGGGCAAAAAAAAAATACCCTACACTATAGCAAGTTCACGATACAACCACACCCAGTTTTAGAAAAAAAAAACATATCCAATCTCTATGGAAGTATCCAGAGCTCAGAACTTCAAAACCAACACCCAGGAAGAGTCCATCAAGCCATCTATATTTCCAAGCCTAGCATCCTTGCGCCAACTCGTCCAGTTAGGCAGTTCGCTAACCTCGCATCCTTGCGCATCGGTTGATCGGCTCCTTCCTTGATCCTCTCGTAGTCCCCTCTCCGCATCAGATGATCGGCTCATTCCTTGATCTACTTGGGGTCCTTGTTGTAAATGTTAGGTCCTAGTTGTCATTTCTTTATTCTTTAGATTTGGAATGTGATTTGTAAACCCACTTCTTTATAAGCAGCCTATGTATCCTTCAGGACCCAACCCTTTTTAAAAAGTCACTGCAAATAGCATGTTTAACTTCCTCGCATAGGTGAACAGTCCAGATAGTTCAACAAAGTGCGATGAATCTTACAATCCAAATATTTTGTTCACTTGTTCAAAACATTCACGCGAGCAAGTTCTCTTAGCTCCTATCCACGCTAGGTAAGCTACCTATAAGCTGTGCATGCGGAGACCTGATTTGTTTTTTCAGATCACAAGAAATAATATTCTGTTGGCGATGAGATCAATCGGTCTGAACAGCTTGACTCGCAGGAAGGTCAAGATTTTGCCTCAATCCAGTCAAACATAAGCGTGCCTATGTGTTCAAATGAGCATGTCCTTTTGTGGTAATGCTGGATGAGTTCAAATAAACTGATACAACAATAAATCATTAAATTTCAATCCAGTGTTCTCTGTAATCACAATTTACAAAGCCGGAACAACTTTAGTTACTTTCTCCTTGCCAATTTGTTTTGTTTCTGCCGTGTCCACGGCTCGCATGCGTTGACCTTTCTGGTTTTTTTTTTTCAAGTACGTCCAATTACGACAGGTCAACCATGCATGGTAGACCATCAGAATTACCTCTTTCTTCGTTGATAGTAATATGTTGACTGTTTCATCATGTATCACTAGTCAATATGAAGCTATATATGGGCATGCAATGCGAATTTGATCGACCAATTGTTTCTGCATAAATATTCATTAGAAGTTATAACGAATACCCAGAACTTCTATACAGCTTGGTTACACGAGACATATGTAAAGAGACCCTGCTCTATTGCAGATTCTTGGACTAAAACTAACCAAAACTGAACAGCTTCGGGGGCTCCATCCATTCACGGAAGCCGTGTAATTACAGTTACAAGAATGAAAGAATCAATGAACAACGAATTATTAGATGGTCTCATCTAAGCATGTTCAGCATGTACATGTATGCTAGCTAAGTGGTTAAACCCTGAACTAATCGAGCTCTGCCCGCCGGCCGGCCGGCGTCTAGTGGTGGGGGCATGGCCCGCCGGGGGCGTGATTGGCATTCCCAGTGCAGCCGCTGCCTGTGCCCGGTGGGGGGCCGCCGCCCTTTTTCAAGACCTGCACGATCAGCGCCCCGGCGCCGGCACCCCACCCGCCGTCCCCCTCCAGCAGCCTCGCCGCCAGGACCACGTTGCAGCATTGCACCAGGAGCACGGCCACCAGCACCGCCCTCACCATCGTCGCCGACGACAACGCCATCTTCTTAATCAGCTCAACTTCGAGTTGTATGTATCAATGTTGCTGACAGGCAGAGCTTCGGAAGTAGGATATGGTGAAATGTTTGCAGACAGTTTGAAGTGGTTGTTGGAGGAGAGACAAGATGGTGGATTGCTTATATAGGTTGCTGGATGCGTTTGTTTGAACGAGAATAGTTGAACAACAAAAATGATGGAGACCTGGTCTATTTTTCTGCCTAGATTTCTCCGGTCCAGCAAGCGTGTAGCCCGACACGCGCCGTGCTAATGCTACGCGCGGTTCGATCTCAGCCCGGTCCATCTCCTGAGTTTGAACCCCCTGAATAGTAGTGTATCACGACTTCACGAGGCAGCAAGAGATCAAATCAGGCTACTAGTTAGGTCAACACTGAGGACCTTAGTTAAGGCATGGACGATCAGGTATATACGTGTACCAAGCTTGTACTGTGTTGTACCAATGGTCGTGTGCTTATTCGTTATTCGTTCTCGGCTTGTTTGGTTTTACAAAAAGGACACCTTAGTTTGCTCAAAATTCAAAAATTATTTTGGTGGGACATACCTGAACAGAAAATTATTTTGTTACACACACTATCTCGCCTTTTTATACCCATTAACTATATAAGTATATGCCTATATGGTATTTCCTCTACTTGGACGCAACGTACTACAGTATCTATGCGTGCCCTTGACGGCTGACGCTGAGTTATGTGAATTCTCGGTCGGTATATTAGCATGCGGTCTGCCAGTCTGTTTGTTGAACCGATACACAGGACGACCATGCTTGCTTGCTTGCATGCATGTGCGATGCTAATTACTCGGTCCTCAGTAGACACTAGTGTGTTTATGTACGACCGATTTGAGCTCGCATGCATGGTCGTGTTCAACTAGTCGCCTGGGACCGGTTTTTGTCTAATTACGTTTTTTGTGCTCCGTGTTGTTTTTTTTTTGACAAAAAAATACATTGCTTTCACAACAAAAAAGAAGTTATTTGACATTACAACAAAATACATGCGAGAAAATTAAAACTTACGACAATTGTGGTTCTCAGCCGAAGAAACCACAAAAATATACGGAGAGTTTTCTTTGTTAAAAAAGATTGTGTACTTTTCAGAAAAAAAGATGTTTACTTTTGGTTTCCCTCACACCAGTTTGAGAGAAGTCGGTGATACCGGCTGTGGTGTGTTCTGGCTCAAAGATAACGTTGTTATATAGTTGACCACCGGCCTCAAGGAGGAGGCATGCCAATATCCATGTCAATCTATCGGCTGATCACACTCGGATCTTGTTGTCTCTACTTACAGAGCTCAAGGTACTGGGGACTCGCACCTTCCTTTCTAAAAAAAAGGTAACCCAGCCTCTTTTTACCATGTCCCTGAAGGGTTCCGGTGCAGAAAACAATATTTTTTCTAGCGTAAGAACGCCCTAACTAGACAGGATCTATCTATCTAGTACATGCGATAACGGTGGCGGGACGGGTCACATTACCTCCATGTAGACCGATAGCGGGGATTACGCTCCCGCACAAGCGTTGACGATAAAGTCGTATGTAGCCGACCTCAAGGTCGCGGAGAACTTGTCGCGACGATGTAGACGATTACGTCGGGGTGTCGACGATGACCTGCGTCGACGGGCGTCGGGCGGAAGATGGCGTGGCGCCGGCGGCTGAGGGGGTGGCGCCGGCGGTAGGGCAGCGGCAAGTCTGCTGGGTGGGCGAGACGACGTCGCCCAGGCTCCTCAAATGTGGCGCCTCCGAGCACTCGCAAACATACGAAGTTTAACAACAACCCTCGGTCACTCAGATCCAGCTGAGATTGCAGGGGTAGAAATTTTCTGGAATCCCGCAGGGCAACGGCGCCCGACGGTATAGCTTTGGTGGAGAGAGGAGGCAAAATGGGCGGAGAAACAACACGGCCGGCCTGCTATACACATAATTATATTTTTTTATAATTAATTCAATTAATATGCCTTACTATATAAAGGGGCATGGGGTGTGCAAACTCCCTAACTCCCCCATGTGGGACTAAACAAAGGAGGAGGTGGGGGGTTCGGCCGGCCAAGGAAGGGCCGAACCCTCCATGGGCTCCTTTGCCTCCTTGGTGTGGCTCCCCCCCCCCCTCACATGGGTCTCTCTTGGCCCATTTAGATGACCGCCAGGGATACCTGGACGCATATGACGGTCTCTGTGCATTCTACGAATATCGTTGTTGAACCATAAACATGATATTCATTCCCTTTGTTTCTACGATACTACCTTGTTTGAGATATGATCACAGACATCTGATGCCCTGTTGTATCTCGTTACGGACAAAGGTTATTAACGCGTATGTGATATTACATCTCCATAACCTAGTCATAAGCTGCGCAGCTATATAGATGCAATCTCACCGAGTGGGCCCAGAGTATCTTTCCATTACAAGAATGAACAAATCCCGCTCTTGATGCTTACGTCTCAATATACTCTTTCGGAATACCCAAGATGGACACTGTTATTGTCATGCTATATAAGACACAACGTTTGATGCTCTCAAAGCACCCATACGGAGTAGCAATAAGTACGGTCTCACGGTTTAAGGAACAAGCTATCATATTTCTTATCTATTGCAAATGACAAACATCGTAATACGATCTTATTGCAATACTTTGCGTATGTCCATCACCTTATTCTACTAATAAGATGACCACATTGTCAACCGACGTCATTGTACTTGATCGGGAATCTCGATCAACGGTTGCCCAATGGACTAGCTTATATAGAGACTCAATAGGGACTCTGATTGTCTATGTATCACACGTGTATTAATAATTATAATTAATACAGTTATAGCATAATACAAAACCTATTATAAACTTATAAGATAATGCGATAAATACTATTTATTTATTTACCTCTAGGGCATATCTCTTTCAGTCGCTACTCATCCCGAACCCTGGATCTACCTCATGTATAAGTAGGCCTAGCCGTACCTAGAGGCTAGAGCCATGTTGGCATTTGAGACAAGTTGTCAAAAGTCCGATGATATAAAGGCATGCCATAACCGGGCCTCACCGAATATAGGGCTGCAAAATCAGACTTGAGTAAGGCTTATTAAAGGTAGAAGATGGTTACTTCTCGTAACGAGTGTATTTAACCCATAAATGGTTAGCTGCTACTCCTGTAAGGTAAATAGCCATCTGCAAGTAAAAATATCCATGTTTGTACGCATACATTGGTATTGGGTAAGTGTCATACTATCTCATACCTATACTCACTCTAATCAATAGTATGAAGTATTCCTATTTACATACTCATGGTTAACTCTTTTTTCCAAATCCTTATGCTAATAGGAAATTTAAGCTTCATGTAGACTGAGTGTTGGTTCCCAACTTCCCATTGCCATATCCATAAACATGGGCAATTTGGCCTCTTGTAATTCGATAAAGTAGGCCACGTAATAATTCTTACACGATTCCATACACCAACATATTCAGAGGTTGAGGGCTGTAGGTGGTACAAATTACCCAAAGATATAAAACTCAATCTTCTTGCAGTGCACAGTAAAAACATTCATATTGTGTACCGTAAGTCTTACTACTGGCTGCTGTGTGTTTGTTGAAAGAGAGGAGCCGGGTGTGCGGTTTCTTTTTGTAGTTTGCTGCATATGTATGTATGCATGCCAGTTTAACCGTCAAAGGAACGAAATTAGAGAATAACCTATGTGACCCGACTTGGTCTATTCGTTAGTTCATTTTTAGTAGTAGCGTCGCGCGTTTCTCTACGCGGTTTTCAGCGCGCGCGGTCCATACATTATTTCCTTAGTTTGAATAAACGAATAGTAGCGGTAGAGAGTGTTGGCTTCATCGGTTGATGGATTGTTAGTATATGTAAGTAAACCAAGAGACCATACACGTCTAACTATATATCTACATCAAGCGTCGATCAAGTACTATTCTCTTTTACTTACACCAAGCGTACGTCAGTCAAGGCCAGTTAGCCAGCGCTGCGACGTTGCCTTCAAGTGTTAAACCGATCGGTGCATAAATATAGACTTTCAGTCTGGTCGTGTTGAATGATAAAGCTCGTAAGCTAGCCGCTGCCATTTGAAATCTACTCCCTCCGTTCTGAATTAATTAACTTAGATTTAGTACAACTACTTTCAAATATACTCTCTCCGTTCTGAATGAATTGAAACTTGTATTAAATCTGAGTCAATTAATTCAGAACAGGGTAGTTAGCAATGATGCTTTCCGAGTGAGTGGCGGTGGCGCGCCGGCTACATAATGAACTGTCCGATCCACAGCTGTCATGTGCCCCTCATCCTCTCACGGTTTTAGTTACAGGTCGGCTTGGGAAATGGTCATACCAAATAAAAATTCTAAATTAAATTTTAATGAAAACCACGGTAATCATATATCCTGATCCCTCTGGGGAATTTTTTCTACCAGTAACCAACCCCCCCCCCCCCCCCCCCCTCTTCTATGGCAGCAAATTTAGTGCATGTACTTTTACTTAACTAGATAACATCCTGCGCGTTGTTACGGAAATTTCATAGTGATATATATTAGAAAAACTTCTATTATAAAGAATATGAATTGAATTAGTCCATTTATTTGTTTAAAGATTAACTTATACGCTAAAGGTAAATGTGAACGGGAGGTGGACCAATCAGAAACTTGATGATGTGCCATGCTTGCATGTTGAGAGAAATCAATTAGTGGGATGTTCCTGCTTGTAAACTTACATCAAGCGTAATTTCTTTTTTCCCGTAAAAGAAACTTACACCAAGCGCGGTATTTGACTTTTCATATTGTTTGGCCCTACACCTGAATCGGTACAAACGAGGAGTTACTTGAGGAATTTCTTTAGTATTTGACTTTGACCCCCCTGGGTCCTCGCTCATCGACAGACACCTGAGTTTTCTTGTGTGTGAGTTCTCTGTCGGGAAGGGATGATGGATGTGGATGTACTCCGTTCGTACAGTCCAGTTGTTGAACCGATCCACGCATATGCGTACACCGACCGTATATGACAGTTACGTACAGAGAATTTCAGTCTTGGTCGTGTTGAATGACCTAATTACTGCCCCTGGAAATCAAGCAACATCGCTTGCGACAAAGTGGCGGTGGCGCGCGAGCGGCGACTACGGATCAAGCTGTCCGGCCGGTCCCCTGTGCCCTTCTTCTACAGGCTGACAGCAAACCTGGTGGGTAGACTCTCTCCGCTAAATAGGTTGTGCATAACTTTTATAAAATCTTAAACTCTACAAAGTTTGGAGTTTTTTTTAAAATAATACGAATTTTAATTGGAAATTTGGATTCTAGCGCGCGGAGTCGGGGAATTCCAAAAATAGGTCGCGGTCGGTGTGGGTCGTGCCGATCGGCACGGCCCGTGCCGAAAAGTCCTGGTCAGCTGGACCCAGGCCGACAGATGCATGCGCCTGCACGCGCGCAGGCCCTGCCCCACATTTCGGCTTAACTCGCGCCGATCGGCACGGGTCGTGCCGATCTGGGCGGAGATAACCCTCCGCGCCGGCTCCTTTCTTCTTTCTCCTTCCTTTCTTCTTCCTCCTTCTTCCTCCCGTTGCAGCAAGCTCTGTTCTTCCCCCCACGAATACACTGCTCATTTTGGCCCAAAAAATAAGTGTGAGAAGGTTAGATTGCTAGAAAACAAGAGAGGAGGACAAGGGCATCAAGGATCTGTCCATGCAGTAGTTTTTAGTGGATTCGTTTTAAAAAGAAAAGGTGGAGGATTTGAAGCAATGGAGGCCAACAATGGTGGATAGCAGTGGTGGGAGCTCGTATTGGAGGAGGAGGTGTGGTGGTGGAGCAGTGGTGGCGGTAGATTGAGGCCGGGAACGGAAGAAACGGGATTTCCACGCGGCAAGGGTATGAATCTTGTTTATCATTTTTAGTTGATTTATTTCTTATGTATGTGTTAGTTGTTAAATATTTGTGTCGGTGGATGTGATAGGTGTACCGTACACTATATTTGTCGATGGTTTTTGGTTATTCTGTTAATATTGTTGTATAAATAAATTTGGCCGAACAATGCGTTAGTTGTATAAATAAATAAATTTAGTCGGTGGATATATACCGGATGGATGCGTTAATTTAGTTCTATAAATAATTTTTTCGGATGGATACGTTTAAAAGTTGTTTATATAAATGACTATATCTGATGGATGCGTTAGTGGGTGGCGGGTGGTTTTTGTGGCGGTCGATATTAATGGGTGTATGTTGGTTCTTTGTTATTATTTGAGAACTATTAGTAATATTGGTAATATTTTTTGTGATCGCAATATTTTGTAGCGTATTATTTGACGGAATTCATTTGTTTAGGTAATGGAAGTCGTTGATTTTGTTGTGCACTTCGGCGTCGGTAATGTCCGTGTTACGGAGATTGGGGTTGATCTTAGTGAATTTAACAATATGGTGATGCAGTTGCCAGACCCAGAGAGAGCTAGAATAGCAGCAGTGCAGGAGTTTTTCACTGGAAATTTTGGGTATAATCCTAATATGTTTACGGTTAAGATTCAGTCAGTGTGGTGCAAATCCCGTACAAATATTTTTCGGGAGTTGTTACCGCTGGATCGAACTGGTCAGTGGATAGCTTGGCTAGCATCATGCAAACGTCGAGGCACCAAACCAGAAATCCTACTGATATTTTATCCGAAGCAGAACAATTTAGAACAAGGAGGCGGAGATTTTCAGCATGGAGAGAGCAGTGATGCTACTCATTCAGAAAATTTGGACATTCCTGAACAGTATGAGCCATCACTCAGTGTTGAGTCGGAAGGGCCTCCGCCACTTGGAGAGGCTGATGCGGATGAGTACGAAGGTACTATGCAAGAAGAGATGTTGGCTGAAGATGAGGATGGTGTTGCAGAAGATCTTGATTCAGGTGATGAAGATGTTGGAAATGAGGATGGGGTAGATAATGATGAAGAAGATACTGTTGGAGATGTGCCGCTTCCTGAGTCCTGGAATGTCGACACTTTGCCGATTTCTCACTCGTGGGATCTCGACAAGTCGAATATGACAGCTGTGGATGATGGATATCATCCGGCATGGGAGTACCGAAGGAAAAATGTAAGAATCGGAGTCCAGTATAACACAAAGCAAGAGTTGAGGGAAGCCGTGATTGAGTGGGCATTGTCCACGCAAAGGGTTTTCCGAGGTGTCAAATAGTCAATATTTGACTATGAGCTGCATTAATATTGACTGTCCAGCAAGGGTGCATGCTCACGTACCGAAGTACGACGTGCTTTGGGTGGTTTCAGATGTCGTACCACACACATGTGATATCTCTAGTACGGTGCCGAACCATCTAAACCTGTCTTCAACTCTCATTGCACGACTCTTGTTTAGTGAGATAGTGCGGAAGAAAGACATGACCGCGAGAAGCATTCAGTTGGCAGTTAAGAGTAGATGGAAAACAAAAATTCTTTATGGGAAGGCTTGGAGAGCGAAGCAGAAGGCTCTAGAAATGAGATTCGGGACATTTTATGATGCTTATGATAATGCTGTCAAAATGGTTTCCACGTTGAGAGAGCGAAATGCTGGTACAGAGGCAACCGTCCAACTAGTAAAAATTCCTGGGCATCCTCAGTTGGCTGTGTTTGGCAGGATGTTCTTCTCTTTCGCCATATGCATTGAAGCTTTTAAGTATTGCCGGCCAGTGTTGTGCATCGATGGCACATTTCTCACGGGCAAGTACAAGGGTGTTATACTTACCGCAATAGGTGTGGACGGCAACGGACAAATCGTTCATGTTGCATTTGCCTTTGTTGAGAGTGAGAATTATGATAGCTGGTTATGGTTTCTGAGGCTGTTGAAAAGCGGTGTTGTGAAGGATAGGCCAAATGTATGTATTCTTCATGACAGGCATGCAGGTCTGTTGAAGGCAATCAGGAAACTAGAGCAGCCCTCCGATGATGAATAAACTCCGTGGACTGATGTGCAGAGTCGATGGTGCATGAGACATATGGATGCTATTTTTTATTCTTGCTTCAAGAGTAAACGTCTTATGAATCTGTTTAAAAGACTTTGCGATGTGAATCAGCAACGGAAGTATGAATTTTTATGGCAGAGGCTCACCGAATTCACGCAGAACCAAGTGAAAGAAAGAAGAGCTGCACAGGCGACGGCAGTTGCTGCTCAGGTGGCGGCGGCACAAGCGGCAGTAGCCGAAGATTCAGAACCAGTTGGGTTGTGTGATTTGCCTGGAATTGATCCACCTGGAACAAAGAGGAAGAAAGGAGCACGCATCCGGAATTTTGAAGAATGGATAGAGAAAGAACCGCCAGTGAAATGGTCTTTGTTGCACGATGCACATGGAGCGAGATATGGCATCATGACAACCAACCTTGCGGAGATATATAATTTTGTCCTTCGAGGTAACCGTGGTCTGCCACTTACAGCTCTCGTCGAGGGGATTATGCATGGAACAATGAATTATTTCAGAGATAGATGTGTCGAAGCCGTGAATCATTGTCAGTGGTACCCTGGCACACCTTACTGTCGCAAGATAAGAACATACATGGAGAAGAAGACACAGAAGGCTCGGTTCCACAACGTGGTTCGAGTAGGTAATGAAGAAGCTAGGTATGAGGTGCGCCTGCCGACAGACAGATTTGGTGATAGCGTTCAGAGAACCCATGAGGTGTTCATTACTGACGGATATCCGCCAACTTGTGAGTGCACATGCAACAAACCCAGACTTCTTCACCTTCCATGCTCTCATGTGTTAGCAGTTTGTGGTCAGTTGGGGTTGCATGCAGCCACATTCGTGTCACCATATTACATGAAGGACGCACTGGTTCAAACATGGACCGGGCAAATGAGAGGTTTCCGACTCGAAGGTAACTTCAACACGGTTGAAGAGGCTAATAGAGAAATCATCCTCATCCAGCAAACATGCGGACTAGTAGAGGACGACGTCAGACACGGCGCATCCGGAATGATATGGATGAGTCTGAAGCAGGTGGTTCCACTCGTCAGTGCCTGCTATGCAATATGTTCGGCCACAAAGAGAAACATTGTACGAAATTCCCCCAAGGAGGCGCAACGGTACGTGGCCGAGGCACCCGAGGAGGAAGGGGAAGAGCAAATCGTGGCTAGTATTGTGTTTTCAATCGTATTTGTAATAATTAAGTACAATGGGACGATGTTGTTTGTTGTAGTGTATCTGTTTTAATTCGTATTTGTAATAATTATGTACAATGGGACGATGTTGTTTGTTGAATGGTATCTGTTCTAATTCGTACAATTGTTTAAAGTGGTATTTCTACTAGTATGTTCATGTTGTATAACTTTGCAGATGGCGGGCCGTGCTTTGCTTAGTGCCGATATTGATTCAAAGCATCGTGCTAAGATATGGGAGTCAGGTGGGCAGCCACATCTTCTGCGTACTCGGACACCATCGATTAACTGGGAGTTGCATCCTGATTGGATTGATCGGTACGTTTACACTGTTAACGGTTTACACCATCTTATGCGTAATAATTTTATATATTGTTTACACTGTCAACGGTTTTATTAACGGACTTCTAACAAAGTTCTTTTAAGTATTTGCAGGTTGACTTGGGCAGGTCTATTACCGCTTGCACGTCTAGTTGAGAGCATCCCCGCAGGATGGGTACCCATTCAGCCCGATGAGGTACACGGCGAGCCGAGGCAGATGCACCATGTTGGCACTACCAAGATCACGATGGACAGGTCACTGCTTAGCTGCTTAGTGGACCGTTGGAGGCCGGAGACCCACACTTTTCACTTCCCGTGGGGGGAGATGGCACCGACTCTTCAGGATGTGTCATATTTGTTGGGACTACCTTTGGCTGGCGCAGTGCTTGGACCTGCAGATCCTCCGCCCGACTGGCATGAGGCCATGCAGGCACGCTTCGCATGCGTGCATCCTCAGAACCCCATGTTGCCTGAGCACAAGCATGGTGTACCGCTGAAGTGGCTTAACAAGTGGCAGGTAAATGTTAATTACGTTGCGAGTTTACTTTCTCGGTGTATACTCCATGACTAACTTATTTAGTTTGCCGTTTCTAGGTACGGGCATACGGCATCCCGGTGGAGCACCTGACTCAGGAGCAGGTTACGCGGAGCCTCGAGGCGTACGTCATCTGGCTACTTGGCAAGGTGATGTTCACTGAGACTCATCAAGACACTATTACTGCTCGTTGGGTACCTATAGCACTAGAGATTGCAGCGGCACAGAACCAAGATGACATAGAGCAGCGGAGTTGGGGGTCTGCACTATTAGCTGCTACATACAGGGCTCTATGCACCGTGTGCACGAAGAACTCGGATAGCTCTTCGATACTAGGATGTCCTCTATTTCTGCAGCTCTGGTCTTGGGAGAGGTTCCCTGTCGGTAGACCCGACGTGGACGCGACCAGGCCCTGGGACTACAGACTGATAGATCACAACGCAGTTGATCTTCCCACATTTGGTAGTATGTGGGCATATAGAGAGGTACCCATTCGATACTCCATTACTTTGAAGTTAGGTTCTTCCCAATTTTAATGTTCAATTATTCATTACAATTATAATTGTTTGCAGAGACGATTCCAAGGTGATCAAGTGAGAAACTGCTACGTGATGTTCACTGAGTGGTTCGATCAACTGCCACATCACCAGGTTAAATGGGAGCCATATCACGAGTCGCGGATGCATGCACGATACCCCGGCAGGATTTCTTCTTTGTGCACCAGAGACCGTGCATACTGGATGACTACACGTCGGATTGTGTTCGACGTCTTGGTGGAGGAGATGTCCCAACACCGTGTTATGAGACAGTTTGGACTTCGCCAGTGGCCGGTGCCTCCTACTAGAGCTACACTTCCTCAGCACGTGCACAAGTAAGAACTACAACTTGTATTTAAAATGTGGGGTACTAGTGTTGTTCTAGTACGTACTTATGCTATGTGTGCATTTTATTTCGCAGGAAAGGACGGCAGGGAGAGAGATCGCTCGCATCTTATATGCAGACGATCCTACCATACATACAAGAATGGGGGAGTGCGACGGATCCGGCAAATTTATGGCCCGCGGAAGCACCCTTTGTGCTTGCTGATTTTGAGGAGTACCTCCGGACGTACATGCTCGCCTGTCGCACTCGTTTGGTTACGAGTGCCGACCCTGTCGACCTTCTTACGGCTGATATCACGGTCATGTACCCAACACAGGGAATCGGGGCTCGGGGAAACACAGCGGTAAGTGGTCTAGTTTCAGTACTCTACTACGCATTGTACGTACTACAGTAAAAACATATCTGACACTTGTTTTATATTTTACAGGCCGACATCATAGCAGATATTCAGGCGGACGTCGCTGCGTACTACCCCGTCGTTGGTGCCCAGCACCAGTCGTGGTTCAAGCGTCTACAGGACAAGCTACGACGTGCTTATGCTGTGCTCGCATGCACCGATGCTGGGGACGTTGTTCCACGCCATGCACCCCCGCGTCCCCCACGACACTCCTCGGCACGGCTGTTAGGTGCCGCACAGGTATCACCACCCCGTGACACCACTCGTCGACACGATCCACGCCCACGTTTTACACCTCAGCAGAGTCCTTCCATACGCCCCACAGACCACACATTTGCGTCTACCTCTCGCCAGCCGGACGCTATCGACCCTGGTCCATCCCAGCCACCTCTTTCACAGATTCCAGTGTATGTGTCGGGTCCTTCACAGCCAACT
The DNA here is from genome assembly GCA_026929855.1 of Poa annua. NCBI lineage: Eukaryota > Viridiplantae > Streptophyta > Magnoliopsida > Poales > Poaceae > Poa > Poa annua. Next base: position 257,424,481 of record CM049427.1, on the reverse strand, counting down.
ATGTTTATGTCGGCAACTTCACACTCGCCATTGTTTATGTCGGGTCCTGCACAGCCTCCACTCTTTATGCCGGGTAGTTCATCCTGGCAGGCACACACACCACCGTACACCGGGATGCCATATTCGTACGGTTATGGGGGCGGACCACAGTTCGTTGGAGCATCACACCAGCTGCAGATGGCCAATCTTACGGGCCCGTACTCTCAGCAACTAATGCACGGAGGTTAGAATTTTTAATTTCTCGTACATATATAATTTATATCCAGACAACTCACACTAACATATTATCTTGTGCAGGTGCAGATCAGGTGTACAACTATCCCCAGTACGACTTGGACACCACTCAGGCATACGCGCCTTCGCCACCGATGCCCACTCAGCAGACACCACCTCCGGAGACAGCCCAGCCAGACGACGAGCATGACGATGCGCCGTTGCAAGGCCGCGGAATGCGGCAACACCAGGCTCCCACGTGTTTGTCACCTTCTGGCCCTCGGCGAAGGAGGACGCGGTACCGTCGTCAGGTCGACGAGGACTGATTCTTTTACGTATCAGAGACATATGTTCGCTCTTTTCCATGTACCGTAAGACCTATGTATGAGACATATGTATGCTACTTCTTTCCCTTGATGCGTGAAACGGTACAACTACTAATTAATCGATAAGATACAACAAACCTCGATTACATACCGATCACACCACACAACAATAGGAAATGAAGGTACAACTACTAATTAATCGATACTCAAAGAAAGATACAACATAACTCAAATTTAGATTCTACCTATCTCCCATCAATGCAGCCTGCACCATCCGCAGATTTAGCACCCTTGCCCTTTGACGATGATTCAGGCTTCTTTCCCGCACCCTTGCCCTTTGACGATGTTTCAGGCTTCTTTCCCGCACCCTTGCTCGATGTTTCTGCCTTCTTCTCCTTTCCCTTACGCAGTGCTTCAGCCCCCCTTTCCTTTGACGACGGCATGAAATCGTCGTCATCATCGCTGGAGTATACCCAGAGAAAGGAACGACCGTACCTCTCACGTATGTCTTGAGTTCGATGAATCGGCTCATTGGTAACATGCCTATCGAACTTATCCGCAAGCCTCAAGACTTCAGCACGGATTTCTTTTGTGGTCCTATACGGAAACCCATCTCGGCATAGCCTCGCCCCTAGCAAAGCGAGATGTCTCTCACTACCAACAATTTCTTCAAGTGGAACTTCCCTACCATCTACCTTCAAATAGGTGATAATCTTAACTAGATGCTCGGATGCGGCTATATGAAAGCCGGACACACTTCTCACAAGGTACAATACACACCATGCTGGCGCTCTTTGAGAGTACCCCGCTTAGCCTAGAGTGGTTTTTATAGGACATTTGAGGTGAAAACGGTCGCGAGAAATGGTGGCGGGCGGGAAACGGTGGCGGGAGAATTCTCGCGGGAAACGGTGGCGGAAGAATTTGGGCGGGAAACGGTGGCGGGAGAATTCTCACGCGAAACGGTGGCGGGAGAATTTGGGCGGGAAACGGTGGCGGGAGAATTCTCGCGGGAAACGGTGGCGGGAGATTTCTCGTGGGAAACGGTGGCGGGGATGGCCGGAAACGGTGGCGGGAACAAATTCTGTAAGAAACCTTGCCCTCCACCTCTCTGAGCACATTTCAGCACGGCCCATGCGGATTGGCACGGCTAGTGCCGAAATGTGCAAGGACATGCATCCGTCGGCATGGCTACTGCCGACCAAGACGTTTCGGCACGGCCCGTACCGATCGGCACGACCCACGCCGACCGCGCCCTATTTTTGATATTTCCGGATTCCGCGCGCTAGATTCCTAATTTGTAATAAAAATTCGTATTATTTTTAAAAAAAACTCCAAATTTGTCAAAAATATACTACCTCTGAATCTGATCCGTTTTAATTGTCATACTGAAAGAACTGTGTACGTAGAAATTGACAATATAAACGACCACATTCTTTTAGGATCGGATGGAGTACTTAAAATTATATGTATCTACTATGCCAGATCGTATATGGAAAATCTGCCCACCCTCGAAGTGTCGCTTCTTTACATGGTCAGCCGTGCAGAACCGGCTTTGGACCTCAGATCGCCTCGCCATCCGGGGCTGGCCTCGTTACCCGCAGTGCCGGCTCTGTCAATGGTAGCCATAGACGGCTAGGCACATCTTGAGTGCTTGTTCTCAAAGCACATCTGGTAGGCGGCTGCCTCTTGGCTTTCTTGTCCGGACCTAATGCAGAATATTGGTTCTGAATGTCCCATCACCTTCCAGTATTGGCACGAGTTTGTAAAGGCCCCATCAACGCACCCCAAAGGCCGCATGTCGGTCACTCTGCTAATCCCTTGGAATAAGAGAAAGGTAAAGGGTTTGTAACAACAAATTCACGGCTGACTTTTCAAAAGATCAAAGATGAGAGCAAGGAATGGATCCTGCCTTGAATGACAGAGATTTTAGATTGTATCTTAAGTTTGTTTTCATGGCCTGATTTCCCTTTTGCGTTTGGCCTCGGCCACCTCCTCCTATATCAATATAAAAGGTAAAGATTTTGCCACATTTAATTAAGATTTTTTTAAGGATCATCACAAAATATGTTTTCATAATAAAAAAATTGGTGTGTAAATGTTAATTTTTTCATCATACTTGCTCAAATTTTACGTTGACTAAAAGTTATATGCAACATCTTTTGTGTTGAAGTTGCCGGCTGGTGGAAGAGGGACAGCGGTTTATGCTACTAGTCCAGTTCGGTGCGTGTATCCATGCAAAAATGCAGGGTTAATCGATCGTCAAAACAGAGGACCGGACCGGGTCTGTTATTCTTTAGTGTGCAAATTGCACTACTGCTCGATCGATCGTATGTGGTTTTAAGGCGGTCCTTGCATTCTTTTTCCCGAGTTGTTGAACACATGTTGCGGTAGTGTTGCTGTACCCCCATTTTGCCGGAGTTCATCATGCATGAATGTCTGTCGGATCGAGTGCTGAACTGTGATGATAGTTGAACCGATCCTGACCTTGCGTACGCTCACCGCAACATGCCAGTTTGGAAGACTGCAGTATGGTCAGTGTTCAAATGGCTGCTGTTCACTGATGCGATGACTTGGGAGGATACAGCTTCCCGGAAAGTGGCGGGCGACTCCAGCTTCCTGCCCATATATACTCTATATATGAAAGGGCGTCCGATTCGCGCCCCAGACTAGTCTCCACGTCACCTGAATGTCTCCGGCCGTTCGATATGCCCGTCCAACAGCTAGGATTGAAAGTTTCTGCAGGCAAACTCCACGGGTACTGTAGCTCGGGGCTTTCCTCCAATCACAGCAGGCCACGTCGCCCGGTCGCCCGCCGGTGAGCTCCGGTTCCACTGGTCACCTAGCCTTTTTGCACAAAAGCCACTGCAGAATAGAAGAAAGAAACCCGCAGTCCAACTTTTACTACTGTAAAGGTTAATTACGCCAAACACCACAGGCTTTTATGTAAAAAATCCACAGCACAATCCCCTTCCCCCTTCTCTCTCGCGAGCTCCCGGGGTTGCCGCCGCCGCCGCACGTCGCCGTCGCTACGGTCCACCCCAACTGAATCAGAGCAGACAGGAGGCTCCGCCGCGGTTTCCTCTTCCTCCTCACCGGAGGAAGTATGCCCGGACGGCCGGACCCGTCGCTGCTCCGCCGGAGTTTGCCGCCGGCATTTTTCCTGTTCGGCGCCGCGGGAATGGTCGCCGGCGGCGGCTCCGACCATCGTTTTGCGCGCCGCGCCTCCCGTTAGACGCGCCTCGCCGTCCTCGACCCGAGCTGAACTCCCAGGAGTCGATATCGGCCGCTGTTGCGCCGCCATGGGCCGACCGCCGCCGCCCGCTGACGTCCAGGGTTGACGTCAGCGGTGCCTGGCTGGCGAGCGGGCCCCGCCCGTCGGATTTTTAATAATTACAGAAAAATGTTAAATTCAAAAAAATCATAACTTCCTACCTACAGCTCAAAAAAATGTAAAAAAATGGCTAAAATTCCGAGAAAAAATAAATCTTCACAACCAACACATTTACATGCATGTGTACACAATTTTTTTAAAAAAATATTACTAAACATTATATAGTTTTTCATCCATTAATAATGACTTATAATCCACAACTCAGGAAACTCAGGAAAATGCAAAAAAAAAATCTAGAAAAAGATTCTTCACAGCCAACACATTTGTATGCATGTTTACACAATTTTGCAAACAATTGATCCCAAACAATATATAGTTTTGCGTATATTAAATAATGAGTTGACGACAAAAATATATTCCAAAATGCCAAAAGAAAACTTGTGATTTCTTTTTAAAAAAGTAATAATATTTACAAACAACACATGTTCATGCATGTTCCTACAATTTAAAAATAATAATTGCAAGAATTGATTTATCTTTATATGGCATTATTCAAAAAATTACAACGGGAAAATCAAATTTCTCACACAAAAAAATATAAACCAGACAACACATCTCCGCATATATTTTTAGAGTTCAAAAAAAAAATTACAACATTTTTTGCATTCCTCTTAACAATGCAACCCTTTGTCTTAAAAACATAAGCAATGCTCCTCTTAATAATGGAATCATCTGTCTTAAATACATGGAATCATCTGTCTTAAATACGTAAGCAATGGTCCAACTGATTAAATTTCGGATCTTTACAACTCAAAATATTAAATACCGTAAAAAAATGAAAAGTAGACAAAATTACAAATATTCAAACTACCATATTCGAAATTACTTTATTACACGGTCGTGCCATGTCCGCGCCAACTCCACTTTTACTTTCACTTCTTCTCTTATTCCCATTTACTTTCACTTCTCGCATGCTTACCCCTACACATAAAAAAATACGCCTCTTTCCAAAAAAAGAAATTTAAAAAATTCAATGTTTTAGTAACGTTACGTTCTATTTACAATCATCACATATACAAAACACACAGGTGTGGCGTATCGCCGCGCCTTATTGCCTAGTTCTTTTTGAAGGTCGTCCCAGACCCCTTGAATTGCAGTACTACTGTGACTTGAAAAGTTGATTCAGATCAGCACGTACACGGCAGCTAATGCACTAGTTTATTTTATTTTAAATCTTTGTTACTTTTTTTATTTATTTTCATTTTTTCGTAATATTTTCATTATATTATTCCATTTCATGTCTTAGATAGTTGTTCATGTATCCAAGGGAGTACATTCATGTAAAGAAGGCGAATTTCTCATGCTTTATATCCATACCTATTTTCTTATACTAATCAATATCAATATCTATTGAAATAGTCACGAATTTTGATTTTCAAGTTTAAAATTTTCATTTATTTTGGAGAAAATGTATTTTATGTAAATAAAGTATTCAAATAGTAAAGAAATGTGTATGCTTCAAAAGAAAGATTGATGCACTTAAAAAAACGTCCACACATTTTTCTACAATAAGAAAACAAAAAACCGTAATGTCAGATAGAAAATAAATGCAGAAAACAAAAATATGATAAAAGCGACACATAAAAAAAGAGAAAAATAATTATACTTCGGTTTGGCCTTTTATACAACTGGATCAAAATCCCATGATAGGGTTGTTACTGCCACGAAGATGGGCCTTTTATCACATAGGATAGAAAATTGCGAGATTATAGAAAGGATAACCAATTGTCCAGTTGGAAAAAAAACAGAGTACTATTGTTACGGTCGAAACGCGTCACACAAACTCATACTCGTGTGCCCATGGTGTTGAGGGAAACGAAATGTTGGAGCACGTAACTTTCTTACAACTTCATGTAATTGGAAGGTCCAAATAATTATCATGCCTTCTCTTTGTTTGGAAACGATTACTTATGCAAATTTCATGTAATCGGGATTATTTGCATCATGCCACGTTTCCATACCTTTTCTTTCATGTGGTTCCACTCCAAAGATATAGTAGTAGAAAAAGGTTGCTAATTCGATTAGAGTCACTTGATGAGGGCTATAAGATAACCACACAAAACCAACTAGTACCTTTTCCTGTAATGGAGTGGAATAGATTCGGCTTGATGAAGAGATAACGAAGAAAGAATTCGGACACTGATGCAATGCAACTTGGAGGAGCTGTTCTTGTTCCATTCGCATCTTCTCAGTCTCAAGCTCACCACATCCATTTTTTTTTTCTTCCAATTTTGCGGTTCATCTCTTCCACCCTTGGCTTGGCCTCCTCTCCCGCTCCCTTCTTCTCCGATGTCCATCTCCATCCAAACCCTAAACCCCGCATCCGTCTCCCGCGCCCCGCTCCCCCTCCCGCGCCAGCCCTTCCCGCACCACCTCCCTCCGCGCCGACGCCGCCTCGCCGGCGGCGCCGTCCGGCCGCGCGCCGCCGTCGCCGTCTCCGGCGCGGTCAACGACGAGGCCAGGTGGCGGCCGCCGAAGGAGGGCGGCGATGGGAAGGAGACGGATCTCGCCACACTCGGGAACCTATGCGTCGACGTCGTGCTCAGCGTGCCCTGCCTCCCGCCGGCGCAGCGGGACGAGCGCCACGCCTACATGGAGGGCCTCGCCGCCTCCCCGCCTGACCAGGTCTAGCTCCAGCTCCAGTCCCTTCGCTTGTTGAACTGCGGGACGGGAACTTCTGGTTTCTCGCCCAAATCGTTCTGCCGTAGCTGAATGATAATTTAGGGGTCCTGTGCTTATCAGTCGTTATGATTTATCCCTGGAAATGGTACCCTTCTTGTTTTGGTTTTAGATGCTCATGCTGCGATTGCAAAATTTACAGACTTGTTCTATTATATCTTGCTGTAAACTGGTGGATGGTGGGAAGTGGATAGCTGAAAGCTGAGATGTAAAACTATACACATCCAATTTATGTCTTAGTCCTGTATCATGAATTAGAACTGGAAACTGTGAACATGCGATGCAAATTGTAGAAACCAAAACTGCTGAGGTTCATGCTTCATCTGTAGTTATTATTTTGCTATGCAATATTCATCTGTTAGCTGTCCTGAGTATGTATTTTATTACCTGAATAGAAATATTGGGAGGCTGGTGGAAACTGCAACTTGGCCTTTGCTGCAGCTAGGCTTGGGCTCCGCTGTTCGACACTGGGGCATGTAGGGGAGGAGGTTTATGGGAAGTTTCTTCTTGATGTGCTTGAGGCCGAGGGCATTAGTGTTGTTGGGATGCTTGAAAATACGGATGCTACTGCAAGTCGACATGCCTATGAGACGCTTTTGTGTTGGGTTCTTGTTGACCCATTTCAGAGACATGGATTCTGCAGGTTAGTTCTCATGCACTCCCCTATTATGTTAAAAAATAGATTAACTAATATTCTTGTTCATGTGATTTTGTTGATTTACTTATTGAGGAATACTTATCTGTGTTTCCTTTTGCATCGTCAGCCGGGCAGACTTCAGTAAACAGCCAGCTTTCAATTGGATACAGAAACTTCCAGCAGAAACCAAGACAGCTATTCACCACTCAAAAATATTGTTTAGCAATGGATATGCTTTCGATGAGTTTTCCCCTGATGTTATTGCATCTGCTATTGATTGTGCGATTGATGCGAGAACATCAATATTCTTTGATCCTGGGCCTCGTGGAAGATCTCTCTTACATGGAAACCTGGATGAACAGAGAGCACTTGATCACGCTCTGAGACTCAGCGATGTTCTCCTTCTGACATCAGATGAGGTTAGTTCACCTATATATAAGCCCTTAAGTTGGATGAGTTTGCTGGATTATGGCTGATTAACTATTCGGCTATGTACGTCGCTGGGGAACCTGTTTTATATTCAAGTTTCATGCCGATTAGTTGATTTTGTTGCCTTATTAAACCTCTGTCCTTTGCATCTCTTCCTGAAAGTTGGGGGCTATTTCTTTTTGCAGAAGAGTGATCATATATCCAGTGCAATAGATATCTTGTAGAAACATTCATTGGCTTGATGTGCTTCTCTGGTAAAAGAATGAACTACAAGTAGCATACATTCTAGATTCTTTTTTGGGTTTGTATTGTTCCAGATTTTCTGCGTACTTGAGCCATGTTTCTAAAAAAAAAAATGTTCCAGTTGACACTTTGAACATTTGTCTGAAGTTTATTTTCCAATAATTAAACAAAGAACTTCAAATATCCAGAAATAAGGTTGATAGTTTTTATTTGCTGTAATTAACCTAAGCACTGTTCAAAATATCGTCAGATATTCCCATACGGCTGATATGCCGATAAGCTGGCCTATTTACCCCTTATCTTCGGTCGACCGATGAGTTCCCGATAAGCGATATCCCCAACTTTGAACCTAAGAGGACACCAGTATCGTGTACTTATCTTGCATTTTGTCGCCTCGTTTCTCACACGTTCCTGTTTGTTGCATTGACAGGCTGAGTCCCTAACGAACATCCAAAACCCAATTCAGGCAGGGCAAGAATTGCTAAGAAGAGGAATCCGCACGAAATGGGTTGTCGTCAAAATGGGTTCTAAGGGATCACTCATGATCACTGAAAATGTTGTTTCATGTGCGCCTTCTTTCAAGGTACTTGCTGTGCTGATAAACGATCTTTGTTAAATGTGGGAAAAGTAATGAAAATTATTTTCCAGAATATCCTTATTCTTGGTATTTATTGTGCTCTGTATTTCCATAGATTCGCGTTGTGGACACAGTTGGATGTGGAGATAGCTTTACTGCTGCTATAGCTTTTGGGTTCCTCCACAACTTGCCGGCGATTAGCACATTAGCATTAGCAAATGCAGTGGGTGCTGCAACCGCCACCGGATGTGGAGCAGGAAGGAATGTTGCTAACCTAGATAAAGTATTACATCTCTTGAGAGAATCTGATCTCAATGAAGAAGAAACAACATGGACCGAGCTCATTGAAGGATGCTCAGTCTGTCCTGAAGTTTCAGTATTGTCCAAAACACCAATCAATGGTTTGAGAGACCGATTTGTGAATGTCGTTCCTGTTTGCAGTGTGGTTTCCGACCTTTTGTCGATGTTAGAGGCGGCACCTGAGCGAAGAAGCACTGTCCAGGCTTAATGCCATGTTGATTAGTAGGTTGTTGTATTGTATTGTGTTTTACATCCGTATAGGTTCTTCATTAGTTAATCAAGCTGCTGTCTGTTGATGAAGGACGCTAGGCTCCAGTGAAAGCTATTTGTTGATAATGATGTGATTTTGAAAGTTTTTTTCCTTCTCTTGTGTGATTTTGGAAGCTCTTAATAACTGCTGTCTCACATCAAATTGAGATTTGAAATATTCACATCAAAACGCCAATCAACGGTTTGAGGGACTGATTTCTGAATGTTGTACCTGTTTGTGGCGTGGTTTCTGACCTTTTGGAGATCCTTTTGTTGATGTTAGAGGCGGCACCAGAGCGAAACACTCTCCAGGCTTATTTTGATATGCTGAATAGTAGATTGTTGTATTGTGTGTTATCCGTATAGATTCGTTACTAGTTAGTCATGCTGCTTCCAGGTGACGAATGATGGTTGGAAGGCAGGCTCTAATGGAAGCTGGTATATTTGATAAGCATGTGATTTTGATAGCCTTTTCTTTTATTTAATTGGATTATGGGTCCTACCTACCGTTGCAACGCCCAGATAAGAAGTTCCTACACCGAAGTGCTGTCGCCAATCAACTTCAGGGCGAGAAAAAAAGGAAGAGATTGGAAAAGGATCTCCACACTGCACTATGGCAATATATGTTTTTTAAGAGTATGCAAATTGCTTACCTTACTTTTATAGAAGAGAAAGCGGCACCACAATTACAGAGAACTGTTATAGAGAATTTGCCAATGTCGCCGGAGCAACCTGGCAAAATCACACTCACACACACTCCCTAACCTAATGCGGCTAAGTCATGGTCTCCGATTCTCAAGAAAAAACATAACTTGTATTACATGTTCCGTTTGGATATAAAACAGAAGTTCAGGCCAAGATGAGAGGAAGGGATATAACACAGATACTGCCGAGGCCTGTGTGTGGTTTGTCATGCATTTTTCTGTATTGCTGGCGGCTGCATTAGCAGAAGTGAGTTTTAAATGTTAAACTTACTGTTTCATTCTCGTAATGCAACAGAGGCCGATGAGCCCCATTCCAAAAAAAAACTACTCTAATAGTAATAAAATATTCAACCTAAGGCTACAGTTTAGTAGATATTTTCAGTACATTTGGTAGACCTGTTAGCTGTTACAATGCACAAGGTCTCCTAAACATCAATCTATACTGATAAACATCCTCAATCTACACTACACATTTTGATTTTCCACAAAATGTTCTCGAAACATTACTCGTTACCAACAAATGGACTACCACTATGGTCTATTATTACCTTTTGAATGCTGAATAATTTTGAGCTCATAAAACTGCTCTATCTCTCTGTTCAGTAGCGGTTCTTCGCATCTCCCGCAAATGACTAGTTATCTCCTGCATATATTGTTCCCCATCATTGCTACATTTAAGAGAACTCAATATCTGCTTGATAAACTTCTGATCTGCTTCAAGAGCCATGAATCTACTATTCAAGAGTGAAATTTCTTGTTGAATGCCTGTCATAGAACTAACATTGTCATGATGTGGGGGCGAGCCTGAACCAAAATATTTTTGGTTTTGAACTGACTTATCTTCATCATTTCCTTGACAAGAGACTGATTTATCACTCAAGTGTTCTCCAGGCATTAGCGAACTGCGACATTCTGATTCTGTATTTTCTACATATTGTCCAAGGAAATCAATTGGGTGATCGCTCAATGACCCGTTTGGTAGATCATCATTTGCGCCACCCAAATCAAATCCATTTGTGGATGGCATACCGAGTGTTTCCTCCAAACTTCTTAAGGATTCCAAGATTTTGGCCTTCTCATCTTCAAAATCAAAAAAGGTATTCCTCACGAAATCTGAGCTATCCAATACTCCGAATGTCATATCTCCATCAGTAGCATCAAACTTCCCGAGATCCAATGATTCGCCGCGGTACCTGCTCTCATAATTTCCGAGTTCAGCTTCCAGGTCAAGCATTTCTTTCTCTCTTTCTGTAAGCAAGTCATTTAGCCTTTCAATTGCTTCTTGGTCATGATCAGCCTGCTCTTCCATCATCCTGAGATACTGCAGTGCCTCCATGTGCATTGCAGCCTTTTCCACTTGCAACCTATTGATCATAGCCATAGCTTCACTTGCTGCAACAGCTGAGGCACTCCGTTCTGCATCAAGCTCTGTATAAAGGACAGTTAACTTTTTCTTGTTAAGATCACATTTCTGCTTCAGGCTCTCTAGGGATATTTCACCTTCATCTTCACTTGTACCATGGATATCTGGTTCCAGATCAAGGAACTGTTTGCTACCAGTGGCATCAGATTGTGTATACTCATCAATCTGCATGCTGATTCTGGGACTAGCAGCCACCTCACTCCAAGGACCGTCAAAGCCACACGCAGTAGACAACTGGGACATGAATGTCTTCACCTCCTCCTGTGTTCTTGAATTGGTTTCCTTGGCTGAGATCACTTCAGACCAGCGAGGAGATCTAAGGTTACCTCTGCTATTGTTGCGGTTGATATGAGCGTGTGCAATTGAATTGGTTTCATCATTTGCAGAAGCAACAAAAAACTTTGTCCCTTCCACATCAGGACTTCCTGAAACACCCTCTGAATCGCCGACTTCTTCAATACCAACCAGGAAAGCTACAGAACAAATTTGACATACTCAGAAATCTTTAAGTTAGATAAGGATTATAGAATTTTAGAAAACGATGCATACTTTTCTCTTTTAGAAGCTCCTCGCAAACTTGCTCAGGCCTAGCCATCAAATGCATGTCGATATTATTGTTACTCACGTTGACCTGACTCCAGTTGATTTCCTCCAAACCATGCCTTATAGTAGGGTCTGAAGATTGTGCAGCATTGCCCATACTTGTTGCAGTATTCAGTGGAACTAGAGGGATGGTGTTTATCTGCTTTTTTGTAATAATAGTCTCAAAAGGAGATGCTGACAAGGTATTGGTGCTGGTGATCATAGGTTGCAGCTGTGCATCATCACATGGGGTGTCTCTGGTTCGGTTTCGAGCTTTGTAAGGGATTGTAGCACCATCATCATCGTCATCTGAGACGTGAATCTTGGACTCAGAATCACTACGTGCATTTAGCTTTCTGAAACCTCCACAGGGCAGTTCAATATCCTCATCTGAAGAATCCCCAACAGTTGCCATCGATATGTTTCTCTGCTTCACTTTTCTCATACGGTCATTTGGAGACCTGCCACTCACCTCCTCAGATATCCTTTGTGCATTACGTCTCTTCTTGAATGGCTCTGAACAACAAGAACATAGTTGTGTGTGCCTAGACCGTGAATTCACCTTCTCCTTGGCACTCATGTTCATCAGGTTATCTGTCTTACCAACCAGCTCAGAGCATGAAAGAAAGCACTTTTCACATAGATCATCAGAATGAGCGAGCTTGCTGTGAATCTGGCAATGCGACAAACGTGCAATTTCCAACCGATGTGCAGCACAAATCAATTCGTCAGAGAACCATGACTTGCTATGTAGAACCTTGTCTAATCTGGAGCACAGCATGCACGGTGACCGGATCCTGCAGATGCGTGCGAACCTCGTGGCGGTGTACGACACCACGGCTATCACGAGGAGCATTATGATCAGGAAGCACTCGCTGAGAGCATGGCACAACACCGACCAGAATCGCCGCGAAGAGTCTCGCGACCTGGCACGAGCATTCACAGCCATGAAAGACCAGAGCACTACTCCTAATTTGCATGTAGGTTGCTCAAAGGACCAATCTTTCATTTGAACTTCCCATTAGTGTGGTACGAAGATAATCAAATCACACCTAGTAAATGAGAATGAGGAAACAACCACCCTGCAATCTTGGCAACTCATGCCAACTTCAGGTTCCATAAGGTGAAAATTTTCCCCAAGAAAAGTTCACCAATGTTACTGAATCGGAGAAATTGTCACGATGCTGTCAGCCTAGTAAAACAGATCTCTCCGAACCATCACCAACTGGTGCACAGTATCAAAATCTATCCTGCAAAAGAATTGCGCCGCTTTAGCATGTAGGGTTCGCATATGCACACCAATAGATTGTCCTCGCAAATCGGAACATACCAGTGCTGCGGATCTTCAACAAAGAAGCTGTGATTCTCCAAATCAACAAATTGGGCGGATGCTGGAGAGGTAGTATAGCGCAATCAGACAGAAAGCCCAGAAATTTGGGGAAAAGATCCCCAATAAATTTGGGGGAATAGACGGTTCTTGGCTGGAAAGAGGAGGAAAAATGGCTCGCTTCCATTCTCCGTAGCATTGGAGAGGAGAGAGAGAGGGAACGGGCGTCCGCCGTTTCTTCACTAAACCGCGCTTTTTCCTCTCTAACCTTTGCATGCTGTGGGATGTTGAGCGATTTAAGCATAGCCTCACGTCATCATGGCCAAGCTAAAAATAACAAATACTACCTCTGTTTCCATGAATAAGGTTTATATTGTTTTGGAAAATTCAATCCATACAAAGTTTGACCAATTTTTTTATATATTAGCCTGTAAAATACAAAATCAATGCCATTAGAAACCTCATGAACAATATTTTAGTATGATATCAATATAATATCATTATTGTTGATAGACTTTTCTAAAAATTTGATCAAACTTTACTTAGCTTGACTTTTTTAAGAAAATATAAGCATTATTCATGGGAACCCAAAAGAAAAGTGGACAATTTCGATCGTGAAAGAAATTGGACAATCTTTTGGTATGAGTAATGCGTAGTAAGAGCCTGACTGGTCTACCTGTGGCTCCCAAAAGAAAATGGTCACAAACCCGATGCCACAAGTAGACTCCAAACTAGACAACTGAAAAAAAAACTATGATGATGAAGCAATAATCATAACATATCCTACCGCCTTCTCGCTGTCCCGTCACCAAGGCACACAAATCGAGTTTGTCATTGGAATTTTATCACCACAGAAGGATTCTCCAGCAACCTTGACAAGAAATCGATTTGTGCCCGAACGTTTGCCCCCGCCATCGAGCCACTTCCGTCAATTAGTATAAAACGAGACTACGCTGCCACCAGCGCCTCGGTCACCAAACCACACCGCCACCGCGACAAGGGGAGAAAGGAAGGGGATTTTACAGGAGATCGAAACCCCTACGCCTCCACGAAATCGTCTCGCCACCGGAAGGAACCCGAAAGATCACTGGTTCTTTCGGTTGGCTCTGGTACCATTTAACAGGGTCTATCCTAATGAACACGAACTATTGACAGAGAATTCAGATAAAGCAGTTTAACACTAGGTTAAGAGGTGGATTTAGAGGAAATTGTACACCTCCAGATAAAGGTTTCAGGCCGGACCTCGCAAGAGGCGGCTAGGGCTTACCCCCAGTATTACAGGATATGCCTGTTATCTCATCGATCCAAGGCTATAATGGAGAAAAAGAGGTACAAGACAAACAACGGAGTGGTTGTCGAAGATACATCTAAAAAGGAGTGTATTCAGAATTCAAACAGAGACTCAGGATCATCTGATGGACGATCCAACAGCCGTAGCTTAGGCGCGAAGCGGTAAGCTGAGTTGTGCACCGTAGTACATTACTAGATGAACGGTTGTGATCGCTTCTCGAGTCTGAATTCCAATTCATGATCGACACTTCTTCAGTTAACTCAGAGTTGGTTCCTGACAGTCCGTCCCTCCCTCTTAGAACATGCTCACACGCCCATAAGATCCTGTCACAAGAAATAAAAAAAAGCTAAAGCCTGGCATGTTCTCTCCCTCTTAGAACATGCTCACACGCCCATCTCTTCCGCGAAACTGAAAGCAAGAAAGAAGAGCACACAGCAAAGAAAACGTCGGTTGCCTGCAGGAAGCAGAAAGGAAAAGATCAGCGCAGATTACACCTCACAAAACCCCGTCAGTCAAGTCACTTCTTTTGGTTCTTCACCTCCCATTTCACATCTCACACGAAAAGGAGTCCCAGCTCTGTCGTTGTTGTGTGCAGAGGTGCATGCTGGTTGCCGCATGGCCGGTTTCTTTAGCGCTAAGCCTGGAATCAAACCAGCAACAGCTTGGCACCGCTAGCAGCGCAGGCTGTGTATACGTGCGCCGGCCTGCAAAGCGAAAGAAACCAAATCCTTTGCTTGGTAACAAAACCACCCACGCATGAATGCAGCGCCAAAGTGCTAGCTGCGATGTCAGACTGCTGTGCTAATCCTGTGGGTGTTCTTAATGGCGGCTCAGAACACAGGTAACTAAGCTAAGCATAATTAGTACCGTCTCCGTTCCAAAATTCCGCGCTCAATATTCAAGTGGACTTTAAATCAAAGATTGGAACCTTGAACTACCTTTACTTGATATGTGCTAATTGATAGAGACTATACCATTACTCAAGAAAAATGCAGATTCTGGCATGTTAAGTGGAGCTAATGGAATCACAGAAAAATAGTGTCGTCTTCAATAGTGGCTAGAGAAGTAAGGAGAGGAATGTTTCAATAGGTTGAAAAACTGCTTCTCCGTAGTCACATTGAGGGCTAAGTCAGGCAAAAACTGGTCTGATTTGTTGAAGTTCGATTGTTTGCATTTTTTTTGAAACTTTCCATCTGTGAACAGCCTTGCTTTATTAATGAAAATGCACAGCTAAGGCCCTCCTTGCTGTTTTTTCTCAACAAAAAGTTGTGCGGTTAAATTTACATATCTTTAACCGCTAACTAAGACAAACTATATAGATAAAATTGTGCTAGTATATTACTGAAGAAAATTAGTGTCATGGTATAAATTTGAAAGGGCCTCCATAGCAAACAACCGGCGGGTAATGGAATTTACCATCTCCATGTGGTTGCATCCATAATGCATAGAATCGTGTGTTTCAAAATGGAGAGAGTGTTCATTAGACTAGTCATACTGGGGAGTATCATATACTGGTATAATGCATATGATATTAATCGGGTAGTAACACATGTGTGGTGTCATATAATCATGCATGTATTAGCGTAGAGTTGTAGTCATGAACTCATGAAAGTTTAGACAAGTTAATCGTACTGCAAGATTGACTTTGGTTAGAACTACATATGTTCCGCTTTTAATTGTCGCGTGTGCCATTTTGTATTAGTTTAGCTCTCGCTCCGCTTCACTTGATTCGGTATGGAAAGAGAGCTAGACGGATTCACATCAGAGACGAGCCGCGTCGACACCGATGACGCGAGCGGCGACTCGCACGGCGACACGAGCGGTGGTCACCGGAAAGCAGGGACGTCTCAGTGGGCGCTTCTGGGCGATCAGCGAGGACTACGACGAGGGCGAGGCCTCGGAAGAGGACGCCGGCGGGGAGGAGCTATGCAGCCCCGCAGCGCCGACTCTGGCAGAGGCCTTCGGCTGCGCGAAGGAGAGGAGAAGCAAGCAGAGGAAGGGGAGAAAAGCAGAGCTGAAGGTGATTTCGAGCCGCGTGAAGGCTGTGGTACGGCGGAAGACCTCGATTCTGTCTGCGGATGCTATCCCCTTCGTCTCCAGCACAATGCAGCGGACCACAGCGGTGGTGGAAGGGTATGATCCTTCGCCCAGTGATTGTGATGAGACTGATTGGTTTCAAATTATCCGAGGCAGGCCATGTCGCATACCATCTCCCTGGAATTCTACTGAGTGCAGTATGAAACGAGAAGATTCAGGATCACTGAGATTGAGTCGAGGCTCAACTCCAGTGGTTCTGTCTTCCCGATCTCCGGCGAGAACTGTGGGGAATTCCGGGGATGACATCACGATTGGGTCAGGAATGAAGTTTATCTCGATTCGGACCCTGGGCCGTTGTGGGCCGAACCAATACCGCACACTAGAAGCCCAGGACGGGGTGGGTGGAGAAGAGACTGAGATTAGGGTTCCGCTGGGTGTGCGATCCCCAAATCGAAATAGTCACCTCTCTCCGCTCCTCTCCCACCTGTGGTGTGTTGCTGCGAGTGGCGGCGAGGCTACCATAAATCCGCAGGGATCCAACGAGATGCAGAGAGGAGGGACCAGAGGAGGCAGTGGGGGAGGTCGTGGACAGGGACAGTACATCAACAGCTACCGCCCTCCGCCACCGCGTCCGAATATAGGTAACTTCCAGAACAATCAGTATAGAGGGCAGAATTTTCAGCACTCCAGAGGAGCAAACAGCTACAACTACCAGAACCAGGCTGGGAGTGGAGGGAATCAATACCAGTACAGAGGACAGGGGCAGGGTTTCAGTAATCAGAATCAGATTGGTTATGGCAGAGGAGGGGAAAGACATAACCAGAGTGTTCAACCTCGTTCGTTATCGGCTGAATCGGTGATTCCTCAAGGGGGAGATCAACAAAGTAAGACAACTTACGTGCCCAAAGCTGGGACAACCAAGAGCGGAGGGTCGGGGTCGGTGCTGAAGGAAACAGGGACTGGGGCAGGAACAGAAGGAGCAGCATGGAAATTGCAGTGCTTCAAGTGTTATGTACACGGTGATCACATCACGAAGGAGTGCAAAGCAGAGGTGTTATGTGTCAACTGTGACAAAACATCGCATGCCTCAGCAGGCTGCGCATGGCTTCATCAGAGGAAACCAGTGGCGTCCTTTGTTGGCTTTGGAGGTGAGGGCCTGAGTGTGTTCGTTGCTGAACACACAAAGAAATTAAGCACCATGGGGAAAAGTGAAGCGACAGCTCTGGTGAGAATTAAGGATGATCTGAAGGAGAGTGTGAGTGCTGAAAAGCTGGAACTAGGACTAGGGAGCACCTATCCGTGGCGATGGGCGTGGAAAGCTAAGAATGTGGCTGAGGGGGCCTTTTTAGTGAATTTCCCGTCATTAGCGAGGATAAATGAAGCGGCGATCTATGACTGGGTGCCACTCAGACAAGCAAATATCATGGTGAATATCAAAATGTGGTCGGATGAATCGCTTGCAGCAGGCAAACTCACTACAGTTTGGGTCAAAGCAAGAGGGGTACCAAAGAATCTGAAGAACTTCCATGGGTTGTGTGAGATTGGATCAACCTTGGGTCAGCACATCGAATCTGACATGGAGCATCTAAAGAAAACTGGTCATGTTAGGCTCAAGGTTGGAGTTGTGGATCACCTGAAGATCCCCAAATGGACACAAATATCCACTGCGAAGCTGCTGTACTACAGAATCTTCTTTCAGGTAGAAGAAGTGGTGGAGTTGGGCTGGAATAGAGCTGAGGAGGAGTTCCTACAAGATTTTGAAGATGTAGCTGAAAGCCAAATGGAAGAAGCCGAAGACAGGGATCCAAAACGACAAAAAAACAGTGATCTGGGGTCCTCCTCGCCCTCTGTCCAAATGATGCAGACAGAGAGGACAATAGTTGCAAGCACGCAAACCAGGATTGCTTTGGAGCTAAGGGAACAAGAGCTGAAAGCACAAGATGAAGAGGATGTAAGGATAAATCAGTTGAGGCTTGGGAAATCTTTGGTGTCCCAGCTAAACACTGAAGCAACAACTTTGGAGGGGGCTGGGGAGTCCAACGCTGGGAGAGAGTCTGAAGAGGAAAGGGTGAGACTATCCGATGATGAGACTGGGGGAGATTTTGATGAGTCACAGTCGACAAGCTTTGGTGCACAAATCAGGGCAGTTGGGAAAGGAGACAAAATTTTGACCAAGAACATGGCTGATATGCAGGGTGAGGTGGGCCCAAGATTTAGTAGCAGATTGGCTACTAAAAATCCTGAAGACGTCCCTATTTTGGAGAGAGCCAAAAATATCAACAATTCCAAATTCTTAGAGAAAGGGGAAGGTAATGAATTCCCTTCCGTTTTAAATTCAGATAACAATTCGTTGTTTCAAATTGCAAGTCTGATTGGAGTAGATTTAGGGGTTTCTCTTGATTTGGCTGAGCATAACATTGAACTTATTAAAGCGCATGAGAGAGCTAGAATGTCTATGTTTAGTGAGAAAAGCAAACCTAGGTCGATAGCTAAAGAGACTGAAAGTGTTGATCTACATCCTGGTGATGTAGATGCAATACTTAAAGAACTCTTGGCTATCAATAATGATGACATGGAAGTGGATATTGAAAATCTGAATGTGCTGGAATTTTGTTCACATAGTTTGGCCAAGGGTTTAGCGAATAAGACCTCGAATGAGGCTTATAGTGTTAAAACTCCTTCTGTGGTAAGGAAGAGGAAAACAACAAAAAAGAAAAAATGTAAACGGTTTTATTTGGAATCCTAGAGGCTTGGGGGACAAAGGTAAGAGAGAATTTATTAGTGAGACAACAAACAATAAAAAACTTGATTTCATTGGTATACAAGAAACAATTAGACAAGATTTTACCCCTGCTTTCTTATCCTCGATTGGGGGTGAAATTTCGTTTAATTGGACTTGGACACCAGCGAAAGGTAGATCAGGTGGGATTTTGTTGGGAATTAATACGGATACTTTTAATGTTTTGGAAAAAGAGATGGGAGAGTATTTTATAAGGGTTTTGGTTCATAGTAAAATGGAAGATTTCACTTGGAACTTGGTGGTGGTATATGGTGATGCCCAACCATCTGGGAAAGCAAAATTCCTAGTAGAGTTGGTGCATATCATCAAAAATACGAAAGTACCACTGTTTATTGCGGGTGATTTCAACCTAACTAGAAGAGCCAGTGATAAGAATAAGCCGGGAGGATAGAATAGATGGAGTTTTTTATTTAATGCCATAATTTCACAAGGAGAGTTGATGGAAATTCAATTAAGCGGGAGAAGATATACTTGGTCGAATAATCAAGAAAATCCTACCTTTTCGTTGCTTGATAGGGTACTGGTTTCCACATCATGGGAGGAGAAATTTCCTCTAGTGATGGTCACTACCTTAGCAAGAGAATTATCAGGCCACACTCCCGTGTTAATTTCGACAGGGGAAGGAGTAAAAATTCCAAAGCAATTTAAGTTTGAGAATGCATGGTTTCTTAGACCTGAGCTGCATACAATTGTTGCTACTGTCTGGAGCACGAATTTTAAAGGAAATTCGAGCCTAGATAGGTGGCAACAAAGGTATGAGGTGCTAAGGAGGAAATTAAAAGGTTGGAATGCGAATTTTGAAAAAGAAGTGAAAGATAGGAAAAAAATGTTGGCAATGGAATTTGACAGGCTGGATAAAAAAAGTGAAAATAATGGGCTCTCAGAAGTAGATTGGCAATGCTTAAATAATTGTAGAGCTGAATTGAATAAAATCCTAAAAGAAGAGGAAGCTAAATGGTTACAAAGATCCAGAGAAAAAGAATTGCTGGAGGGTGATAATAACACAAAATATTATCATGCCAAGGCAAATGGGAGGAGAAGGAAAAATAGGATAGTGAGTCTTAAACAAGATGATGGGGTGATAGAAGGTCAGGATAATCTCAAACAATACATTACAGAATTTTACAAAAATCTCTTTGGGGAATCGGGAAGAACTTCTGTTTCTCTTGAACCCAGGGATGTTGTGAAATTAAATGATGAGGATGGGGGAAGTCTGATAAAAAGATTTTCTATGAATGAACTGAAGAATGCAGTTTTCGGTATGGAGAAGAATAAATCAGCAGGCCCAGATGGATTTAATGCAGATTTTTACCAAAAATTCTGGACATTAATTCATAAGGATCTGTTTGAGATAGTTAATGATTTCTTTGAAGGAAAGATAGACATAAATAGGCTGAATTATGGGGTTATCACATTGGTGCCGAAAGGAGCTGATGTCGATAAAATCCAAAAATACAGGCCCATTTGTCTACTAAATGTCACGTTCAAAATCATTACAAAAATGATTGTAATTAGGTTGAATCCTATCATTGGGAAAGTAATCAAGTTAAACCAAACTGCTTTCCTGAAGAATAGATTCATCATGGATGGAGTGGTGATCCTACACGAAATACTTAACGATATGCATGTGAAGAAAAAGCAAGGGGTGATGTTTAAGATTGATTTCGAAAAAGCCTTTGATAAAATCAAATGGCCCTTCTTGTTACAAGTGCTGGAAATGAAAGGGTTCCCTAGTAAGTTTAATGACCTAGTGATGAAAATTGTCTCGGGAGGGAAAGTAGGAGTAAAAGTGAACGGAGAAACAGGGACATATTTCCGCACACATCAGGGGCTTAGGCAGGGGGACCCCTTGTCCCCCCTGCTTTTTGACCTGGCTGGTGATGTGTTAACCATCATGATAGAAAGAGCAGTGGGAAAATGTTTGCTTGAGGGCTTAGCTGGAGATTTTGTGGAAAAAGGCGTTTCAGTGTTACAATACGCGGATGACACGATATTGCTAATGAAAGATGATCTCGAACAAGCCAGGAATATTGTAACGCCTCGGGAGTTATCCCCTTTTTGTTTTGTGTGTTTTCTTTTTGCATCGACATGGCATCGCATTGCATCTCATTAATTTAATTCGTTGCAATTAATTTTAATTTCCGCAATTAAATTCAAATGCATTTCAAATTAATTAAAAATGTGATATTTCAAATCTTTTGCAAATGTTAAAAAATTAGTTTATTAAATTGTCTATGTAAAACTAAAAATATTTTGTAAAGGTTTCGAGTTCAAATTCTTTTTCTATTTTGTTTTAAAAATACAAAACAAAAAATAAATAAACGGTGAGAAATAAAAGCCCAAGCCCATCTAACCCCAAACCCTAGGGTTCCCCCCTGGAAACTTGTTTCCCACCCCACTGCAACTTTGCAGCCGCCCCCTCCACTTTCTTCTTTTTCTTTTTTCCTTTTTTTTTCCTTCTTTCTTTTTTTTCTTTCCCTTTTCCTTTTTCTTTCTCTCCTTCCTTCTTTCCTCTTCCTCCACCCGCACGCACCATCTCCTCCCGAGCCGCACGGGAGAGCAGGCCCGTGCTCCCGAGCCGAGCTCCCCGAGCCCCGGCCTTCCCCTGCACCTCCGGCCCCGCCTCCGGCCGCCACCGGCCCGCCGCCTCCTCTTCCCGACCGCGTGCATGCCGCCGCCGCCCCACGCCGCGCCGTCCTAGCCCGGTTTCCCCGTCCGGTGGCGACCCCGCACCCGCCGCCCACAAGGTGTTCGGTGATATGCCCGCAAGACCCCGGCGTTATTTTTGTGCCCGTGTTTGTCCACCCTTCGAGGTGCTGCCCCGTGCGCGTGCGCGTCCTCCTCCGGTGCCGCGTTGCCGTGACCGCCCGTGCCCGTGTCGCGGTGCCCGCCGTGCGTTTTTTCTTCCGATGTCCGTTGCCGAGCTCCTATGTGCCATGACTACCCGGCCACTTCCACGACACCGACAAACGACGATGCCCCGGTTCCGTGACGACTACTTCCACGACGACGACTACTTCCTCTGCGGATCGAAGATGTCGGTTTCGAACCCTATCTCTC
This sequence comes from Poa annua, assembly GCA_026929855.1. Taxonomy (NCBI): domain Eukaryota; kingdom Viridiplantae; phylum Streptophyta; class Magnoliopsida; order Poales; family Poaceae; genus Poa; species Poa annua. The sequence continues at coordinate 257,402,213 of CM049427.1, read as the reverse complement.
CCGATCTAACGTGCGAGCCCCAAACCCTAAGCCCATACCTATTTTATTAAATGTCATCTATCTTGTGCATTTTGCATCATATTTACATGTGTTGCATCTCTTGGGTTTGCGGGTGTAGCAAATCACCTAAATAATAATTATGGAATGTGTGGGGTAATAAATATATAATGCCCTATTTCCATTTAATTTAAATAGATCACCCATGCCATGTTTTACCATGTTAACCAACATTTAATATTGTTGGTAAATAAATAACTTGCACCTAAATATTAATTGCCGGGGTTGCTTTTCCCGCTTAACTTGGATTAATTGCATTGTAATGCATCTTGCCATGTCATTCATCATTCTCGTATGATCATGCTGAATCTTTTGCCGTAGTTGTAAAATGCATCTTTTACGCTTTCCAGTGTTTGTTGCTTCTTCGCGGTTAAGACGTTGAGATGTGTGAGCAACGACAAGATCTGCTTCCATGCGGGATTCCAGGCAAGCAAAGTTTGCTTGTTTACCTATACATTGTCTTTCATTCCTGCCGTTGATCTCTGCTACCCTAGTTATCGATTCTTGAACTGCGATCCCATCACATGTTTATCCTGCAGCCCATACAGCTTTATCCCCACATCCTAATACCTGTTGCATGTTTATCTGTTGGCCTTGCGAGTCGTAGCGCATGCTTAGAGTTGTTTGTGCGAGTCGTCTATATGTCTTATTTAATTTCACCTGCTTAGCATGATAGGTTATTCTACCTTAATAAAATGTTGTTCTATATTGGGGTATTATAATTAAAAGACAAGGCACCGGCGGAACGCCTTGCGAGGTGCTTTGTTCTGCTAAGTGTCGACCTAGGAACTCAGTTCTTGTCCTCGGATCCAATTTTGAGCGCACTAACCGCTTGTGGGAGGCCCTATGGAGCCCCCCGCGGCTTCGATCTAATCCGCCTCTTATCCAGGGCGCCGCAAGTAGTTCGGGCTTTCCATTTGATGCATGCATAAGGTTACCTAACGATCTCATGATGATGGAGTAGTCGATTCTCATATAGGGTGGCACGTTCTTAGAGTGCTATGAAGGTCGTATCCCGCGGGCACTGGACCTGATTAGCCGTGCACACAATCATGCGGTTCCCTGGATGGGTTGTAGAGAAGAGATTTGCCGTGTTGAGATGCCCTACCTTCTAGCTTGCTTTTGGGGTTGATCGAACGAGTACGGGTCCAGTAGTGCACCCCTGCAGGGTATAATCTTATCGATGAGCCGTGTCCACGGTTATGGACGACTTGGTGATGATGCTGACTAACAAGATCATAGAAAACTTACACCTAATCATTGTTAATTAACCTGACTAGTAATATAGAATTACTTTCACAATAACTTGTAACTAAAATTGTTCAATGTGTGAGTTTTCCCGAATTGCTTCCTCATACTTGGTTGAGGGGGTTAATCCGAGAATGGGTTATGTTTGGTGTTAGTTGTAGATGTTTATCTTATGCGCTCTCTTATCCCTCTCTGATTAGACGGAACTTGTAGCGTGTCTCTTTAGGTTGCTAGTGTTGCTGCCGCTAAGTCCACCTCCCCTATATTTTGGGAGATGGTGTAGAAAGTAGGCAAGTCGGTTTTGCTTGCCAGAGAGTGCCCTGACCCTCTTTTGGGATGTGCTTTATGTGCAGTCAACAGGTTTGAAGTCTGACGACGTTAGCTTGGGAATCCCTCCGGCTTGGCTGGGCAGGGTTATGGCGCCATTGCTTATCTTCAGGACTCTTAGTCCAATTTGCATCTTATCCGTAGTCGGATACTATTTTGCTTCCGCTGTCATTTGAATCTTTGTATTGTAACTTTTGTATCTTGACTCGTCCTAGTCGTTGTTGTATTTTATCTTCTGTTGTATTTGTGGATGTATCGGAACTGTTGTAATGTTATCACAATTCCACCCACATAATGCGCATGTTTCGACGTGCACATTATGTCTGGTGGGCGACCTAAAATCGTTATTATGCGGATTTCGGCGGGATCGCTTAAATCTACATAGTATCAATTTTCGGACGTCACAAATATGAAATTTATCCTTTGTCTTTTCGAACAAATGTCCGGTCTTAAAATAAACTTTCACAAAAGTGAGGTTTATTGCCTTGGCATTTCTGAAGAAAGAAGGATAATTCTAGAAGAGATTCTAACCTGTAATATAGGAAGATTACCAATGAAATACTTGGGAGTACCTATTGATGAGGTTAGACTGAAAAATAGTGACTGGGATTTTTTAGAGGACAAGTTAGGGAAAAAGTTAGGCTGCTGGAATGGGAAAAACTTATCAATCGGGGGGAGGACACTGCTCATTAACACCTCTATGTCTAGTAGTCTGTTCTATATGTTTTCTTTCTACAGGGTTCCTGTGGAGAAAAAACAGAAATTTGACAGAACTAGATCAGGTTTTTTGTGGAGTGATAAAATTGAAAAAAAGAAATACCACTTAGTCAATTGGAAAACTGTGTGTCTCCCAAAAGACCAAGGTGGATTAGGGGTGATCGATTTAGAAATAATGAATATTGCTTTATTAGCAAAATGGTTATGGAAATTGATGAATGAGAAAGGGATATGGCAATCACTGTTACATAAAAAATATTTGAGTAATACAACTCTAGGCCAATGCGCTAGAAAAGTTGGAGACTCACATTTTTGGCAGGGACTAATGGAAGTGAAGGATTTGTTTTTATCTTGTTGTAAGTTTGAGGTAGGGGATGGAGGAAGAACTAGATTCTGGGAAGACTTATGGCTCTCAGATGCTAGCTTCAAATCTCAATTCCCCAAACTGTATAATATATCAAATGACCAAAATATCATTGTTCAAAAAGTCTTTGCCTCTGGAGTTAATTGTCTTTCTTTTAGAAGGAATTTAACCGGAGTTAAAAGAGTCGAATGGGATATTCTGGGAAGATTATGTGGAAAGGTTGAGCTGAATGCGAATGATGACAAGCTGGTATGGCTGTTGTCAGCTTCGAAACAATTTTCCGTGAAAACTTTTTATGGAGCAATGCAATCCTTTGAAACTGTACCGTATAAATTCATGTGGAAAGTAAAGATACCTTTAAGGGTTAAAACATTCATTTGGTTAATCCTAAAAAAAAGTATTCTGACAAGAGATGTATTGTTGGAGAGGGGACGGGTTTGTACTAAAAACTGTCTATTTTGTGGACAAAATGAAAGTATAAATCACATCTTCTTTAAGTGTCCGCTTGCTCGATATATCTGGAACATTGTTAGAGTTGCAACTGGACTGAATTGTCTGGTGGAAGATACTAACTTTTGTCTAACAGATTGGTTGAATAGTTTTGCGGAAAAAGAGAAAAAGCTGATGACAGTGGGGGTAGCTGCTTTATTTTGGGGAATTTGGAAAGCTAGGAATTTGACTTGTTTTGAGAATAAATGGCCGACTGAACCGAATGAAGTAGTGCATAGGATTTTCTTTTGGATTGACTCGTGGGCAAATTTGCAGAAAACGGAGGACGCAAAACTGGAACTAATGCGGGGCGCAAAACTGCTGGAGCGAGTCGCGGATGAAGTCTTCAAAGGAGCGAGGAGCTGGGCGACTTGGAGACCAAGGCTGGGGGGCTGACAGTTTACTCTTTGAAGGGATCAGATCATTTAAAAGGACTAGTTACATGGAGCACTTGCCGGAGAGTCTTTTGGAAAGATCTCGGTAGAGGGAGGTGTTAGTTTGGTGGCCTTTTTCTTTTCGTTTTTTCCTGCACTTCCTTTTAGAACTTGTTCTCAATTGGTAGTATTTCGCTTATTTTCTTCCGGGAGGCGTTTGTGGTGTTATGGTGGATATTGTAATCTGGTTTCTCTAATGGAAATCAGGGTGCAACCCTTTTCTTCAAAAAAAAGGACGGATTCACAAAAAAAAAGGTAGGTACTAGACGGACCATCGGAAAATCAGCTCAACTTACACCCAAGATCAAGAGTCCGCAGGGCTTTTGATTAACTGGGTTAGTTTGGTATTCATGTAAGATCCATGTGTTGTGTGGAAGCAACAAACGGCGAATCAAAGAAGCATGTGGCCACTCGTGTGCCACAAGGCTTGGAAAAGCACTACCGGCCGGCGTCATGTCATCTGCCGCGCGCTCTAACACAGGCTGCCTCTCCATGGGAACAGCCGTGTGCAAAGTGCAAACAAGGCAATATATAGGAACTCTTCCGCTCTCTCTAGAGTCTAGATCTCCATCTATCTCTCTCTCCCGATATCTCTCGTGTATGGCAGTTGAGGGGAATGTCGTCTGGTTGGAGACCTAGCACTAGCACAGACGACGGCAGGACCGATCGACGGCGTGCGCGGTTTCGGACCAGGCTTCATTCCCCTCAACTCAACTGTTCTTCGATCGGTTTCCATTGGAGACGACGGCCACGCTTGTTGGAATTAATCTCTGCAGCTCGATCGTAGGTTTTGCGTGGTATTTGGCCGATGGGATCAGGCAGCCACACCGTGTTTTCTTTCAGGTAAACTTCTCTCTCTCAGGCTCTCAGCCAATCAACTAAGTAGCATATATATCGTTTGATCATAGACGCACACCGGCCGGCTCAGGTGATCATCGATTGTGCGCCGATGATCAATCGCCCTCGTCCATGGTTCTGCTGATGGCTAAACTTCCTCGCCTTGCACTGATCGCCCCAGCTCTGCTGATCGTCCACTCGACACCCAACTCGTTCTTTTTGTTGTTTCGCCTGTTGGGAAATTTGAAGATGTTTCCTACTAGATTCTCTTTAGTTAAGTCGTACTACATCTTTGTCTTAGCACATTATCGTTTTAAAATATTGAAGTTGAAGGCTGTTTTTTTATACGAGAGAGAGAGAGAGAGAGATTAGGGCATATTTGGGCACACAAAAATACAATCACAGCAGCTTGTAGTAGCAACACTAACACATGCATAGGAATGTACGTACAGTAGCAAAGGTGCAGCATATATGCTCTCCTAACAGCTATCGGTGGGCGTGGGCAATGATGGTCACAAAAGCCAGGTTTGATCGGTTATGTGTCGTCCTCGTTACGAATCTTTCCGATCATGGAAAGATCGCTTCCTAGATTTCCCGGTACGTACGTATAAGCATCCATGTCTGGCAACTGGCAACTGAAGCATCTCTGCAAAGCTATATCTCGCCGACACCATTAGGTGTGCATATGCTCGTCAATGGGTAAAGTACAAAAAAAAAGGTAATAGTTAATTCCACTTAATTAAGACAAAACTAGCTCCATTTTACATCAGAGTAAACTCTACTACTTGTGACGATATTGATAGTTAAAAATCTTGCTATATGGAGTACACTGTACCCTAGCTGTGACATTTTAATGTGTTTTACCTAGTTTTATCATCAAACACACATGTGTGAGACGATATTCTCGCTTATTATTTTCTACAAATTGAAAAGCTAGATCAACTTGATAGGATGACTAGAGCTGACACAGTATGAACCTCCGACGCATACTCGTTAGGGGCATCACCAAATTATGTCTAATTGTCTTGAATTTTAACAAAATTCACATCAAATCTGATAACAACGAGCAATTTTTCAAGCAACTACAGCTGGCTACATGATAATTCCCCGTAGAGATTAAGGACATGAATTTTCTCAAGACAGATTTTTCCCTCGCTTTATTATAAATAAAACTCAACGGTCTAATAAATACAAAGTAACGAGTGGAACCCCTTACAAAGCAGACCAAAGATAGAAATAGAAAGAAAAGAACAAGGGGAGTCAAAATATACCCACAACAGCACCCGCAAAAGGGTTACGATACCCGCAGGCATCATCGCCATTGGCTTCTGAACGCTGATCTTTTCCTCAAAAAATCCTTCTCACCACGCCCATTATATCTGACCGCTCATTTCACGAGCCTGGCCACCAGAAAGCAATCTGGAAGCTGTTTTTGTCCAACGCCCCTCCTTACTTTCCTACCTTGTGGGATGAAACATTGGTCATGTGTGTGTCAGCTTGGGGTAACAATAAGTTGGAGCAAGCATGGCAAGGTGATAATTAACTATGAGAAGTTATATTTCTAAACGGGGTAATCAGAGTCACACAGTCAGAACTAGAGGTAAACGAGTGGAATTCTCTTCCAAGTTATATTTACTAGAAATTGCTGCGCATACAAAGTCTTCAAGCAGCTGGTGAGATAGAGCACATCAGAATGATTGATTGACAAGCCAGAGGGAAAACAAACGGGATGGACCTAACAAGTTGACCCACCATCAATTCGCATGGCTCCAGAAGTTCCAAGTTGCAATTGAGCGTCTGGTTTTCTTAGCGCCTGGGAGTGCTGCTGAGCGAAAAGGTTAGCGTCTAGCCGGTGAATGCTCTTGTCACACATCACGAAAACGACCAGAGGAAAACAGTGGTGATGGAGGCAAGGAAAAACGAGGTGGCATGATCCATTTTTTCCGCTTCACTTTTTGACTAGAGACTTTCAGGTTGGAACTGCTGGGAAGAACTTTACATGGATCAGATACGTGCACTGCAGCTCGCCATATCGAAGATACTACAGTACTACGTACCATCATTTCGCCATGTCACGGAAGCATCGGGTTCTCTGTAAGCGTTAAGTTTGAGCAAGTGCCTTTTTTGCTCTCGCGCTATGATCCCCAGCACAGCACGTGCGTGTGTGCAAGCCTTCACGGGCTTACGCATCTTCGCGTACTCAGCCTGACAGTTTACGATCGAGCAGCACCCCCACATGCACGTTCATGATGTGCTATCTCCCCCGGTTTGGGCAGACATTGGCGAAGTGGGAAGGGTCGCCGCAGGTGAAGCAGTAGCCGCGAACGGTGTCGCCGGTCGCCGAGACGAACGTCGTGCCATCGTTGTCTGTGTTCCGGCCCCGGCCCCTCCTGCCTCGCCCACCGCCTCGCCGGCCTGCGGACGCAGATGCAGATGCTTGCCTGGTGCTGCTACCGCGGCCGCCGCGCCCACGGCCCCTGGGCACCACGTTCTCCAGCTCGTCTTCCCATCTGCATTCAGAGAAAGGCTTTGAAATGATGCAATGTACAACCAACCAAAACACAAACAGCAAGCAATAGCCAAAAAGGCACACAAAAAATATATATGGCTAACTAAACTAACTACAATCTACCAGGTACATATGCATGCCATGAAAAGGAAAACATTGTACAAAAAGGGGGTTCAAATAGCATACGCGAAGTAGCCACATCCAGCATCTTGACATTTATAGAACTTCCTTCCCCTATTAGCCTCTGTATTAGCAGTTCGCGCTATGCAGGCTTCTCCGCATGAAGTGCACAGCACTTGACCTGCATCTGAAAATACCTCAAGTTTAAGGCATGCACCAGCTTTGGATAGGAATAGAGAGAACTAGCAGCAGTTGAGATACCTGACGCATTTCTTGGGTTTTGGGTATGTGTTGAACGAAAACCTTGGGAATTCACAACAGGCGTGCGCTCACTGGCAACTTGGCTTCCTGTACGAAAGCCAGTATGTAAATCCTGCCTTGGAGGCACCTGCCTTACATTGCTTGGAGTCTGGTTTTGACCTCTTGCTGCAAAGTCATCATAAAGTAAGCCTCTATCAAATGAATATTACGGCCGGTCATGCATACAGAAAAACAACCCATAGATACACTTGACTTCTGGTAATGGGTTGAACAGAAACCTTGGGGGTTCACAACAGGTGTGTGCCCGTTCGTAAATTGCCCCGTTGAACGAAGACCGGGATGTAAATCCTGTCTTGAAGCTCCCTGTCTTACACCACTTGAAGTCTGAGTCTGGCTTTGGTCTCTTGCTGTGAAGTAATATAATTCGTCACAGAATAAGTCTTTATGGAGTGACCATTACAGTCATGTGTGCAGAAAAGTAAACCGTGCAGACAAAACAAGCATGCTTAGCATTTTATATCCTTAAAAGGGAAAACCGGGAATCACTATTCAGTCCCAGGCACTGTACATTTTATCGCAAACTGTAGAAGAATGAGGACAGGCATCTATTACCTGGTGTTGTAGTCTGGTTACGACCTCCAAATCTACTTAGCTCTGTAAGCTCTTTGAGTACATCGTCACATCCACCTACGCAACCTAACAGAGTAGAAGATACATATCTCATACTATGACCTTAAGCACTGATAAGTTATATCACATTAACTGAAATAGGTATAAAACTGCAACTTAAATTTGGATAATATACCTAGGTGATCAACATCATATTCTGGTGGGATATCCCTTCGGTTGAACTTAAACTGAATCTTGTAAACAGGACCTGTGAACGTGGTAGATTATCATTTCACTGAGGGAAACAACAACAGAATATTAAAGGTATACAAACACATGCCAGACTAGTACTCCCTCCGTTCTAAATTAGATGACTCTCTTTTGTCAAAAAGTGGATGTATCTAGACTCACAACATATCTAGATACATTGACAAAAGAGAGTCATCTAATATGGAACGGAGGGAGTAGTTAGCACAAATTGGTAACTAAATGACAACCTGGAACACAGGTAGGACAAACTTGTTGTGTCACAGCAGCCTCTGCAAGGGATCCAGGAAGCCATACTACATTCCTACACTGAGGATAGCCCCGACAGCCAACCATAAAACCACCAGTCTGGAAAAACAAAAGCAAAGCTCAAGCATAGCATAGTGTGACATATCCCAATTACTAATGAAATGAAAAGAGGCACTGGGAGATATTTTACCAGCCTTCGTTTCAGCAACATTTCGGAGGCGTTGCACAGACCACAGGGCCTTACAACTTCAACGGGATTGTGTGTCTCATTGGTAGGTCCATTTGACCTAGATAAAATAGTCAAAGTGAAGCTACAAACGAGTAGAAGAAAACAAAAACAAAGGATCCACCAAACCTTTCAAAGAATGTTCCCATTGCATCAAGGAGCTTCACTTTGTTTGCCCTTGCCTACATTGCACCAATGATCAGAGCAACTGAGCGGGACTGCCGCTAAATCAATTCATGATAAGAACCATGCAATGCTTCGAGAGACTACAACTTACATCAAGAAAACAAGCCTTCATTTGCTGCAAACAACCCGCAAGTACTTCCGATTTACTCTTTGTACCGATACTAACTGCTTTCATGTCAGCTTCCATCATTGATCTTAAATAAGGCTTCCAAAGCTCATACCTACAATTTGAGTTTCATGGAGAAACTAAGAACAGTTCATTCAATATAAGTAGAAACATAAAGATATATAAGAATTAGCTCACCCCATTTCATCATAACCCATTACCAATGCCTCCCCCTTTTACACACACAAACAGGAATAATGAAAATATGTCAGTGGAAGAACTGAACTTTCTGCACACTGGAGAAAGGCTATCTGAGACTCAATTAAAAATTATAAATAAATGTTCTGCCTTTTTGTTTCTCGTCAAAACTTGATGAGTAACATCAGAATCTAAATGAAAGGGAAATAAAAGCATGGACAGGTCGTTTGCAGTGACATGAATTGGGTTGGCACTTTCAGCTATTTGTTCAGATATTAGGCATGTTTTACATAAGCAAAATGTGAAAGTACCTTACTTTAAATTTCAGAAATAGTAGTACTAGATAGAGCAGAATGATGATAAGAGTGGTTTCTGTACAAAAGCAATGGAATCTCCACGGCGAAGTATGCAGCTCGATGGCATGCTATGAGGATCTTAGTCGAGATTAGAATTATGTGACACTTTTGGGTTTTCATTGTATCAGCAAAAATAAAAGTTTGCATTGCAGCAGTGTGGCTAAGGAAGTAAGGAGGCACATCACAAGGTGCGGGCTTGGCGGGCTTAGACTTCTTAAGCGTACTTTTGGTTAAAAAAGCTAAGATCCAGTAGGTTCTATGTTTTAAACACACTAAAACAAACATAATTATAGCCATAACAATCATGTAAAGGACATAATATGATGGGTACAATAGAATGATGGATCTTTCGTATGGCATGAAACGCACAAGATTTGTTGGCGAGAAACGTGCATTTGCATCTTTTGTTGCATAACAACGGTCAAGTAGCTTCTTTATGTGTTCATGCATGGTTGCATCAGTGCCAATTCCTGCCTGAAAACAGCACAAAGGGAGTCAGATAATTGCACAATTCAGCAATTTCAGATGCTAAGCTATTTCCACCAAAAGGAGTAAACAAAGATTACAAGAAGAATCCATGTACTTTATCCATGCAGCTTAGGAGGTCAGCTTCAGCAAGAAGAGGCGGTGGTCGAGTCACTCCTGAATCAAGCGTTAAAGTTGTCGGAACAAACTGCAATGTTTTGATTTGATGGTCAGTTTATTGTTGCATTATATTCAAAAGGATCCAAAATGTTCAAGATTGTAATCATTTTCGAAAAACTTGATGAGAAATTGATCCCTATATTTATTATTGTTGCCAAATATCAGGCACAAAAAATTAGGCAATAGATCCATACACATCATATTAATTGATATGTTCTAATATATATATTGCAACTTTCCTATGCTTCATTGATTTTTACAACAACATAAAGGTCTGTCCATACTCCATACTCCATAGGGGAATGTTTTTAACTCAACTTGCACATGAGGCACAAATATATTTACGACAACATAAATGTTTTAACAAGTAGAAGTAGGGTAAGAATGCAGCAAACCTGTTGTCCGATGGTGTATGTTGGAAGTAATGAACCACCCCATGAGTCATAGCGATAAACGTCCAAATAATTTTTCTACAGAAAACGTAAAATGTTTTTTGTTAAAAATGGAACATTTACACATCCCAGATGTATAAGAGAATGTATGACTCGTATATTCTTATTGCACCAAGAACCTTGGTAACAATAATAGATCTATCAATAATTAGATGACGAAATTTTAGCTAGGTGGAGCATTTCTCTGTACAACCATCAGTGTCAGGAAGAAGCAATTATTTGTAACATGTTTATTGTCAACGTACGTGGTTATCTGATTCATTTTCACAAATATGATTTCCCTTTCTATTCGTTTTTCAGCAAATATCAAATCATACATCAAAGTGTCAATAGTTAATTTTATGAACTTCCCAGCTCCATGCACATAAGTTGAAAACAACAAGACATTTTATTACCACATCAACATGAAGTATATCGGGCAATTAGCTAAAGCTACATCACTCTTGCATATTGGGTAATTACAAACAATATACCTTATTCTACCCTTGTTTATCAGATATATTGGTGGAACTAAATTTCAGGACCAAAGAATAAGGAGATATGACAGCTAAATTGTCTATGTTTTGGTAAAGTTTCTTCATTATTGGTAACATAACACTGAGAACAAGGAGACACGATAAGGTTCATGTTTGTTGAATTAAGGATGGTAGATTATTATATGTAAGCAACAAAGAAGATGAAAGCAACATTTGAAGATGCTCACAGCAAGTACGACACGTCCTGATGCATTGAACTGTTCACCAGCAATGTCAATTTCCACAGTTGTCTCGGCTCCAACTGCAGGTTGGGAGCAACAAGCAAGGAAGTGGCGAACAACAAGCTCATACAATTTCTGGACACCAGAAAACAGAAATGGAGAACACTATTAGATTTGTGAAGCATAAAAGCAAATGGTTTGAAAAAATTGCTATAAAAATGATATGAGACTGATATATATTTTTCTGCTATTTAAGATTGCTACATACGCGGTGGTCTTCAGACCAGTTGGTTTCACCAGCACTAAATTTTGTTGGATGAATAGGAGGATGTGCCTTGTCATCATGACCACCATTGCTAGGATTTCTCCAAAGCCTTTCCTCGGGATTTAAAAGTCGTTGAGCATATGTTCCCCAAGCAGGATGAGCCACTTGTTCATTTACAATTGCCTAAGTTCAAGGGAGCAAATCATGTCAGGGAAAACATGGCATAATGAGCAAACAAAACATAAGAATATTGTATGAGTAAAGAAGTGGGTATTCATTTCAATTCTGAATTGGATTTTAGAGGTGCATTGTACATTTTCTTGTGGCTTTTCAGCAATGAAGATCAACAGGTGGTAACATATATCCACGTCAAGAAAATGGAAATAAACAGGAGAAATATGCCTAAGTAACCATGTTACCGTTTTCAAACTTAGATTAACAAGAGACAAATTATTTTATAAAATGTTTTTATGAGGATTATAACATGTTCTTTACAATCTGGTTTCCTTCATGGAACAACATAATATCATGTAAACCGTGTTATAAGTGTGACACTATAGGTGTAAATCTGTAAATAGTGTGTAAACAGAATCAACGAGACAATCAATAGAACATGGATGACAAGAGGCGATAGTAAATTTCAAAACTGACATGTAGGTCAGTGTTTGGAGAGAAACTATCAGTCTCTGTCCTGGGATAACTAATGAATCCAGCTTGATAAAGTTCTTCAGCCACCTGGTATGAATAGCACAAGAATTCAGCAAACAGAACAATCAGGAAACAGACCTATGCAATTATTTAGCTAACAAAACTGTTAAGGAAAAAATACGCCAAAAGGACTTTAGATTTTTTTATATACCTTCATTGTGTGCTCTGAACTCATTCTACAGCACCTAGAAGCACGTTTCTGAAGCTCCACGGTACTTAATGGATATGGGGGATATTTTAGTTTCTCCTGATTCCTCACATTATGTACCTGTGTGAAACAAAATGAAACGACTAAAACAGGTACATCTGATCTGTCAATAAATATGCACATCATTACTAATTTTGTCTTCAACTGGTGAAATAAAGATGCGAGCACTCACTGTTGCCATTGGTTCTTCAACGCACATTTCATAGATCACAACAGCAGATGAGTAATCAAACAAATGGCCACGCCTGCCAAACAAGTAAGTGTCACAACTTCTGTAACTGAAGGTCAGGACAAAGTCTGAAGTGAAACTTACATCCAAACAAAGGTTGCCGTGCCTTCATCTGAAGTGTGAGAACAATTTATTGTCCAGAACTCTTCAGGTTCGTGAGCTTGTATCTCCCAGAAACGCTCAACAATAAATCCTAAGGTTGGAAACTGGAATGAAATGAATCTTAGACTGAGAGTAATAATGGGTAGTTGGGTACGCATTTACTATGTCCCGTGCATGTTCTATAGCGGCAGCGGGGTACCTGGCAAGGACCATAGCTCAGAACCATATTCCTTTCTCCCCCAGTGACATCAAGGACAAATGCATCTTTTAGCAGCATTGTCTGAAACCTTGTGAAGGAGGCACCTATGCGGAGGTCAATTTCCTGTAAAAAAATTCTTATTATTCATATGTGCTTTTCAATACAGCAATAAGGCGTAAAAATGTTTATTCATTTGAGAATAGGAATGTTAATGTTATTACTTTGATAAAGAAAGAAGAAATATTAGCAGGACGATTTACTAGCATCTTTGCGTCTTTTAGGTTTACTCATACAATATTAGTACAAAGCCACACGGTTAGTTAAAATATATGACAGAATATTTTCATGGCACTGAATCTGATTCAAGTTGATAGTTGCAATACAACAATATTAAGCATCAATGATAATAGTCAGTGCAAACTGAAATAACCTGTCTTGCATCCACAGCATCAGCAAAGAGCTTGTTGGGTCTGGCAAGATGTTGCACAGATTCATGTATTTCCCTGCAGTTCATTTTTTTTAGAATTTGAACAGAGATGAATATGATATCTTTCCAAAACAGGCAAACAGATGGTCCAGGAATCTGGAGCAGTGAATACCTGGGAATCAAAGCTGAGAAACGAGCTCTCCAAATGTCGAGACGACGGTTGGCACCTGCACAAATCTCAACCACTTCATATGCGATATTCTCACCCTCTCTATCACAGTCAAGCCATAACACAAGCCATTGACACGTCCTAGCTTCCTCTTCCAATGTTCTTTTTATGTCCTGTTTATCCTGCACTTCGATAAACAAAATTCATGAATAGATCTCAACATCAAAAAATTAGAGCTTATACTAAGATCATTATTATGCCACAACAATGATACCACTGAACAAATATACAAGGTAATCTCACTATGTTCACAACATGTTGGAAAAATATAGAAACTGAACATTGAAAGTCAAGCCAGCTCATGGTTGTGTGTTCCTCAATTAACTTAAAAGTGGCAAGAATGTCCCAAGACCAAGAGCGGACCAAAAGTAAAAATATGATGAATGAAGAGCACCAAACAAGACATGCTCTTCAGCATCCAAGTTTCATTAGAAATAACATGCATTCACTTTTTGCACATGAAACAGTTTCAAACAATAATAGTAAGCAAGTTTAAGCATTGTTGTGGCTGTTCCCAGCAACTAGGAGACAGTATAAAATTGTCTGGCGCTGGAATGGAAGAACAAAGAACAAGCTGGAGGAGAGCATACCCAGATGACTGATGTGAACCATTGATATTGATGTTTCTAGCCAGGTTTTTTCAGTACTTTGCTCGGCTTCTGTATTTTGCTGCATGAGCTTCAGATTTGCAGTTCTTTTAAGTACTAACATACGAAAAATATTGCTACAAAGCCTATAAGGGATAGATATTAAATGATCTGTACATAAACGTGTAGTATTTCTTGTAACTCTTTATATCCACCAAGGAGATTGATTCAGTTTTCAGTAACAACTGTACCAGGATATGTCTGCAATTACAGGTTTAGCCTGTAATGCCCCTACTAGTGTACTAACTACTTCAAATATCACTAGCTCATATGGTCCCTCGCATATGTGTTTGTGATCGGAAACAGTTTGCTGCCACACAAAAGACAACTAGTGCTAATGACCCCCACTGATTGATTTCCAAGTCACAGCCATCAATTCCAAAAAACTGCTCCTGACATGGGTTCAACATATTTCGTTGCAAACAATAGCATGAACAAAATCTGCATAATCGTCCATTGACACTACCGATCATAGCATGCCCACATAAATATTATGGGAATCAATCAAGGTATAGTACACCTCAACGCCCCGAACACCATATGTTCGATGAAATTCCCACTAGGCACTAGGCATGTTTCGTATGTGCTGAAACGCAACCATTACTCCATAGCGCGGACAGTACGATTACCACGAAACACCCCTAGTAGTAACATGCCTGAACCAACCAAAACCAACGGGATACACCCACCACCGTTCACAGATCGAGGGGGCGGGTACGTACCTGAGGGACGGCTTTGCGGACGGGGGCGTGGAAGAGCTCGGCGGGGTCGCAGGAGTACCACTTGCGGTAGCGGTCGTCGAAGTCGAGCTCCATGAGGTGGCCCGTGACGGAGGTGACGAGCATGTGGCAGGCCTGGGCGCCGATGGTGTAGTTGAACTCGAAGATGCGGTTGTACCGGGACCGGCCCGCCCGCGTCTGCATCCCGCCGCCCCCGCGGGACAGGATCTCCGCCACGGCCTTGGCCACCGAGGGCTTCTCCGCGACGTTCAGCACGCGGATCGCGCCGCCGCCGCCGGGAGGCATCGCGAGGGGAGGAGGGGGAGGGACGGGGAAAGGGCGGGAGGGGGTTTCCGCCTTTTGGGGTTGGTTTTTGAAATTTTCGGTCCGGAGGGAGGGAAGGTGGAGGCGGGTTTGCCTTGGGCGTATATGAGCGGGCTGGGCTATGGAGTTTCAGGGCCTATGTGAAATGTGAATAACGTCCTTCCTTGTACAGTACATCCACTTTGTATAAAAAATGGACATGAAAATCATCTAATTTGGAATGGAAGGAGTACGTAATAAAGGGGAGTAATTTACCCAAGATTTAGTGCACTGAGAAACTCAACACGAGATTTCATTCTCTTGAGAAAAATGGGATATCCGTTTCCGTCATTCAAAGAAAAATATACGCTTGTCATGCTGCATTTGCAACAACAGGATACCTAGAGGCTAGAGTCCTAGACACCCATTCACCCGTGGTAACATCGCAAAAGACAACTTGTTTGGACATGCAAAAGACTTGTTTCAGCTTTACAAATGCAAAATTGGCGGATACATCGCACAAGGTCTTCATGAATTCTGCCAAGACAACTTTTTGTTGAATTGTAATCAGCCGCGCCCAGCAGAATGCATTAATCATATATCCCTCCAGCTCCTCGTCTTCACACCTTTTCTTTCTTCTTTTGAAATGCTGGAGAGAATTGAGTTATATCCAAAGTGCAAAATCTTCAAGAGTAAACCGTACAGTCACTGTTGGTTGGAATCTCAGCAAAACAAAAAGTCAACGTGACACATTGGGTTATGCGACGGTCATTTGTACCAGAATGTATATTCCAAGACAAATTATACCGCTCCGGCTAATCTTCAGCACATAGGCCACCTTCTTGCATACGGCAGAGATTTGAGACAGTGACATGAGCAATATTCATTTCGTTTCTTTTCCCTGCTCTTCTGGAGCTAAGGCTGGAGGGGTGCATTGATACTCTGTAGTCAAAACTTATTTCTTCATCTGTACAACAATTTCTTTAACCGGAAAACTGTAGGGGAGGCCTTAGGACTGGAGCAGAACTTCACTTGGCAGCTCATGAAGATGTAGCCGCTGTTTCTAGCAGCTCTATCTCCTGTTCCCATTTCTCAGTTTCTGGATTTCTAGTAAAATTCATCTCTTGTCTTTGTACATCAGCTTTGATTGTGCTGCATGCAAAGTGGGAGTGTAAGTTTCTCATACAGACAACATTCTCTTCAGACATTTGTACACACGGAAGATGAAAAATCGGTACCTTCGTATGTGCACTTGGTTCTTCCTTTCTGATCAATTCGAGTGATGTTATCAGTTCATGTTAAATGTGATTTGCGTCACTCTCAAAAAGAGAAGACAGAATTAATTTGCAGTCACACTCAGTTAAGCAGCATCTTGGTAAAAAAAGTTAAACTGATAGAAAGTATGATGTGATATTTTAGAAGCATATGCATAATTTGAATAAGTGTTGTTAATTCTTAATTGTGACTGCCCAGCAAGAACTATTGCCTGTACTGCTATCGGTGTGCCATAAAATAAACATGTCTACATTGAACTGCTAAAGCAGAGCTACCAGAGGTGTAGGGCCAACTTAGCAACGGGAAACAGGGAATAACCTGGCAGTATGTCTCTCAACAGCACTATGGATTTACAGCATGAAGATGTGTACCAGACATTACTACATTAAAGTACTACATGTACAAGAAGGTAATCTGGCAAAGAAACAAAATACCTGAGAAATTTAAAGCATGCAAGATTCCTCAGATGCCCAGGTAACAAAATCACACTTCATGAGTTCTAACAGAATATTCCTGGAGATTGGTGAAGAAAGCACACCCAGTCAATGTGATGGCACCAATCACAAAACACCTAGCATGATAAATGCAAAGTAGCAAACGAATGTCGGACAAGCAACATTGTATCAGGAGAACAGATACTTCAACTGGTAAAGCAGGAAAAATATATCATTGCTGATTCCACTCTTTTAATGGGTAGAAGGGTAGGGCGGATAGCCTAGACGATATATTATAATGCTGAATTGTAAAATTTGGCATACTCACCTTCAAGTCTACAAATACTTGTTGGAGCGAAAAAATCTGACAGTCCTAACAAACTGCACAAGGCCTTCGTTTTCCATTCTTGAATTTACAATTGATCAATTATAATCTGATAAGGCAGGAAATGGTACCCTCAGAATTTGTCATCCGGAGCAAACCCTTTTTGAAGCATCTCATCATGAAGCTGAAATGACTCCTTCGAGTTGCCAGCTACAACATGACCATTTATCATGGACATGTATGTATATCTATCCGGTTCAATCCCTCTAGCACCCATTTTGTTGTAAACCCACTCAGCTTCTTGCATATTACCATGTTCACAATACCCATTTATGATCATATTATAAGTGACATTGTCTGGTTGAACCTTTTCACTCTCCATTATGTTGAGAAAATTAAAAGCTTCATGCATCTTTTCTTCCTTAACGTAACCATGGATTAGTGTGTTGTAAGTAATTAAATCAGGCAACACCTTGACATGCCTCATCTCTTGCAAAAACTGTTGTCCCTTTGCTACATTTCCAGACCGGCAGTAACCCTTAATGATGGAATTATAGGTCCTGATGTTTGGCACAATCCCCTTATTTACCATTTCATCCAAGAAACCGAATGCCTCATCCACTTGTCCCTTCTCACAGTGGCTGTCTATCAGGATGCTGTAGGTAATGTGGTTGGGGAAGATTTCTCGAGAATGCATATCATCCCATAGCTCATTAGCTTTGCCCAGATCACCTTGTCTGCACATTCCATCAATTAAAGTGTTGTATGTCACGATGTCTGGTGTCAAACGCCGCTGCAGCATCGTATCAAATAGTTGCAATGCTTTCTCTATGTTACCCTCCCTACAATACCCATGGATTAAAGTTGTGAAGGTGCATAAATCTGGTGGAACCCCTCTCTCCCCCATCTCAGTCAGAAGCTCCTCTGCATCAGACAACCTACGCTGTTTACAAAGCCCATTCAGCAACGTATTGTAAGTTACCACATCCGGCAAACATCCAGAGCCAACCATCTCATCCCTGACTCTCAGAGCCTCCAACACCGACCCAGCCCTACAAAATCCACCAATGACCATTGTGTAAATGACACCATCAGGCATCAATCCAAACTGCCTCATCTCCCTCAAATACACCACCGCTTGATCCATCTTCCCCCTCTTTGCAAACAACCCGATCAGGCAGCTAAAGCTCACCACATCTGGTGCAACTCCTCGACGCCGCATCTCCCTGTAGAACTTCATCGCCTCGTCAACATCCCCAACCCTACAAAATCCCCCAATCAACATGTTAAAGCTGCGAACGTCCGGCGCCACCCCACACCCGTCCATCGCCCCAAACACCTCCCTCGCTTTATCCAAACACCTCCCATTCCTACACAGCCCCTTCAACACCGCATTGTACGTCAGAATCCCCGGCTTTATCCCGTTACTGACCATCAAATCGACCACCGCCATCGCGGCCTCAACATCCCCAGCGCGGAATTTAGCATCGACCATGACATTGTGCGTGACCACATCCGGGAACACGCACCTCTTCTCCATCTCAGAGACGACGGCGTCAACCTTGTCGAACTGCAGGGCCTTGCAGTAGCTGTGCACCATGATGTTGAGCGTGTAGGTGTTGACCTCGGAGCCGGAGGAGAGGAGGAGGCGGTAGGCGTCCGCGGCGAGGTGGGGCCAGCCGGCGCGGGAGAGGGCGGCGAGGAGCGCGTTGGATGCGGCGGCGGGGACGGGGACGCGGCGGTCGAGGAGGAGGCGGAAGGCCTCGAAGGCCTCCCGGGGCTTGCGGGACTGGGTGTAGGTGCGGATGAGGAGGTCGAACACCTGCGGGTGCGGCGTCGGGGTAGGGGAGGAGGCGAGGAGGGAGGAGACGATGTCGAGGCGGGAGGCGCCCCGGCGGCGCGACATGCGGAGGAGGAGCGACTGGCACTCCGAGGCGCGCCCGGCTGCTGCGGCCGCCGTCGCGGCGGCTGCCAGGACGGTCGTCGAGGGCCTCGCGCCGATTCCGCCATGGGCTGCGGCGAGGTTCTCCGTCGACCGCCTGGTGGTTACGGCGGCGGCGGCGGGAAGGCGGCATGGAATCGCCATCGTCGACGGCGAGCCGTAGCGGATTCGGTAGCAGTTCACTCAAAGGTGGAACTGTAAACCCGCTTTCAATAGAAGGTTACGCAAAGAGAAGGGTGTGTTTGTTTGGACTGCTAGGGACTTTTCTCCCTATCTAAAAAGAACCATTCGTTCCATTTCCTGCCTCCCTACGGTCCGCTTCGTCCGTCCAGCCACGTCCATCAAATTCTGCGCGCCGACATGTGGGTCTTCGTCCGCAATCGTGGGCGGAATGGCGGATCTCTCGCCATACGTCTCCCCTCAGTGCCCTCACCCTGTAGCACAGAGATTCCATCCCCCATCCTCGCCGCCATCCTCTCACTCTACCCATCAGCTTTCTGCCACGAGATTGAGGCCACCAATAGTTCGGCCATGCCGCCCACCTCTGCCCCGCCCGCCTACATCGCACTTGTTGGCCAGGCCGCCCGCCTACCCCCGTCGCCTCCCTACCAATCCTGCAGATGACCAGAGTCGTGCGCGGCTGTCGACTGCGCTGGACCTAGGGCAGCACTGCAATACGTCCATGCCGGTTGTCGTGCGCGGCTGCTGGATTGCCGGTTCTGCCCGGCGGCGCATCCACGAAGCTGTCGGCCAGCCTGACGATCGGATGTTTCGATTTTGATCGACCGCGAATGCAATCGAATGCAATAGGGGTGAGTGTGTGCGCGTGTTTATGAGCGCTTACGTTGTACTGTGTTTCTCAAAAAAAAAAATCAGAGAGCAACAATGGTATATTTTTTCCGATAAAGAGCAACAATGCTATGAACCTTAACGGTGGATTTGAAGATCTCTCTTACATAAGAACCTGGATGAACAGAGAGCATGCTC
Organism: Poa annua; assembly: GCA_026929855.1. Lineage (NCBI taxonomy): Eukaryota > Viridiplantae > Streptophyta > Magnoliopsida > Poales > Poaceae > Poa > Poa annua. The sequence continues at coordinate 257,381,860 of CM049427.1, read as the reverse complement.
TGAGGCTCAGTGATGTTGTCCTTTTGACGTAAGATGAGGTTAGTTCGCCTATATATAATCCCTAAGGGTTATGGACGATTTAGCATTCGATTATGTATCCTCCTGGAGCATATTCGAGTTCTGTGCTGATTTAGTGATTTGATTATCTTTATAAACCTTTGTCGATACTAGCTTTGTGTGCCATCATGACTTTACTTCTGTTTACAAAAGAGAATTCACCCACTGTAATGGGTATCTTGTAGTCACATTATGGGTGAAACCTTTGTCACTACTAAGTAGTAAGACAGTGATTCTGCTTTATTTATTATGATGGACAAAAACATTCTATCAAAATTATTATTTTGTTATATGCACTTTTATTGAAAGGGTCATCCTCCTATAATTTTCCACTCATATGTACAGTTTCATGATATTAGTTTTAGATGTTTTATTGGACTTACTTCTGTCTTTTACTCTTGGATATTGTGTTAATTTAACATAACAACAAGACAACTTTGAATACAATAACTCAGGTGCTTTATTCTGTTAAACTTAGGGCTTTGATGGATTTAGAAGTTCGGGAGAACTATATTTATTTGTCACAAGAATTTACAGTGTTGACATTTTGGGTAAGATTCTTGGACCAAGAGGATTGATGCCTGACCCCAAAGCTGGTACTGTACAAATTTTATTTTTTACCATAAATATTGCTTATGGAGCATCAATGATTTATGTATTGCTTGAGTTGGGTATGGTGACAGCCACAACGTTTATTTTGTAGGTGCTGGAGATTGCCAGAAATATTGCTTGTGGATCATCAATCATTTATGTATTGCTTGATCTGAGTATGGTTGAAAGGAAAGACGTCGCCTAGAGGGGGGGTGAATAGGCGAGGAGCATTTTTTACAATTTAGTCTTGATAAATGCGGAATAAAACTTAATGTTTAACTTATCAATGACACAACCTAAATATACTAGGTTCACCTATGTGCACCAACAACTTAAGCTATGCAAGACAAACATCAAAGGTATAGCAAGGTAAAGAACTTCAAGCACGATGGCTATCACAAAGTAAAGTGCATAAGTAAAGAGATCGGGTATAGGGATAACCGAGGCACGCGGAGACGATGGTGTATTACCGAGTTCCACCACAAAAGGTGTACGTCTCGTTGGAGAGGTGTGAGCAACCACAACAGGTTTTCTCAACGCCACAAAGGCTTCACCTTCTTCTCCGATGAACTCGACCACAAAGGTCCGAGTCCACCTTCCACTATGAACTCCTTTGGGGCGGAGAACAATCCCGTACAACAACCTTGGGGCACGCACCCACAACCGAATTGGGGGCTCCCAAATGACCACAAGAGGTCTTGACCACAAAGGTCCCAACTAGCCACAAAGGCCTTGACCACAAAAAGTCCTATGCCACAAAGGCGGCCACTAAGGCGTCTAGGGTCCAAGACCCAAGAGTAACAAGCTCACGAATTTCACCACCACGAATCCTCGTGGAGGGCTCAAACCGATGCAAGATGCAATGGCAAGAACACACAAAGTGCTCAAGTCCTTCACTCTCAAATTCCAACAAAGCAACAAATGCTTATGGGGGAATAAGAGAGGAAGAACCAAGAAACCACAAAGGAGACAAATCCTACACTCCTAAATCCCACCACAAGCAACTAATACTTATGGGGGGATAAGAGAGAGCAAGAACAAAGGGGGAGAACCACAAATGAACTCAAAGATCTAGATCCACTATGTTCCCCTCACTTAGAGGAGAGATGGATTGGTAGAATTGTAGATCTAGATCTCCTCTCACTTTTCCCTCAAAGATATGCAAGAATCATGGGAGGATTTGAGAGGGGGCAAGCTTTCCCAAGGTCAACAATGGCAAGAGAGAGAGGGGAAAGTCGTCAGCTCAAGGAAGAAGAAGGGGAGGGGTATTTATAGCCCCTCCCAGATTTCTAGCCGTTGGGAATCTCTAGTCCGGAAATTTCCGAACTGAGGTCCGGAAATATCCGGACCCCGGAAATCTCCGGTAAGAATTCCGACCCGGCGAAAAACTGCAACTTGTGACCGGAAATATCCGAACCAGGGTCGGAGATTTCCGGACCCCGGAAATCTCTGGTAGAAAATCCGATGGAAAACTGAACTGAGTCAGTACGCAATTGAGTTCTGGACTTAGCAAAAATCTTCCGTTGCTCGGAGATCTCCGGACTGGGGCTCGGAAATCTCCGAGCACCGGAAATCACCGAGCAAGGTCCGGACATTTCTGACCCTTAGAAAAACTGCAGAAAAAATAGAACTGAAATATCTTTTGCAAATAAACTCCGAATGATTTGAGACCAACTCCGTTGGAAAGGCACTGACAAGGAGAAGGCTACCTATTGCAAACCATAAATAGAGCAAAGTCTCCACACATGTGAAGGTGTGGAACTTTCCTCAAGGTTGAACCGGTAATATTTCCACACCGAAAACGTAACGAGTTTTCCAAACAAAAACCGTTTTCAAAGAACTTGGTCTTGTCATGAAGATCATGACAAGCACCAAAAACCAACAAGGAGAAAAGCCAAATAAAAACCAAGAAAGATGATATGCCAACCATGCAAAGGTTTGAGCTCTCCACAAAGATGCGATCAAGTTACTCACTCGAGAGCCCCTCTTGATAGTACGCCTATCTATCCTATAGCCCTATCAAGATCATACCTTTGCCTTGAGCAATCCACTTGAGCTAGATGATGACGATCTTCAAAATATTAAGAAGCGAGGTCCAAGGTTCGGATGGACTTCGCCGTTCTTTCCCAACGAAAATGGAAAGGGCATAAAGTTTACCTGCCTTGTAAGGCTTTTTGATCTCTTCAAGTGGACCACCTTTCTTGATTGCGCTTGCTAGCACATGCTTGATGAAGACTCCTCCATATACTCCCCCATACTCCAACATGGGAGAGTCTCGCTTAGCTTCGTCTTCATGTCTTCGACAGCTTCCCTTGGTCGACTCCTCCATATACTCCCCCATACTCCATCATGGGAGAGTCTCGCTTAACTTCGTCTTCATGTCTCTGACAACTTCCCTTGGTCTTGCACTAGTCAACCTTGATGACGATCATGGCATGACATCATCCTCCATGAGCTATATGAATTGATCTTCTTGTTGCAAGCTCATGGAAGCTACCATCTTTCTTCTTATAGGCGATGGCTTGACAACTTCAAGCCATACTTGCAATATGCTCAAAACACACATTAGTCCTTAGTGATTGTCATTAATTACCAAAACCATACATGAGGGCACATGCCCTTTCAATGGTGACAGACACAACTTCTATGAAGTAGGTGCCGGCGATCCACCTTCAGTACTCAGATATACATATCTTGCTTCCTCGGCTCAGTGCAGGTATTTCCGTAGCTGAGGCAAAGGAAGAAGCACGGAGCAGAAATGATAAATTAGATAAAGTTGAAAATGACTGTTGGTGTGTGAAGAAGAAAACTGGCTTGAAGATTTATGCTAATAATTCATTTTAGCAACCCAGCAGAGTAATAATTAATTTTAGCAACCCCACTCTTATGGGTTTGGGAGTAACTTCTCGGTTCTCACTTGCATATATTTGGTATTTTCCCACATTTGTCTTTTTCGTCCTTAGCTTTTATGGTTACAGTTTAAGTACATGAGGAATTTATCATTACATTTCACTCTTCGAAAGCTGAGTATTCAAATAATGTTTTTTATTATCAAAATGAACTACAATCAATTATGATTTTTTATAAATTTATTAACACTCACCTGATACGTGGGTCTATCACTCCTCTTTGAGAAAGAATATTGCTCAGTGCTCGCTCCTTTATGCTTCCGGCAGCATATTAAATAGTAGTGGTTGAAAGTTCACAAAGAATTTAACAATACAAATATACAAATAATGGATGAACAATTGAATATTAATGCTCCCGTTGCAACTCAAAGATATGTATGGAAGCTTTTGGAGTGAATATTTCTTGCACACGAGCACCAGTGCTCGCTATGTTTGATAAAAAGAAAGGTAAAACCTACATTTAGATTTTTTGGACAAATCTATAAAAATGAAAATCTATACCTAATCTCTATTATATAATATGTCTTGGGGACTCCGGTCATACGTCGTGGTCGTTTTGCGTTTTAGTCCCTCTAAAACATGGAAATTAAGCCGCAGTCCATCTGTTTAACGAGGCTTTTTTTTCCTCCGTGGAAACGTTATCCTAATCTAGGTCCGTACGTCCACGCACAGGACCGCCGGCCCACGACTCCGGCCGCCGCCCACTGCCACCCACACCCCAGGATGGTCACCGATGAAGACCCCAACACCGCTGCGCCCACGCACCATCTTCCCGGATGAAGGGAACGGTGGAGAGGAAGATATCCTAGGCAGCCACCAAATTCCTAGGCGAGGCTCGAAATCTTGCCCCGCCTTGCCGGCACCCCCGGCGTCCATCCCCTCCATGGCTTGTTACGCTGGGGATAGGGAGGCTACGCTCCCATCCGTGGCGCGCGGCGCTGGTAGTGGTGGCGTGCAGGGAAGGGATGCCGGCGGCGACCAACATGGCCAGCCATGGCCAGCAGGCACGACAGAGGAGGGCTCAAGCACATGGCTGGAGGGAATGGACTAAGGTAATTTCCTCACCACTATCGAGTACGCCCTCTTGCGTCTCACCTCTCGCGGCCTGGCCAAGGAAGCAGCGAAGCCTTATTGCGGAAGTGGCTGGTCGAGGAGTGAGGTTCCGGCGGACGGTGGCTGAACCGTGACGCTTCTCTACTCTTCTTCTTCTTCCATATGTTCCCTGCCATGTATCTTTGTTTTTGTTTTTTTTGCTATAAGAATCTGCTGCTTGAGGCAGGAGCAGGACAGGAGACCAGTACAGGAGCAGTATCGTAGAACTTCAGTACTGTAAAAAAAGATATCTTTGATGTAATCTCAAGGTTTGTATTGGTCTCTTTTGTACTACAATTTGGAGTGTTACTGTTGTAGTAGTTGCTCTGAGATAGAATTTGTTCGGATATGATATTTTCGTTGGATTCTACTATTGTTGGAGTCAGGTATTCACAATGCTGATCTGAAAAATCAGTTTCTCTTAGAGTCGGAGAAGTTCTCACAAAATATGAATATCAGACCTATTATGTCAGGCCACAATTCCAGTTAATCATGTGGGTTCAACATTAGTAAGCACTTCCATCTTGATATAATTTTCATGGAGAATTGGTCCTACATATTTTGTTTCAATGCTATGATGTTTATGAGTATGCACACAAAGTGTGATTGTGTGTACTCAGTTTCTCATGTCCTCATTTGATGAGACCTAGGATGGAATATCTAACCTAGATGCAGTCAAACGGGATGTGCTTTTTCTCAATATTCATTGACCTATGCTTGCAAAGCATCACCTTCAAATAAGATCTTGACAGAAATAGGGTTAGCAAGCTATATTTAGTGCTTATTTTCCGGCCTTAACCAATAAATAATGTGGTTGTAGTGAATTGTTTGGGTATGCAAACACTTCTTAACCTTTCTGTGGTGTTATATTACTTGCCCATATTTGTTGTGTTTAACAATCATCAGTTCTTGGGCATGATGGTGGATATGTATGGCTTTGTCGCACTATTAAAGAGACCGGCCAGGACTAGCCCATGGCGGTTTTATATTAAGTTTTCAGCGCACAGAAGTGCTAACGGTGAGTACGCACCAGCCAGCGAGCGATGGGGCTCGAACTTGTGCGGTCGAGCATCACAGGTATCAACACCTGGTAGCCATCCGGGACAAGCCTCGGTTCTCTTGTCGCACTATTCACGTTGGTGAATCATGTGTTCGTTTTTAAACCACGTGACTTTTATATTCAAATAAGAACTAAGATATCGGATAATTTGATCAACCCGTAGCAACGCACGGGCATTTTGCTAGTTCCAGAAAAAAAAAGTACCTCTAACGAAACAAACGGGTGAGCTCTGCGTTAGGTTTTTATGAAAGCACCTCGGATTCCTTCAGAGTTGAAAAAGCACCTCCACGGGGTGCTTTCCGAGCTTTCCACCAAGTAGCGAATCGGTATGGACGATTATTGTGAAAGAAGTGCCACCGAAGGAAACTAATCGTCCTGTCGCCGAAAAGAAAAAAAATACAGAAGTTTCCATCCGAAAAGACTACCATGTCCCCGTTCCCTACCGTCTTCTAGCTAGAGATCGATGGAAAGCGTCACCAGGGGCGATTGCTAGGGTTTCGCGCAGCGCCGCAGCGGGCCGTCCCCGACCTCCATAGGCCGTCCCCGACCGCCGCCGTCCCCATCCGCTGCCGCCGTCCCCGTCCGCCGCCGTTGTTCCTGCCCGAGACCGCCGTCATTCCCGCCCGCGACCTCCATAGTTCCTCGCTCGTCCGCCGCCACCGTTCCCGTCAACGACCGCCGTTCCCGTCCGCGACTTCCCCATCCTCTGGTTTCATTAGGTAAGCGACCCGATGGATTCATGTTTGATGTATAATTGTTGCCTGGATGTATAATTGTTGCCTTGATGTTTACTCCTTGTTCCTGCCTTGGAAACTGACTGCTCTGTTGTTCGCTACTGATTGCCCACTGATACTTGCTCCGTTGTTCTCTACTGCGATTGATGTTTACTCCTTCGTGTCCTTGTTCGCTGCGTTGGAAATCTGGTGAGTAGCTACTGATGTATAATTGCGCACTGATTACTCCGTTGCTGTGTTAGCTATTGATTCTTGGATATATAATTTGTGCTACTGATTGCTGCGTTGCTGGCTGTGTTAGATCCTGCTTCTTAGATACAAATTGATTGATGTTTTGCTTCCTGTGACAAATAGCAAGTTTTTTGTGCTGCTCGCTGCCACTGATTGTTTGGGCATATATTGTTACTTCTGTACAAACATTTGCCCTACGCAGCATTGAGAAGTATCTGCTTCAGTTCCCAACCCCCTTGATTGATGGTAGTATCTATTTGCATTGTTCACATGTGCAACATATGCATCATTATTGTTTTCATTTTAAATATTTTTTATCACGTGCGTGTGCAGGTACATACTATCTTGTTGATTCTGGTTATCCAAATAGAAAGGGGTTTCTAGCTCCTTATAAAAACAACACGTACCATTTACCGGATTTCCGTCGAGAAGGTGTACCAACAAAGAAGGAAGAAATCTTCAACCACACACACTCATCACTTCGGAATTGCATCGAGCGTAATTTTGGAGTCTTGAAAAATAAGTGGCGCATTTTGAAGGGCATCCCTTATTATGGCTTGGTTGTACAGAAGAAAATTATCCTTGCTTGCATTGCGCTTCATAATTTCATCAGAGACTCCAACTTACGTGATAAGAAGTTTGACCGATGTGATTTAGATGAGAATTACATTCCTAAGGTCCAAAGGCAAGTAATTACCTTGCCCGGTGATGTTCTTCTAGGGGCGCTACACATGAGGAGTATGAACACAACACGTGACGATATTGCCGACGCGTTATTCAACGCAAGACAACGTTAGGACTATATGAGTTGCTAGTGAAAATGTATTTTCGAACTATTTGATTTTTGTTGATGAAATTATAATTTGGATTCATATATTTTTATGATGGATATATACTTTATTACATGTAAATTGATTACAATATCCGTTTTCAGAACTCTAAGGGGTATTTCAGACAATTATACAAACTACAGCCAGACAACCAGCTAGTTGCCAGACACTAACACTCAGAACAACAACTTTTCCTGCACAACAGCTTTCCACAGACAGCACCACAGCCAGCCATAGTCATCCACAGACAGACCAAACAAACACACCCTAATTCTTTTTGCTTACTTCAGTTTGGTCATACTCCCTGCGTTCCATATTAGATGACTTCCTTTTGTTAAAAAGTGGATGTATCTAGACTACTAATAATATCTAGATATATCCACTTTTGTCAAAAGAGAAGTCATCTAATTTAGAGTGGAGGGAGTAATTTTTAAAACTGCGCATTCAGTTTCTAAATCTTGTATAGTAAGTGTTTCGCCTGAGGTTTTATTTTGCTCTGACCTGGCGCTTTGATACACTGCCACATCAACAGTAAGGCTAAGTACGAATACCACTTGGATGTGTATATTTGTGGAAAGATCAAGTTGTATTTCTTTCAAACCATGGTTCTAACTTGTTTTTTGCAGGCATGACCCAGGATGCGTCGCGTGGTTTGCCTATGAGAGTCGCTGCCGGCGATGGAGGTTGTCGCTGCCGACTAGCTGCTTCGCTGCTAGTATTGTTGTCGTGGTCGTACAGCCGAGCTAGGCCAATGTCCTCTAGGTGACAGTTTATCTTCGCCTCCATTCCTCCTTGAGCACTGCGCTAAAGGGCCCTCAGCATGAACAAAGGACACCAACAGCGCGTCGACGACCTTCTAGGCGAGAGGTAGCACCACTTCTTCCCCGTTTATGTCTGAAGGTGTGCACGACAGTGTGTTGCACTAATCAGTGTGCTCCGAGCAGTGGCTGAGCTACGGGGCATCAAAAGCATGAATAAGGCTCAGGGCTCTTTTAAAAATTAATTAATACCTCTACGGAGTATATACTGTTGATACGGAAGTGGTCAAATCGCAACGTCGATAGGTCAAACCGGTCAGATCAAAATAGGATCTCAGGTAGATTTAGGATTTAAATATGTAATTTTAAAGAATTAGAACCACCGGTGCGGTTATCTCCAATGGGAACAACCAACACTCTAACCACTTTGTTTCTGCAACGAAAATCCCGTCTTGTACCTGAATCCGACTCCGATTTCGACTCCAATCCAAGCGAGAGAAGAGAGACCAAGGAAACCGAGTCGGCCACGAAGAAGCTTGCCGGCCAGTGTCTTTATAAGCGGCCGACGGCGCGACGCTGGTTGCCAACTCCGTCCACCGATCCACGCAGATCTTCACAGCAAGTAGTTGATCAAGGCGCGACGCAGATTCTTCACGCGGACTTCCGCTTGCTGATCAAGGCATCTATGACGCCCTTCTCCGCGCCCGGCGCGACCCCTCCTTCCGCGCAAGGGGCGCCCACGCCCGCCGGCGCGCCTCGGCGGATGCCCTATGGCAACCTCGCTGATGCCGTGAGGGTAGCCCCGCCACGCGCCCAGGCGCCGCCCACGACGGCACCGGGCATTCCGATCGGCGCGAGGCCTCGCGTGCCCATGGCGCCGAACGCAGGCGCGCCAAGGCCGATGGTTGCCGGCCCGATGGCAGCCGCCACGCCGATGATGCCGCGCATGCAGGCGCCGCCGCCACAACCGGGAAGGGCGCCAGGCATTCCGCCGAACGCAGGCGCGCCAAGGCCGATGGTCGCCGTCCCGTCCGCGATGCTGCACGTGCCATTGTTCCAGCCCACGCAGAGAACGCCCGCGCCGTCCCTGGGCAAGCGAGAAGCGCCGACGATGGCGCCGGCGACTCAGCAGGCTAAGCGTCACGCGCCGATGCCACGACCACCTACGGGCGGCGGCGTGCCTCTGCCCGCCAACCCCGCCGCGGTCGGAGCCCGTGCTCCCGCGCACGCCCAGACCGTCGTATTGCCCACGGCCGGAAACGCGCCCCGGCCGCCGCCACAGCTACCCGTGTTCGGGGTGCACAACGACCCGAGCAAGGGGTTGATGGCCCGCGTCGTCGACCCGAAGCGGCGCGTCGCCCGCGACATCGGGCCCTTCGACACCGTGCACCTGGCCATGCTCGCGCACGACCGCGTCGCCGTCGCGTGCGCCGGCCGCGGCGTCCACGCCAGCGCGGGCCTCAACTACGAGGCGGCCTTCTACGGCGTCGAGACCACGTTCCTGCAGCGCTGGGAGGGCGACGTGTGCGAGGCCGTCGAGAGCGGCGAGTACGAGAAGACCTACGCCAAGTTCCTCAGGGCCGGATACAAGGTCGCGCTGAATGTGAAGCCCACAGACGCCGGCGAGGGTGGTGGCGAGAAGGTCTCCGACGACGGGGACCAGGAGGGCGCTGAGCTGATCGCCAGCTGTTACGACGCTGAACTGTTCTGGAACACCATTGAAAAGTTCTTCCTTAGTCGGCCGGTGGAGATCGGGGCGATGGCGCTCGGCAAAGGCGGCGAGCTGCTGCGGAACAGGTTCGTGGAGATGCACCGGAACAAGTCCTTGTGCCCGGTGTGGCGACGCAACGACAGGATGGAGAAGATGAAGACGATGGCCCTTCAGATGCAGCGGCAACAACAGATACATATGCAGCAGCAGCAGCAGCAACAATATCAGATTCAGACGCAGCAGCAGCAACAACAACAGGTCCAGATGCAGCCGCAGCAGAACCAACAACAGCAGATTCATATGCAGCAGCAGCATACTCAGATGCAGCCGCAGCAGAGCCAACAACAACAGATTCAGATGCAGCAGCAGCAGAACCAACAACAACAGATTCAGATGCAGCAGCGGCGACAACAACAATTTCAACAGCACCAGATACAGAAGCAGCGGCAGCAGCAAATGATGATGGCTCAACAACAACAGCAGTACCCGGATGATGATGCCACGCTGCAAGTGAAACAGGAAATGTAGTTCCTCATAGGGCTAACCAAGTTTTGGCATTAAACCATAAATGTGTAAACATGACCTCCACCCTGTTGGGAGGAGTGGGAAATAGAAACATAGATTCATGGTCACGACGTAAATGGGACAAGTTCATTCATCTCAAAACTGTTGCTCGACGATGTTAAAGACTCGGGTTGTCGTGTTCCTGCAATAAGTCATTCAGCTTAATTACTATCTTCATGTTGTATTTTTTTTGTACCTAAGCATCTTGTGTTGTGTTTGCCTCCTAAGTCCTTCCGAAAATCTGTTTCATCCAGACTGTTTTGCAGTGAGTACATTTGTATCACTTATGTTCAGAGATCCAGATCACAAACATTTCACAGACGCGGTGGCATGAACGTGCGCTCGTCATTGAGTCATGAAAAATGGATCAATACATTCGATTTTGCCATCAGTTGGATTCATGTTCCGTAAGGAGATGAACCGTGGACTTTTGAATGAGGAAGAGATTTTCTCGACAACGACCCCTTGGCACCGGTTAAATTCATCCTTAAGGTCGCGCTTGGAATGTCGGGATACTTTAATATTTGTTCAGCAAGCTCCGTATTTTTACCAGGAGGTGACCTAGTCCGGGAATTTTTTCCATCGTTTTGACTAAAAACAGGAATCCAAGCGGGGGCTAAGGCCGCGCTTGGCTCGATGTTAATTAGGCAAAACGACGGGAATATTCAATGGAGCTGGCCCAGTGTCCTGCTTAAAATACAGAGGGTGCGCCAAAAAATATTTCGATCCGAAAATTTTACTGACCATCCAAACGATCCCTAGGGGGTATTGGTGTTTTGTTGTATCTACATAGTATGATGCACTGTTTCAGACTGTTAGTTTGAGTAATAGGACATGTCACTTGGTTGGACTAACATTATTATCTTAAGGCAATATATCTGTGAAGTTTAGTACTGATATTGTTCAATATCACCATCTAGCGGCATGTTTATTGCTTGCAGATTGCATCCTGCAATCCTGATTGCTTATACAACATTAATTAGCACTGTAGTATTTCATTGCAAAGTTTTTTTTACGGGATATTTCATTGCAAAGTTGTTTCAGTATAAAATGTGAAACTTTAGGCATGGCTATGTCAGCTAGATTGATTATTTTTAGCATACATGTTATTGATGGTTTATCTTTCAAGCGCATGACCGCTAGGCGTCATTAGCCAATTGTCGCTTAAACAATAAACACCAAACCTCGACATTCAGGATTGCATCTTTCTCATTTAGCTATGGTACATGCAGCTGATGACGACGTTCATGTGACGCTTCGACACGGTTGCCATTCATACTCTCTCCGTTCGGCTCTTGGGTTGCAGCTCCTGCGCGTTCTTGGGTGAACTTCTTTCTCGACCGACGGTGTGCCGTCCTTCGAACCAGGGTGAAGGGTCCCTCTTCGCCGACGAAGGCCGCAAGGTAGCACCTTTAGCCTTTTGGGGAGCGATGTGTTTGCGTTCTCCCGTTGCTCGTGCCTCCTACATCGCCTCGCCTCGTTTCGGTGGTGTCCGCGGGTGGAAGACGATGGCCAAGGGCATCCAAGCAAAGCTTGTTTTTCCTATTTTCTGTTTTCTTGTTTGTGAGGCTTGTAGGGTATGCGTCTATACTCTACAATCTGACATACTGGCTTTGTTAATTTAAGGTCCATCTGAAACAAAGGAAAATGGTACTCCTATGGTATATTTTCGAGGATACGAATCTTATAGCAAAATTTCCTATGGTAGAACAAAGACATTTAAAACTTGGATTACTTTGAAATTCCTATGGGATAAGTTATTCTATTTTTTTTGGAGAAAACAAACATGGTGTCTCATCTCATGCTTTAATATTACTAAGTCTATAATTTCTGTGTTTTTCTTACGTATCATCTAAACGGCACTTTGAAAAATAATTAACCTCCTTCCTCCAAAAGGTCATGCGAACGGGCGTCCTCAACACCCAACGTTTGCACTGCTACTCTGCCAGTACTTGTACTCGTGAAGAGGGAAGAAACACAGGGCTTCTCTCGCTGCAAGAACCGGAGGGGGTCACACTCTCTAGCCCCGGGTAGCTGTAGCTCGCCGGAGAAATCTCTCCTCCTCCTATCTCTTCAGGCTCCTCTGATTCTCCCCAAGGTCAGTTCCTTCGCCCTCTCCCTTCTCGTCCATTATGGTCTGCCGCACAGCAGCATTTCCCCCTTTCGCTCTGTGCGGTTCTTGGGGTTTTTTCTGGACCGGCGCCGTTGGGGACCGATCATTGCCTCTGTTTTTCGGGTAGGATCATCTGACTGGACTTGCCCGTCTTCCTCACGGATTCGTCGATTTGGGGTCCAAATCGAGTAGTTTCTCGAGGTCGGAAGTCAGATAATCGCATCAAAATTGGGGTTTTTTGGACAAGGGCCACTGGGTGCCGATCAATGTCAGTCTCTTTCAGGTAGGATAAACCGACTGGACTTCTCTGTTGTGATGAAGGATTCGTCGATGTAGGTCCAAATCGAGTGGTTTCTCGAGGTAGTACTATATTATGATGGGTTTCTTTCGTTGCTAAAAAACAGGGCATACTAATTAAACTTGTAAGTAGTTCCCGTGGAAAGTGCATAAGCTGAATCTCAGGAGAGGAATTAGTGGCACAGTAGTTTCTTTTCTAATGTTGCTATGTTCTACTTGTACTTTGGTGCATGATAGAACCTTTTAACTTGTGGGAGCCCGGGATCTTCGCCAACTCCTTCCTAGTCTAGATAGTGGGTGTTGGTCCTTTCTAGGACTTGTACAAAAACTTCTTTCTATCAATTCATCCAAAGACAAAGCTTTTGCGTTTTCGCCAAAAAAAAATGCCGCTAGCAGAGTATCCAGATTTCTGTTATTGAATCACTCTACCTTTTGTCATTGCTCTGTGTGAAGTCTTGGACTGAAGAATTCTGATTAACTAATCCCGACGTCTGTTTAGAGATAGAGTGCAATGGCTGCATTAATGGTGATATAAGTCACAGCAGTATTTGACCAAATAAGTGAAAGACGTATCAGTGAAAGCTCTGGTTCTGGTTTCAAATAAAAAAGGGTTAGAGAAATCCAATATTTCTCTTGCCGAGGTAAAAAGGAGAATTAGTTTTCATTTACACACATCATTTGTATAGGGAGACTAACATAACACCTACTGATCTGTACTTCATGAATGATACCATGGTGTTGTTCCTTTTATCTTATTGCTAGCATTTTCTATCCTTAGTTCCATTTTGCTATTTCTAGAGGCCACTTATAACATGTCCATGCCTTTTACTCAGTTTTTTGAACTATCTTTGACACATTTTCAGCATAGTTTGGTTCTCTTCTACATTATGGATCCTGCTAGCTGTAAAAGGCAGAAACATGAAACTGGAAATGATAGCTCGCCAGACACGCAGTCCCCGTCAAGCATCATTAGTCAGAACAGATCTGTCCGTCTTAACTTTCTCGCACAATTTAATGACAAGAAGTATGGGAGTGTGACTGAAGATTACAACGCAATCAATAAGAAGAGGCAGGAACTTGTCAACACCATTAAGCAGTTGCAGTTAGTACCTATCAAGATGCCCTATTCCAGTCCAGTGCTCAAGACATCAGATGCAAGATTACATGGCACTGCACAAAGTGAGAACAATATCAGTTCTGCTAATATTATTGACTTGGATTCATACAATGTTGGTGATCATATACATGGTAACATGGAAAATATTGGAGATCAGGAAACAACTTGTGTAGTTGATTCTGATGATGAAGACATGATTCAGTCCAATGAAGATGGAAATTCATCTAGGATGCAGAATGCTGATTTTATCGAACAATGCTCGCTGGCTCGGCAGTCTGGCCAACCCCAGGACATTATCATGCTGGATAATGAGAATCGCGGTTCTGAAGTCCAACTTGTAGTTAAGCAAGGAATGGAAAGCATGAACATTGACAATGAGGTATTCAACTCGTCATGAATTTTCTCTGTTTTTTTCATAGCATGTAATGATTAAGATAATGCATTATCTTGTTTTTTATGCATTAGTAAGAGATGATGCAATAGACATTATCGTGTTTTCTTATGAATTAGTAAGAGATGATGCAATAGACGTTATTCGTTTCCATAATTGCCACAAACAGATTATGTGATCCTTAATAGCAGTGTCAGACTAGTGGTGAGGGAGGGTCAGCGGCCCCTGATCAAGCCCATGCATATCCTTTTCAATTCGAGACACACACATATTCCATTGATATATGTTTCTCGAACCATAAGTCATCTTGTTTAAAAATAATAATATATAATCCATGATTGCCACTCATTATTTGATCAAGATACGCCACAGCCTAACCATATATGAGTTTCTCTAACCTTATGCTAGTATGTTGCACTGTTATGAAACTACTTATTACTGACTAGCTTTCAGCTGTGTTTCAAGCCAAAGGAAATTGCTTTATTTGATGGTCATAGTAGTTCAGAGCCATACCAACTGATCAAGCAAGGAAATGATGACATAAACATTTACAACGAGGTCTGCTTGTTAACTAGTATTGTTGAGCCTTATTTTTGTTTTATATTTTTTCGAGAAAACACAGAAGAGTTTGCGTTTCATTCCATTGAACGGGAAGACATCGGGGGCAAAACCTCCATTTTTGTTTTATATCGTTCAGTTGTACAATTGATTGTAATAACTGAGAATTTTCTTATTTATGTCTAGGGCATAATCAATGTCATCTCAATAGCACCAAAGGTCCTTGACCAAGGAATGCATGTATTAATAAGATACCATTATGGAAGCAACTCAATGATGTCTCTTAAGTTATTTTTCTATATGAATGTTTCTAATATTTTGAATATATTATCTGCTTTTGCTATGTTGAGTTACATGTCTTAGGCAACCGAATATGTCTAGGATATTCGGTTCTTACAGTGCTAAGTATGGCTGGTAGAACCGAATATCCTAGACATATTCGGTTGTCTAACAACATATTTTTGGGTTTTAGACTTGTAGTTTCATCATATTTTCCAGATCATATGCCTACTCAATTTCAGAAAGATAAAAAGATTGTTTTAGTATTTCAGAAAGACATATGAATATATGAGAGACAATTATGTTTATTAATCAAAGTATTTGGATCGATTAAGGGATTGTCTCTCCCATTAATGTTCACTATCCTGCATTTCAACAGACGTATAATGAGGACAATGAAACTGGGGAAGGACAAGGTGAAGATGTCCAAAATAGAGGACACCTACAGAGTAATAATGTATCAGTTGTAGATTCTGATGAATTATCTTGTGAGGTCATACAAAGTGAGTCAGCAGCAAATGGTCACAATGACCCAGTTGATGAGCTAGAAGACCTTTGGAAGGACATGTCAGTTGCATTGGCATGTTCAAAGGTATTTATATAATCAAATTTTCTTCTAATTGTAATTGTATTTTGTTATCTTCTTTTTTAGCCGTTTCTTAGATTAAATTATAACTCAGTATTTTTACGATGGACTATCTCAGTGCCTAGCTTCACTATCTTCCTTCATAAGCATTTGAGATTTTCACGCCTGCACGTCTGCATTAATGAAATGGTTCTCTGTAAATACGTCCCATAGAATATGATATTTGTATTACATGCCTATATTCGAGCATCATTATACTCTTGTGTTCTCATAATGTTACTTTGTTTCTTTGCTTTGTTGTATATTGTCTTCCATCACTTGCTTCTTGATGAGAGACTCACCAATACAATTTATCTGACCAGACCACTGGAAGTGAGCACAGTATTGTTCCATGGGAAAAGGATACTTCTGAAGAAGTAGTGGATGATTGTCATCATGACTTCCTGATGAAAGATGATTTGGGCATTGTGTGCCGTGTTTGTGGTCTAATCAAGCAACGAATTGAGAATATTATTGAGGTTCAGTGGAAAAAGGTATGGAGTTTGTGATCCAAATTAGTCTATTTTAGTTTGTTGAGTACTCTATTGATGATTACTAAAAGTAAACATATAACGAATTTCTCATAATGACTACATAGCGGAGACAACTTCATCTGGGATCACAATATCAACTAGTCATAGTATAACCAGCCAATCAATTCATTGATGATTAGTGTTGAATGCTATCATTCAAAAATAAATCTTCATCCGTAATTTGTCATTAAATCTTGTGAGGTCATTCAAGTGTTCCTGTATGAACACCAATTCAGATCATCTCTACATGTGTTTGAAGTTTTAACTAGTGCAGCTGATTTTTGTTACAGAAGATAAATTTCTTATATTTTCCGTACTGGTGAAGCCGCATCTCTTATTTTCTCTTGCATGCAGCGCAAGCAATCGTACAGAACATACGCTCCAGAACCCAGAAACTCTGGTGATTTGAGGGCAACTATCAATCCTTCAGAAAATATTCTTAAAGTGGTCCCTAATGCTCTATCAATCCACCCTCAGCATTCAGAACTGATGAAGCCTCACCAAGTTGAAGGTTTTAATTTCTTGATCAAGAACTTAGCAGATGAAAACAACCCTGGAGGTTGTATTCTAGCACATGCACCAGGTTCTGGAAAGACCTTTATGCTAATTAGCTTTGTTCAAAGCTTCCTGGCCAGATACCCTGAAGGAAGGCCATTGATTATGCTTCCAAAGGGAATTCTGGCGACATGGAGAGCAGAATTTCTCCGATGGCAAATTGAGGAAATTCCCTTGTATGACTTCTACTCCTTCAAAGCTGGTAGCCGGTCTAAGCAACTCAAAGTTTTGAACTTGTGGGAAGAAAACAAAAGCATATTGCTCCTAGGGTATGAGCAATTCGCACACATAATTTCTGATGAGACTAATAATGACGCAGAAGCCAAAAAGTGCAAAGAAATGTTGCTGAAGATCCCAAGCCTTGTCATTCTTGATGAAGGCCACACTCCAAGAAATGAGGACACTGACTTACTGACTTCACTTGGATCTATACGAACTCCTAGAAAAGTGGTTCTCTCGGGGACCTTGTTTCAGAATCATGTAAATGAGGTTTTCAACATTTTGAACCTTGTCCGGCCAAAATTCTTGAGGATGGAGAGATCTCGTGCGATAGTGAAGGTCATACTAAGTAAGGTTGACATGCTTGGGAAAAGTGCACGGTCGATGACCAGCCGAGATAAGTACTTTTGTGATGTGGTTGAAGAAAATCTGAAAAAGGATGGAAATGATAAGGTAAGAATGATGATCATCCAGAACCTGCGGGAACTAACGGCAAATGTGCTTCACTATTATCAGGGCGAGCTGTCGGAGGAGCTACCAGGACTCGTGGACTTCACCCTTTTTCTGAATATGAGTAGTGAGCAGGGAAATATAATTAGAAGTTTGGCCGGACTTAAAAAATTCAGCAGACGTTCAAGATGTAACGCTGTTTCTCTCCATCCGTGCTTAAGCGATTTACAGAACGATAATGAGAAAAATGAAAATGCCGCCGAGGACGTTGGTTCCATCATCAGTGGAATCGATGTCAACGTTGGGGCAAAGGCAAAATTCATATGTGAATTGTTGCTTCTTTCAGAAGCTGCAGGAGAGAAGGTACTCGTGTTCAGCCAGTATGTGCGCTCTCTGCTTTTCTTGGAAATGCTGCTCATGAAGAAAGGATGGAAACCAGGGATGCACATGTTCAAAGTACATGGTAAATCAACTCCGGACCAGCGAAACAAGGCGGTCGAGAGGTTCAACAACTCACCGGATGCTAAGGTTTTCTTTGGTTCCATCAAGGCATGCGGCGAGGGCATCTCCCTTGTCGGTGCATCACGCCTTGTCATTCTGGATGTCCATGAGAACCCTTCCGTGATGCGGCAGGCAATCGGACGTGCATTCAGACCAGGGCAGTCCAAAATGGTGTACTGCTACCGTCTTGTTGCAGCCGACTCACCGGAGGAGGAGGATCACAACACAGCCTTCCTGAAAGAGCGTGTGTCCAAAATGTGGTTCGAATCGAACGACTTTACCGGCAATGACGATTTTGAGCTTGCCTCTGTCGATGTTTCAGAGAGCGGGGACGAGTTTCTTGAAAGCCCTGCGCTGCGACAGGATATCAAATCCCTATATAAGAGGTATGTGTATTTTATATGAATCCGGCTGAACCTTTTGTTTTCTGCTAGGAGGCTGAATGCAAAATTAATATGCCTTACTTTTGTTTTGTTTGCAGGTAATACCAACAGCGAGCGTGGACCAGGGAGAAAGAACCGGGTAGTAGCTGAAGCAAAACATCCTGTGCTTCTCTGCAGTATTTTGCCGGTTGTCTGAAGTGTGTCTAGTATTACTAGAATTTGCACTCCCAAGTTTAAAACTTTATTAGACTATTCGAATATTATTTCTGTTGGTTTGGGTCCTTATTGTCATGTCGAACCAATTGTGTGTGATGTTCTCTGTCAGATGAACAAGTCTTAGCTGTCTATGATTTGTTACTTTTATTGTCACGAGCCGCTGTCTATGTTACACTGCTATCTGAATCTGATATAACTGTAACTGTCCATGGTATCAGACGTACATGAACAATTTTTTTAACAGTTTATACAGTGTCGTGCTACATACAGGTTCAGAAAACCTGGTTCTTATGTGTTCCTTTTCCAACCTGCAAATGACGGCACATCTTCAGAAGTCCGGAACTGATCTTCAGGAGTTCAGAATAGTGGTTGGATCCAACATTTCCAACAGAGATTCAACAATTACAGATCAAGAACTGGCCGGCTCAACAGATCATCGTATCATGAAATAATCATCTGTCAATGAAATCTGTGCAGTCTAGCAAAAATACCAATCTACTATGTTTACAGCAGCTACACCCAAACTCATATACAATACCTACTTCACTTACCAAACCAATTGTATACTTGTATCATGTACTGTATATATATACTTGTTCAAATTAACCGTGTACCATGTACTGCACGTGTGTCCATCGGCGTTGTTCCGTGCCGCCAGGCGTGCTCAGGTAACGAAGTCGTGCAGCAGCTGCGACGACGAGGAGGCGAACCGCTGCCGGTCGTCGGCGCCGTTGAGGAAGTCGAAGTCGCCGGGGTTGCCGCCGTACAGCATGCCCTGCTGCTCGGCCGGCACGTGGCCGGCGTGGTTGTTGTTGCTGTTGCAGTGCTGCAGGCCCAGCGTCAGCGACACGCTGCCGCCGAGCTCGGTCATGTCGCTGCCGTACGGCACGAACCTGGCGTCGTCGCCGCCGTGGTGAGAGAACGCCTCCTGCAGGAAGCTGCCGCCGCCCGGCCCATGCTGGTTCAGGCTGAGGCCTCCTGGCGCCGCGTACGTGACCATCCCGGCGCCTGCGAGGCTGGACAGGGAGCCGGCGGCGTCCATGCCGGACACCGGCTCCGACTTGTAGACGCTGAGCAGCTGGCCCGTTCCACCATGCGATGCGCTCTGGACGAACTCGTCGCGGTCCTGGTCCTCCGAGCATACCGCCGCCTCGTCGACCTTGCCGTGCTTGCCGTTGCCGGCGTTCTCCGAGGACGAGTTCGTGGAGTCCATCTCGGCGCCGAACTCCTCTTTGTACATCTCCTCCACCATCGGCTTCCACAGGCGGACGCGCGCGTTGATGAACCAGTTCGACACCTGTCCCCTCGACAAGCCCGCCTGCCTCGCCAACATCACCTTCTCCGAGTCTTTTGGGTACCTGCATCCATGGCGGATCGGTGAGCCGGGTGAGTAGAGTGATCGAATCGAATGCATGGGCGATTGGGCGGCGCCGTGGATAGGGATAGCTTACGGGTGTAGGAAGTGCTCGAAGAGCCAGGCGCGGAGGACGGAGACGGCAGACTCCGGGAGACCGCGCTGGGGCCGCCACGCGTGCTGCGGTTGCTGCATCATGCCGAACTGCTGCATGGCGCGCTGCTGCCGGAGGTGCTGATCTATGTACCGCAGCCGGGACAGCCCCCCGGCGCCGGAGCCGTCCTGCTTCTCCCCGAGGCTCCGCCGCACCGACTGCACCTGCGCGCCGATGGCGTCCCGCAGCGACCGGAAGTGCCGAGAGATGGTCTGCAGTGCCAACGCGGTGTACGGCCTCGCGGCACCGGAGCCAGCCACCGCGTCGAACATCGACACCACCATCTGCATCTGCTGGTGGTAGTGCCTGTACCTCCGGTCCACCTGGTCTAGCATCGCCATCAGCGCCGTCACCTTGTTCTGTAGGTCCTGCTTCTCCCCCGCTGACAGCTCGGCGGCGGCTGAGCTCCCTTCGTGCTCCTCGCCCTTTTCGCCGTCGGCCTTGCGAGACTCGCCGTTGCCGGCTGAGTCCTCCTTCCTATCCCCTTTCCTCTTGATCGCGTCCCGGACACTGACCACCTCGTCCAGCAGCTCGCGCGCCGCCCTCAGGAACCTCGAGTTCTGCACGTACATGCTGCCCGGCGCGTTCCTGCTCGCGGCCATCGCCATCGCCGGCTGCTGGTTCGGGCTCATCAAGGAGGACGCCATGCCACCCGGACGGCCGTACTGGTAGAGCGACACCGGCACCTGCGTGCCGAGGCTGAGCGACAGCTGGCCGCCCTGATGACTACGATGCCCCGCAGACGCACCGTCGTCTCCCATGAACAGCTGCGTCTGCAGGCCGCCGAGCTCGCCGCTGTCTCTGTTCATGAACGCCCCCGGCTCGTCTCCTCCGTCCCCGCCGCCTCCGTGCACGATGGTCGCCGGGAGGGGGATCAGACCACCGGTCGATGCGTCCAGATACGAGTTGGTCATGGGGTAGTTGTGGTGGAATGACATGTCGCCAGCGCCGCCGCCGGCAAGACCCCTCTGATCGGTGGAGGTGGAGAAGAAAGTGGCCATCCTCCTCTTCAGAATCGAATGCAGTCTATCATCAGAAGGGGTACCAACGACGCTGGAAAAGGTTCAAATATTCTCTTCAGTATTCCAATTAGAGAATAAAAAGTGACAGTAAATTAGAAATTCAGAAGATGATTTCCTCTGGCTCGTGAACTAAAATTGCACTATAATCTGATTATAACTTCACATAGTTGGAGCAAAGGAAAGATGATTAAAACATGTTATGCATCAACATGCTGTGTACTGAACTGGGCACAAATTTGATATGAGTCAGACAAGAATTACTGCAAATCATTCAGAAATTTACAAGAGGTTGTGATCTTAAAAAGCTACAAGATGGTGAAAGAATTCAGAATTACCCTACATGACAAGCATGACTACTACAGCCGAAGTAAACCCAGTTTTCAAAAGAGGAAAAGAACATGATAGAATGAATCCAACATAATTCAAAGCATCTATCTACCTGGGAGAATAAACTTCAGATCACTGCACTTTCTGAAACACAAAGATTTCTCGGTGAGAACCTCTAGATACTGAAGATAGAAACCGAAGCCTTTCGGTGAGTTGATGAACTCAGCATCTAATTTGAGAAAAAACGCCAGTCCAAATCAGTACCTATCAAAGGAGGAAAAAGGTCTAAGCAGACTTGACTGCAGAGTTCAGAGAAACTAAGAACACGCAGAAAATATCAGCTGGAATCTCTTTGACTTGTATCAATCAGCTCGATGAACAATCACTAGTTCACTACTACTTGAGAAATTCAGAAACAAAACTTGGAAAGAATCATAACAAAAAGGAAGCAACATTTCCAGTTGGTGCTGCTGCACCCACCAACCACAAGGAGCTAACTAGGAACAGGAAGCTCAGCAAGCAAGAACCCAAAACCAGTAATCTTGTATACAGAAGCCAAACAACTATGAAAAACCTGTTGCTCAGAGAATATACAAATCGATGGATGCAAGCCTTGATAAGATGAGGCCAAGCAAAGAGCAAGAACATACCTCTGCAAATTAAGAACTGGCTTTGAGGCCAAGCAAAGAGCAAGAGCAAGAGCTCTTGGTGCTCTATGTTCTGATAGAAACCACTCAGACCGGCCGGGGACAGAGCTGATCCCAAGGATTCTAAAGAGGGATTAGCAACAAGAGAGGAGGGGTTAAAATAACAAGAACTGGATTGTATAGCGTTGCTTTTGGTATTCTTCTCTTTTTTTGGTTGTTGTAGCTCCTGCCTCCTTGCTTTCCTTGAGCAATAATATACTCCAAGCTTCCACCAGTAAGGACCGGCCTAACACTATCTCCCAGCAAATCCTAAACAAACCCCACCACCGTTTTGTTTGTTTCCCTCCTGATTATTCCTCCCTATCTCTTCTTTATCTCACTCGTTTTCTCACATAGCAAGGTTGATCTTAGCGCGCGCGTGCATCATGCTAACTGAAGGAAGGCCGCAGAAACTTGGATGGCCAGGATTGAACGAGTGCACAAGTTGCAGTTTTGGGGAGCTACCGACGCTCGATCTCGGCCGTCGATGTTAAGAACTGATAGGATGTTTAAGCTCCCTAAAACAAATGTTTAAGCATGCAAAACATACATGCATGCAGTTAAGTTTATAAACGTGGTGATAAGAACCAAGATCATGTGGTATACTGGTAGTTGCACATATCCTACTACCTATGCAGACAGAATATGCTCGAGTGTGTGTTTTTTACTGTATAGTTAGACAATTCAAAACACCAAACTGGTCAACGGATCAGCTTGTTTCATGCGATTCAAACAGCATAAAACAAGAGCAAAAAAAAACACGCTACGCTTCTTTAGAAATGCATGTAGATTCTTGCCGGTTTTGTTGGGCAGTTCAGTTAGTCCACTCAGTGCACAGGAAAGTAGTAGGTCCAATACCTTCCTCCTCACTCGCTTGGTGTGTGTGTTTCTAGCTGATGAAAAGGCTCCCAACTTGCCATTTGTAGGTGATTCTCTCCTGGGCAGCCTTGATTGCGAGGACACCAATCGACCTTTCAGTTAGGTGACGGCATCTGTTAAGACGTATTAGTCCCCTAACCACCAGTTGGTAGACCTAAAACCCTCTTTCCCTTCCGTATCTCTCCAACTGATCATCATCACCGGATGCTCCTCAGCAAGTGCACTGGGGAGGAAGACGCTGACATCTCACAGAACCAAGTGCACATTTGCTTGCGTGACCAGATCTTTCTTTCTTCTCTGGTTAAAAGTGCATGGACAGGAGGCCCGGCCCTAACACACCAGATTAAGGGATAACTAATGTCTAACCTTTTTTTTTCTTCTTCTTCTTCTTTTCGTTTGGTGGCAACGCTTGCTTTTGAAATTGGACATGTGGTAGTGATGTGCAAGGACAAGTGTTTCCGTGGCCCCCCCTCCAATCATGACTTTGACCCATCAACCCCCTTGCCGTTGCTTTGCGGGTGGCCTCACTGACAGGCAGGCCAGTTCCAAGAGACGCTGGATTCCGCGACGAGATGAACATGGACTCGGCTATATCCGTTTGTCTCAGCGGTTCATCGGTGCATCAAGATTTGTGTTAGCCCTTCTTCCTCTATAAAAAATCCTCTTTCTATCACTCAAACCATACAATCCGCGGATTTGAAACCTCACGGTTCACTGAAACATTTGAACTAGCAAGTGAAAAAACCGGTTCGCCTTTTTCTGACATTAAATATATATTTAATGAAATTGTTTTTAATTTAAATATTTGAAAAAAACAATTGCACAAAAATATATGAACTATTCGTTCCACATTCTCGTTATAATGTTTTGATGATTTACAAAGTTTTAATCCATATGTTGTATTTTTTAGAGATAAATAATATCTTGTCCAAGAGAGAAAGTTCTTCTAATTCTACGAATTTTTCTAGAATCTTTTTCTCTTGAATACGAGTTAAAAATGGTTTCATATTGTCGGGTACTCCACCAATTCTTAATCCAAAGTTTCACACATCTGTTTTGTGTTCTGTTGGTGATCCAGAATTGTTACCTCCATTTCGGAAACTCAAGGGCTTTCATGGACTGGCCATTAATATAAAAACTTTAAAAGTGTGGGGTGCCATTAGCCACAACTTTTTATTTGGCTAAAGTCTGATGAGTTGATGATAGGGTTTGACAACACACCCTCCACAACTCGTAGCTTCGCTGTGGCCCGAGCCCGATACCCTTGCTCCTTGGGCGTCTTGTTGTCTTCTCACCGGCAACCTGATTCTCAAGAAGTCTATGTGTTCTAGGGGACTTTTTTGTAGAAACAAGTACAGACGCATACGCTCAGAATATGCATGTACAAACACCACTATGAATGCACCTCTGGTAGGTTGACGAAGTCACCATAGACACCTTGTTGTTGACGGGAACGTCACTTGAAAGCATAGCACCGATTATTAAATCAAGAAAACTTCGAGCACCCATGTTCAAGTCTACGCTTGTTCCACCAAGCTGATCTACGCTCACTTCACATGTAGACGGTATGACACCTTCTAGTTAAACCAGTGTGAGGTGGCGTGGGAATTTTTCAGAGGCGAAGATGCATGGATGTATTTGGGTCCAATTGCTCGCATTGCATGTTGGTTGTAAGCTGCCCGTAAGAATGTTGTATATGTTGTTGTGGCTATGCTAATTTAAACTGGGTGCAATGTCTTTTATGGAGAATTTGAAATGATTTAATCCATTTCAGCCGCTTCAGGTAGTTAGATTTATTCCATCCTATTAAAAATTACTCCGAATATCACCATCATGCCTTTATTATTATCAAGAAAGCATAGGTCACATCCTCATTTAATTTATTTTGCGTTTTCCTTGTGAAAACACATAATTCTAGTCATTTGGACGCAATATATGAGACTAAAGAGTCTTCAATGCACCACCACGTTATTCAATAGTATGACAGTGATCTTCATGTGACATAGCGAGCTGTTTCCAGGGATTACAAAGTCCAAATAACTAAAGTTGATGTTTTGTCCAATCGCAGGATCTTGGGTTTTCTGATTCTCCGATACAGATGAACCACTACTCCTAGCTAACATTAAGGCCCTATTTGGGTTGAAAGATTTTTATAGAAATATTGGAGAATTTCAGTCTATATGATTTTTTTCTTAAGGAATCTAATTGATCAAAGGAATGACACCTTTAATTTTTCTATGGATTGCATTCCTATGCAGCAATTTCATAGTAATTTCAACATCCACTCTAACCTCTTTTTTACGCTCATTCGCGTAAGATCTTCGGTTTTCTCATTCTCCCGTAAAGACGAACCACTACTCCTAGTAGCATTAATCCATGCAGCTACAACTATATATAAGGCATGCACGCTGTACTCTGTTTATATCAGATGACACAAAATGTGAAGTTCACAATCCTCATTTCTGAAGAAACGCAGGCCAATCATTCCTAACAGCACAAAAAAAGCACTCACGTTAATGTAAGACACATCGCGCGCACCCTATTCTAGTCACACGAACCCTAAAGGAAAACGGAAATGTGAAGCTCACAATCCTTAATTTCCAAGAAACACAGGTCATGTCGCGATTAGTTATAGACGTCGGTCGATCAGATGATTTACATCACCCACTAGGTAGCTACAGGTAGCCAACAGACCTGTCGGCGGCCGTTGAGACGACGGGGAAGCTTCAGACCTACCGCTGCTACGTGTCTGTGTCTCCCTCCAAAACCTCACCAAATTTGTTCAAGACCTTAATATCTTACGATTGCCCTCAGCTTGCCCCACCTTGCTTATCTTAATCAGCCTATGATCTAGGTGACCCCGATCCCGTCAGTTCGTCACCGGATGGAATTAGGCGTCCGTCGGTCGACCGGCGCACGCGCGGTGTCGCCGTCTGGTTCGCCGGCGTCTTGTCGAGGACGTACGGTGTGAGATGAGGCGACCAGTAGGAGGAGGAGTTCCCAATGATTCGAGGAGCAGTGGAGGATAGAACAGGGAATAAACTCCCGGCACT
Source organism: Poa annua (assembly GCA_026929855.1). Lineage (NCBI taxonomy): Eukaryota > Viridiplantae > Streptophyta > Magnoliopsida > Poales > Poaceae > Poa > Poa annua. The sequence continues at coordinate 257,355,611 of CM049427.1, read as the reverse complement.
TCCGTGGATTTGAGGAGCAGTGCGTAGAAGGGCCACGCTGTTGAGGGGCATTGACAAATGACGATATCGAAGGAGCGTGCGTGTTGTTGTTTTGAGTGTGACCAATCATGCATGCGCGCGAAGGTGAAGATGTCACGTCAAAGGAAAAGGGAAAGATCGATGTGGAGGAGGAAAGCATGGAGATATCCGATGAACAAGAACAAGTGGCATCAGCTTCACACGCGAATAAATTGTTGAGCCTAGCTAGGACGATCTAGGTGGGGCTAATGACTAGTGTCTAGCTAGGACACGTAGTACATTATCCGTTTATCCCTAGTGGTAGTGGCCGACTGATCGATGAATGGATTAACAAATAACAATGCGATCGAGGAGAAAAATCGTAGGAGCAAACAAGTGTTGGTGTTGTCCTGTTGATCTTTACAAGGGCAAGGGGCGTATCTCGCCTTTAAAGAAATGAGAGTGTGTTCTCCGTTGCGTCCGGAAATGGGACTCTACCGAACGAACCATGGAGGATAGATAGATAGAGTGGAATTTTCTGCAGGTCACGTGAAAGGCGCGACGACGCATGGATGCTAAGCTGCTGACGAGGGAGGCCGGCCATCTGCCTAACCCTCCTCGATCGGTCTGAATTTTTGCTTGTTCTGAATTTTTTGCAGGTAAATTTGCACGCAGTTGGGTCGTTTCATGTTAATAACCAACCCGTGACTGCACTGAGAGCTTGACGCGGTCCAAAACCGGCCAAGGATCGATTGAGCATTCATGCAAGCCCTGAAGTATTATCTGGACTGAATTACTAGTGCATGCAATCGTGTGCGGTTTGTAGTACTCTTCTCACTGTAAACAGAGTAGCTATATCGAGTGGCGGGGCCGGAGACAAAACCAATAGGACCCGAATTAACCAACAGTAGTGGCGACACTTGGATGTTGTTTAATCATCGTCACATCGAGCATTTCTTTTCCCCGTTTTCCTCTCCTTGCTTTGATGATGTCTATCAAGATCACACGAAGCGTCGGCACGCAAAACACTTTCCCCGCGCGCGCCTTCGCCGACGTACAGGACTCGCGCGCGTTTCCATCCAAACCACTCGAGATGTATGTGCATGGGCCGGTGCTGTTCATGTACGTCCTGTGGAAGGGCGACAACGTCCAGTGTCCACGACGTCGAGGCATCTTCTAGCTAACATCTTCCCTAGAATTCGGAACTACACAGTGGGGAGGCCAGCCGGATCCGGCCGGGAACATCGCACGAACTCGGTTTGCAAGTACAGGCACAGGCACCCAACTTGGCAGAATCTAGCAGCGTTGCATTGCATTTGCATGGGATAGAGAGGCACGGACGTACTGGTTGGCCAATAATTGTTGCTCTGCTGGCACTAGTAGAGAATAGGCCAAAGAACCAAATGCAAATAGCCCATCTGTCCCGGTTGTATTACAAACCGGGACAGATGGGGGCCTGCAGAGGCCGGGCCGGGTGCATGTGCAATGGGCCATTTGTCCCGGTTTCAATCACGAACCGGGACAAATGGGGCGTGGCTCAAGGCACCGGCCTATTTGTACCGGTTTGTGATTGAAATCGGGACAAATGGCCCATGCCTATATATACTCAGCAGTCCCCTCCTCTCTTCCAAAACAACTTTCAAAACAAGGAGGCATTTTTTTATGAAATGGTAGGCGGGTGTGTGTTAGTTACATTTTTTTACTTATGCATGTAAAGTGTTCGATGAAATGCCCGAGAGAGTTCACAAAATGATTTGATTTACATTTAAAGTTTTATTCTTCTTTTCGATCAAGGTTAATTTTTCTCTCATTTCATATGTAATTAATTGATACCGTACGTGCATGTTCTGTAATGGTTATTAATATAGTTCATTATATAATGCAGATGGACCGACAATGGATGTATGGTGACCGACGCACTGCCGAGTACATGACAGGTTTGAGGAAATTTCTAGAGAAAGTCCGGGCCCACAATACCAATGGTTTCATGTGTTGTCCATGTGTCAACTGTCAGAATAAGACAGATCACCCAAACGCGAGAACCCTTCAAAGTCATCTTATTCGGCATGGTTTCATGCCCAGCTATAATTGTTGGAAGAAGCACGGAGAAAAAGGTGTTATGATGGAAGACAATGAAGAAGAGGAAGATAATGACAACTATCCTATGTTCCCGGAGTACGGAGATTCTACAACGGGGGAAGCTGAAGCTGAAGAGGCACCAGATGAGCCCGCTGACGATCTTGGTAGGGTCATTGCTGATGGAAAGAGAGAGTGCGGAACTGAAAAGGAGAGGTTGAAGTTCGACCAGAAGTTAGAGGATCACAAGAAATCGTTGTATCCAAGTTGCGAAGATGGTCAGAAAAAGCTGGGTATCACACTGGAATTACTGCAGTGGAAGGCAGAGTGTGATGTGACTGACAAGGGATTTGAAAAGTTGCTGCAGATAATGAGAAAGATGCTTCCAAAGGTCAACGAGTTGCCCGGCAGCACGTACGAAGCAAAGAAGGTTGTGTGCCCTCTAGGATTAGACGTGCATAAGATACATGCCTGCCCTAAGACTGCATCCTCTACCGCGGTGAGTACGAGAATTTGGATGCATGTCCAGTATGCACTGCATTGCGGTATAAGATCAGACGAGATGACCCTGGTGAAGTTGAGGGTGAGCTTCCCCAGAAGAGGGTTCCTGCCAAGGTGATGTGGTATGCTCCTATAATACCACGGTTGAAACGCCTGTTCGCGAATAAAGAGCATGCCAAGTTGTTGCGATGGCACAAAGAGGACCGTAAGAAAGACGCGATGTGTAGACACCCCGCTGATGGGTCGCAGTGGAGAAAAATTGAGAGAGAGTTCCCGGAATTTGAAGATGACGCAAGGAACTTAAGGTTTGGTCTAAGTACAGACGGGTTCAATCCGTTTGGGGAGCAAAGCAGCAGTCATAGCACATGGCCTGTGACTCTATGTATTTATAACCTTCCTCCTTGGTTGTGCATGAAGCGAAAGTTCATTATGATGCCATTGCTCATCCAAGACCCGAAGCAACCCGGCGACGACCTTGATGTGTACCTCAGGCCATTATTTGAAGAACTTTTACAGTTGTGGCGGGAAGAAGGTGTACGGGTGTGGGATGAGCACAAACATGAGGAATTTGACCTACGAGCTTTGCTTTTTGTAACAATTAACGATTGGCCTGCTCTTGTTAACCTCTCAGGGCAGTCGACCAAGGGGTACAATGCATGCACACACTGTCTGGGTGAGACTGAATGTTTATATTTGGATAAATGTAAGAAGTGTGTGTATCTGGGGCATCGTCGATTTCTTCCGATCAGGCATACCGCAAGGAAGAAAGGCAAGCATTTTAAACGTGAGGCTGATCACAGTAGGAGGCCTGACAACCGTACTGGTGAAGAAATTTTTGATATGGTAAAGGATCTAAAGGTAATCTTTGGAAAGGGTCCTGGAGGACAACAGGTTCCGAAAGACGCTAACGGGCACGCACCCATGTGGAAGAAAAAATCTATATTTTGGGAGCTACCATATTGGAAGGTCCTAGAGGTTAGATCTGCTATCGACGTGATGCACGTGACGAAGAATGTTTGCGTGAACCTGCTAGGCTACTTGGGCGTGTACGAGAAGAAAAAAGATACAGAGGAAGCACGGGAGGACCAGAAACGTGTGAAAGAACGAGACGGCCTATGTCCCGAACACTACGAAGGTCCTGCCAGCTACGCTCTTACCAAACAAGAGAAAGTAGTATTCTTTGAATGCGTGAGCAGTATCAAGGTCACGGCTGGGTTCTCGTCGAATATAAAGAGGATAGTAAATGTGAGACTCCAAAAATTTCAGAATCTAAAGTCTCATGATTGTCACGTGATTATGACACAATTGCTTCCGATTGCACTGAGGGGGCTACTACCGGAAAATGTTCGAGTACCCATTGTGAAGCTTTGTGCATTCCTCAATGCAATATCTCAAAAGGTAATCGATCCGGCGATTCTACCAGGGTTGCAAAATGATGTGGCCCAGTGTCTTGTCAGTTTTGAGTTGGTGTTCCCTCCATCCTTCTTCGATGTTATGACGCATCTCCTGGTTCACCTAGTCGAAGAGATTCAAGTTCTCGGTTCTGTATTTCTGCACAATATGTTCCCATTTGAGAGGTTCATGGCAGTCTTAAAGAAATATGTGCATAACCGTGCTAGGCCAGAAGGAAGCATCTCCAACGGCTACGGTAACGAGGAGGTCATTGAGTTCTGTGTTGACTTTATTCATGACCTTAAGCCGATAGGTGTTCCACAATCACGACATGAGGGTAGACTTAGTGGAAAAGGCACACTAGGAAAGAAAACAAAAATTTGTATGGATGGACATTCTTTCACTGAAGCACACTAAACAGTTCTACAAAGTACTACCTTGGTGGCCGCGTATATCGATCAACACAAGAATCTTGTACGCTCTCTACACGCGGGGAAGTCTGACAACTGGATTGTACGTACACACATGGCGACGTTCGGCGGTTGGTTGCGAGCACATCTTCAAAATAAAGACAAGGTTGATGAACAGTTACACTTGTTGGCCAGGGCACCATCTACAACTATATGTACTTTTCAAGGGTACGAGATAAATGGGAATACATTTTACACGAGTGTCCAAGATAAAAAGAGCACGAACCAAAACAGTGGTGTTCGCATTGATGCAACAAACAACAATGGGCAGAAGAACACATACTATGGTTGCATAGAGGAGATATGAGAACTTGACTATGGACTTTCTTTTAAGATCCCTTTGTTTCGGTGCAAATGGGTCAATCTGAAAGGCGGGGTAGAGGTAGACAAGATGTACGGAATGACAACAGTGGATCTAAACAATCTTGCGTACAGAGACGAACCATTCGTGCTAGCCAATGATGTGGCTCAGGTTTTCTATGTGAAAGACATGTCTAGCAGACCCAAAAAAAGAAACCTCCTAGGAGTGGAGGAGCCGAGGCGTCACATAGTTCTTTCAGGAAAAAGAAACATCGTGGGAGTGGAGGACAAGACAGACATGTCAGATGATTATAATAATTTTGATGAAATTCCGCCTTTCGTAGTGAACATTGACCCAATCATCAAGTTGATTGAAGAAGATGCTCCATGGTTTCGACGCAGAAGAACTGGCGGTGTTGTGTGATGGAGATGTTGGTGCGATATGTAATAATTAATATATTAAACTTTTTATATGAAGAAGATGCTCCATTTTTACATGCATATCAAATGGATCCGTCGACGTTGAAATAACAAAACACACGATTTCACCTGCATACAACACCACGGTTGCTCTTGATGAGTGCCTACATATCAAATGCACCGTGGGGCGTATGTAGGGAATCCGAGTAATTTGTATATATTCCTCAGTAGATGAATTGAACTATTCTTTTGATAGAACAAAACACACGATTTCACCTGCATACAGCCCCACGGTGGCTCCTGAGTGCCTGCATATCAAATGCACCGTGGGGCGTATGCAGGGAATCCGAGTGATTTGTATACCACACCACCCGGCTAGACACTAGAAGGAGGAAACACTGAGTGCTCGCCTCGTCCGAGAGGGGGCTATATATAGGGTCACGGGCTTAACCAGTGGTACTCATAGTGTTGATCCAACAACTCTCAAGTCCTCAAAAGAAGCACACCCCTGATCCAACGGCTAAAAAGTGTTTCAAAGAAACACACGATCCGTGTCCTTCTTTAGTCCCGGTTTGAAACTGAAAGCGTTAATCGAACAGCTCAGAAGCAATCAAAAGAAACACACACCTGATCAAACGGCTAACAAGTGCTTGAAAGAAACACACGATCTGTGTGCTTCTTTAGTCCCGGTTTGGAAGTTAAAGTGTTGATCGAACAGCTCAGAATTCCAAAGTTTGTAAAAGTTATACAAATTCACATTCAAAATAGTTTTAAACTTATTAAAATAATGGTTATAGAAAAGAGAAAATGTTTTTGTATTAGTTAGTCAATTTCAAACACTTTTCATATTGAAAGTTTTTTCAAATTCCAAAGTTTGCAAAAGTTATACAAATTCGCATTCAAAATAGTTTTAAACTTATTCAAATAATGGTTATAGAAAAGAGAAAATGTTTTTGTATTAGTTAGTCAATTTCAAACACTTTTCATATTGAAAGTTTTTTCAAATTCCAAAGTTTGCAAAAGTTATACAAATTCACGTTCAAAATAGTTTTAAACTTATTAAAATAATGGTAATAGAAAAGAGAAAATGTTTTTGTATTAGTTAGTTAAATTCAAACACTTTTCATATTGAAAGTTGTTTCAAATTCCAAAGTTATTTAAAATAGAAAACAGAAAACAGAAAAAAAAAAAAAAAAAAAAGAAAAAACCCATCTATCCCGGGTGGTGGCTCAGCCCGGGACAGATGGGGTGCTATCTATCCCGGGTGGTGGCTCAGCCCGGGACATATAGGGTGCTATCTGTCCCGGGTGCAGCCACGGCCCGGGACAGATGACCCCTATTTGTCCCGGGCCGTGGCTCCACCCGGGACAGATAGCCTCTCCCCTATATAGCCAACACTTAGCCACGGTTCGAGCCACAACCCGGAGCAATTTCACCTCGACGCCGTCAGGCTGCCCAATTTTTCCGTCGCGCTGCCGCCGTCGCCGCGAGCGCCTCCGTCGATCCCCGTCGCCAGCGACCTACGGCGATCCCCGCACCTCTGTCCTCCGTCTTCCCCGCGCCTCTATCGACGCGCACGGCCGAGCCTCCGTCCTCCCCGCGCCGGCCTCTTCCATCCCCGCCGCCTCCATCGATCCCCGCGCCTCAGGCCATCCCCGCCGCCTCCGAGGTATAGCTCGCCGCGCCTCCGGCCATCCCCATCCCCGCGCCTCCGGCCATCCCCATCCCCGTAGCCTCCATTGATGACTCCACAATGACGTCATCGTCCCATTTTCTTTTTAGTTCATTAGCAATATGCAGTATGATACTCAATATTGTAATGTTTTACGGATGTTGTTGTGTCATTATTTTGTGTGTTTGAATAAGTTTGAATAAACAAAAAAATTGTTGGAATATCGTTGCAAATGCAAATGTGATATTATTTTGTTGAACTAGTGTAATGTGTTGAATTATTGTAATGTGTAATGTGCAAATGCAAAAAATTGTTGTAATGTGTAATGTGCAAAAATTGTTGTAATGTGTAATGTGCAAATGCAAAAAATTGTTGAAGTAGTGTAATGTGTTGAATTATTGTAATGTGTTGAAATATTGTAATGTGTTAAAATATTATTATTGCAATATGATACTTAGATCAATTTTGTTGATGCGGGTTCTCTGATTTGTCATCGTGTTGGAGCGCTGCCCCCTCGGATTTTGCGCCCTCTCGGAGCCCCAACTTTTTTCGACTACTCCGCCACTGTCAGACGAGCAAGAAAATGTAAATGGATTATTTAAGATGTATTATTGGTTTTTTAAATGGAATATTTGACTATTTTAGTAAATGTAAATGGACTAGTGAAATTATTCTCTTCGACTATTTTTAAATGGAATTATTGCAAATGTAAATGGACTAGTGAAATGTAAATGGATGATTGAAATATAAATTAACATATTATATATTAAATGCAAATGTAAATGGATTGAAATCCCTCGCAGAAACTATGGACACCGATAGAAACCTTCAACAAGAAGAGGACATGTTCGGCATCATCCGCGACAGTGATGGATTGGACCAACAAGAAGAGGAACACTTAGACGATTTCACCGGACAATTTCTGAACGAGTCCGGTGATGGACTGGAGGGGCATTCAGACGGAGTAGACGTCACCGACAGTTCACCGATTCTACTGTTGGAAAGTCGGCCGCCGAGGTAGATATATGCCCTCAGGTTTTTGTCTCCGTTGAATAGATTTGTGTGTATACATATATTAACTATCACTTTTTCTTGTGTTTAGCCGTCGGCGGGCCATGAACCGGGACCAAGCAAAAAAGCAGCTGTGAAACGAGGCGGGCCACGAACCGGGACCAAAAAGCTCCAAGGGAAACAGAAGTACCACATCGACGCAATTAATGAAAAAGGCAAACCGATTGCTCCCGCTAACCACGCAAGGAAATTTGTAGCTCAGTGCGGAGTCATCGTTCGGGACAGACTCTCCATCAGGGCTCAATAATGGTATATGCCAAAGGTGCCAAAAGAGGGGGTTATTTATGTCTCGAATGCAGACAAACAACTCCTTTGGGACGAGCTCATGCAGAATTTCACTTTACCGGAAGAGGAGGATGTAGAGGAGCCGGTTATAGAGAATCGATGCAAGGCCTGGACTTATATTGAGATGGGTGAATTGTTCCGCAGCTGGAAGAAAAGGCTAAACAATTTCATAAAAGAAGGTAAGACTCCAGAATTTGTCGGAGTCTATGAAAAGATAAAAGATGAGTGGCCCGAATTTAAGACGTACAAGCAATCGGAAGCCGCTAAGAAAATCTCAGCGAGAAATAAGAAAAATGCAGACAAAAAGATATAGCACCATAACATGGGGTCAGGTGGCTACCTGACGGCCCTGCCTAAGTTTCTGAAAATGGAGGAAGAGTTTTTGGCTAAAGGTATACAGATCGAGACATTTGACTGGCCAGACCGGCTTAAGGCTTGGTTCTATGGGCATGGTGGAAAGTTAGACCCTGAAACAGGTGACTGTCTTTTTACCAAGGAGCACGGACCTGACCCTATTGAAGCTCTCAGAGAGGTATGGAAGGAGGTCACGGAAGGCAGGTTCCACCCTAACAGAGAGAAGGACGAGCTATCGCGAGCCCTTAAGAATCCTGAACACAGTGGACGAACAAGAGGAACCGTCGGCTCCGTACCGTGGATACTTGGGTTTCCCAAAGATGTTGGCACTTACAGAAGCCGATCGAGAAAGAAGAAAGAGCATGCCGACCGGATGAAAAATAAATTACTACAGCATGAGAAGGAGATAGCAGAGCTGAAGGCAGCGCAGACTCGACGGATGCCCTGCGAAACTGAGACGCCCGAAGATCCTTCTCCTGATCCAAAATCAATGCGGAGAAGCAGCGTGGCTTCGACGGAGCTCGATCGCCACAATGATATGCCGGGTCCTCGTCACCCTGTGGATAATATAGTGCAGCGGGAACTTTGCGACCTACATGTGCCATGCTTGAACATAACCGTGAAGGTGGCGCACGGCTTTTCCCTACCGCCTAGACCAAATGGAACTTACCATTGCCGCCTATTCCAGATGGCTATGTTGTTGTCGGGGTTGATGAGGTTATCAAGACATATGAGGGAATTAAGCTGGACTTCCCTACGGGTGAAGACGAGGTTGAGTTGAGATTTGCCCTCAAGAGTACCTGCTTATGGAAAAAGGAATACATCGTTTTCCCACACATGCAGCAAAATCGCCCTCCCAGTCCACATGCCAGTCCACATAACTACAACAACGACAACCAATGCGCTAGTCCAGACACCCCCCACAATGACAACCAAGGCGCTAGTCCATCTCCGCCGTCGCGTGAGCGTACTCCGCAGCGTCAACGAACTCCATCACCTCCGCAAAAGAAGCGGAAGTGCACCGCTGCGTTGACTAGTACCCAGAAAAGCGAAACGGGGAAGTCTCGCTTTGTGAACTCTCGCGAAGATGTCGATACATGGGTCGAGGAGATCCAGGCTTCCCAGAGAAAGAAGGCAAAAAAGATGCATTTGCCTGTTCCGGTTTATTCTTCGGATACGATACGGTGGGCCATAGAATTTTTTACGCATCCGTCGCAATATGAACTAAATATGGACGATGACTACACACGCGTTCTGATGCGTACATCTAGGAGAGTGCGGGAAGAACAAAAATCTGCTGCCACCCAGAAGAGAGATGTTCCACAGCTCGGAATGCAGGCGGGACAATCGGCCCCTCCACTCATATTGGCGCCTTACAACCGGAACCCGGTCGATGATGTACTTTCGCAGCAAGCTAGAGATATGGGTATAACTCTGGCAGAGCTTAAGGCATTGCAATCTGGCGAGAGTGTCACCATACATGAGGTGGTGCGGACATATGTGAGAGGAGAAGATCTTATCGACCCTGCAATGGTGCGCACTCTACCAGCTAGGTTGCACCAACTAAATGCATGGTACATGCGTACCACGAAAAGTCAAGACGGAGACTGGCTCTATGGGAAAATTCCAAAGGATTTTTTTGGCCCAGGTGATGATGAGGTTCAAATTGAGTATTGCGAATTATGGCAGTTATTCAATTTTGACGCGCTCGACAAATCTATCATCAGTGCCTTTTGCATGTAAGTAATTAAATTATGTATATATGTCAGTAATTCTCTATCTCTACTTATTTTTCATTGCTTGTAATTATCCTTATCACTATATTACTTTTGTACTCTATTATGTAGGCTGAAAATTATACAATCTCGAAAGCTGGGACTCAATCACAAGATTGGATTCATTGACCCTAATCGAGTTCATCATCATGGTTTGTTACATTACCCAGATCAAACGGAGAAGCTTTTGCTTACTTATTTGATGGCGCAACATTACAAAAGCACCATAATTTTCCCGTTCAACTTCGAGTGAGTTGTTTACTTTCTTATACATACTCGATGTTAATTAAGTATATGTAATTGATGATTTAGTTATTAACAAATATAAACATATTGCAGATTTCACTGGGTATTATTTGAGATTGATGTTGAAAAGGCAATCGTTGATGTCTTCGACCCATTATCGAAACCTGAAGAAAAGTTCGACGACACGAAACAGATGCTCCAGCGGTAATTTCGTTCATTATCACAATCGACCTCGTCTTTTCTAATAATATATAGTAATTAGTTAACTTCTTTACTAAATTTTCATACCGTAAACTTCAGGGTTTGGGACAAGTTCACCGGTTTCCACAAGGAAGTCGGTATAGCTAAGAACCTCACTTTTAAATGGCGAGAGGTAAGACGTACTAGTTAGGTTCCACGTATGCATATTCTTAATTTCAGTCTCACAATACCATTTTTTCAATATTTTTTATTATTTTTTATTGATTTCTTATCTTATTCTATCATAAAGTGCGCGAGGCAACAACAAGGCACCAATTTGTGTGGATTCTATGTCTGCGAGTTCATCCGAATTCACTTCAATGAGGGTGCAGACTGGAATAGGGTACGTTAACCATTCATTCAAACTTGTTCACTTTTCAAATTGAATTATTTTCATAATGGTTGATATATTGGTGTTGATCTCTCCTTTTTAGTTTGACACGATCCGGAACAGGCTTGATGCAAAAGACCGCCTACTACCAATTGCGGAGGAAATTGCGGGCTTTCTGCTTGAATATGTCATAAAGCCAGGCGCAGAATGCAGTATAATTCGGCCGCCAAAAAAGACCATCCCGAGGAAAAAATAGGGTCTAATGCTTCTCTGTCATGTAATGATCTCTGTTTGTAAATATTTAGACATGATCTTCCGGTTGTAAATATTTGTTTGGGAGAACTCGTGTACTAGTAGTATTAATGACTATATCCCGAGGAAAAAATTGTGTATTCATGATATATATTACATAGTAACGTATAATATGCAACTCGATCTTATTTGAAATGAAACATAAATGAAAAAACACAAACACAAAAGAATCAGTAACATAAATAGAAAACAGAAACAAAAATAGAAAACAAGAAACAAAATAAAAGAAACAAAAAAAACATATATACTGTCCCGGTTCGTATTACGAACCTGGACAAATGAGTGGCAGCCAGAGGCTGTCTGGTTTGGCCACGTGACCCCCCTATTGGTCCCGGGCCGTGGCGTGCCCGGGACAAATAGGGGAGGCTATTTGTCCCGAACACGCTGTCCCGGGCGCGTGACCGGGACAAAAAGCCCTCCCGGCCCGGGACCAGTGGCCTGTTTTGCTCTAGTGTGGTTTCGATTCGATCACTTGTACACGGAACTTCCATGCATGGTCGTTCGTCGCATGCCGTTGCATTCCGGTTAGTACTTTCTCCGTTTCCTAATATCAGATATTTTTGTCCTTTTCACATTTCATATACACACATATGTATCTAGATATATTTTAGTCTACATGTACACTCAGTTACAATGTACATATACATACATAAAACATCTTATATTGCGGAACGGAGAGAGTAGGTGCGTGTGTGGAAGAAGAGTAGGTGCGTGCGCGAGTGCACCTCATGAGCCGTCGCATGCTGATGCTGCACACAAGCAGTTGCAGAGACATTCAAGATTCAACGGAGGAGCGATGAATGGCCGGCGAACTGGGCATGCGCAGGGATCGCCCAGCGCCGGCGGTGATGTTAAACGTGCGGAGACGGCGCGGCCGAGAGTGTAACTGTGTTTACCCGGTTGTCACCAGCTAGCGCTACGAGCGTGAGTAAGGAGGATGGCGAAGGTGCCGCGCCCCAATCGGACGAGTCTTTCTCCTTTCCTGGGCCACGTCCACTCTGTAGCTGCGATATAGAGTATAGACCACGGAAGGGCCGAAATGCAGATAGGAACCTCGCCGGTTCACGGATATGCATGTCTGACAATTCCTTGATGTCCAACCTCCTGTTGGTGCAGCAGTTGCAAACCTTCCAGTCATGCATGTAGAGATACCACCTTGATGCTCACGACAGCTCCCATGATGCTCCTTGTTTGTCCTGATCTATGTATCATAGTCACAAGTTTATCTGATCATGCAATTTCTGCCTTGCTTTGAGATCTCAATGCTGATTTTACTATAAATGATTTGAAAGACTTGCATTTCTTTTTAGACACTCAAGTAAAAGACAAATCCAATGGTTTTGATATTGATATGGAAAAACATGCCAATCAGTTATGTTGCTTGAGAAAGTGGTGACGTGTAATTGCAAGCCGCCCCCTACATCATTGTATTCTTCAGAACAACTGATTAGCATTCTTCGTCATCCTCCAACTACAACATATTGGACAGGTGCTAAGCGCACTCTTCGATATGTGAAGGACACATTGACACTTGAAACCACTTTGCTAAAGTCTTCCTTAATTCTTTTTAGTGTTTTTTCTGATGCAGAGGGTAGGTTGTATGGATGAAAGACGCTCTAAAAGTGGTTTTGCCATATTTGTGGCCCGAACCTAGTTTCATGGAGTGCACACAAACATGCTACAGTATCTCGGTCTAGCACTAAAGTAGAATATAAAGCTCTATCAAATGTCACAACCGAGTTGATTTGGGTTGAACCACTTCCTGATGAACTTGAAGTTAAGTTACAAGACAAACCGGTTCTTTGTTATGACACCTTAGGTGCTACCTACCTGTCTGCAAATCCAGTGTTTCATACCTGTACAAAGCATATCGAGATTGATTTTCATTTTGACCGTGAGAGAGTTGCAATTTGCAAATAATGTTTTAGATATTCAGTTTATTTTCAGCAAAGATCAAATTTCAGATAGTTTCACCAAGGCGTTTCTCGTCAAAAGTCTTTATGAGTTTAAACGTAATCTTAATATTTCCAAGGTTTCCAAGGTTTAAACTAAGGGCGGTGTTAAACGATGTAAAACTCTATATGTGTACGATACTGAGTAGTATAGTTGTACTCGGATCGTATTCGTATCTTCTATGTACACCACAGTGGAGTTTTTTCCCCACATATAACACGTAATCGAGGCCTCCAACAAAGTCATCGTTCCCTGCAAACTTCGACACATGCCAGCCTCCTGAATAGCGTTGTGATTTTGCTTGCTTGTGGAATATGGGGTGCATCAATCAGTACGTCAATTTTTTTTTTAGATTTTTATAGAACTTGTAAAATATGATTTTCAAAGTTATAAAAAATGTACTACTACGTAGGATCGATCACCACCCATTAACAAATTTTGTTTCTAAGGTCGGTTCTTCACGTGTCTCTCGTGAACCGCGTGCCGTGCAGTAACATCCAGTCCGATGCGATCTCCTGCAACAACAAACGGGATTACCGATCCGGTAAATGGGTGTGCGCGCGAACATAGATCAAGACCTCGAACAACAAACAAGGAACGGAATCGAAGAGCACGGCCATAAGAAGCCGCCGAGTATATGGCATTGTCGGGAATCACAAGCCACGAGGAGGCGGCGGAACAGCCCGGGAGCGACGATCATAACCTGCTGCAATGGCTGCCGGAGGACGTGATCGCGGACGTCCTCGGCCGTCTCGCGCCGCGCTGGCTCGCCGCGTCCCGCTGCGTCTGCAAGGCATGGCGCGCCATCGTGGACGCGCGCCGCCTCCTCCGCGCTGACCTGCTCCCGCTCTCGCTGGACGGCATTATCATTGAATACTCACGTCACGTCTACTGGGAGTTCTTCTCCCGTCCCGCGACGCGGAAGGGCCCCTCGGCAAGCGGCAACCCTGAATACTTGCTCACCGTGGATGCCTCCCATGTCATCGATCACTGCAATGGGCTTATCTTGCTCCGAGATATTTGTCGCAAAAGCACGGCCGACTACTACGTAGCCAACCCCGCCACCGGATGGTGGGCGACCCTGCCCGCATGCCCCTCCCGGTGCTTGGCGCCCGAGAGAGATGACTATAATTACAACTACTACCTCGCCTTTGATCCCTTTGTATCAGCGCACTATGAAGTGTTCTTGATCCCCCGGCTTCCTCTGAGAAGCTTGAAGCCAGAAGAACCGTCTACACTCATCATAAGCGTCTTCTCGTCAGTATCACAAAGATGGGAGGAGAGGTCTTTTAGTCGAGAAGGGGAGACCTCCGAGCCCACCGCCGCTACTCGATCTTTCTGGGTACCACCCTGCGCCGTCTACTGGCGAGGATCACTTTATATACTTTGCGAACATTATATTGTTAAGAGGTACACCTACCATCATTTGATTTACCCATGTGATAGGAGAGTACTCAATGCTCTTAACTTTTCTTAACCGACTTAGTTTTATTTTGCAGGTTATCATCGTCAAATGATAAGGACCCAGATCATATTCCTCTTCTCACTAATCTTACTAGAGTTCACACACGAGTCTCAGTAATATTACAGCAAGAGAGAGAGAGTCCAGAAGCAGGGAATTGGGGAAGAGGAAGCAAGGGAATCGGGGCTAGAGGAGTTCTTCAGTTCGTGGCTTCAAAAGCAAGAAAGAAAGATGCGGCACGCAGGCCTTAACTACAGAGTACGGACGCAACAACTCCAGGCTCCATCTCAAACCGTCCACTCTGCTCCTTTGTATCGTGTGGTTGGCCTTCGCTCCCTGCTTGACTTGCCACGCAGTGGCTGGCTGTCAGGTGGGTCCGTAACATCCCCCACTTCTTCAGAACCTGCTTGTCCCCAAGCAGGTGCCTCCGGAAATCGTCTCTTCATGTCCTGTAAGTTTTCCCAGGTAGCAAGAACATCAGGCATACCTGTCCAGCGAATTAAAGCCTCGCGAATGGAGGAAGACCCCAGGGCACGCCAACGACGAGAGAGAATCTTCTCTGGAACTTGGACAAGCGGAGGGTCATCTGGCAAGGTACTGGTGATAACTTTGTCGCGCGGAACACATTTCTTGAGTTGCGAAACATGGATCACAGGATGTATCATACTAGCGGGAGGCAATTTCAGCTTGTATGCGACTTTCCCCACCTTCTGTAGTACTTCGAACGGTCCATAGAACTTGAACGCCAATTTATGGTTTGCGCGGTGAGCCACCGAGGACTGCAGGTATGGCTGTAGCTTCAGGAACACCTGATCGCCAACAGAGAAATCTCGTTCCGAGCGATTTTTGTCAGCCTGCGACTTCATGCGTTGTTGTGCTCTTTCCAGATGTAGCTTGAGCATCCTTGTCATTGTGTCTCTTTCCTGCATCCATTCATTCAGCTGGGGAATGGCACAAGACTCGACTCGGTCAATGCCAAAATATCGAGGAGGATGCCCATAAAGAACCTCGAAAGGTGTCTTCTTCAGAGTGGAGTGGTAACTAGTGTTATACCAGAATTCAGCCAAATGTAACCATTGCGCCCACTTGGTCTGGCAAGAGTGTACAAAGCAGCGAAGATAACCCTCCATGCATTGGTTGACACGCTCTGTCTGCCCATCCGTTTGTGGGTGTCTTGCTGTGCTCATGCAAAGTTGTGTATCTGACAGTCTGAACAGCTCTTGCCACAGTTTGCTCGTGAATATGGGATCCCTGTCCGATACAATAGCTTGGGGTAAGCTATGGAGCTTGAACACCTCCTTCATGTATGCCATGGCCACAGACAAAGCAGAGTAAGGATGAGCTAGGGGAACAAAGTGTGCATACCGAGAAAACTTATCGACAACCACCATAATGCAGTTGAACCCTGCTGATTTCGGAAGTCCATCCACGAAATCCATCGTCACCACCTCCCAAGCCCCGTCAGGAACCTGCAACGGTTGGAGCAGTCCCGGGTATGGAACACGTTCAGATTTTGCCTGCTGACAAATAGTACAGCCCTGCACCCAATTTTTCACGAACTTTTTCATGCCTGGCCAGGAGAATAAATTTTTGATGCGATGGTAAGTGACATAAAACCCAGAATGCCCTCCCATGGCTCCATCATGCAAAGCTTGAGCAATTTTAGTATGCATCTTAACATTATTGCCAATCCAGACCCGCTTCCTGTATCTAATGACTCCATCTCTAAAGGTGTAATGCTCAAATTCAGGTTGCAATACCAATTTCTCTAGTAGCTTGAGTGCTTGGGGATCTTGTTGATAACCCTGGGTCACTTCCTCTATCCAGGCTGGTTTACATTGGGTGATGGCAAACATATATTCAGATGACAGAGATGGGTGCCTAGACAAGGCATCGGCAACCTTATTCTCTCTGCCTTTCTTGTACGATATTTTGAACTGCAGGCCAAGCAGCTTTGTCAGGGCTTTGTGCTGCCAGGGTGTTGTAAGTCTTTGCTCGGTCAGGTTCACCAAACTGCGTTGATCGGTTTTGATGTCGAACTCGGCATGTTGTAGGTAGGATCTCCACTTTTCCACTGCTAGAAGGATGGCTAGGCATTCTTTTTCGTATGTCGACAATATTTGCTGCTTCGGGCCCAAAGATTTGCTCAAAAAGGCCAATGGATGATCATCCTGTAGCAGCACTGCTCCTATTCCTTTGTCGCTAGCATCAGTTTCGACGACAAACTTCTTGGCGAAATTAGGTAATGCTAGAACTGGAGCAGAAGCTAAAGCCTGAATAAGCGCCCGAAAAGATGCCTCTGTTTCACTAGTCCAGATAAATTGAACCCCTTTGCATAACAAATCTGTTAACGATTTACTGATGATACCATATCCTTTGATAAACTTCCGATAATACCCAGTCATTCCCAGGAGGCGTCTCAATTCTTTCACATTGGTTGGTGCCTGCCACTGCAAAATTGGTGCAACTTTGGCTGGGTCGGTTGCCACCCCATTAGCGCTGATAACGTGACCTAGGTAACACAGTTTTTGTTGTGCGAAACAACATTTGGACTTCTTCACTTTTAGCTGGTGCTTATTGAGGAGCTCAAAGACTAGTTTAAGATGCTTCACGTGCTCTTCAAAACTCTTGCTATAGATCAAGATATCGTCAATAAAAACCAGAATGAATTTGCGCAGACCCGGCGCTAGGACTGCGTTCATTACCCCCTGGAATGTCGCTGGTGCGTTTGTGAGCCCGTAGGGCATGACTTTGTACTCGAAGTGGCCGTGATGTGTTTGGAATGCCGTTTTATGCACATCCTCCTCGGCTACTCTTATTTGGTGATAGCCAGCTCGAAGATCAAGGGTGGTAAACCACTTTGCACCTGACAGTTCATCTAACGTCGATAATTGGCAACGGATATTTGTTCTTGACAGTCATTGCATTGAGAACTCTGAAATCTTGGCACAACCTCCAGGTTAGATCCTTCTTCTTAACCAGCAAGGCAGGAGCAGCAAAAGGACTAGCGCTCAGCTGTAAAACGCCCTGCTTGAGTAACTCTTGCACTTGTTTCTCGATCTCGTTCTTTTGCATTGGGTTATATCTATAAGGCCTCAACTTAGCAGGTGTTGCACCAGGCAAGAGTGGTATCTTGTGATCATACAACCTTTTGGGAGGGAGCCCTTTTGGTTCTTCAAATAGAGTAGCATTATCTTGTACCAATCTCAGTATAACTTCAGGCACGGCATTAGGTTCTTGCTTTTCTATTGCACAAACCTCCAGTAAGAATAGAAGTGAGCCTGTATTCTCAGCCATTTGCAGTTCGGATAAGGTAATTGGCTTGCAAGTAGATGTATCTGCTTGAACTCCAGTCAGTTTATGGTTGATGTTGTGCTGCTTAACCATAATCCATTTACTTGCCCAGTCCACTTCCATGGGGCTGTGAGATTGCAGCCATTCAATGCCGAGGATAACATCATAACACTGTAGCGGTATCACCTTCATATTAGTGGAGAAGGAAGCATCCTGACAAGACCATTGACAATCAGGAATAAAAGAGTTGCCAGACAGAATCTCCCCATTGGCCACCCTAACTCTGATTGGTGTTTGCATTTGTTGCACGCCTTGTAACTTGGCAGCCAGAGATGAACTGATAAAGTTACCAGACGACCCCGAGTCAATGAGCATAAGGACTTGTTGATCTTGTATAGTACCCAAAAGCCGGAAACAGGAACTATTTTCGGTACCAGCCGCAGCTTGTTGTGATAAGGCTCCAAGCTCCTGATCAGACTCATGTTCACCCTCGACTGCAGTAGTGAAAGAATCTGGACTCTCAGGACCCTCCAACATTTCCATCAGGTACTCCACCAAGTGGAGTTGGACAGTGGCCGAACACTGATGTTGTGGGCTAAATTTTTCTCCACACTTGAAGCACAAACCCATCATTCTGCGATAGCTTTTCAATGTTGCAAACTTCTGCGCGCCAGAGGCTCCTCTCACGTTCTCAGTGCTCTTCTTGTCATCAGTGTAACTAGAACTTGGTTTGTTTCTGACAGAGGCAGGTGTCACGTGAGGAGAGAACGCTTTAAAGTTGGAGCGTGTAGAAGGGCCTGACTTGGAAGGCAACCCAATGTTCTCCAGCTCGCCGCCGATTTCTTCCTGCAAAAGAGCCAAGGACACGGCAGTCTCCAAATCTTGTGGCATTTGAATAAGAACAGTAGCTCTAATATCTTTTTGTAAGCCATCTATGAAGCGAGCCATAAAGAACATAGGATCTAAATCTGGATTGTAAGCAAGCATATGGTGCATCAGCGTATCGAAACGTTCAATGAAATCAGCAACAGTGGTGTTTTGGTGGATTTTGAAGGACTAGCGATATAGCAGCTGGTACTGTCCGCGATCAAAGCGCTTGCTAATTATATCACAAAGCTCACTCCAGTTAACTATGCCTAACTTATCTTCTGCGCTTTGGAACCACAAAGCCGCATTACCAATGAAATGCATGGTAGCATGCTCTACCCAGTAATCTGCACCAACATCATAGATACGGAAATACTTCTCACAAGCCTTACGCCAGAGGCGCGGATTTTCTCCGTCGAATTTAGGAAATTCTGAGTGTGGAGGTGGGTTTCCACGGTTTGATTGAGGGGAACGAGCACCAGGATCAAAAGGAATCAAAGACAACTGTTGGTTCTGACCTGTGACCGGGGTTGGTGAAGGGGGAGGCGTATCCCCGATCACCAAAACCCCGGTGTTTTGCTTCACGCCGTGGCCTGTCTGCCCGGAGTGTGCGCTCGAAGGCGCGCCCAGCGGAGATGTGCCCGCTGGCGGAGGGGCTGCTAGAGGAGGCGGGGCTCCTAGCGCGCCAGCTCCTACTCCACGTGCGATGTGGTCGACCTGCCGACGCAGCTCCGTCACGGCCGACCCTAGATCGCTCACTTTGGACTCAATTTCTGGCCTCCATGACTCGATGCTGGCCTTGATTTCGTTCAACTCCGGTCGCAGCGACGACACCGTGCCTTGCAGCGAGGCGAGTTCTGGCTTGACCTCATCCACTGCTTGCTTGATTGCGTGCATCTCCTGGGACATGCGCTTCTCGGAGCCTTGTATCATCTTCATCAATGCATCCAGTTTATCGTCCATGGTGTCAATCCTCTTAGATGTGTCCCACCGGGTTTGGGCCTTTTCTGTCCCCAGGTTGGCGAGGCAAAGGGTCGAACAGGCTATCTGCAAACTCCGTGGAAGTATTGACGAAAACGAAATCGACCCACCGCGGGCGTTCGTAACCGAACTTTGTGCAGATCCAGTGGATCTGCGCCCAGAAACGATGAGGATCCAAATGGATCGTGATTTTCCTTTCGCTAGATACAATCAACAAAGGATTTGACAGCAGAAGCCGGCCTGAATCTGATACCAAATGATAAGGACCCAGATCATATTCCTCTTCTCACTAATCTTACTAGAGTTCACACACGAGTCTCAGTAATATTACAGCAAGAGAGAGAGAGTCCAGAAGCAGGGAATTGGGGAAGAGGAAGCAAGGGAATCGGGGCTAGAGGAGTTCTTCAGTTCGTGGCTTCAAAAGCAAGAAAGAAAGATGCGGCACGCAGGCCTTAACTACAGAGTACGGACGCAACAACTCCAGGCTCCATCTCAAACCGTCCACTCTGCTCCTTTGTATCGTGTGGTTGGCCTTCGCTCCCTGCTTGACTTGCCACGCAGTGGCTGGCTGTCAGGTGGGTCCGTAACATTATCATCGTCAAAAAGTAAGTTTTGGGAAATTGCGCCACCCGCAGGTATTAGAGAGGACAATTTTACAGAACATCGTCTAGGAAGATCAGAAAAAGGGGTGTACTTTGCATCACTTCTGAAATTCCGGCTTAGTGTTTGGATCCTTGACGAATCGTGTGGCCATATGAAGTGGATACCAAGACATGACAACAACCTTATGCCCATGCTGCCCACCAATGACGATAATCAACATGACCATGTGCCCTGGACCCTTCAAGATTTTAACTATCGTTCAGGTGTTGTCGATCATTATGTAGTTGAGAATGAAGAATCACTATTTCGAGAGAAGTTTGCATGGAACCCCGCACCATCAGACGGCAAATTTGAGTCGAATTTTGATGATGATGATGATGATGATGATGATGATGATGATGATTATGCCCTTGAGGACAAAGAAGTGATCAAAGTGGGTTCTCCGGGATATATAAGTATACTTGGATTTCATCCATACAAAGAGATAGTTTTCCTTAATCAATCCGTGGAGATCGGGTTGGCCTATTACTTAAATAACTCAACGATCCAAGTCATAGGAAATTTATATCCAACGGGATATGGTGAATTCCTCCTTGGGGCCTCAGGGGAAATCATGACCTCATTTCCCTACACATCTTGTTTGATCGAGATTTGTTCTAGGCGTAACTAATCTCGAAAGTTACATTCATTAATG